>JAAGEH010000006.1:22029045-22201939 GCA_011751065.1 Lasiurus cinereus | reverse complement strand
AAAATAAGACAGTGTCTTTATATTAATGTTTGCTCCCAAAGATGCGCTAGTTCTTATTTTCAGGGGATATCTTATTTTTCCATGAAGAAGAATATGGTACACATTTATTGTTGAACAACAAAAAAATTGAAATGTATTACCTGTATACGGTACGGTAGTAGTTGTCATCACAAACCAGCTCACCGATTGGCCACAGCGCAGCCGGAGCTGTTCAGGCAGAGCGAGGTCTCTTTAAATCGGGAGTCAGATGCCTTTTGGTAGCTTCGGGGGCCTTATATTCCAGGGAGGCCTTATGTTCAGGGGAGGCCTTATTATTGGCGAGGTCTTATTTTCGGGGGGGGTGCCTTATGTTACAGTGAGAGGCAAAACTGGAAGTAGGTCTTATTTTCGGAGGATGTCTTACTTTCGGGGAGACAAGGTAGAACACTAGGAGTTCCCATAGGTCCCTTCTCCCCAGTGATAATCACTAATTTGGCTTTCATCACTATCAATTAGTTGTCTGTTTTTGAATGTTGGTATAAATGGAACCATATAACAAGTATCCCATCACATTATGCTTGTGAGATTTTGCATATTGTTGCATCTAGTTGTAGTTTGTTTATTACAGTGGTACCTCGAGATATGAGTTTAATTCGTTACATAACCTTGCTCATATATCAAGTTGCTCGTATCTCAAAGCAAATTTCCCCATTGAAATAAATTGAAATGCCATTAATCCGTTCCAGCCCCCAAAATGCCACCCCAGTTGTTCTTGTTACATGTTTTTGAATAAGAAAAATGTATTTATAAATGACAAATATTGTATAAAAACATAATAAGAGAGAATGTAAAGGAATAAACTGATTTTATAAAGTGTATTTACCTACTCAATACACTCTTAATGCTACACTTTATCCCTAAACTGAATGTAACTTAACTAATCTTCACTGAAATTAATTACTACTGGTCTTGGCATTTTTGGCCGATTTAAAAAAAAAACGTGTCCAACGAGGTTTGCCTCTTCCTCCCTTTCAGAATGTTTCTGAAATGGGTGAGGCAAGTTTCATTGAACAGCTCCGATGCACGACCAGGAGCAACTTTTTCGGGGTGTTTCTTTTCCACGAAGTGTGACACCCTCTCCCACATTCCTAAGATCTCCTTTATCTCACTTGTAGAGATCTCCTCCACCTCTGGCTCCTCCTCAAAACCAATTTCTTGGAGAACCTCCGCTTGTTGCTGAGACTGCAATTCTTGTAACTTCTCCCTGGTGAGTTCCAGAGAGTGCTCCTCAACGAGCTCATTCACGTCTCTCTCATCCACCTCTAGGCCCATGGATTTTCCCAGAGACACTATCTCCTCCTCCACTGGCACCTGGGGTTCGAATTCGGCTATGGCCTCAGGTCACAGCTTCTTCCATGCAGAGGTCAAAGTCCTCGTTGTAACACCCAGCCAGGCCTGATCAATAATTCTGAGGCATATCACGATGTTAAAGTAGTTCTTCCAGAACTCTCAAAGAGTGAGGTTTGTGTTCTCCGTCACCTCAAAGCAGCGCCAGAACAGGTGCTTGATGTACAGCTTTTTAAAATTAGAAATCACCTCCTGATCCATGGGCTGCAGGATAGGAGTGGTGTTGGGAGGTAGGTAGACAACCTTTATAAACTTGAACTCTTCGAGGAGTTCATCTTCGAGGTTCGGTGGGTGAGCAGGAGCATTGTCGAGGACGAGGAGGGCTTGCATGGTTAGGTTGTTTTCCCATAGATATTTCTTAACAGAAGGGCCGAAAACCAGGTTTACCCACTTCACAAAGAACTGCCTGGTGACCCATACCTTCGGGTTTGCCCTCCACATAACTTGCAGTTTATCTTTTACAATCTTATGTGAGTTAAAGACTCTGGGGTTTTCCCGAATGGTATAGGAGCAAAGGCTTGATCTTGCAGTTGCCACTCGCATTGGCGCACAGTGCGAGATTTAGCCTATCTTTCATGGGTTTGTGGCCTGGCATTGCCTTCTCCTCTGCCATTATGTAAGTCCTATTCGGCATCTTCTTCCAGAAAAGCCCTGTCTCGTCACAGTTGAAGACTTGCTGGGGGATATATCCTTTGACTTCTATCAGTTTGGAAAAAGTTTTGAGGTAATCCTCAGCTGCCTTCACATCCAAACTTGGTGCCTCACCATGCCTGACAATGGAGTGAATGCCGGACCTTTTCCTGAAGTTATCAAACCAGCCTCTACTGGCTTTCAATGAGTCTTTCGATGCTTCGTCCGTGGAAGTGCGTGGGGTCTGCTCCAGCAAATCACCATAAATCACTCGCGCCTTCTCGCATATAATGCCCTGTGTTACCGTATCTCCTTTAAGCTGCTTCTCAGGCACCCATACCATCAGTAGATTCTCCATCTTTTCATGGAGAGAGCTACAGAGCTTAGAAATTATTGTAACGCCCTTAGCTGGCGTTATACCCTTTATTGACTCCTTCTGTTTAAGCACAGTGCATATCGTTGAAGTACTACACCCGTACTGCCTCGCCAGGATAACCACTTGCACACCTTGCTCATATTTTTCTATGATTTCACGCTTTAATTCAATAGACATCATCCTCTTCTGAGCACTGACCTTTCCACTCGCTTTCTTCAGACCCATGGTTATAAAAAGAAATGTGATAAAGTATGTAAATGCACAAAAGATGTTTCGACAACGAGGTAAACAAGCACACTGACTGAGGCGTGGGAAACTATGAGAAGCTGGAGTCGCGGTAAACTGGTGGGTCGTGTGCAGCCGGCCGATCTGCGCGATTACTCATATCTAAAATGTTGCTCGTATTTCAAAGTAAAATATCGCTCGCTCGAAGGCTCGTATCTCAAAAATCTCTTATGTTAGGGCACTCGTATCTCGAAGTACCACTGTATTATTAATACTCCTATTGTATGAATATGCCACTTTTTATTTATCTAGTCTATTCCTGGTGAACATTTGGGTTCTTTCCAGTTTGGGGCTTTCATGAACAGACCTCCTATGAACATTCCAGTCCACATTTGCTTGCATTTTTTTATGCCTTTGCTTTTTATAGGGCGCAGTAGAAATACAATAGGTAAAAAAACTGGTCATTCATTTTTATTCAATTAACTATTTGGGGCAGAACAACAAGAGTTTTCAGAGGAGATTTTACCTGATAGAAAATTAGGTCTCAGTTTTGTACTTGCTCCATTTTATGGGGAAAAAAAGAAAAGAGTGTAGTTTAAAATTTAAGAGGCAGGCTACTGATATGGTCAAATTGTTCTTTACATCTGAGCTCTGTGTATCAACCTTTCCTTCTTCCCTCTCTCTCTCCCTCTCTTTCTCTTTCCTTTTTTTTTTGGTCTTCTGACCTTTTCTCCCTTTTCTTCTCCCAATCATTTAAAAATGAATATGAATTTCAAAGACTGAATTAAGTTATTCTTAGATTATTATTATTTTTTTAACGAAGATAAAGTCAAGTGATTTTTTTTTTCAATTTGCTTTCAATGGCTACTTTTTCTGGGAAATAATTTTGGGCTTTCATAAACATTGAGACATATTTGTTGTCTCAAATTTTGTTCTGCTTATTATATCCTTCCTAACAGGTATCAATAAGCAGTAGTGAAGGCCACAAAACCATCCTCACCCATATACTTTCCATCACAAAGACACTGGTAGCCCAGCCATTAGAGAGACAGCCTAACATTCCATCTGCCATTGTTCATGGGAAAATTTCAATTTGGACTGGCCAGGTTGTGAAATGATCAACAAATGGCAGGCTGCAGGCTGGCATTTTATAGAACATAGGCTAGTTTTAAAGTCCTATTCCTTCTAAGGAAGATCATTTGTCCAAAATTGAAATTCATTTTATTTTTTTAAAATTCATTTTATACAAGGAGACTAGAGAACAGTATTCCTATGTCCTACAAGCCACATGTATTTTAAGGGAGAATTTTTTTGCAAATTTAAGTTGTTTCTAGATTTTTTCTTGGGCAACCTACCAGTTAACCTACTTTTTAAAGGTCCTTTTCCACCCATGTAGTACACATGTGGGGTCAGCACCCCAGTGTCCAGTCCCCATTTACCCTTTTGTTGTTTTCTTGTTGTTAATTCTTAGCCGAGGATACTTTCCCATTGATTTGAAGGGAGGGAAGGCGAGAGAGGGAAATGATGTGAAAGAGACAGGTTGATTGGTTGTCTCCTGTATGGGGACCTAAGGGTCAGGGGCTGAAACCTGCAACCCAGATATGTACCCTTGATCAGGAATCAAACCCATAGCCCTTCAGTTTGCTGACCAATGCTCTAATTTCTGAGTGCACCAGCCAGGGCCCCATTTATCCTTTCTCAAGAACTCTTAGTGATCCAGTCAGACTGATCCCCACTCACCACTTCACAGTGGCCCCCAGTAGGGTAAGTCAGTTTGCTTTAGCTTCTGACCTAATCACCATTGGCCACACAATATAAGTCAGGCCAAAGAGTCCATCCAGCATAGTTCATTTCTGGACTTTTGGTTTGAGCTATTCGAACAGCACACTGTCTCCTTTTTGTAGGATTTGGAACTAGATGTTGGAGCACAGGAGTTTCTGGCAGTTTTATTCTTTGCAAGGCCATGACCTGCTGTGTCTAGAAGTAATACCAATGCAACTGTGTCCACATTTAGGCTTTGTCATTTCACCATTCTTTGAAGGGAAGCTGGAAAAAAGTTTCTTCTTTCAGTTGTATGTACATCAGTAAACAGGCCCATTTTCAACAATTGCACTAAGACTTCTGAGCGCCCATGGAAGCTGACTATGCTCTCATTTAGGACAACTTTAAATCCATTTTGCAAAAGAAGCCTCAAAGTGGAGTCATGGGTTAGGGTTTGTGTTTATTGCCCTTAGTGCAGAGTGGAGTCTGAATTACACAGGGCTTGGTGTTACAATCTCTTTCTCTTTGAGGCAGAAAACTCACTCAATAGAAGTTGTTTGCATTTCTATTTGTGCAGCCTGGAGACAAATATAGTGAAATGAATAGCCTTTTAATTTAATTGGCTTCCCAGAGTGAATCCAAAAATAGAAGGCACAATGCATCTTGGAGTAACTGTAGAAATCACTGAGATCCAAAGCCCAGAACAGACCTCCCCACCCTCCCCCAAGAAAGCAAGCGTTTTTCACACTGATGCCAGACCTCCCACAAAAACTCAGCAAGGGTGGTCAATGCCTGGTCTCAAATGGACACTTGTGTCTATTTATTATTGATTAATTGCAATTGTCTTCTATTCTTAAAACATAAACGCTGCATGAAAGGGATAAGAAAAAAAGTGCTATTAAATATTTGTGTACTTTAAAAATAAAAATAGAGCCCATGCTGAGAAAGAAATCTAATACATTTTGACTTTTAAATGAAAGTGGAAGTGAAAGCCTGGTTCCATGCTGCCTAGAATTCCTTTGGACATCTCAATGTTCTGCCTCTAAGAGGTAGACTGTTGGAAAGTCCTGGGGTTAATCTTGCCTTTGGGCTGGAAGTGAAGGAAAGGGAGTGGTAAATCCTGTCTGAGTTACAGACCAATTTCTAAATTCTTTATACAGTTGAAACACATCTAAGCAGAATACCAGCATCTTGAGGTCACCCCTGCAGCAGGAGACATGAGGTGGTGAGGAGCTTTCTGATGTTGCTAGATAGTGAAGGAGAAGCTGATGGGGAAGAATATTAGCCTCTGAGGCAAACAGGTATTTTCTTCAAAAGACCTTTCCTTGCTCTCTGACTATAAGAGCCACTTGTGTCTAACTTCTCTGAAATGTCTGCCTTAAGTTGAATAACATGTTCTTCTCCAGAATTATGGTGTACATCAAATACTGAAAGGGAAAATAATAGAAACTATTCAAATAAGTCCTTTTGTTTAAAATAAGAGGATAAATTGCATGATTTGGCTGAACTGGAGGTTCCAGTGAAGAAACTAATCAATGTCTCCTGTGTAGCTTCTTTCCCTATAGTTGACAATTGAGCTCAGCTCCACCTCACAGTCCTCCCTTGACCCATTTACATGAGGAACAGGACCAGTTGCCTCCATGGAAGGATCATCTATTTAACCCAGGTTTTATTCTCTGCTCCAAGACCGCAGTCCCAGGCAACATTGCATAGGAGGCTGTAGTGGATCGTGGTTTAGTCACAGACCTCACCAAGCTTTTCGGGTGCCTGTCTTTGCTCCAGCCTCTCATCCAGTGCCCTGCAACCCTCAACTAACTCTATGCTTGTGTTCAGCTCTTTAGTGCATCATTTTATTTAATTCTAAGAACAATCTGATGAGGCAGATAATATCATTTGCTCCATTTTACAGACAAGGAAAAAGCCTTAGAGAAGTCACTGGCCAAATTCCCACATGCTCAGATATAGTTGGAATTTTCTGAATATGGAGCCGACTCTATGACCCTCAGGAATACATCTCTTTTTTTTTGTATTTTTAAATTATTTTTTATACATATTTCCCCATTGCCCCCCTCCCTCCCAGGCATACCCAACCTTCCAGTGTCTATGTTCATTGGTTATGCTTATATGCATGCATACAAGTCTTTTGATTGATCTCTTATCTACCCCACCTAATCTTAATCTTCCTGCTATAATTTCACAGTCTGTTTGATGCTTTACTGCCTCTGTATCTATCCTTTTGTTCATCAGTTTATAATGTTCTTTATTATCCACAAATGAGTGAGATTATATGATGCTTCTCCTTCATTGACTGGCTTATTTCACTAAGCATAAGGCTCTCCAGTTCCATCCAGGTTGCTGCAAATTGTAAGAATTTCTTCTTTTTAATGGCAGCATAGAATTCCATTGTGTAGAGGTACCATAGGTTTTATTTATTTATTTATTTTAAATTAAATCTTTATTATTCAGATTATTACATTTGTTTCTCTTTTTTCCCCTCCATAGCACTCCTCCACCCAGCTCCCACCCCTTCCTCTGCCCTTAGCTCCATCCCATTGATCTCATCCATAGGTGTATGATTTTTGTCCACTCTCTCCCTGTACACCCCTCACCCCTTTCCCCTGAGAATGATCAGTCCATTCCCTTTCTGTGCTCCTGATTCTATTCTATTTACCAGTTTATTCTGTTCATCAAATTTTTAATTCACTAATTTTTAGATTCACTTATTGATAGATATGTATTTGTTGTTCATAATTTTTTCTTTTACCTTTTTCTTCTTCCTCTTCTAAAAGAGTACCTTTCAGCATTTCATATAATACTGGTTTGGAGTTAGCTTTTTCTTCTCTGTGAAGCTCTTTATCTGCCCTTCAATTCTGAATGTTAGCTTTGCTGGATAGATTATTCTTGGTTGTAGGTTCTTGCTATTCATCACGTTGAATATTTCTTGCCACTCCAATCTGGCTTGCATCGTTCCTGTTGAGAAATCAGCTGACAGTCGTATGGGTGCTCCCTTGTAGGTAATAAACTGTTTTTCTCTTGCTGCATTTAATATTCTCTCTTTGTCTTTTGCTCTTGGTATTTTAATTATGATGTGTCTTGGTGTGGTCCTCTTTGGATTCCTTTTATATGGGGTTCTATGTGCTTCCTGGACTTGTAAGTCTATTTCTTTTACCAGATGTGGGAAGTTTTCAGTCATTATTTCTCTAAATAGGTTTTCAGTATCTTGCTCTCTCTCTTCTTCTGGCACCCCCACAATTCTGATGTTGGTACGCTTGAAGCTGTCCCAGAGTCTCCTTACATTATGTTTACATTTTTGGATTATTTTCTCTTCTTGCTTTTCCAGTTGAGTGTTTTCTGCTTCTTTATATTTCAAATTTTTGACTTGATTCTTGCCTTTCTCTAGTCTGCTGTTAGGACTCTGTATAATATTTTTTATTTCAGTCAGTGTATGTTTAATTTCTAATTGGTCCTTTTTCATCTCTAGTTGGACCTTTTCCATCTCTAGTTGGTCCTTTTTCATCTCCTCTTGGCTTTCGCTAAATTTATCCAACTTTTCTAGCATATTCTTGAAAAACCTTACAAGCGTGGTTTTGAACTCTATATCCAGTCATTTTTTTCCCTCCATTTCTTTTGTTTGTGATCCCTTCCCATGTCTCGGCATTTTCACTATGTCGGGGAAACTTCTGTGTTGAATTCAGCCTTGTGAAACCGGACTTTCAAAGCCACAGAAGCCTCTGTTGAGCTTGGGATGGGTGGAGTCTCAGGGCTTAAGGGACTGCCTTGCCTTCCAGTCGGCCCCGCCCTCCACAGCCCCCGAGTCTTACGTGACTGGGTAATGGCTGGAACGGTCCTTGTGCGCGCGCCCACAGTGCTTCTAGACCACTACCTTTCCAGCTCCCCTGTGCGCCATGATCACACGAGTCTAGGTCTCCAGGGTTTCGCCCAAAACAGGGGCCCAGTGGACTCAGAAGTGGCACAGTTGGGAGGGTCTGTCTCCCGCCCACTCACGAAAGCCAGCGGCACAATCAGCAGTCTGTCCACGCAGCGCCGTGCACGACCAGACCTCTGATCTTTTGCGACTCCCCTAAATTTCCGTGCACCTCTCCCTTTTCACAGTCCAAACTTACCCCGATGAGTTTCGGCTGGATCTGGGGTTTAGTGTCGTAAGATAAGGGGTTCAATGCCGTTGGGAGTCTCCGTTTCCCTCCCGTCAGAGAAAGCCAGCCAGGTACTCGGGCACCCGCTCTCTCAGCAAGCGCATCTCCGTACCTCAGCTTTTTTGCAGCTCCTCTGGGTTTCTGTGAGCCCCTCTCTTTCCTTCTAGTTGTAGAACTTACACTCGGCCAGCTTTCCTGTGGTTCTGGATGATGTCTGTTCTGTCTTTTAGTTGTAGTTTTGAAATTGTTCTGCTAGGCAGCAATGTAGGTGTTTACCTATGTCGCCATCTTGGATTCTCCCCGGTACCATAGTTTTTTGATCCACTCATCTGCTGATGGGCACCTAGGCTGTTTCCAAATTGTAGCTATTATAGATTGTGCTGTTATGAACATGGGGTGCATAAATCCTTTCTGATTGGTGTTTGTGATTTCTTAGGATAAATTCCTAAGAGTGGGATTACAGGGTCAAAAGGGAGATCCATTTTTAGTTTTTTGAGGAAACTCCATACTGTTCTCTACAGTGGCTGCACCAGTCTGCATTCCCACCAACATTGCACAAAGGTTCCTTTTTCTCCGAATCCTCGCAAACACTTGTCGTTTGTTGATTTGTTGATGATTGCCATTCTGACAGGTATAAGATGATATCGCATTGTCTTTTGATTTTCATCTCTCGGATAATTAGTGACTTTGAACATGTTTTCATGTGTCTCTTGGCCTTCCTTCTGTCATCTTTCAAAAAGGTTCTATTTAGGTCCATTGCCCATTATTTTATAGGATCATTTATTTTACTTTTATTAAATTGTATAAGTTGGCTGTAGATGTTGGAGATTAAACCTTTATCAGTGATAACATTTGCACATATGTTCTCCCATACAGTGGTCTTTCTTGTTGTTTTGTTGATGCTTTCTTTTGCTGTGCAAAAGCTTTTTATTTTGATGTAGTCCCATTTGTTTATGTTTTCTTTAGCTTTCATTGCCTTTGGAGCGGTATCAGTGAAGAAGTTCTTTCGGCTTATGTCTGAGATTGTGCTGGCTGTGGATTCCTCTAGTATTTTTATGGTTTCCCTTCTGATGTTTAAGTCCTGTACCCATTTTGAGGTTATTTTTGTATTTGGTGTAAGTTGGTGGTCCAGTTTCAATTTTTTTGCATGTATCTGTCCAATTTTCTCAACACCATTTATTAAAGAGGCTATCTTTTCTCCATTGTGTGTTCATGCATCCTTTGTCAAATATTAGTTGAGCATAGTGGTTTGGGTGGATATCTGGGTTCTCTATTCTATTCCATTGATCTATATGTCTGTTCTTGTGCCAGTACCAGGCTGTTCTGAAACAGTTGCTTTATAATATAGCTTGAAATCTGGTATGGAGATTCCACCTACTTTATTCTTCTTTCTCAGAATTGCTGTGGCTATTCGTAGTCTTTTTTTTGTTCCAAATGAATCTATGAAGAATTCTTTCTAGGTCGGTGAAATATGTTGTTGGTATTTTAATGGGTAGTGCATTGAATCTATAGATTGCTTTGAGTAGTATGGACATTTTAATGATGTTGATTCTCCCAATCCATGAGCATGGTATGCTCTTCCATCTGTTAACATCTTCCTCTATCTCTTTTTTCAGTGTCCTGTAGTTTTCTACATATAGGTCTTTTACTTCTTTAGTTAGGTTTATTCCTACGTATCTTAATTTTTTTGGTGTGGTGATAAATGGGATTGCTTTTTTAGTCTCTCTTTCTGTAATTTCACTATTAGTGTATAAAAATGCCACAGATTTCTTGGCATTAATTTTGTATCCTGCTACATTGCTGAATTCATTTATTAAGTCAATTAGTTTTGGGATGGAGTCCTTTGGGTTTTTTATGTACAGTATCATGTCATCTGCAAATAAGGACAGCTTTACTTCTTCTTTTCCAATTTGGATGCCTTTTATTTCTTCTTCTTGTCTAATTGCAATGGCTAATACTTCCAGTACTATGTCGAACAGGAGAGGTGAGAGTGGGCATCCCTGTTTTGTTCCTTTTCTTAGGGGAAATGGTTTTAGTTTTTGCCCATTGAGTATGATGTTAGCTGTGGGTTTATCATTTATGACTTTTATGATGTTGAGGTATGATCCTTCTATTCGGATTTTGCTGAGAGTTATTATCAAGAAAAGGTGTTGGATTTTGTAAAATGCTTTTTCTGCATCAATTGATATGACTACGTGATTTTTATCTCTCAATTTGTTTATGTGATTAATCATGTTTATTGATTTGTGGATATTGTACCATCCCTGAATTCCTGGGATGAATCCTACTTGGTCATGGTGTATGATCTTTCTGATGTACTGCTGGATCCGATTTGCAATAATTTTGTTGAGGATTTTGGCATCTATGCTCATGAGAGATATTGGCCTATAATTCTCTTTCATTTTGTTGTCTTTATCTGGTTTTGGTATTAGGGTGATGCTGGCTTCATAGAAGGTATTTGGAAGTGTTCCTCCTTCTTGAATGTTTTTGAATAGTCTGAGGAGGATAGGTTTTAATTCTTCCTTGAATGTTTGGTGAAACTCTCCCGTGTAGCTATCTGGTCCTGGGCTTTTATTTGCTGGAAGCTTTTTTGATGACTACTTCAATTTCTTCCATAGTTATTGGAATATTGAGATGTTTAGATTCCTCATCATTGAGTTTTGGAAGGTTATATTTTTCTAGGAATATGTCCATGTCTTGCAGGTTGTCCAATTTGTTGGAACAGATTTGTTCATAGTATTTTTTAACAATCCTTCGTATTTCAGCAGAATCTATTGTTATTCCTCCTCTTTCATTTCTGATTTTGTTTATTTGGCTCTTCTCTCTTTGCTTCTTGGTGAGCCTGGCTAGAGGTCCATCAATCTTGTTTATCCTTTCAGAGAACCAGCTCTTGGTTTTGTTGATCTTTTGATTTGTTTCTTTGGTCTCCATGTTGTTTATCTCTGATCTGATCTTTACTATTTCCTTCCTTCTGCTTACACTGGGCTTTTCTTGTTGCTCTTTCTAGCTCGTTGAGTTGTAGAGTTAGGTAATTTATTACCATTGTTTCCTGTTTTTTTGCAGTAGGCTTGTAGGGCTATGAACTTCCCTCTCAAGACTGCTTTCACTGTGTCCCATAAATTTTGTATTGTTGTGTTGTCATTGTCATTTGTTGTCATGATATATTTTATTTCTTCCTTGATCTCTTTGGTTACCTAGCCATTGTTTAATAAAATGCTTTTTAGTCTCCATGTGTTTGATTTCTTTTTATTGTTGTTATTATAGTTGATTTCCAGTTTTATGCCACTGTGGTCTGAGAAAATGCTTGATGTGATTTCTATCTTCTTGAGTTTGAAGAGACTTTTCTTATGACCCAACATATGATCTATGTTTGAAAGTGACCCATGTTTTTTTGGGGTGAAATGTTCTGAAGATGTCAATTAATTCCATCTGATCTAGTGAGTTATTTAGGATTGATGTTTCTTTCCTGATGTTTTGTTTAAAGGATTTGTCCAGTGGTGACAGTGGGGTATTAAAGCCTCCTACTATGATTGTATTGCTGTCAATCTCTCCCTTAATATCTTCCAGGAGTTTTTTTATGTATTTAAGTGCTCCTATATTGGGTGTGTATATGTTTACCAGAGTTATTTCTTCTTGTGGATTGCTCCCTTTAGTATTATGAAGTGGCCTTCTTTATCTCTTATTATGTCCTTCACTTTGAGATCTAATTTGTCAGATATAAGTATTGCAACCCCAGCATTTTTTTCTTTCTTTTTTTTAAAAATATATTTTATTGATTTTTTACAGAGAGGAAAGAAGAGAGATAGAAAGTCAGAAACATTGATGAGAGAGAGACAATGATCAGCCACCTCCTGTACGCCCCACAGTGGTGATGTGCCCACAAGCAAGGTACATGCCCCCAACTAGAATTAAACCCAGGACCTTTCAGTCTGCAAGCCGACACTCTATCCACTGAACCAAACTGGTCTCGGCCTCCAGCTTCTTTTTTTTCATTTCCATTTGCCTGAAATACCATCTTCCATCCCTTCACCCTCAATCTGTGTGCATCTCTTTTCCTGAGGTGGGTTTCTTGTAGACAGCAGATATATGGATCATGTTTTCTTACCCAATCAGTTACCCTATGTCTCTTGATTGGAGCATTTAATCCATTTACATTTAAAGTTATTATTGATAGGTACTTATCTGTCACCATTTTTAGTCTTTACCCCAGAGTCCCTTCTTCTCTTCTTTGTTCTTTTTATTACAGCAGACCCTTTAACATTTCTTGCATTGCTGGTTTGGTGGTAATATATTCCCTTAGTCCTTTTTTGTCTGTGAAGCTTCTGATTGCACCTTCTATTTTGATTGAAAACCTTGCAGGGTACAGTGTTCTTGGATTCAGACCCTTCCTTTGCATGACTTTGTATATTTCATTCCATTCCCTTCTGACCTGATGAGTTTCTGTTGAGAAATCATTAGCTAGTCTTATGGGGGTTCCTTTGTAGGTAACTTTCTATTTCTCTCTGGCCACTTTTAAGATTCTTACTTTGTCTTTGGTATTTGCGAATTTAATTATAATGTGCCTTGGTGTTGGTTTTGTGGGGTTCATTTTGCTTGGGACTCTGTGAGCTTCTTGGATTTGTTTGGGTTTTTTCTTTCCTATATTGTGGAAATTTTCTGTCATTATTTCTTCAAACAGGTTCTCTAATCCTTGCTCAGTTTCCACTCTTTCTGGAACCCCAATTATGCAGATGTTGTTTTGTTTCGTTTTATCCCAAAGTTCCCTTAGGTTCTCCTCTTGTTTTTAATTTTTTTTTCTATCGGCTACTGTACTTGGGTATTTTTTCCTACCATGTCTTCTAGCTCACTGATGCGGTCCTTTGCTTCTTCTAATCTACCTTTGATGCTTTCTATTGAGTTCTTTAAAGCAGTGATCTCATTTTTCATTTCTTCTTGCATTTCTTCTTGCTTCTTCTTCATTTCCTCTTGGGTCTTCTTCATTTCCTCTTGGCTCTTACTCACATTGTCAATTTTGTCTTCCATTCTTTTCATCCACCTTATGATCATTTCTCTGAATTCTTTCTCTGGAACGCTTATTTCTGCTTCTATTTCGTTTACTTCCTTTTCTGGTGATACCTGCCTTTCTGTCGTATGCGGGCTGTTTCTTCTTCTGCCCATGGTCTTTCCTGTCCGGGTGTCTGGTTATGTAGTTCTCTCTCCTTATCCCAGGTGAAATCTGACCTTTCTGTGTGCCGTGTGGATCTCCTCTGAGTCTGTTTGTCTGCCCTGATTGGAGAGTGGTGTTCTGGGTCCCCAGCTGTTCAGTGAGTGCTGTAGCTGCAGCTTTCAGACTGCTGCAGACATCCACCTCCCTCTGCAAGATCAGGAATATATCTCTTATTAGAGAAGTTCCAGGTACTAGGATGGACTGAGGACACTGAAGTTCTATGGATAAATTACTGTTCCATGGGCCCCACCCTCACGGGTTCCTCCTAGTGGAGTAGGGAGTAAGTCTATTTGCTTTGGAGAAGTGGTGATGAGCTTAGGAATAGTAAAAGTGGGGACGGATTCTTAGGCTTTGCAAATAACAACTCCCTTTATTTTCATCTCCCTTTATGTCTAGTGTCACACTGAAAGAGGTACAATTTGAGAGCAGGACTGGCAGTAGAAAGAAACAGGTTTTGATGCTCTATCATGGCTCTCTTGTAACAATGACAGGCCTTGCTTTGGGCTTCAGGATATTTCCCTCTGTGGCATGAGGGCTTTTCATTCACTGTTTGCCAAGGCCCCTATTTCAGCTAAACTTTTGCTTGCTCTTTGAGAAAAGAAATGAAATTCCATTTAGTATGTGTAGTACAAATTGGAAACCTTGGGCACAAAGGTTTCCAATCACCCCTCCTCACCACCACTATTGCCTTTATCTCTCTCACCTTTGGGATCATGCCTGACTTCACTCTTGGTCTGTTAATAATTGATAGCACTGGCGTTTGTAAGCCAGTGGTAATCTGTTTTGATTTTATTGTTTCCTTTCATGAATTATGGATATCATTAAAAAGTGATTTTTTAAAAGTCCAAGAAGGAACAGAAGTTGATAGGCGGTCAGAGGCGACAAGAGGGCATGTGATCTTGCTCTGCCTTCATCTGTCAGGTTTAATAAATAACTTTCAGCTTGAAGGAGTTTGAAACTGCTGGTAGCTCCTGATCTTTCTCCATGTGTCCCTTCATGGGTGGAAGACACAGACACAGCTGGAATACAAATTTAAACTAAAGCCTTGATATACTCCATCTGCCAGGGGAGCAGGCTCTTCACACAGAACAGGTCTCTCTCAGATGTTGTTCAAGAGGGTGAACCCCTGAATTGCTCCTAAGCCAACACACTAAAATCCTGTACAGATCTAGAATCTTGAAACTGAAGGTCTGCTATTGACATCCCAAAGACCAGCTATGGGACTTTGAGCAAGGCAATGAACTTATAAGGTTTACTATGTCTAAAGTGTTCAAACATATCACTAGGCTCATTTAGGTAACTGTTTTGAGAGTGAAATGAAATTGTAAACATCAAAGCAAAACAAAATGTCTGTTATTTGAAAGATACCATTAAGAAAATGAAAAGGCAAGTCACAAATGAAAAGAAACTATTTGTTAAGCATCCCTAACAAAGGACTTGTATCTAGAATATATATAAAAAAATCTTCCAGCTGAATAAGAAGAAAATATGTAAATTAGAAAAGGGTAAAATATTTGAAGACACTTTACAAATATATATGATTGGCCAATAAGCATACAACACATTAATCATCACAAAAATGCAAATTAAATCAATGAGATATTATTATATAACTATCAGAATGTCTAAATTTTAAAAAATAGGGAAGAAAGACTGACAATGCCAAGTGTTGGCAACGATGTGGAACCACTGGAACTTTCATATGGTGGTATATAAAATGAGACAGCCATTTTGAAAACAGCTAGACAATTTCTTAATGTCAAATATGCACTTACCAGATGACTCAACCATTTCATTCCTAGGTATCTACTCAAGAAAAGTGAAACTTGTTGAGGTATGTGAATGTTTAGAGTAACTTCATATTTACTCAAAACTTAGAACAACCTGGATGTTTATCAACTGATGATGGATAAACTAATAGCAATATATCCATACAACTGAATACTACTCAGCAATAAAATGGGATGCACGTAAACAAAAGGAATTCTTAGTGCATGATTTCATTTATGTGAAACATAAGGAAAGACAGGTCTAATATATTCTGGCAGGACACAGATCAAGAAATGCCTAGAACCAGAGGTTTAGGGGGCATGATTGCTAAGGGATGCAAGAAAAATATTTAGATTGAGAACTCAGCACTCACCCATATGTGTATTGTGAGGTGTCTCCATTTTGCTGTTGGAAATAGTAATTATTTTTAATTCTGAATAAGCTTTGAGTAATATTCCACCTGCTCCTTTGCAGGGGTTCTTTCTCCTGCTTTGGATGGTTTCTGCACAGAAGTAGGCTAATCAGTATTTACTAAATACTGATTTCCTTCCCTTCCTTTCCTTTCCGTTCCCTTCCGTTCCCTTCCCTTCCCTTCCCTTCTCTCCTTTCAAATGAGAGTTCCAGTGGTTCCCTCCCTTCTCTCCCCTTCTCTTTCCTTTCCCTTTCCTCTCCTCCCCTTTCCCTCCCCTTCCCTCTTCTTCCTTCTCTTCCCTTCTTCTCCCCTTCTCTGGAATTCTGCCCTGCAAACTCTAGCTTCCTTGGCTTCACCTCCCTCACTGATTCTGTGGGTCCTCCTCCCTATGCTGAAGCCTCAAAATTCTCTTCAATTAGTAAGCTGGAGAAATCATAGGCTCAACTAATCTGTTTTCATTCTATTGAAAACAGATTTTATTCTATTAGGGACCACTGTTCTGCTCTTTTTGTTGTCCAATTTTGAAAACCATTGCTTCACATATTTGGTCCAGTTTTTTAGTTATGGTTGGTGGTGTGTGCATAGCTGGTCCTTGGTACTCTATCACAGCTAGAAAGGGAACTTCTAAATTTATGCACTTTACTTCATGCATATTATATTCCTTTTAAAAAATTATTGATTTTTTACAGAGAGGAAGGGAGAGGGATAGAAAGTTAGAAACATTGATGAAAGAGAGACATCAATCAGCTGCCTCTTGCACGCCCCCTACTGGGTATGTGCCTGCAACCAAGGTACATGCCCTTGACAGGAATCGAACCTGGAACCTTTCAGTCCGCAGGCTGACACGCTATCCACTGAGCCAAACTGGTTTCGGCTGCATATTATATTCCAATAGATGCATGATCACTTCTCATCCATGACATTGCACTGTAGTCTGGACATTCATGATAGCTTTCTAAAACAGCTTTGCCATGTAGTGTAGGGGTTAAAGTGACAGAGAGACAAGCAGTATATCATTGCCCCACTTGACCCTCCCATGTATGGATCTGCCATATGTACTGCAGTCCTGATAGCTCTTACCATTGCAGAGCTAGCTGGCTCTGCACCCCATTGCCCGGCTATGCTCACAGCTGGCTGGAGGAGGTCAAAGGCCCAGAGCAGCCTTCAACCAATGACTGGTGAGATTAGTGGAGAGCCAAACCGTCTTTCTCATCCTTCAAGAAGCTAACTGAGGAGAGTCTCCTCTACTGTTTCCAGATTAACCCAGTAAAATCAGTCTCCAGCTGCTCACAGGGGTAACTTGCTCAATAGCATACCTTGATTTACTCTCTTCCATACCCTGTCTTACATATTTTCTCCTCTCCTCTTAATTGCCAGACTGCAATTAATATTTCCTGGGATCATATCTCAAATGAACCACTTATAATTAAATCCTTGTCTCAAGGTCCACTTCTCCAGGAACCCCAACTGAGACAGTAAGCAAGTCTACCTAAAACAGAAGTAGGTCATCCAGTGGTCAGCTATTCCCCACTGGAGAAGAATCAGAAGCTTAGTGAGTCCTCAATTCTCTACTTATCCTTGCCTGTGCTCTTACACATGAAAGATGTAGCATATGCCTTTTGTTGTGGAAGTATCAAATGGTAATCTGTTTCTAGAGAGCAATTTGGTGGTATATATATATAGTTTTGAAGATGCCTATAATTTTTGGTTTAGTGCTTGCATTTCTAGAAATGCACCAAAAGAAAACAAATGTTATGTACAAGTCTTCTCTGCATACCTTTTGTGTGTTTTGTACCTGTGCGGTGTAAAACATATAACTCTGAGTTTCTGACCTATGTGGACAGAGTGAGTACCTGGAATAAATCATTGGAATTAGAAGTGAATATTTTTCTGCCTCCTACCTGCTCTCCTCTCTTCCCTCTTTTACCTTTTTGGTGCCTGTGTTAGGTACTAAGTGAGCTACAGGGATGGGAGTCAAAGAGATAACCCATCCATCTTTAAAGGAATATTTTAAAGTGGTGGGGCTTTGGGCAAGAGCTGGGAGAGAAATGAAAAATAAATAGTTCATAGTTTATTCCATGAATGGGTGCATGAGATATATATATATACACATAACTCAGAGTTTTTGAACCACCTGAACTAAACTTGCCAATTAACAGCTGAGGGATAAAGCTCAGAGAGATTAAATATTTTCTAAAGTCTAACAGCTAACAAGTAATGGATAAGGATTAGATAGGATCTCAAAAGCTTTCTATTTATTAATTCAAGGGAGAACCACACTTTCATTGCATGCCCACCTTTAGTTTTTAATTTAAAGGAGACAAAGTAGGTGGGTTTACATTAAAGTCATTTGTGAGCTTGGGAAATCATTTTCAGAGTGATTATAAAAACTGGCTATGGCCGACACTGGTGTGGCTCAGTGGATAGAGCGTTGGTCTGCAGACTGAAAGGTCCCAGGTTCGATTCCGGTCAAGGGCATGTATCTTGGCTGCGGGCACATCTCCAGTAGGGGACGTGCAAGAGGCAGCTGATTGATGTTTCTCTCTCATCGATGTTTCTAACTCTCTATCCCTGTCCCTTCCTCCCTGTAAAAAATCAATAAAATATATTAAAAAAAAAAAAAACTGGCTATGGACTAAGATTACTGGAAGGATGTTTGCAAACTACCAAGTGTCACATTTCACCCTTTGCAAGTTCTGAGTCAGCAATTTTGGGTGGGGCATAGGGAATAGTCATTTTAAATTGCTACCTAGGTAATTCTCAAGGTGGCCTAATGCTGGACTCTGGGTTTGACAAACCCTCAGGCAATCTAGGACTTGGAGGGACTACAAGGTGGAAGAAAAACTAGGAAATTTACATAAGGATTCAGATTATTTCTTCCTTGCAGATGAAATTCATTTTCTGTTCTGGTTGGAAGATGCTCACAAATGAGCAAATGGGATCGACACCTTCACAGAAGTTTGCCAGTTTGGGTGGAGAAGGATGTGGGGCCTGGTAAGCAGTCTTCCAGCTCCCCTAATGTAATAAGGAAAACAGAACAATAGGCTGGAATATGTTTCTGTCAGGAATGAGCAGGCTGTGACTTTGCTCATTGTCTTGCAGTAGAATATGGCTTTCACATGTCACCATCTTATTTAAAAGCCTTTTCCCTCTCCTCTAATACAAGCTCACATCACAATATTTTGTCTCCTTTTCTAATAAAAACTGGGGCTTCACTGTTTAGTAAGACTGACAGGTTTTCTCATCCTTTGTTTGATTAAAGACTAGAAACTTTTAGGATCCCTGCTGATGGATTCTGCCCACCTTTGAATGAGATGCAAAACAAAGGCTCCAAGTGCCAAGGAGTAGGCAGGTGTTTTTACATTGATGCTATCTATAGCCACTGTTTATTTTGCTGTTAGAGAATGGGTTTCTTCATGCTACAGACTTTATGATTGTGAAACTTTAGGATCTTCTACTGTCTTCTCATCTTTGCCCACTTTGGACCTTGAGCCAGTCATGCTCCTAGAGCTATTGTGAGCCTGAATTAGAGGTCATATCCATGGAGACCCTGTCTATCTTAAAGATCTTGTGATTAGTAGCAGCATAAGGAAGCCTCCAGGACTGGGGTTGGCAAGTTTCTTCCATAAAGGGCAGAGATAGTAAATATCTTTAGCTTTGTTGTTGGTCTGTGTCACAATTACTCAGCTCTGTGATTGTAGTGTGAAAGCAGCCATAGGCACTATGAATATGGCTGTGTTTCATTAAAAGTTTATTTATCAAAACAGGTGACCAGGATGGATTTGGCCTGTGGGCCATAGTTTGCTGGTCTAGGACATTTGGAATGCTCATGATTAATCTACAGAGGGGCAGCATAGTAAGTGTGATCAGCAGACAGGTCTGAGTGTGAATCCTACGTTGTCCACTAACTAGCTTTGTGACCTTG
Source organism: Lasiurus cinereus (assembly GCA_011751065.1). NCBI lineage: Eukaryota > Metazoa > Chordata > Mammalia > Chiroptera > Vespertilionidae > Lasiurus > Lasiurus cinereus. The sequence goes on along the minus strand of JAAGEH010000006.1, from coordinate 22,182,094 downwards.
GAATAGTCACTGAAACTCTGTGGGCCTTAATGATTATAGCAGTAAAATGGTAATAAAATCACCACCTTGTAGGTGTGCCATGAAGAGGTCTGATTCAAGTCCTGGAATGATCTCCAACTACTTGTGGGGACCTGACCAAATATTTACATCACTAATCTAGGGACTAGACTAAAATTCAGACTTTAAATGCTGGAACCCATGGGCCATGTTCAGGTAACTGATGGATGGTGTGTTTGGTTGTTTGGTGGTGGTTGTTTTTTTGTTTTGTTTTGTTTTGTTTTGTTTTGTTTTGTTTTATTTTGGCTCAGTGTTTGAAAGGCTTGTGTAACACTGAGTAGGAAATGCTTTTGGAGATATTGTATGCTTTTGATTCACCTGTCACTACTACTCTGTTACTCTATGGCCAGATAGCTTCACTTTGTAAAATGTCCTGTCTGGTATAAACAGGTATTTACGTCTGTGACTCCTTGATCAGAAGGACTCAAAAGACTCTTCCAACTCAGAAAAAACATGACTCTTCCACTCTCAGCAGATGATGCCAAATGTGGTTTCAGTCTATATTTCTGAGAAACAAGCCATCCAGAACATAGGGTTTAAAACACACACACACACACACATACACACACACACACACACACACGACTTACTTCTTTTGAGTTTAGGAGTTTCCAGGCTATTCTACTTAGGCAGGCTGGTTCCAGTTGATCTCACTGGGCTCTCTTATTCATTTGTTGTATAAAAATCAATATAGGAGACCTTAACCAAGACTGGAATAGAGAAGGACCATAGAGAAGTTCTCATGCCCTAGTATTGCCCCAAACAGCAACAAATGTGCCTTGCATATCCAACAGGAAGATGTTTTCTATTTTACTACCCCAGCAGAAGGAAAGAAGATTTTCTCCTCCTCAGCAACAGCTCAACCAATGAGAGATTGTTACAACCTAGCCAATGAAAAGCCATTACTTTTTTTTCCCCCTTTCCCAAACTTTATTAAAGAAAAAGCAATGATGGTAAATCTCTAAAACATAGTCAATTTTCTGGGATTCTTCCCTTGAAAATGTGATGTTTGATTTTGAAACACATACCACGGTATATGCATGGTTCCCAACTGTACTAAATAGGTGAGAGGCTGAAATCCTAAAAGGTTCATCTTCCAACTTTCCCCAGTCTGTGGTCTGTCTTTGGATCAGCAATAATTGCCTGAACAGCAACTATGGCTTCATTAATTTTTGTCTGTAGCTCTCTGAGCTCTTCTATATGCAGCAATCGCAGAATTTGAACAGCTTCATTAAGAACTGCATCTCCTGTGTCAAAACCAAGAATATGCTTGTCTAAAGCTACAGGCAACCCCTCTTTTACTTGATTTGCTTTAGCAACTGCATCCTGTGTCAGGCGTTCCTGGACCAAAATGCGAATTGCCTTAAGCATTACCAGGTAATCATCATGACGTTGAATCTGAAGAAGGTTAGCCAAAGCCATGACACCAGCCTTAAAGTCAGGATTATTAACATCCAAATTGATCAATGACTCTGCATTTTTAGCTGCATTGTCAGCATTTTTTGTATTATCAGATACCAAGTCCTTGTATTTTTCAGCGTTATCTCCATATTCAAGTCTAATAGCTAAACCAAGAAGCCAGTCAATTGCTTCTTGTCGATCTTGAATCTTGAAAGGACAGCTAACATCTGTGAGATACTTTTCAAAGAACTTGGGCCAGTCACCGCTGTGGATGTTTCTTAAATTACCTCTGTCTTCAATCTTGTAATGTCTGATTTTCTAGTCTTCAAGCCAAACAATAAAGTTTCTAAATTCTGTTTCATCTTTGCAGTTGAAGCCGGCGGGGTTGTGGTAGTCAAGGGCCTTCAGCTTGCGGCAGAACATGGTCCTGGCTTCCCGCTCTGTCCCCCGGGTTTGGCCGGGAGAGGAGGGGAGACGAGAGGCGAGGAGCGGCTGGCAGCGAAGCTCCTCAAGCCATTAGTTTTCAACATGCCTGTTTCCACCAATGGACTCTTTGTTTATAACAGCTCCTCTCAACTTCCACTTTCTTCTGTAAAAGAACATCTCCTTACTTTGTTCTCCAGACTTGCCTACGGTTTTGCATAGCCTACATGTCCTAAATTGCAATTCCCTGCTATTCCTTGCAATTCTCTGCTATTCCCAAATGAATCAGTATTTACTGGTAAAGTGACTTTTATTTTTAAGGTCAACAGTTATCAGCTGGGAATGTTGGTGTAAGTAATACTCAATTGAGATAACTCTAATGTCCTCCATGTGTTTCTCATAAGCCCTCTAGCAGGACAATTAATGCATGCACTCAGATAAGCAAGCGAGAAAGCAGATACCATGCTTTTACAAGCTTTTGCTTGTATCAAGTCTGCTATTCTTCTGACCCAAATAAGTCACACAGCCTAGTCCAGAATCTGTGTGGGAGATCACGTCTAAAGACACAGAGTGGAGTGGAAAATTGGGGATCTTAATGCAATAAATCTAGCACAAATATTAAAGTGGTGTTTGTATGAGGGTAATGGAGGCCATTATTCTCTTTGTCATTGCTGAAAAATAGGGTAACTTTCAAAGAGAAAAGAATGGCAACCTGCTCAGAGAGCAGTTCGTGCAGGTATGATTGACTGTATGTGTGTATGGAAGGGTGATGTTTCTTATTATTTTTTTCTTTAAACCAAGAGCAAAGAGACATTTGGAGACCTTAGAAAATTTCTGCCTGTCCTCTTGAGTACTGAACTGTAAGAGGATGATATTGAGATACATATCAACTAGCTAATCTTTTTCCAAGCATCTGAATTTTGATGTTAAGAGCTATCTGCATCCTTAGCTTGGAATTCATCTTTGGACAATTGGTCATGTTTTCTAGATATAAGCAAAGAAAAAAGTGTTTATTTTAAAGACAAGAAGAGTAGCAACAATAGAAATTTTGAAAAATAATAAAACACATCTCTACCACCAAAACATGGATTGGCTATTTTTGTAAAGTAAAAACTGTGAGTTTTCCACAGACTAGTGTTCAAGTAAACATAGTAATAGACATGAACCAATACTGATTTTGTAAATCTTTTCCTTTGCATGTAAGTGTTGCCACCTAAGTCCTATGGGTAAGCATCTGAGATGAAACAGAAGGCTGAAATGTGCAGACTCTATATCACTTCCATCTATCTTTTAGAAGAGAATTTAGAGTGCCTGGCAAATGTGGCTTAGTGGTTGAGTACTGACCTATGAACCAGGAGGTTACCATTGTTTCAAGTGAGGGCACATGCCTGTGTTGCATACTTTATCCCCAGGGTGGGGCTGTGCAGGAGGCAGCCAGCCAATGAATGAATCTCTCATCATTGATGTTTCTATCTCTCTCTCCCTTCCTCTCTGAAATAAATTTATATATATATATATATATATATATATATATATATATATATATATATATTTACAAAAAAAGAAGAGAACTTAAGAGTAAAATGAGGGAAAAAATACACCTATATTTTCCTAAAGCATTGTTGCCAGTTTTTTTTTTTAATGAACATAAACAATGCCAAAGCACAGTACTTTCAGTCTATTCTCACTACATTTTGTATATTTTACTCAGTGCTTAGTAATACATAAAAATGATGAGAAGAATTCTACAGCTGAGAAAGCCAACTCTACTAAATGTCAGAACTGAGGCAACTGAGAAGAGGTGGAGTCTCTTGGTGCTCAAAGTGTGGTCCCTGCAGAGGCAGCACCCAGGAGCAGCTGGTCTCTATCCAACCTTCATTCCACCTGGACCTGTTGAATCAGTCTGCATTTTATCAAGACCCCAGAGATTTGTATGCACATTAACATTTGAGAAGCACTGGTTTATAATTAATTATGTTATAAATTAGAAGCTACATCTGGATTTGTTTTTTTTTCATAATGAATCCATCTATCACCTCATGTAGTTAATTAACTCTGTGTGTGTGTGTGTGTGTGTGTGTGTGTGTGTGTGTATGTGTATGTGTATAATGCTTAAGCTCTGCTCTCAGAACTTTCAAATATGCAATACCATATTAGACTCTCTGGATTTAACAGAAACATTGATATTACACATTATTCGTAGACCACTGTAATAACCGCCCAGGATCTATTATCATCTTCAAGCCTCACTGTTTGCACCTATTGACTAGGCCTCATAATTTGTAGGCTTTACAAAGGAATTGAGGCAATCAAGCTATAGGTATAATGAAGTGCTCTGAATGAAATGAAGATATGTGTGTGTGTGTGTGTGTGTGTGTGTTGGGTCTGGTTTTTTAATTAAGGAAGTACTTGGATTTAAACATCTGGGCTAAGTTCAAGTCCTAAACAACAAGGAAGTTAATGAGGTTAAGAAATGCTGTCCTATTTTTATGCTGTTACAAATGTCTAACCCTTCACCCCCAGGGTAACTGGCATTCTAGCAAACTGTGACATCTGTAAGTCTGCTCCATTTGTCAGTGATGATCCCTCAGTTCAAAAGAGACTCAATACCTGGTACTTGATTCCCTAAGATTTTGTTGCTAGAAATGTCCTCTGACCAGTAGTCTCAGCATCTCCCTGGGGCTTGTTGGCAAAGCAAGTCCTCCAGCCTGAGCTCTCATCTTCTGAACAAGGCCCGCATTTTGATAACATTTTCTCCATTCTTGTGCAAATAATGTTTGAGAAGAACTGATCTAAGTGAGTATTTCTCAATCTTGTTGCTCATTAGAATTCCTTGGAGGACTTTAAAAATACCAAAGCCTAGGTCCCACCCTAAGCCAATTAAATTAGAATATTTGGGAGTGACTGCAGGCATCTGTATACTGTTGGCCCTTGAACAATATGGTTTGAACTGCACAGCTCAACTTATACATGATTTTTTTAAAATAAATGTATTGTACTATTCATGTATTTTCTATTCCTATGACTTCCTTTTTTAAAAATTTTTATTGATTAAGGTATTACAAATATGTCTTTATACCCCCATTTTCCCCTCACCCCCCAGTCCTGCCCTCACCCTTACCCTCTGTTGTTTGCATCCATTGCTTATGCTTATATGCATGTATACAAGTCCTTTAGTTGACCTTTCTTAATAACATTTTCTTTTTTTTATCTTACTTTATTGCAATAATATAGTATAATATATATATATATATATATATATATATATATATATATATATATGTAAAACAAACCAAATGTATGTTAATCAGCTGTTTATGTTATCAGTAAAGCTTCCAGTCAACAGTAGATTACGTATTAGTTGTTTTGGGGGAGTCAAAGTTATATGTGGATTTTCAACTGCATGGGCGTTGGTGCCCCTAATCCTCATGTTGTTCAAGGGTCAACTGTATTTTTAAAGCTCCTAAATGATACTTCGATATATTATTTGGGGGTACAAAGTGAGACCCAGAAAAAGACCAGGAAGAAAGAAATTTCAAAAGTCTTAGAAATATTTGGCATTTGAAGTGAATTGGAATTTGCATGTGAGAGGAGTAGAAACAAAGAATGATGGCAGAGACAGAAAGTTGGGTCAAGTGGAATCTCAATTTTGGAAATGGCTAAGGAGCATTGGAGGAAAGCAAGGCCATATGTTGAATGTAAAGTTACATGGGCTTCTGTGATATAAAAGTTTCTATCTTCCTAGAACTGTAGTAAAGATGATAGGTGTTTGGCTTATTACATGGAAAATAAGGGCTGAACCCAAAGTCTGAGTTTAATTAGAAAATGTACATTAAAAGTGGGTGCTGCTATAGATTGTCAGATAAAATATAGGTGCTTTATTGAATTTTAATATAAACAATGAAAACATTTTTAGTGTAAGTATGTACTCTATGATATTTGAATACTCTGAAATTTAAATTTAACTGGGTACCCTGTATTTTTATGTACTTAAGCCAGCAACTTTATGATGAGCCTTAAAGTGGTTCATGAGAAGCAGAAATTGAGGTTTGATGCTACCATAAAAGAATGGTAGTGTTGAGTTGGAAAAAAAAATCATGCCAAAGACCTCCTATATAATAAAAGCCTAATATGCTAAGTATCCAATCATCCAGTCAACCATTCAACCAATCAAAGCGTAATATGCTAATGATATGCTAAGGTCACTCAACCACTCCCTAGGATGTACATTGACCATCAGGGGGCAGACAGTTGACAGTTGACCAGTTGCTATGATGTGCACTGACCACTAGGGGACAGATGCTCCAACCAGTATGTTAGCTTGCACTGGGGCCGATTGGGACTGAGCAAGATAGACCAAACACATGCTGGCCAACCTCCTTCGTCCCTCCCTGACCCCAATCATGCATCAGTGGGGTCCCTCAGCTTGGCCTACACCCTCTCAAAATCCAGGACAGGACCTCTTGGGAGATATTAGAGAGCTGGTTTCAGCCCTGCAATTGCTATGACATGCACTGACCATGAAGGAGAGGGGGTAGATGTTCAATGCAGGAATTGCCTCCTGGTTGTCAGTGCACTCCCACAAGGAGAGCGCTGTTCAGCCAGAAGCCAGGTTCTTGGCTGGCGAGCACAGCAGTGGTGGTGGGAGCCTCTCCTGCCTCTACAGACTGTAAGAGGGAGAAGGCCAGGCTGAATTTCATACACCGGACTTCTAGTTGTATATAAAATTAACTTAGGTACCTGGCTGGTGTGGCTCAGTGGTTGAGTAGAGACCCATGAACCAGAAAGTTATGGTTCAATTCTGGTCAGGGCACATGCCTGGGTTGCAGGCTCAATCCCCTGCAAGGAGCATGCAGGAGGCAGCAGATCAGTGATTCTCTCTCATTATTGATGTTTCTATCTTTATTTCCCTCTCCCTTCCTCTCTATGAAATTTAGAAAAGTTAACGGAGGTTTCTTACCTACATTTGGTTTGAATCAGAATTACTTTTTCATCATTTTCTAATTCTCTTAGAATTTTCAGTTCTCTTCATTTCCAGTTTCCCCTCCCTCCTTGGCCTTTGCTTTCCCTTTGTTTATTTTTCAAAGTGAACTTTTTCTTGACTTGGTGTTTGTTGTTTTCTCAGGGATCTCTAGTTCTCACAAAAGACAAACTCTTAAAGTTAATTTAAATTTGTTGGTATTTTTGGAATGGCTCTTATTTATTTACCATCTTCTAGTGCACCATAGAATTGGAAATACATCCATAAATTTACATTTTTAAAGCGCTCCCATTCTTCTCTGTTCTGTGATACACACAATTTCTTGGGGTCAATAAACAGAGTGGGCTCAGGGTATGGTGAGAAACATGTGGGGGTGGAGATGAAAACCAACAGCAAAATGAAAACAAGAGCTTTATCTGAAACCAGCCCCCACCAGCAGCCCTCTCTCCCTGCACTGCTACAAAGAGCCTTTTCAGAGGGGGTGGTGCACAGGCCGAGGATCTCTCTCCAAACCACCAAGTCTGTTTATGTAGACACTAAAAGTCCAGTGCATGAATTCATGCATGAGTGGGGTCCTGCCTGCCTGCCCCAATCTGAGTGGGGGGGATGGCGTTATCAGGGGTGGGGTCAACCAGGGGGAGGGACCACACTCCCTGGTCAAACTCCCAATTGAACTCCCAGTTGAGGGGACAATTTTCATATTAGTCTTTTAATATATTGGAGGATTATTTTCTTTTCAAAACTGCCTGAAGTGGAGCCCCGTGAAGTGCTTCTCAAGAGCTCTGGGTGTTCTTTTCTTGCTTGCATGACACAAAGAGGAATGGGATAGATTAGTGGTCCTGAAAGTGAGATCTGTAGACCAGTAGCATCAGCACCACCTGAGTATGTACTTGTGTGGATGAAAAAGGGGGCCAAAGACTGAATCAGAGAAGCTCAGGGAAGGCTTGCATGGTGGGTCTTACACATCCAGAGACCCATAGCAACCACATAGGATGGTCTGAAACTAAAAATTCTTTAAAAGCAGGTTATGTCATAGGCCTGTAGCTTCCAGACAAAGGTCAATTTTTATCTTAAGCGAACCTGCCTATTGTTGATTATCATCTAGGATAACATACTTCTGAAATGTTAGAGTTATCTTATTTTTCAGACTCCTGAAGACACAAGCACAGACACTAGAGCTTGAGATCACAGAACTCCTCATTATCTTGTTCCCTGTGGACCATCTCTATGTGCTGTAAATGTAACTACTAACCCTCCTGTATCTGCCAAGTCAAAGAAGTTTGTATCTTTCCTTTTTACTTTTTATCCAATCCCAGAGATTTCTCCACTTTGTTTTTTTTCACACCCCCCGTCTATCTACCATGAATTAATTTTATGTAACCCTCCTTATGCCTCCTGCTTTGATTCTAATATGTAAAATAAGCAACAAAACTGCCCATCTCTGGAGCATTTATTCAATCTGTTGAGATTTTGCTTCTTAGCCATTGTTGTTAGTTTGTTCAAATAAACTCATAAAAATTCTCTATAGGTTTCGATGTTTTTTGTGTTGACATTAAAACGCAAAATCTCAGGTCACATCCCAACCCTTCTAATTCAAAGGGGGTCCAGCAAATCTTTGTTTTCATGAATTTGTCAGGCAATTTGGTATGTGCTAAAGTATGGGATACCGCCCTAACTGGTTTGGCTCAGTGGATAGAACATTGGCCTGTGGACTCAAGGATCCCAGGTTTGATTCCAGTCATGGGCACATACCTTGGTTGTGAACACATACCGGGTGGGGAGTGTGCAGGAGGCAGCTGATCGATGTTTCTAACTCTCTATCCCTTTCCCTTCTTCTCCGTAAAAAATCAATAAAATATATTTAAAATAATAAAGGATGGGATACTTTCACCCTCACTAAAAAATCCTGATCTCTGTTGCCAAGCACCACAGTCTTGGGGTGCGTGGATGCCCAGATGTAGGAGTAGGGGACCTTTTTACTCAGAATATAATTTTCTTTAGTTGGATGACAAAAAGGGACCAAGATAGGGAAGGACAGAAGGAGAACATGGAAATGAAACATACAAAGTCCAGAGGCACACAGAAAGGAAAGTTCTAGTTAGATAGTGAAGCTTATATTCAGAGCAAAAATTAATTGAAATAGAGTTTACATATTCTATTTAAATGTTACATGGTGCTGTAATAATAATGACTACTATTTATTATTAAGAAATGACTTGCACTGCACTAAACATAATTCAAACTTATGGCATTGGTTAAGTGCAACACTAGTCAGTAGATATTATGGAGATCCCCATGTAAGTGATGGGGTGAGGCTTGCTCATGCATCCATAGCCCTGGAACCAGGCTGTGAACAGGCAAACTCATATCTCAGTTATATTCTGGCTTTGGCTACATTCTGGACTCACCCAGGAAATTTTAAGAAGTATGAGTACTTGAATCCCATCCCCAGACACACTGATGTGTTAGGTGTGAGGTGCAAGCCTGAGGATTTTATAAACTCTCCAGAAATTCTAGTGTGAAACAAGGATTGAGGGCCACCTTTTGATCAAGTCTGTAGCTAAGTGGTTCTGAACCCTGGATACAAATTAGAGTCACCTGTTTCCTCTTTAAACCATACTATGGATCAGGGGCCATTTCTTGATCCGGGGTGCTGCCCAAGCAGCACATTGTTCTAATACATAGCTAGAGTGGGAAACACTGTTCCACTTCTTAACGGGTGCTGGGAGCAGAGCTGGTAGACAAGCAGGGTTTAAAACAGGGTCCCGACCCTGACCTTATGACTGCCTATAAAAGTCCTCCCTGGGAATGAGTCTGGGTTGTCTCAGGACAGCAGGAGTCAGGCAGTTCAGTTCAGGATTATTGACTATTTAAATAAGTGCTGTGTGTGTATGTGGGTTATAGGGACAGATAGGAATTAAAAAATAGGCTTTATTCTCCTGTTGAAAATAAGGGAAGACATTTCCCTTCTCTCTGCTTTTGTCAGAACATTTACTTTAGAAAATGTCAGGACATTTACCTTTAGAAGCTAAATAAGCCTTTTGTCAGTTTTATGATGGAGAATGTCTTTCTTAAAGATCTGGAAACCATCTCTTTGGAATGCAGGCTCTGTGGGAGGGGAGGAGTCTGACTTCTGAGGGCACCAGCTCTGGGCTCCCGCCCTGAAGATAGGAGTTACTATTTTCCCTCTGGGTAAAGTCAACTAGCTGACACAATGGGTCACCCAATGACTCAGCACTGTGTAACCAGCAGTGCTGTCAAGTCCTCTTACCCAAGGACTGGTTATTGTTTATCTTGAGTAAGTGCTTGTACTTGGTTGTCTGGTTGGCTATAGAAAAAGACAAGTGTGATTTCTGTCTTTATAATCTTAGAAGGTACCTGGGATGAAACTGTCTGCTCTCTCTACTTTTTCTACTGACTTTGTGAAGAAGATTTCTAGGTTTGAGGAAGATTTTTTTAAATTATATTTTCCTGTGTGTGTGTGTGTGTGTGTGTGTGTGTGTGTGTGTACACATGATTGTTTGAATGTGCCTGTTGAGGGTGAGGGACTTAGCATGTTAAGATTCCCATATTCCTCCTCCCCACCTTTCCACCTCTATGTCTCATTTCCACAGCTTTTATCACGTTTTTATTTTGTTGTTCCATGTCAGATTTACTCGAGAAGAGACTTTGTTCTACTTTAAAAACAGATTTGAACACCAGTATGTTGAGTTTCTTTGGAGTCACCTCTAGCTTTTACATTCCAAGACTCTGTGGCTCATGCTAGGACCTTAATCTCCATCCCCCCAGAAATCTGTTGACACACCAGAGTACCATGTGCCATGGGATCTGGGAAGAAAGAGGTCCTGTCCCACCCCTTGGAGGAGAGGGTGGTGCTCCAGAAATTGCTCCTTGTGCTGATATATCTATAGGGCAGAGGACAGAGACAAAGCAGATATAAGGGAGGGGGCAGCAGAGAGGCAGTGGAGAAAATGCAGAATTGAAGAATTTTCTCCCCTTTGGGAACAGCTCTGTATCTTCTGGAGCCTGAGACACATGATTCTAGTCTCATGTATAACAGTGTTTCTGAAGTCCACTGGTAAACAGACTAGAACAAAATTTGAGCTCATGAGGAAGAATGTGGCTGAATTTGACTTTTATTAAAGAGAGAATTTCTCCAGGTATCTCCAGAATTGCTTCTGATGGCCTCAGTGTAAGTACAAGAAAATTATTAGTTGATAGGTGCTCTATTATTTATTTTTACTCTCACCATTGCTACCATAATTTTAGTGACTCATTGGGAATCTGTGGGGGGAGAGTGAATACCAGACCTCCCAGATTCTCTGCCCTTCCACCCACCACCCCAACAAAAAGCCTCATTGTGCTCGCTGAACCCTAGTACTGTGAATGGAGCCTTTATCCTAGCCACATTTCTGAGTGTGCTGCAAGTTTCCCTACGGGCAATGGTTTTGACGTCAACTTATAAAATCATAAAATAGAAGAGCCAGAAGGAATTCCTCAAATGGTCTGATACAACTTCATTCTGTTCCTTTTTTCTTTTTCTTTTAACAGACAATAGGACCAGAAAAGTCAGGAGACTTGTTTAAGATAAAGTAGTTAGTTGGCTACAAAGCTGATCTGCTGCTCCCAAACCTAGAAGCACTTGGCCAAAACTCCATAGAATTTTTTTTTTTTGCAAATTATTCCCACGAGAAAGCTAATGGACATATAATCTCTTTCAATGATAAATAATTTTCTCCCATTTATGTGTTGGGAAAACTTTTAGAGCTGGAGCTCAGAACTCTTCTCTAGTCCCTTCTCTCAGTCCCCAAATCCTCAACCCACAGTGAAGTTTGCTATAGAATTTGTTTGTTCAACTGATAGATTTCCAACTTGAAAGTATCTGCCTCTTTATCACTGTTGAATCAAATGGAGGGATGTGGGATGAAGTTAGAAGCTTAGTTAGAAGCATTATTTTCACTTGTGGCCAGAGTGCCAGGTTTTAGATGCATGCATTCTTTTTACTTGAGTCTTAGAGTTGCAGGGTTAGGTTTGCCTTGGTTTCTAGACTAAAGTATAGGAAACTTTGCTGTTTTGTAATTTCTGCTTTCAGGTAAGAAGCTCGTTTGCTTGTTTCAATGTCTCCTCATCTTTGAGCATTGACTTCTCTACCTATAAGGCTCTCTCTTTACCTTGGTAGTGGGTGCTTAACTTATTTTTGACCTGAGTCAAATTTTTCTTCCTTTTCACAGGGACCCAACCATAGCTGTGTGTGTGTGTGCCTATGTTTGCTTTGGTTTAACCTGTGGTTAAAGGTATACTGCTTCCTCTGAGGAGAGTTTGATGACCTGTTCCCAATATTGGTGGATGTTTTTATTACACTCTGGACTTCCCTAGTATAACACTTGTCACAGTTTCTAATATAGCAACTCTCAGCTTGACTGTAAAAAGCAAAGTTGAAAATTTTACTCTTAAATATATTATTCTAAGTAAAAGGCATCAGGCTAAAAAGCTGAATATTGTATGCTTCCATTTATATGATACTAGAGGCCCAGTGCATGAAATCCAGGCATGGGTAGGGTCCCTAGGCTTGGCCAGCAATCAGGGCTATCAGGGCCTTCCAGCTGCTGGCCAGAGCCTTCTGGCTGGTAGCTGGGGCCTTCCTTTGTTCTGCATTGCCCCCTCACGGTCAGCACACATCATAGTAAGCTATTGAACTCACAGTCTCCTGGTTGAACTCCCGAGGGACACTTTGCATATTAGCCTTATATATATACAGATTCTGGAAAAGACAGGACTTCGGGAATAGAAAGCAGGTCAATGGTTGCTGGGGATAAGGGGAAGGATTGACTACAGAGGGGGTGTTTTATTGTGATGGAACTGTTTTATATCTTGATTGTGGTGGTAGTTACAGGTTTATACGTGTTTATCAATACTCATAGAACTATATGCCAAACAAGGTAAATTTTATCACTTGTAATTTATGCATCAATAAATATGACTACAAAAAAATAAACAAGGATACAAAGATAACAGCTCTAAAAAAAGAAGTTACAAAATTGCAAACACTCATTTAATAACAAAAGTAAGACAAATATAGCATTCTTTATTCTGCAAACCCAGTTATTATGCATTGCTAGAAATAAAACTTTACTTAGTCTCAAAAATTATCTGAATTATTTTGAAAGTTAACATGGGAGTCTTCCCAAGATAAGCATGAAGATTCTCTCCCTGGTGGCAACTCTATCACACTGGCCAGAAAGGGCACCACAAAGGTCCCCTCTTTCTTCCAGAGGGGCAGCCCAAGTCCAGTTTCACTTTGCATAAATGGGCAGACCAAACACAAGTTGAGTGGCATGAGTACCTAGAGAGTTTAGGTCTGGTGAGTGGGTCATGCTGCTGCGGTTCTCCAAATGTGTGAATGGAGGACCTGGTCAGAAGCTCAGTGTGAGGCCTCATCCTAGGCATAAAATACAGGTGGCTGCTTAAAGCTCCATACCCAGCAGAGAAAAGACAGGGGAACCCAAGAGAACCCAAGAAGTTAGGTAGCACTTCACCCCACACTTAGTGTAAGCACAGCAGGGATCAGATGGAGGCTAGAATTCAGTAAGTACCTGTTGGATTCTGTGATTTGACAAGTTGGAGAATGTAATTTTCTTCCTGTCTTGGTCAAGATGGATTCAGGAATGAGATGAGATTGCATCCAAAGGGACAGGAGCTAGGAGAGACAAGCCTGCTAGGTGGGTGATCTACCTCAGGGGGACCATTTCCTGGGATGTTGATTGAGGTGACATGTTTAAGTGACAAGACTGGATTTTTCAGAAATCTAACAAAAATTCAGTATTGAAGGTGGACCCTTCTGGAATTCTTAGTCATAGATGTATAGCCAAGTGAGCCAAATATAACTTTTATGAATGCAGCCTCACCAAGAAACTATACTGTGCTCTATTAATTAGCATCCAAACTTCATGATTTATATTCACCATGACTAAACGTTGGTTGTTTCCAAGCTTGAAATTTATTAGAGCTGCATTGTTCAATGTGAAAGTCGCTAGCTGCACATGGTCAAATAAGTTAAATCCATAGTAATTGAAGGTAAGCCCCATTTAGAATTCTACCTCAATTTGATTCATCAGCTTTCAAGTGCTCCACAGCCCGATAAATGGCTGCTGTTGGAGGCAGTGGAACGATTCCATCTTTTCAGAAAGACCAATGGGACAACGCTGTGCTGGAGATTATTCCCTCAAACACTTAAAACCTAATTGTCTACTGAATAAAGACACATGACCCTAAAAAGTAAAGTTGACCTCAGGCCCACCTTTCTCAGCTCCCAGATGACTCTGATGATAGAAGTCTTGCACTTACTGAGTCTGTGTCTGATTATTTCTGCTCAAGTACAATCTAGTTTATTTCTCTCCTGAAGATCATCTGGGATTTCACTGGTGGCAAATGTTGAGGGGCTGCCACCCACCATTGTGGATAGTATGTCTGTCGATCTGGGAAAGCTCAGAGAACTGAGTTGCTTCTCCTTCACGGGGACCTAACCACAGAGTCTGCAGGCCATTCTGGGCAGCCTGGTTGAGAAGGTTACCCTGACTTATATCACACACCACAGGCATCCTTAAGGTGTCTGTGTATATTGGCCTTCCCTGCAGGCTTTTCACAGCTATGTGTGTTCCTGTGTTTGCTTTGGCTTAACCTGTGGTTAAAGGTATACTGCTTACAATTCTCTGGGAGGGAAACCTCTTTTCCAGTCCCATACTGGTAAACGTTTAGCATCTAGCTCTCTGGGTTCAAAAAGACCTGCTTCATATTATTTGCTGAATATCATGGTGTAAGTACTCTCACTGTGGCCGATTTTAAGTCATCAGTCTGATATTAAGGCTCACAGAGCTGGGAAGTTTCCAAGTAGCCAGATAAAATCACTGCAAGTAACTTCAGGTGCATGATAGTGAAAGATGATAGGCTAATTAAAGAGGGACGAGTTTTTAGTCTTTGTTATTATTATTTATTTAAGTTTATATAATTAAATTTTTAAGGTGGCTCTGTTTAACCACTGACACAGAATTCCTGAAAATTGAACAATTGGCTCTCATGAGCTTATAGAAGCTGACTCCAGCACACTACTAGCCTCCCTTTTAACCAAGAAAATTAGTTACCCTGGAGGATGAGTGGTCTGTTCCTTATGGTTACCCCTTTATATGTCTGGCCCACCTGGGAGAAGCTGTAAGCACTCAAAGATTCAGATTAAAGCAATCTGCCATCTGTGAGCAATACAAAGCTGCTTAAGTCAATTGAAATGGACACCAAAAGGAGTAAATGTGTACAAAGATTTAGAGAATTAAAAATCACCAAGAGCAAAAATCTCTGCCTTGTCAGAGAGCTTTGCCTGCATGACCGTTGTATGAATGAGCAAAGATATGTGCAAGCTGGAGGTGCAGGGGGAGGGGGAATGGCTCCTTCTGACTTGTCCAGAGATCATTGACCTCCTGTGAAATCTGAAGAGTTTGAAACATATGCCATTTTCTGTTTCTATTTGCAAAGCCCAGTTGCTCTGAAACCTGGACTCTTTCACTCTATCACACTTAGAAACACCATCCAGGCTTATAAATTGCCTATGAGTTTTTTTTCTTTGATAACTGGAAGCTCCTGAAAGGTGGGCCAAAGTGTTTGCTTGATGTAGGGATTTCTCCAGTTTCTGGTACAATGTATTGAGAAGGTACTTGCTAAATGTAGGTTGAATAAATGCTGAGTTGCTAAGATAAACTGGTTCAGGTTAGAGAGGGGGCAACTTGCTCCATGCTATTGGCTTATGTTGCTATTAATTACAGGCATAATATCAAAACTGTTGAGTACCTGATAATATCCCTTTAGTGCTTTTCTGCTATTTTTTTTTCAACATCATGGACTAACATGGGGAGGTTAGTAGAGTAAACGGCTCAAAAGCCGAAAGCTCTGTTGACAAACTCTAGCTCTCCCATTTTCTAATTGTGTGACTCTGGACAAGCCAGATCTAAAGCCTCAGTTTCTGTATTGGTAACATGGCAGTAACCCTTGTGCTTTACAGAATTGTCAAAATGAAATGAGATGACGAGTGCAAAGTGACTAGCCCATGGCAGGCACTCTAAAGATAAGGGTTGTTAATATAATGCATTTCCATTTTCTCATTCCTGGATAAAATGGAAGTATGTTCCTTCTCAGTTGCATTTGTCAGAAATAACTTAATATGTGGGTACTATCTATACTCTAGAAAGCACAAGAAGTGTAAATTCATCCGAGGTTCCAGGGGCTTTGCCAGAGACTGGAGTGAAAGACATTTGTCAGCCACACCCACCACCTTTTAGGAGTTCAGAGATCAGTGGGTGAATGAAATCTACAGCCAAATTATTATGAAACACTATAAACTAGGAATTTTGCTACTAACAACAAAATTTGAAAGAGAATTTGACAAAGAGAAATATTTTTTAATAATTATTTATTGTTGAAAGTATTACATATATCCATGTCCCCTTTTCCACCCCACTGACCCCCTCTAGCCCCTTCCTCCCCCACCCCAGGCCCTCATCTCTTCATTATCTGTGGCCATGGGCCAAGCATATATGCTTACAAGGTTCTTGGTTGATTACTTCCCACTCTCCCACCCTCTTCTGCCTTCCCTCTGAGATTCCCCTCTCTGTTTCATGCTTCAATGTCTCTGGATCCACTCCATTTATCAGTTTATTTTGTTACTTAGATTCCATGTATAAGTGAGATCATGTCATACTTGTCACTTAGCATGATGCTCTCAGAGAAATATTTTGAGTATTAAATTTGAATAAATGAGGTCAATCAACTCCCAGAACTCTGTCCCATGATGTTATTTTTGAGAGCTCTTGGCTTTCAAAATCAAATCCAGGTGCACTTCTAAGGTAAGTGGGCAGGTCCCCTGGCTTTTCTCTAGTAAGTTGAAAGTAAATGATGCAGCCACATATTACAGAACTTTTAACCCTAAGGTTTGATATCTCTGCCAGTTAAGGAATTAAAGGCAAGGTCTAACTCCTCAGCGTTGTTAAAATTGTGATTATTTTCATATGGAGGCAGCCCTATTATTACCCAGTTCTCTAAATTATGCCATATATCTAAACTGTATCCTTCCCTCCACAAAACAAAATAGATTTTCTGCTGAGGTTTGCACACGTCTTTGAGGTGTCACTTTGGGTTTGGGTGTTTTAAAGGCAATGTATTTAGTATTCTTTCACATATTCATACTTTCTTCCTTTGTCCCAATCTTTATTCCCATCCCTAACCTAAGATAGTCTCTTTTCTACTTTTATGAAATATACATTATTAATGCTACAACTGAAAGCACACATCTGAGAAGATACAACTGTAAAGAAAATAATTAAGTGCTGGTCATCCTTTCTTGCCTATCTCCAGAATGCCAAGCCCTCCTAATACAAAGGACCCAGCTTAGATTGCACCTGAGGTGTACAGGCACCTTTATTGAACAGTTTAGAAGGTGCAAAGCAGGTAGACTCTTCATTTATGCAAAAGTTTCTCCAGGATATTTTGTTTTAGTTTTTGAGGTTTTTGGTATTCAAGTGAATCCTTTTAGAAAATGAAAGTATTTTGGGAAATGGTGCAACCATCAGCAATTCTCACTTCAGCCAGGAATTGTTAAGGCAGAGTAAAAAGTAGAAAGATTTCAGGGCTTAAAGGTGGGAGAGAGGGACTAGAAAAGAATAGAAAGGGCCTTGACTGACAAACCTAAGCTATCCATTTCACTCCAGGGTGGCCAGCTGCATTTTCTTGGAGTCAATAGTCCTTCAGGTATGGTCAGCCTAGCAGCAGCCTCAATGGACACCACCTGGGAATTTCGTAGCAATTCATAGAAATCTCAGGCTACTCTAGAACTGCTGAGTCAAACGTTGGGGGTGGACTCCAGAAATTTGTTTCATCAGCCCCCAATTTGAAAAGCACTGATCTAATTACTGATTCAGACCCATTTCCTCAACATTTCTGCAGAATAAGCAACAGTATCTATACATATAAAAGGCTAGTATACTAAGTGTCTGACTGGTTACTATGACATGCACTGGCCATCAGGGGGCAGACACCCATGCAGGAGCTGCCGAACTGCAGTGACTTGGCAGTAGAGATTCTAAGGTGACACACCCCAAAACCAGAGAGGAGGGAGCTCGATTCCTCACAGGGCTGAGTGATTCTACCTTCAGCTGTGAGTTATGTTGTTGCTGGGGCACTGTTGGCCCGAATCTGGTTTACTGCACACTTGTGTTTGTGTTCCACATCCTGTATGACAGCAACTTTGCAGAGTATCCTCTCATACTCCAGGATGCCTCAGGGGATGTCAGAGAGCTGGTTTTAGCCTGATCCCTGCAGCTAAGCCGAATGCCCCCACCTGCTGGAGGGACCCCACTCACTCTGCAAATTCCAGGGAGGGACCATAGAAGGTTGGTTCCTGGGCATGCCCAGCCCATCTCACTCAGTTTTGCACTGCTGGCAATCTTCTAATTAATTTCTTTTCAATATGCATGAATCCATGCACTGGCTCAATAGTGGTTTTATAAAATAATAGGGGCCCAGTGCATGAATTTGTGCCCCTTGAAAGGAACTGTGGGCCATGAGGCTATGGTAAGCACAGGATTGGGTCTTGGCCCATCCTCTGCACCCTTCCACTGTGGCCCTAGTTTTCTGTTTGCCAGCAGCCCCTCTGCTGCCACTGCCACTCCCACATGCTGATGGTGCCAGTCCCACTTGTATCCACTGATGATGTGGAACAATTGGAACTGGTGCCTGCAGTGGGTGAGAGTGGTGACTGCTGCCCCAATTGCTCCTCAGGAGATAGAGAAACCCTCAGGAATGATCAGGGCTGGCAGCCAGGCAATGGTAGTAGGTATGAGTGTCAGCTCTGGTGCCAGCTGTGGGTGTGAGAAGGGCTGGCACTGGCAGTGGGTGCAAGCACTGGGTGGGACCATGGTGCAAGGGAGCAAAGAATTTTCAGTAACCACCAGAAGCTTTCCCTGATGGCAGTGACTGGCTCTCGCCTTGGTCTGGTGACCCTTCTCACCTGGTCCACCATCCTGCAGCAGCCAATGCCCACCATGTTCCATGCACACCTCCTGGTGGCCAGTGTATGTCAGAGCTACCAGTTATTTGGTTGTTCTACTATTTGGTCTATTTGCATATTAGCCTTTTATTATATAGGATTGCATGTAAGGAGATTTCAGTGAGTATGTACCTCATTATTCAATGCACTTACAATGTTTGTGCTGAAAACTTACATTGGGAAATGATGCTAGTTCTTTCTCCCTGTGCCCCACTGTTCCCACTGTTACAAAAGAGTGACTCTTCAGACAAATATTAACTCGAGGGCTGGTGCACAAAATTTGTGCATGGGTGGGCTCCTTCAGGATGGCCTGCAGAGATTCAGCCCTAGCTCATGTCCCCAACCTCACAGCCCTGCAGCTCTGCCTGGCACCCCACCTTGGCCTAGTGCCATCTGCTCACTTGCCCCACCCCCCGCTGCTACTGCTGGTCACCATCACCATCCTGCTGTGGTCCTGCTCTCATCGGGGCTCATTGGAGCTGCCAGCATCCAGTGCTACCTCACTGCCACCCATCATGTTCTGTGCCACGCCTGGTGGTCAGCACAGCTCATACTGAGTAGTCAAACTCCAGGTGGGCCAAATTCTTGCCCAATGGGACACTTTGCATATTAGGCTTTTATTATATGGGATAATAATTATGAAAATTTCAGAAGATAATTTTTCTCAGCTCTTTTTATCCAGAAAAAGTCAGCCATGATTCAAGAGAATCATGCAGGGTCTTAAACTCCTCACAGGTTTGCATTTATAATGGAATACCTATCTGAGTAAGAATATAGAATATAGAATAAAGAATATAGAACATAGAACATTTAAAATGTGTGTATACAAAAGTCATATTGAATATCTGAGAATTCCATTTACTTTTTTTGCTGCTAAGAGAAGAGATTTACACACACACACACACACACACACACACACACACACATACCATCCCTCACTTACTGGTGGTATATTTCATTTGATGTGTTTTGAAATTGAATAAAGCAAACTGCACTTTTGAAAAATGCTCTGGGTAATGAAATTACTGGAGTGCATATCAGAACGCTTGAACCCTTGTTTTCTTCTGTCCTGGTGACTCACTAGTGATGTTGTTTTTGGTGGGGTACCCTTTGTGTCTCCACTTGTTACTGCTGGGAGTGGAGCTCTTGGGGTGCAAGTGCATGTCAAAGCTACCAGTTGTTTGGTTTTCTTCCTAGTAATTTCCTGAGGCCTCCATGGGAGGATGAGGTATCATGGAAAGCTTTACTGAAGAGGTAAAATTAAGGGAGTTCCCTTCAAAGGTTGCTTCTCCCTCCATCTTGCCATGGAAAAAGTCCCATTTTGTCTTCAGCAAAGCTAAGATCAAATCCACTGACTGGAGTTTTTGCTGCATATTATACACCAGTCCAATCTAGCATCTGGCTGGGTTAGCTTGTGTTCTCAGCTGCAGTCCATTGTGTGTGGATTGCTTAAGGCCACATGCTATCGGGGTGCACAATGTGTGCAGGTCTTGGATCAAATGAGAAACAAGAACACAAGAGGCAAGAGAGAAAGGAGAAGGGAGAGAGAAAAAAAGGAGAGAGAGAGAGAGAGAAGGAGAGCTTTTTTGTCTCTGTGGATTTTAACTGGGATACTTCTTCAGGGTTTAATGCTCTTTCAGTGGTTCCATCCTCTCTAGCCAATTATCTTTTTTCCCAGGTTAGATAGACAGACAAGCAACTCCCTAAGTCACCTGGACTTCTTCACTGGGCATGTGTCAATTTATCCCTTTGTTGGACCCCTTCCCCTAGTGATTTGCAGGAATGGGCCAGTTGTTCCCTGTAGGGAGTGTAATACTACAGTTTCCTGGTGAAGCTGCCCAGATGACCATGCTTATAACGTCTGACCTTCTCTTTGCTTTCTTCCTATTATTAATAGTAACAACTAGCTAATTACAATGGTAACAATGTGACCCTGGATAAGTCAACCACTTCCTGTTCCTTTATGCCCTTCTGTGTAAAATGGGGTTGTACTCCTAACTCTTTATTTAGTAGGTTGTTGTGAGGACAAAATGAAAAAATGTATATAAAAGTCATATGAATATGAAGTGTACTAAAAAAATGGTAGCCTGGGCTATATATCAGAATTCCTATTTGTATTCATGGTCATCCCTTCTGCTTCCTCTCTGGAGAAACAAAAGAGGCTAAGAGCCAGAAGGAATCATCTGAGGCCACACATGCTCCTGAGCTTTCCAGGAAAACCAGGGGAAAGAAAAGCTTAGGAACTAAGGTAGATGTGGCTGGCTTCTTTTGGAGGTCCAGATTGAAGTCTGTATGTTTTATTGCTACCTAAAGAGATCCATCCAGCAGAGGTGTTGGGAGAGTGCACTAACCACATGAGGCCTGTGAGCTTTGAAGAAACTCTGAGCTATGACCTTGTAAACCTTGAAGAAATGCATCAGTGATCTAGGCCAGTGGTTGGCAAACTCAATAGTTAACAGAGCCAAATATCAACAGTACAATGACTGAAATTTCTTTTGAGAACCAAATTTTTTAAACTTAAACTTCTTCGAACACCACTTCTTCAAAATAGACTTGCCCTGGTCATGGTATTTTGTGGAAAACCACACTCAAGGGGCCAAAGAGCCATATGTGGCTTGCGAGCCACAGTTTGCTGACCACTAATATAGGCTATTATTGGACCTTATGTGCGGAAAAGATTAGCACATGCACCTGTAGAGATCAGTACTGGACTTCTCATTAATAAGCAATTTAAATGAAAGAACTAAGGCTCTGTAATCATATACCCAGCTAAGATATCATATGCCAGGGATAGCAATAGTCATCTATTTTTGCAGTTGTCAAGTTCCAGAGAGTAGTGTAGAGATAATGTATCTAGAAAATAAAACTTTATGAATCTTGAAAAAAATATACAAGAATACAATCTAATAAATAGAAATTGACTCACAACATGAGGTGAATGTATAAGGTGCAGAAAGTTGAGCCCATCAATGGCCACTGCTTTTATATACAGTGGTACCTCGAGATACGAGTTTAATTCGTTCGGTAACCTTGAGGCGTGGGAAACTATGAGACGCTCGAGTCGCGGTAAACTGGTGGGTCGTGTGCAGCCAGCCAATCCTCGCAATTACTCATATCTCAACTGTTGCTCGTATTTCAAAGCAAAAATTGCTCGCTCAACGGCTCGTATCTCAAAAATCTCATATGTTAGGATACTCGTATCTTGAGGTACCACTGTATTTACTAGAGGCCCAGTGCATGAAATTCATGCACAGGTAGGGTACTTAGGCCATTCGGCTGCTGGCCAGGGCTTTCCTTTGTTCCGTGCCACCCCCCTGCCCTGGTGGTAAGCACATGTCATAACACAGGACAGAATTCCTGGTCTCTCGGTGAACTCCCATGGGGACACTTTGCATATTAGCCATATATATATATATATATATATATATATATAACTACAAGGAAAAGGAGAAAATACAATGCAAAAGAGCAAAAATAATTTGGATAAATAAATTAGGTATTAGTTATTCATATAAATCAGATGAAATTCTCCTTTCAGGGTAAATAAGTTATCAAATTGTGCAAATTGAAAATAATCAACTACATTTGTTTAGAATTATCATACATAAAACCAAATATGGGTAATAAAGGGTTTATCAAAAATATATAAGGAAATTAAATCAAAATGAAGCAAAGGTGAGAATATTAAGTCAGACAAAATAAACTACAAGAACAAAACATTAATCAGGGAAAATAATAATAATAATAGCAAAATTTTATTCAACTGAAAGAATACCATATTTGCTAAAATGGTGCATCTAACATCACAACTGCCAAATACAAAACAAAAACATAAAACACTCCAGAAATATAAGGAGAATTTGACAAAGTATAATTATAATATAGCTACTGAAAGTTCTTTTTTGAAATCCAAATATATAAACAATAAATAAGAATCAATATATTAAAGAATATAATATTAAACTTAATTTAGTAGAAACATGTTAGGACATGGACACAACAAACAATGAATACAGACCCTTCTCTTTGTAAACAAGAAACATTCTTTCCTATTTGATGGAGCAACTACTAGTATTGATCATGCATTTAGCCACAAAAAAAAAAAATCTTAATAAAACACCCTAAATAGAGATTTCATAAACTATAGACACTGATTAAATGCAATTAAGAGATAAATTAATAATAAAAAGGCCAAGAAGAGCATTAACTACATGGGAGTTAAAAGTATTTTTCTAAGTAATTAGTAGATCAATAAGGAAATTAAACTGAAATTACACACCATTCAAAGTATTTAAAAATATTGAAAACAGACTGTACAAAAAACTATGGGATATAGTTAAATTTATATTGTGCATACATATGTCTGCATTGCTTTTATTATTTATAAAGGATGAGAATTAAGCAAACTTCATTTTCAAAGAAATCAGGAAGACCAAGTGAACAAAAAATGAATAAGAAAGATGCAATTGTAAATGCTAAAAGAAAATAGAATTAGAAATAAATAACAGCAAGGGAACATCTAACTAAAGCAATTTCACTGAAGTGATGAATAGATAAATTGATAAGCAGGATTGGTGACAAAGAGAAGGGTCTGTATTCATTGTTTGTAGTGTCCATATGCTAACATGTTACTACTAAATTAAGTTTAATTATTATATTCTTCAATATGTTGATTCTTATTTTTTATTTACATGATATTTAGATTTTAGAAAGGCAACTGTATTATAATTGCACATTGTAAAATTGGTGAAAAAAGGCAAGAGTGTACAATATGTGGCATAAAGAAAGAAAGAAACCTCAGATCCATGAGAGATTTAAAAATTTTTTTGAGAATCTATACTAAAAAAGGATAATATGCTAATTAAAGTGGATATCTTCTGGATGTTCTTCCAGACAAAGCTGTAGCAGCTGCCTGAGACTCAGGCAAGCCATGGATGGCACTACCACTCCCAGGGATGGAACATGGCTGGCAGTGGATGCAGCAGAGGCATGATGCAGCCATCAACTTCCCCTGATTAGCCTGGTCACTTCTGGCAGAGACAGCCCATACTGCAGCTTGGCCTTCAGTACAATATCCCCTGAGGGCTCCCTGACTGTGAGAGAGGGAAGGCTGGGTTGAAGGAACCCCCTGGTGCACAAATTTTTATGCACCAGGCCTCTCTAATAAAAGAGTAATATGCAAATTAACCATCACTCCACTACACCTACAAGCCATGCCCACTAGCCAATCAGGAGTGAGTATGCAAATTAACCACAGCCATGATGGCTGTGGCCATGAGTAAGCAGAAGGGAGGCATGGATTTCTCCAGAAAGCCAAACTTTCTACACACCCTGGTGGGCCCAGGCCTCCACTCATGGCTACAAAGTTTCAATTATAGAAGATAAATAAATCCCAACAAAAATGGTGGTAATCATGGAGCTGGAGAGAGCAGGAGGCAAGGGTTGCCCCAGGCAATGGAGGAAACCAAGTTTCTGCAGCCCTGGCCTGTCTTGGCCTCCACTTAAAGCTACAAAGTTTCAATTATAGAAGATAAATAAATCCCAGATACCAGGACCTCCACTTGGGTCGCCAGGGCGTGTGGCCAGCTTGCAAAGCACCATAGGCCTCTTGCCCAGACTACTCCATGCCCCAAATCCTGATCCAGGACACCCTTCAGGGCAAATCAGCTGGCCCCCTCCCATGCACCAGGCCTCTATCCTATCTAATAAAAGAATAATATGCAGATTGACCATCACTCCAACACACAAGATGGCTGCCCTCCATGTGGCCAACGATCCTACTCCCATGTGAGCATAAGATGGTCACCACAAGATGGCCAGCAGGGGAGGGCAGCTGGTTGTAATCAAGCCTACAGGAGTGGACAGTTAGGGTTGACCAGGCCGGTAGAGGAGGGAAATTGGGAGTGACCAGGCCTGCAGGGAAGGGCAGTTGGGGGGGGGGAACCCAGGCATGCAGGTAAGAGCAGTTGGGTGGGACCGGGACTGCAGGGGAGAGCAGTTAGGGGTGACCAAGCCTGCAGGGGAGGGCAGTTAGGGGCAAACAGGTTGGCAGGGTAGCAGTTAGGCATCAATCAGGCTGGCAGGGGAGTGGTTAGGGGGTGGTTAGGCTGTCAGGCAGAAGCAGTTAGGGACAATCAGGAAGGCAGGAAGACAAGCAGTTGGGAGTCAGCAGTCCTGGATTGTAAGAGGGATGTCCGACTGCCTGTTTAGGCCCAGTCCCACTGGAGAAAGGATCATGTCAAAGAAGTGGAGACTTTTTTTTTTTTTTTAGTATTTATAATACTTTACTTATTTTTTATTAATGTATTAGGGGTTCCAGATTGGAGAGGGTGCAGGCGGGGCTGAGGGACACACTCCATCTCACCCCCATGCATGAATTTTGTGCTCCAAGCCTGTAGTATATATATAACTATATTACAACAAAGTTCATTACCTAGAAAAGTATAATAAAATAAAATAGAACCAATAAGGATTAAAATATTTGCTTAGGCCAATCAATAACCAGTAGATTTATGGTAAAACAATTAAATATGCACTATTTCAAAAATCCCCAGTCCAAATAGTTTTATAGTCAAATTTGATATAACTTTTTTAAAAAATATATTTTATTGATTTTTCACAGAGAGGAAGGGAGGGGGATAGAAAGTCAGAAACATCGATGAGAGAGAGAGACATTGATCAGCTGCCTCCTGTAACCCCACACTGGAGATGTGCCCGCAAGCAAGGTACATGCCTCCGACTGGAATCGAACCCAGGACCTTTCAGTCCACAGGCTGACGCTCTATCCACTGAGCCAAACTGGTCTCGGCCAAATTTTATATAACTTTTAAAAAGATGAAAATTTTCTTGTAATTTAAATGATTAAAAACTACAGGAACATGATGGCAAGTGATACAATTCATTCTATTAAGTTGATATAATCTTAATACTATCTGGTAAGCTTCATATAAAAACTAAAGCTCTGAATCAATTTATTCATGGAGTTAGTGCTACCCAGATAAAGGGGTTCATTCACCTGTGTGTATCAAAGCCCAATCAAGCAGAAGTAAAGAATGTAGAGGTTTATTAATTGAAAAAATGGTGCCAAGACCAGAATCACAGGTAAGCTAGTGCCCAAAGACCTGGCTCCCTGATGGTGTCCTGGGTATGGGTTATATAGGGGGAAATCACTAATCACTGTGGTTAAAGGAGTTGGAGTTGTCTGCACTACCCACTGGTTGGGGCCAAGATAGGGAGTAGTTGATCATTGCATGAGGTCCAGAGATCAGCCATGACACTGTTCTGCCTGCTTTTGGGAAGATGTTATCCTTGGTAAGGGTCCTTCAGCTTTCTTTCTTTCTTTCTTCCTTCCTTTCTTTCTTTCTTTCTTCCTCTCTTTCTTTCTTCCTTTCTTTCTTTCTTTCTTTCTTTCTTTCTTTCTTTCTTTCTTTCTTTCTTTCTTTCTTTTTTTAAAAATATATTTTATTGATTTTCCACAGAGAGGAAAGGAGAGAGATAGAAAGTCAGAAACATCAATGAGAGAGACACCAATCAGCCGCCTCCTGCACACCCCACAGTGCAGATATGCCCGCAAGCAAGGTACATGCCCCCAACCGGGATCGAACCTGGAACCTTTCCCTCCGCAAGCCGACGCTCTATCTACTGAGCCAAACCGGTCTCGGCTTTCAGCTTTCATAAGGCTAGGGCTGAAACACAGCTGAAGGATGATATCTGTAGGCTGACTGAAACTCTGTTTCTATGATCAAGAACCTGAGGCTTTGTTCTTAAGACAGTTTGATACTGACCAGAATCCTTAGGGTTTAATCATTAGAGAAGATGTTGGATGGATAGAAGGGAGAAAGGATCTTGTCAAAGAAATGGAGACTTTTTTTTTACTATTTATAATACTTTATTTTTTATTATTGTATTACATGTATACATATCTTCCCATTGCCACCCCCCTCCCAGGCATTCCCTAACCCTCCCCTCCCCAATGTCTTGTGATCATTGGGTATGCTTATATGCATGCATCTAAGTCCTTTCGTTGATCTCTTATCTACTTCACCTCTTCCTAACCTTCCTGCTGTAATTTGACAGTCTGTTTGATGCTTTATGCCTCTGTATCTATCTTTTTGTTCATCAGTTTATAATGTTATTTATTACCCATAAATGAGTGAGGTCATGTGGTGTTTTCTTTCATTGACTGGCTTATT
Organism: Lasiurus cinereus; assembly: GCA_011751065.1. Taxonomy (NCBI): domain Eukaryota; kingdom Metazoa; phylum Chordata; class Mammalia; order Chiroptera; family Vespertilionidae; genus Lasiurus; species Lasiurus cinereus. The sequence goes on along the minus strand of JAAGEH010000006.1, from coordinate 22,154,955 downwards.
TCACTTAGCATAATGCTCTCCAGTTCCATCCAGGTTGCTACAAATGGTAAGTATTCCTTCTTTTTAATGGCAGCATAGAATTCCATTGTGCAGATGTACCATAGTTTTCTGATCTAGATGGGCACCTAGGCTGTTTCCAAATTGTAGCTATTGTAAATTGTGCTGCTATGAACATAGGGGTGCATAAATCCTTTCTGATTGGTGTTTCTAGTTTCTTGGGATATATTCCTAAGAGTGGGATTGCTGAGTCAAATGGGAGTTCAATTTTTAGTTTTTTGAGGAAACTCCAAACTGTTCTCCACAGTGGCTGCACCAGTCTGCATTCCCACCAGCAGTGCACGAGGGTTCCTTTTTCTCTGCATCCTCACCAACACTTGTCATTATATATATATATTTTTTTATTGATTTTTCACAGAGAGGAAGAGAGGGATAGAAAGTTAGAAACATTGATGAGAGAAACATTGATCAGCTGCCTCCTACACGCACCCTACTGGGGATGTGCCTTCAACCAATGTACATGCCCTGGCCTGGAATTGAACCTGGGACCCTTCAGTCTGCAGGCCAACTCTCTATCCACTGAGCCAAACCAGTTTCGGCAACACTTGTCATTTGTTGATTTGTTGATGATTGCCATTCTGACAGGTGTGAGATGGTATCGCATTATAGTTTTGACTTGCATCTCTCAGATAATTAGTGACTGAGCATGTTTTCATGTGTCTCATGGCCTTCCTTCTGTGGTTTTTCGAAAAGCATCCATTTAGGTCCGTTGCCCATTTTTTATTGGATCGTTTATCTTCCTTTTATTAAGTTGTATAAGTTGCCTGTAGAATTTGGAGATTAAACCTTTATCAGTGATAACATTTGCAAATATGTTCTCCCATACAATGGGCTTTCTTATTGTTTTGCTGATGGTTTCTTTTGCTGTGCAAAAGCTTTTTATTTTGATGACTTTGAACAGTTACAATCGATTCAGTTTTTCTGAAGTAAAGTGTTACAAAGTGATTTCAGTTAAATAGAAGAGTAAGAAGGCTGCACCCAAATGGTATGGATTCAGAGAATTCCAAGAGATTTCAAATTTTGAAATTTGTCAATCATTTTTACTTCATTAAATTAAAGAGGGGGAAATCCATATAATGACACCATTAGATAATGAAGGAACATTTTACAAAATTCAGCACCTATTCCTCTTAAAAATTCTAAATAAAATTTGAATAGAAAGAAATAAGTAATCATGATAAAGACTATTTAACAGAAAACTGCTAGATAAATGGTAAAATCCTAAAATTAAATACATTAAAATATGAAAAATTAGGGATAGCTTTTATTTCTATTAAAATTGAATGATATTTCACAAGTGCTAATTTATTCAATAAAACTAGTAAAGAGACTAATCCACATAAATACAACACAGTAAGAGACTAAATTATTCTATTCTTAAGAAATTTAAGAAACCACACTAAAACAGCTATTAATATCTCTAAGAGAACATGGAATATGGAGGTTATAGGGATTTAATAAATATATAAAATTAATAGCCTTTCACTATAATTTAAATATCATTAAAAGTAGGAAGAAATTATTACTCATGGTGGTAACAAGAAACAAACTATTTAGAAATAAGTAAAATAAGAAAAATATAGGTCTAAAATGGAGTAAAATATAAAATCTTACTTAAGGATGTAAAACGAGAAAAATAAATGAGAAAATATGTATTCATGGATGGAAGGATAAATATAATAAAAATGCCAATGTATCCCATTTTAACATATAAATTTAATGCAGTTCCAATCTGAATTGAACTGGTTCAAAATAATTATATTCTATTAGAAGACTAAGTATTTAAGAAAGCTGAGAAAATATTGAAAAATAGTAATAACTAGGGACTTCACTTAGCATTTATTAGAAATGAAGCCTGGCCAGTTTTCTCAGTGGTTAGAGCAATGGTTAGTGAACTGAAGACTCACAGATTAGATTCCAATCAAGGGCCCATACCTCAGTTGTGGGTATGATCCCTGGTCCCAGTAGGGATGCCTTTGGAAGGCAACCAATCAATGTTTCTTTCTCCTTTCTTTCCTCCCTTCTACTATGACTAAAGAATAATGAAAAAAATATCCTTGGGTGAGGATTAAAAAAGAAAAAAAAATGCAAAAAGTTTCTGTGCTCATTTCTTATTAGTTCTGTATGTAGCAAATCACTACAAACTTGGTGGCTTAAAACCACAGAAATATCTCTCTCACAATTCTGGAAGCCACTCGAAACTCAGATGACATTCTGAAATCAAGGTGTCATCAGGTGGCTGTCCCCTCCTCCCCCCCCAAGCCCTCCGAGGTTCTAGGGAGAATCTGTGCCTTACCTCTTCCAACTTCTTGTGGCTGCCAGCATTCTTTGGCTTGTGGCTGTGATAGTTATCATTATCCTAGTTATTAATAACAGGAAAGGAGCAAAAGGGAGGCTAGCCATTATAGGCATGCCATTTGGGCAGCTTCACCAGGAAACTAAAGCTTTACACTCCCCAGGGGGCCACTGGCCTATTCATTATAGATCGTGCGAAGGGACTGGACTGGGAGAGAATAGACACATTCCCAGGAAAATTGGGGTGATGTTGGAAGCTACTTGTTTGTCAGTCACACCTGGGAACAGGTCATTGGCCAGAATGGGCATGGTCACTGCAAGGGTGTGAAATTTGCTATATTTAATCCCCTAACCAAAGGAACTCACTCTTTTGGTGCTCTTGTATCTCTTGGGACTCTTGTTGTAGAGGTGTGTTCTCTTGGCTTTCCTGTATTCATCCACATGGCCCAGGACAATGTAGACACCATAAAATGGACTAATGGGCTATAACTAGCCTGATGCTGAACCAGACCCAGCTGTAACATGGAATGGAAGCTCTAGACCCTGGCTTTATTTTCAGCTTACTGAAACACCCCCAGCTACACTTTTTCTATGACTGGAGTGAAACTTTGGGAACCCAGGGATGTAATTCCACGCAAATAGAAATCACTCATCCTCCTGTTCGAGTCTCAGAAAAGTCTGTTTTTCAGTAAATCATAAGGACCCATCCCCAGCATCCAGTGGGAAAAAGGACATTCCAATTTCTCTTATAACAGCTGCACAACTCCTGTCTGTCCCCCTGGTCACAGTGCCTCTTCTTCTTCAGTCTTTGTAATTTCCTTCTCTGGCTTCTCTGTAAGGACACCTGTGATGGCATTTGCGGTCCACCCTGACAATCCAGGATAATCTTCTCTTTCCTAAATTCTTAACTGATTTATATTTGCAAAGATCATGTTTTCAAAAAGTGGTAACATTTACAAGTTCCAGTGGTTAAGGTGTGTGGTTATTTTCTGGGAGGCCATCCTTCAATCTACCATTGCCATTATAATTGAAACCTATTGTTACTAGAGCAGGCAAATAGATAGAGAGAATAATCAAGAAATAGAACTATGTACAAATGGGAACTAGATATATAGGAAAGGTAGAATTTTAATTTACTAGGAAAAGATGTTTTATATGATAATTAGTTATAGACAGAAGAAAATTAACTAGATTAATATTTTATTACCATACAAAAACTAGCGACAAGTTTATCAAATATACAAATGTGAAGAAGAAAAATCAGTAGAAATTCTGGAGAAATATCTATATAACTTTGGCCATATATCACTATAAAAATAAAAATAAAAAACTTTAAATGTCTTTCTAAAGCTCAAGAGCCTAAAGTTAAACAATTATAGTTTACACATCTTCCTATTTTTATGTTATAATGTGTATTATAATATATATAATAAAAATAAAATGAATAAAAATGAAGGATATAAATATTACCAGTATTTTGGAGTTATTTTGAGATGGATTAGAGTCTTAGCTACCACAGTTACTTAATATTTCTGAACCTTGCTTTCTTTATCTGTGCAAGGGGTGTAACATCTATCTCTGTAGGTTGAGGTAATTATATGTTCAGAATTTTTATAATGAGGAGTTGTAGGTACAGCAAACTATGGAGAAACAAAGGGTGGGGAAAAGGGCTAGGTTATGTATCTTGAAGTTGATTTGAAGAGTAATTTACATATAATTAAGAAACCTATGAGTGTGTGTTTTCACACTTAGAATGAGGAAGTCTGAGGTAAAAGATGGGCCCAAAGCCACACCTCCACCCCCAACATTTCTTATAGCCACATTAAGTGATTGGGACTCAAAATAATATTAGCTATTTCTATTTTCAGTTGACATGGTGATTATACAGTTTTTCAAAATGGTAATTTCTACCTTTATCCTTTGTAGAGTCTTGAACATTTGTTTCTTTATATTTTGTGTTTCTAGGTTCTGGACTTACCTTGCTGAAATAAAGATATTTTTTAAATTCTATTAGTAAGGCTAAATAGAAATGTGAGTTCTTAAAGCATTTAGGTTAAGGTGACTTTGAATCACAAAAACCACAATTTCCCAAACCAATAGTCATAAGTTAGGACACATTCAAGTCTAGGAGATAATCACAGCCCTTTTTTATTTTTACTTTTTTTATAATTACCATGACTTATTGAATTAGCATAACTATTAGAGAACAGAGTTGAAGAATTGAAGAATTCTTTAGTTTACTCCCTCTTATTTTAGAAAAGATGGAACCAAAACCAAGAAAAGATCAAGTTGACTTAACAATGTCATACACCTCACTGTTGCTGAGTGGGGACAACACCTACACCTCCTAACTCCCAGTCCAGTTTCATTCCCACAAGCATGGCCGGGCCTGAAAACTGAGAATTGGGTTTCTTCCAGAACGCCCGAAGGCCTTATTGTTCCTATCTCTTGGGACCTTGAATAGTTACTGTTTTCTTCTTTGAAGACATAGAAAGTTCTAGAACCTTGCCGAGACCGGTTTGGCTCAGTGGATGGAGCATCGGCCTGCGGACTGAAAGGTCCCAGGTTCGATTTCGGTCGGGAGCATATACCTTGCTTGCGGGCACATCTCCAGTGTGGGGTGTGCAGGAGGCGGCTGATCGATGTCTCTCTCTCATCGATGTTTCTGACTTGCTATCCCTCTCCCTTCCTCTCTGTAAAAAATCAATAAAATATATTAAAAAAAAGGAAAGTTCTAAAACCTCATTATCCACAGCCAACACTCTATTGTGATTCTTTCCAGTTTGACTTCCACAGGCATCACAAAATGTCTCAAGCACTTTTACCAGTACTGATAGGGTCTATGAGAGAAATCCATGGAATACACTGATGGTTTAAATGGGCATAGGGAGCTCACAGGTTGGCTAACAGGGAGGGGAAGGGAAGAAAATACCCTAATGGAGATTCTGTATTTAAAGATTACTCTGAGAGACATGGGGCAAACAACTGACTTGTTCCTAAGTAGAGTTAACATTATAGCTATTTATTTTTTCACACATACTGATCGGTGAGGGAAAATAATTTCCCCAATCTTTATGAATTTAATATCAAACTACCAGGGAGTTCCTCATGGTTTGTAATTAGAATGTCAATCCAGACTTCTCCATTTTGGTCTATCACAGAAGCAGTTTATACTTCTTAGAGGTCAAGGGGGAAGTCTTTTTACTTCTCTTGAATCTCAGAGAGCTTTCATAAAGATCTGGGCTGCTATCATGTTTATGGCTAAGCTTGGATTCCCCCAGAAGCAGACCATGAGACTAGAATTGGGATGCAAAGCAACTATATTTGTTGTGATTGCAGGCAGTACCTACTGAGAGTGAAGAATTGAGACAGGGAAAGGAAGCCCTTTTATGAATGACAAGTTAACTATGCACAACCATGAAACAATACCATAGGGAATCTCTAGGGGACAGTTAAGTGGTGAGAAACTGGACTAATGATCCACCAACTTCCACCCCTCATTGGCTGAATCCAGTTTCTCTAGCCCTTTGTGGTGGGCCAGGAAAAAACCCTCAGACAGGAGCTGGCAGCTGCTTGCAGCAGGTCACCATTACTGGGGCAGGCACCACACCATCTGCCAGAATGACCTTCTAGAAAGATAGTTCACATCTTAATTTTCAACAACCTTATTTCATATGTAGGTTAGGGCTTCTTACTTGAATTCATTAAGATAATTTAGCCTATATTCTTAAGCAAAGTGTAAATAATAAATTCATTCATCATTAGAATTCTGTTTTTAGTTCTAATGTGAAGGGAAATAATATTTTAAATTAAGATTCTAAATCTTTTTTGCTATTACCTGAAAATATGGAGAGTGGTTGGGTCCTGACCAAGAAGTTAGAGACCCATGCAGTTCACTCCAATTAGTACATTTTAAGCCTATATTATCTCATTGGCAGGAAATGAGGCTCCCACAAACATTCTCTTTCAAACTGAGGAGCGATTCAAGTGGACAGAGACATACAAATTAAGATATTCAGTGCATTGGCATAGAGATTAAAAATCATCATAGTTATCCTGTTCACAAAATATGGCTGATGGGGACTTACATACTCTATAGGATACATACTTCTCTAGATTTTCTCGATTGCTATCCTCTGTGCTTTTTACCTTTCCAGAAGCTAGACATAAGAACCAAGAGATTAAAATCAATCTTGTTTTGCCTTGTGGGAGAATATTCTCTGCCAATGACAGTACCCAAAAAATAGGTATATAGATGATAGATAGATAGATAGATAGATAGATAGATAGATAGATAGATATACACACACATGGGCTGAGGCAAAATTAGGTTAACAATTATGAGTATGTGAAACACAGGGTTTATTATTGTATTATTAGTTATTAATTATTTTATTATTTTCAATTAAACAACCATAAACCTACTTTTGTCTCACCCTGTAACTTGCCCAGTACAAGTTGGGATTTTCTTCAAATCTGGATTTGCTCTTACATAATAAAGGCTGACACCATAACAAGCTTGCTGCATTGTCACATGAGGCTTGTCTTATTGCCAGCAGCTCTCAACTTCTACTTTTCCATCTAAGATATGTTATTTATGGGTAATTTATGGGTGGAAATGTTATTTATGGGTAATTACAAAATCACCTTTCTCTATTTGATTTATTGGAGAAATTTCAATCAAGATTTAGTGCTCATCCCAAGCAGACAACTATGCTGATAGCATTTAATGATTTATTGAATGCTGTCAACTTCATCTCTTTCTCTCAGTTTTTAGCTGTGAATTTTGGGAGGGGGCGTGTTTCAGAAGCACTCAAGACTCTGGAGATATTTGGTAGGTCCTGGAATACAGCCCACACATGGAGATACTCTTCTCTTCCTTGCAGTTGATTTCATTATATGGATTTTCTGCTAGTGTTCACAGATAGAAAGGCCTCAGGTACCACCCACAGTTATCTCCAATCCAGAATTTTAGAATCTAGTGCCAAATGTTGAGATGCTAGCTTAACTGGAGGTGACAGGGACATCCAGAGGACTGGGTTAATGAGGAATTTATTTAACAACACAAAGTTCAGTTTATACTAAGTGTAATAAATGTCATTTGAGTTGTGGAATATATTTTCCAAATATTCCAACATTATATTTTTAAGTAAATTTTTTCTAATAATTGAGGTGTAGTTTACAAAGAATGTAATGCATAGCCATTAAGTGTATGGATTAATGAGGGTAATATATATCCTTATCAAGTTATGGAACATTTTCATCACCCCAGAAAAGCCCTCCACTTCCTCCTGTTGCCAGTCAGCTCCTCTGGTCCTCAATCCCTTTTGTTTTCTATCACTATGGAAGTTCTCTTGTTCTTGAGTTTTATATAAATAGAATCATTTAGGGTGTACTTTTTGTTTCTAGCTTCTTTCACCAGTATTGTTTTTTTTAATTAAGATTCATTTGTGCAGTTGCATATATCAAATTTGTTTCTTTTTATTGCAGAATAGTATTCTATTGTATGAATGTATAAAAATTTCTTTCTCAGATCTCCTGTTGATGGATATTTGGGTTACTTCCAAGTTTCAGCTAGTATGAAAAAAGCTTCTATAAGTATTCATGTATAAGACTTTTGTGGGCATATTTTTATTTCTCTTAAATAAAACCTAAGAATATCCCTGATTGGTGTGGCTCAGTTGGTTGAATGTTGTCCAGTGTTCTTAAAAGCATAGTTTGATTCCCAGTCAAGCCACATGCCCAGATTTCTGGTTTTATTCCATTGATGTTTCTCTCTCACATCCATTTTTTTTCTCTCTTTCCTCTTTCTCTTTCTCTCTCCCTCCCTGTCTCTCTAAATATCAATACAAACATATTTTAAACACAACAACAATAAAATCTAAGAGTAAAATTGCTGAATTACAAGAAAGGTTCATGTGTAAATTCACTTTATTTTTATGGTTTAGAAATGTTTGTTTAAGGTTGCATGATGAAATGTAATAGATTTCCATAGAACACTCCTAAAATTTAGAGTGAAGTTTTACCTATATATAGTATTCTAACCATTTCTACCAATGTACAACAAAGGTGTACTTTGTTTTATTGGCATGTGAGGGTATGACCTGAATGCCATTTTGAGGAATATATTCAATGTGGGCTGTCCCCCAAAATACCTTCTTGACCAAAAAAAAGGGCCCCAAAACATCAATTAATGTTTATTGTGCTTTAACAAATAATGTGTATGAAGGGATGAAGGTTAGAGACCTAAATGAAAAAGGACAATGCAAAGTCCTTTTGAAGGAGCAACTGAGAATGGAGTACATTAGAGAAGATGGTGACAGGATTTGAAGAATTGTATAAATTGCTCACTTATACAACTCCGTTTGTTGTGCTCTATTTTTTCTGCAGTCATCTATAAGAAGTAGGTAAGCTTCCCAATGGGGTGGAGGTGGGTGTCTTCTGGAGAAACCATAGTCCATTCTGGGGACTGGAAAGATGCTCTGTGGGACAAGTAGATTGAAATAGAAAACGATCGGACATGGAAACCAGCCTGTGTGATTGTAGGAATTCATGGCTGACAGAAGGATGGTGGGCTGCCCTCCTCAATGCTTGGAGGCACTGACTAGAAACCATATTGTAAAACCTTCATCTGTTACTGTGAATCGATCTGCTTCTAGGATTGTGCTGGTCTAGTTAGTCTGTTCAACCATATCTCTCATTATTATGTTATTGTGTGACCTTGTCCACATGACATTGGGTGTTGGCAGGTTCCTTTGGCAGTTTTGTTTGGCCCATGCAATGCTGGAGTTTTCCGCTGTTGTCCAGGCAAAAGTGCTGTAACTCCTTAACTAAAATATTAGCTTTCTTTCTGGGCTCCCTTTCAGTCTATGAATTTCCTGCATAATGATCACCTAATGTGATGATGTGGGAATTTGGTTGTTGGGCCTGAGCTCTTGTTAGCAATGCAATAGAATTGAGAAGCCTGGAGAGCATCTCCAGTACAGCCACCTTGTGTCCCATTGTCAGCTGATCCTTTCACTTGGCTCTCCCATTCAAGCTTTATATCCCTTAAAAATTCAGCCTTACAGGCTGATTTGAAGAGATGCATTAAGATTTTATTTATTTGGAAGCTCAAGGGCTATAACTCCCCACTCTTGGGACTGCCAGATTGCTGTTACCGATTGCAGGTTCCCCAAAGGATGTCCACAAGTTCTGAAAAAGCTTTAGACAGCAATACTTCCTCCCCTCTAATTTTTAAAAGTTCCATATTAGATTTTAAACCTTTTCAACATTAAAAAACAAAAACAGGAACCAGACTGAATATATTTGCTCGATCTTTTGTCACCATATGTCCCCAGTCACCTGGTGAGAATAGAAGCAGCAGGGATTTAATTCACAGTATAATCTTGGGTCTCTTTGAGTAAGAGCTTTTAGCTGCTCTGCCCCCTAATTGTGAAATTTACTACATATATCTAGTCACAGTGCCCTGCCTATCTCTGCTTAGATAAACCAAAGCTTTCTGAAGTCCCTGTTTGAAACCCTCAGGTGAGGGTGGGGGTGTCTGAGACAGCCAGGGGAATGTGTTTATTGCTCTGTGCCCCGGTTTTCCCTGAAAAAAAAAAAGGCGCTCAAATTCTTTCTCTTATTATCTTATTTCTGTTTCAGGAGTCTTTGTAAAGAAAATCAGAGCAATGAGGATCAAATCAAGGAAAACATTCAAGGAGAGGGAAGGAGAATGACAAGAGGAAAACACTAGGGCAAAGCAAAGATCTCAGAAGTGCCAAGGAGGGAATGAATCAACCCATTTTCTCCTGCCCTTTCCCCCTCTTCTTTGTAATTGCAGTGAATTTAGTGGCTTTCTTAATTCAATGATGCTCATATATATCAAGGGCCATTTCTTTTGCTGAAATATTTATTTGCTTTGAGTTGGATTGTGTGAAACATAAACCACAGACTTGGTAGCTGATACATGTTATATTCCCTTGCTTTGCTGGAAGGCTTTGCCCAGGGAATCAAGACCCCAGGGAAGGAGTGGAGCCCATGTGAATACCCTGCTCACCCCCACAGCTGTGGCAGCCATACCCCAGAGTCCAGTAGCAGCAAACATAAGTGATCCCTGCAACCATCTCACCTTCAGTCTCTGCAATGTGTTCTGAGACCCAGCCTTCATTTTTCCTTTGTTACTTAATCCTTTAATTTATTAACTGTAAGTCAGAGAGAACATATTTACAAGAATTCTGGTAAAAGCAAAGTGGTGGAAAGAGTGAACAGATTTATGAATATGATTTCATTATTCCTTCCCAGGGGAGTTGGAGATCCTTTCCCATTGCTACACATGAGTCTATGTAAAGACCCGCTTGAAATAGATGTCACAAGCTAGGGTGCAATGAATTTTGTGAATTCCGAGGCTCCCAGTGATTTGTGTTAGGTTCATAAAATAACATGAAGAGTAAAGTTTTCAGCTTTTAAGGAGATGGAAATAAATGAGCAATGCCACCTAAACACACACACTCACATACACACACACAATTTGACTTCAACAAGTTAATAGCTACTGTTTTTTTTACAGTGAGAAGAGGTGTTATTCTGGAGGCCAAGCAGATACATGGATTCTGAGGCTCTCTACCCAGCCTCTTGTGGAATCTGTTTATTTTTATGAGCTTTGGGAATTAAGAGCAGCATCTCTTCTCACAACTGAGCTTGGAGTCTTCTTGCTCCTATTACAATGTGTGAAGAAAATCTGACACTAGAGCTCTCCACTTTGCACAGAGAACCACAACACATCTATAATGAAGGAGTTTCCTTGCTTATATTTAAATTCAGAAGCTGACTATTCTTTCTAATAGAAAGGAATGACCTTCATGCTGAGAAAATTTAATCCTCCACCTCTATTAGGTATCAGTGTTTTTAGAAGGTGAGATGGCAAGATAGGGAAACATCTGAGAAATAGTCAGACTTGGAGGATGTAATAGTTACAGAAGTAGGAAATAGTTTGGACTATTAAGGTTTACATGAGGGGAACTGAGTCAAAGTGAGTCAGGATCACAGAAAGTGAGAGCAAGAATGAATCACAGGACTGTAGTCTGGACTGGAGGAAGAATTTGAGTTTCTTAACTATTCAGCAACCTCTAAGATACCATTTAGCCAGAGTCCAGCATATAGTTAATACTCCATAAATATTTATTAATTGAATGAACAAATAAATGAATGGAGTAGAAGCTGGGTGTTCTGGGGAGCCAGAAAATAAGGCATAGATACTATTGATAGAGCAGGGGTATTGTACCACTGCTGGCCCCAGGCAAGGCAAGACTATCCTTTTAGACTATCCTTTCATTCAAACCCATAGAAATGGAGAATAGAATATAGTTTTCTGTACCTGGGCCCCGGGGGTTGAGTGGGAGAAGGTGTGTTTAAAGGGTATAAATTTCAGTTGTACAAGATGAGTAAAGTTCTAGCTATCTGCTGTGCAACATAATGAAATGTAGAAGCCAAACTGAAGCACATGATTTCTCTCCTGGGTAAGATGCAAAGGTGATTTTTTTCCTGGGTTTTCGTCCAGGTGGATTTGAAGAATGAAGCCATGGACAAAAGGTGGTATATGAAAAGGTGGAAATTTATTGGAAACTAGAGGCCTGGTGCATGAAAATTGTGCACTGGGGGAGGGGTAGAGTGATTACTCAGCACAGATTGCAGGAGGGCACAGGCCAAGCTGAGGGACCCTACCGGTGCACAATTGGGGCTAGGGAGGGATGCAGGAGGTTGGCTAGTCAGGGAGGAACTGTAAAGGGCTCCAGGGCCTGTCTGGCCTGTCTTGTTCTGTCCCAATTGGCCGGACCCCAGCAGCAAGCTAACCTACTGGTTGGAGCGTCTGCCCCCTGGTGGTCAGTGCACACCATAGCAAGCAGTTGAGCAGTCTTAGCATATAATTAGCATATTACACTTTGATTGGTTGAGTGACCCAACAGATGACTGGATACTTAGCATATTAAGCTAAACGGAAGTATAGAAAGAGTCAGAGATAAGCCTATTGTATATAGGATAAATACACATTCTCACATGGGGAGAAAGTTTATAAAGGCTGCAGTTCTTTGTGTCCTGATAATCCCTTCTGATTGGTCACTATTGCAGCTTCAAAGCTCAAACCCATGTGGGGTCGCTCTCTTTTTTTCCCCCCTTCAATGGTAGAATTCTCTATCCCCTGTGAAAATCTGTTTTCCCTTTTTCTCCTTTCATTTCTCTGCTGCCTGTGGCTTTCCCTTTATCTTCTCTGAATGGTGTCTTCCTCCCTGCTTATCCTGTGGTGTCTTTTGTTCTTTGTGAATATATGCCTTTTGACAGCTCCAAATCTACAGCCAACTGGGCCTCCCTTCCCCATGGATCTCCTAATTCCTAAAACTCCCTTAACCTGCCTATTTGACCCCTAAAATCTCCTTTCAATAGTGTATGTAATTAACAATAATGTATCGTGGACTTAAAAATTTGCTAAGAGCTTATGTTAAGTCTTCTTACCACAATAAAAAAAAAATATCAGCTTCAAGGCTGGCTTCACATTCAATGGCCCATCTTCAAGCCTGTGGCCTTTTTATTCGTGCCGATTTGACACAGGGCTGTTTGGTAGGAATTAGTAAGCAGGTGCAAAAGGCTCACCTAAAAAAATCTGAATGGTATAGAAGCCAGTTTTCCTTGATTCAAAATGGGAAAATTCACATTTCAGGGACTTGTTTAAGGGTATAGACAAGAAAGGAGATTTTGTGTTGCTATTTGTGCCTCCTGATCTTAAATGATGTGTGTTTGTGACAATGTGTGTATATGTATTTGTGTAGGTCCGTTAAGAGAGAATTGAAGTAGAGAGAGAGTACACAAAGTAGGGATAAGAGAAACACACCACACATGGAAATACACAGAGATATGGACAGACAGTGAGAAAAAGAGATACAAGATTTTATAGATACAAAAGAGAACAAGAGAAACAGAAGTATAGAAAGTCAGAGATAAGCCTATTGAACCCCGCCCTCCCCAATTAATCATGACGGCTGGCATGAGTGAGGATAGTTATTTTAATAACTGAAATTCCAGGGGTCTATTTATGTTAGATTTTAGAAAGTTCAGAGAAGTTGATATTTTAAAAAGAAGAAAATACCCTCAAAAAATAGAAAAAAAAATCACACTTGCTCTCCTTGTAAAAAAGTCTTATCCTGACAAAACAACAAAGCTGCTATTCAGAAGCACAGAAAGTACCTTAAGATGGATCCCAGGCTCCAAGATTGTGAGCTGGGTTCCGGTGACAGGCCTGACAGGCAAGCTATTGGCTGGATATTTTGGGTAGGAGCTCTTTGCTGAGATTCTGTGTCTAACCCCATATATCTATAGTCATGTAGCTACCTGACACTGTGATGACTGCAAAAATATTTATGGATCCAAACACGAATAAGAAGATGTCCTTTTCATTGCTCTTACTCTCACCAGGTGAGTTCCAGGCCAGTTTTCTTCCTGGCACCTCTTCACCACCTCTCACAAAAACAGAAATAATTATAAATTATACTGCAGGCTAGTCGATAGGAAGTGTTCCAAGCTCAGGCTTTAATTCATCTTGGGTGATAGTTCATCTCACACAGCTCCACCATGGAATAACTTATTTTAATTGGTCATCATTTGTGAACCGGAGCATAGTCTCCTTTAGAAATGACACTGCCACTTTATTGTAACTGTATTTCTCTGGCTCACAGGTATCTAACTGAAGGGAGTAGATCAATTTTTCATAAATCATGAAAGTATGTGGAAAAATAAAATGGATTTCTTTCCACAGCCTTTGCTAGCTCTCTACATAATGTCCCCCCCCCCAAAAAAAAAGGAAAGACTTTCACATTTACTGACCTTCCAGTTCTACCAAGAATTCCTTCAAAAGCATACCTCCTTAGGTGGCAAAAGCCAGAGAGATAATTGTCACAACCTGAGTATTGGATGGAATGAGATGATCCATTCTCCAACCTTCCTTGGCCCCTTGTTCATTTGGTCCTTTGCAATCAAGACTCCTAGAGCCATATGGTAGCAATTATTTTCTTCCATAGAGTCTTTGGTCTTGAGAACTGAGATGATCACATAGGCAATGCCATTAAACTCCTCAAATACCAGGGAGGTAGCAAAAATATGCCTGAATGTGGGTATCTGGACAAAGAGGCACAGAAGTCCCTATGCTCCCTTGGAGGCCTCTGCGGCCACATTGTTATGTGGGCAGAAGAACCTGCCATGAACCTCGGTATCATTTTCTTTCTTTCCTTTTAACCAAATCAATTTTGAAGGGGTTGGGAGGGAATGAAAGGATGGTACACCCCTTCTGTTGTCAACAATTGCCATCTTAGTAAGATCTCAGTGGCAGATTAATTTAAACAGGGACCATGGAGTGATATTAATTCCACCCACATTCACTGGATATCCCATGGTAGGTGAGGCCTGACTTTGGGTGACCCTCTGATGCTCTTTTTCTGAAGTGTCTATACAAATAGCTCTGTAGCACTGGCTTAGAACCCAAACCTCTCTGTGTGGGATGCAACCACTTATGGTTCCATTAAAACATTTTAGATTATAGAAGTCCCATGGGTAGTTAAGGAGATTTTATTTTTTAAACAAAATATTGTTGTTTTTTTAAGGGGAAGAATTCAGGTACTATGTGATGTAGATAAGTGTACAAATGGTTTCTGTTTTATCTAAAATCTAAATGATAAATATTTAAAAGATAACTTTAAACAATGCTAAAGAACTGTGAAGTACCTAGTTACACACATGGTTTGGAAGAGTGAGTGTTCATGCATTAAGTGTATTTGGAAGTTTTGAATCACTTCTTAGAGGCACTCAAGATCCTCTTTCCTTTCCTACAGTTTTTCTGAGTAATTGAATGTCCCTGCTGTCTCCCTAGTAAATACCCGGTTCTCACTACATCAGCCCTTCATACATTAGAAAATAAAAGGCAGCCCTCATGTAAGTCTAAGGTTGGTGTTGAAGCCTGTTGTGTTCTGGGACATTTTTACATGTGTTTGCATATAGCACATTCATATGTATGTGTACTTACACATGCAGCATTACACATATATGTATTTTGGGGATTTTACATCAATAATAGTGTGGCTGTCATTTGTGAATATTCAAGAATAACAGTCCTTATATAAAACTGATACACTTGATTTGAAAACACTTTAGTAGGCAAAATTTCGTAAGAATTGTTGACTAGGAAATATATTTACATGATCCATTGCATCAATATATTTTAAGTATACTTTTCCCACTTTATTTCTAATAAATGGTACAGTTTAGTAATAGACCATTGACTCACTGAAACATATAAGGATGGGGGGTTCTTAATTCTAGTTTTGTAAAGGTGGTTTGGTTGTTTGCTGGGGTCTCCCAGTTCTAGAACTGGTAGTTTAGTATTCTGGCATCATTTGTTTGGTGAGCTTCCCTGCAAGCATCTCTAACTACATCTGTAAGTAAAGTGAATTTGAGTCAATTTTAATATGTTTGTTTATTTCAGAGAGGAAGGAAGAGAGAGAGATAGAAATATCAATGCTGAGGGAGAATCATTGATTGGCTGCCTCCTGCACACCCGCTACTGGGGATTAAGCCGGCAATCCAGGCATGTGCCTTTAACTGGAATTGAACTAGTGACCCTTCAGTCCTCTGGCCGACACTCTATCCATTGAGACAAACCTGCTAAGGCAAATTTGAGCCAATTTTGGTGTATCTGTATTCCAGTGTTTTTTTTTTTTAATTAAATCTTTGTGATTCAGATTATTACATCTGTTTTTTTTCCCTCCATAGCACCCCTCCACCCAGCTCCCACCCTTCCCTCCCTCTCGTTGACCTCATCCATAGGTGTAAGATCTTTGTCCAGTCTCTCCCTGTATACCCCTCACCCCTTTCCCCCTGAGAATTATCAGTCCACTCCCTTTCAATGCTCCTGATTCTAGTATATTCACCAGTTTATTCTGTTGATCAAATTTTTAATTCACTTAATTTTTAGATTCACTTGTTGATAGATACGTATTTGTTGTTCATAATTTTTTGACTTTAATCTTTTTCTTCTTCCTCTTCTTAAAAAGTACCTTTCAGCATTTCATATAATACTGGTTTGGAGTTGATGAACTCCTTTAGCTTTTTCTTATCTGTGAAGCTCTTTATCTGCCCTTCAATTCTGAATGATAGCTTTGCTGGATAGATTATTCTTGGTTGTAGGTTCTTGCTATTCATCACATTGAATATTTCTTGCCACTCCCACCTGGCTGACAGTTGTATGGGTGCTCCTTTGTAGGTAATGAACTGTTTTTCTCTTGCTGCTTTTAATATTCTCTCTTTGTCTTTTGCTCTTGGTATTTTAATTATGATGTGTCTTGGTGTGGTCCTCTTTGGATTCCTTTTATATGGGGTTCTGTGTGCTTCCTGGACGTGTAAGTCTATTTCTTTCACCAGATGTGGGAAGTTTTCAGTCATTATTTCTTTAAATAGGTTTTCAGTATCTTGCTCTCTCTCTTCTGGCACTCCCACAATTCTGATGTTGGTACGTTTGAAGCTGTTCCAGAGTCTCCTTACATTATCTTCACATTTTTGGATTCTTTTCTCTTCTTGCTTTCCCAGTTGAGTGTTTTCTGCTTCTTTATATTTCAAATTTTGACTTGATTCTTGCCTTTCTCTGGTCTGCTGTTAGGACTCTGTATAATATTTTTTATTTCAGTCAGTGAATGTTTCATTTCTAGTTGGTCCTTTTTCATCTCCTCTTGGGACTTGATAAATTTATCCATCTTTTCTAGCATATTCTTGAAAAACCTTATAAGCGTGGTTTTGAACTCTATATCCAGTCGTTTTTTTTTTCCTCCATTTCTTTTGTTTGTGATCCCTTCCCTTGTCTCGGCATTTTCACTATGCCAGGGAAACTTCTGTGTTGGATTCAGCCTTATAATGCCAGAAGTGCAAAGCCGCAGAAGCCTCTGTTGAGCTTGGGATGGGTGGAGTCTCAGGGCTTAAGGGACCGCCTTGCCTTCCAGTCGGCCCCGCCCTCCACGGCCCCTGAGTCTCACGTGACTGGGTAATGGCTGGAGCGGTCCTTGTGCGCGCGAGCCCGCGGTGCCTCTAACCACTGCCTTTTCAGCTCCCCTGCACACCAGGACCACACGAGTCTAGGTCCACAGGGTTTCGGCCGAAACAGGGGCCCAGTGGACTCAGAAGTGGCGCAGTTGGGAGGGTCTGTTTCCTGCCCACTCACGAAAGCCAGAGGCACAATCAGCAATCTGTCCTCCTAGCAGCGCCGTGCTTGCCGCCACCAGGCCTTTGATCTTTTGCGGCTCCCCTAAATTTCCGTGCACCTCTCCCTTTTCACAGTCCAAACTCACCTTGTATGAGTTTTGGCTGGATCTGGGGTTTAATGTCATAAGATAAGGGGTTCAATGCCGTTGGGAGTCTCCGTTTCCCTCCTGCCAGAGAAAGCCAGCCAGGTCCTCTGGCGCCCGCTCTCTCAGCGTGCACATCTCCGTACCTCAGCTTTTTGCAGCTCCTCTGGGTCTCTGTGAGCCCCTCTCTTTCCTTCTAGTTGTAGAACTTCCACTCAGCCAGCTTTCCTGTGGTTCTGGATGATGTCCGTTCTGTCTTTTAGTTGTAGTTTTGAAATTGTTGTGCGAGGCAGCAATGTAGGTATTCACCTATGCTGCCATCTTGGATTCTCTGTATTCCAGTGTTTTAATTTAGCTTTCAAATGCTGCTCTATGAGCATACTGTTAAAAAATCAGTGGCCAATAAGCAGACACAATTACTCAGTGAAGAATACCAGGAGATGAGGAAGTCTAGGAAGTTTATTGCCTTTAATTTGCATAGCATTCTCCACCCTCACTCCCAACCTGCCTCAATCTGTAGGTGTTAGGAGATCTCTAAGGGAGATTGACATTTAGCTTTGAAATTAATACCCTTGTTTATCTTTCTTATTAATAACTAGGTTAAGTTTTCATAGGTAATTTAGCAAATGTCAAACTTTTCTAATAAGGTAGACTTGATTTATACAGCTATGTTTATTATTCTCATTATTGGGATGCCTCAGAATTGGGAGGGTTTCAAACAAAGGCATGCCCTCACCACTCTCCCTTATATACCCATAGCCTCCCA
Organism: Lasiurus cinereus; assembly: GCA_011751065.1. Classification (NCBI taxonomy): domain Eukaryota; kingdom Metazoa; phylum Chordata; class Mammalia; order Chiroptera; family Vespertilionidae; genus Lasiurus; species Lasiurus cinereus. The sequence goes on along the minus strand of JAAGEH010000006.1, from coordinate 22,136,481 downwards.
GAAGACCCAAGCCTCTCTCACTATTCTTCTTACTAGTTTGGCTCCTGTCCCTTTCTCACCTATGCTGAACTCCACCAGTTAGGATAAAATTGGGTGCAGATAATAGCTATTTTTTTTATCTGATTCCTCTTCATCAAAACAAGTCACTTTTCTTGGCAATAACAGATTTTCCTGTCTTTTAATGAGAGCAAAGTGGGCAACTGTGGTTTGTGACCAGGCAACCAAGATATATTTTTTGAAGGCCATTGTATACCTAGTCCTCCCTACATACAAACTCTTACTTGTTTACAGAGTATCAATATCTATTTTTTCTGGTATTACTTTTTTTCCCCTTTGTTTTTTGGTGCATGCCATTTGGTTTATATCAATGCCCACCCAGGCTCCTCTTTCCTTTCCTACAGGACTCTGCCTCCACATCCTGGTCATATGATTGGTAATGGCCAATTGAAGCTTAGAACCTTCCTGATCTCAGTGATTGGTTAAAAATATGCACAAAAAAACATAACCAGAGCTGAGAATACCATTACCAACTCTTTTTCCATTGGAGTTGCTGAAAAATAAACTGCAGACTTGAAACAGTGAGTGACCCTCTATGGAGATAGCCTGCTTGAGAATGAAGCTACCTCAGGGAAAATCCTAAACAAGAAATGGAGAAAGAGGCACACTTTGAATCCCTAGATCACCGTACCAAATAGTATAATCTACCTTTGATCTTTCTCTCATTTTTCTTTAAGTCAATTTGAGTTTTCTGTCATTTGGAACTGAATGAGACTTATTCATCTTCTCTAAGAGCTAGTAAGAAGAGACGATAATATTAGGTCATGTTTGATTGATGGGGCAATAAGACAAATGTAGGGTAGAAGATATCCCTATGAGGAAGGGGAATTTGTGAAGGCTTCACATTATGAAGAACATGAATGAAAAGGATTTGAAGAGCCAGAGAAGATCCTCATTGAGTATTTTTTTCTCTTTCTATTCTATCCCCCTAACATATTTTGGTCTCTGTTGTGTATCTTCATTCACCATGGATTTTTATAAAATCTTCATTCTTGAGAGTATTACAGATGGCTCCACCTTCCTTTTATCTCCTTGCTCCCCACCACCCAGTTCCTGCCCCACCCCAAGCCTTCACCACCTGATTGTCTGTGTTCATAGTATGCATATAAGTTATGCAGCCCATCTTCCCCCTTCCCTCTGAGATCCCTCATTCTGTCCCATTGATTCTTATTTTAATGTCTATTTATTTATTTAATTTTAAATTAAATTTTATTGAGGGTGACATTAGTCAACATGAATATATAGGTTTCATGTGTGGATTACTAAGTTACAAAATCTGTATATAGCACCATGTGCCATATAATCTTCTGTCACCTCATATTAGAACAACTTTCTCCCTCCAACCCCTTCCCTCTGGCAATTACTACACTGCTGTTTGTGTTCATAAGTTTCAGTTTTATATTCCACATATAAGTGAAATTATATAGTCCTTAGCTTTTTCTGTTTGACTATTTCACTTTGTATTTGCAAACATTTGCTCTGGCAAAAGTTTAATTTCCAAAATATATAAAGAATTCATAAAACTCATCATCAAACAAACAAACAATCCAATCAAAAAGTGGGCAGAGGACTTGAAAATATACCTCTCCCAAGAAGACATACAAATAGCCAATAGATACATGAAAAGATGTCCAACTTCACTGGCAATTAAGGAAATGCAAATTAAAACTATAATGAGATACAACCTTACACCAGTTAGAGTGGCCATTATCAATAAAACAAGCAATAACAAGTGTTGCAGAGGTTGTGAAAAAAAGGGAGCCCTCATTCACTACTGTGGAAAGCAGTATGGTGATTCCTCAAAAAATAAAAATAGAATTACCGTATGACCCAGCAATCCCTCTCCCAAGTAAATACCTGAAAAACTCAAAATTATTTATATTCAAAGATATATTCATTGCTGCATTATTCACAGTGACCAAGACATGGAAACAGCCAAAGTGCCCTGCAATAGAGGAATAAAGAAGTGGTACATATACACACTGGAGAACTACATAGCCATAAGAAAGGATGAAATAGCACAATTTACAACAACATGGATGTATCTTGAGATCGTTGATTCTTTAATGCTCTTTTTTTTTTTTCAGGATTCATGGCTTGGATGACTTCCCATCATGCTCTCTAGCTTTTAAATCAACAGCCATAGTTTTTATTACCACTTCTGTGTTTAAATAATTCCCAAATCAATTTCTCTTGCCATGATATCAGTTTTGAATTTTAGACCACATTTCCAACTGACAACTCAAAGGACTGTCAAATTTAATAGACTAAACTTAAATTATACTTTCTCCACTTTTATCTCCTTCCTCTTTTCCAGTTTTTGTCATAATTGTGGCTAATGATACTGTATTGTCCATGTCAAGGAATAAACTCTGTAGATCATCCCAGATTCCCCCCTTTTTAAACCTAAAAATTATTAGATTTGGCTTATTCTACTCCTTCAATATTTTGTAAATCTCTGTCATCTTCTCTAGGCAGATATCTCTGGAGATTTTTCCAAGCATTTTCCTAGCTAGGTTACTTACATTTGCCTTTCTATTGTCAGGAACATATTTTTTTCCAAATATATTTTTATCACATCATATCTCAGGTTTTTATTTCCCTAATATTACAGCCATATTCCTTAATATCATGTATAATACCCTTCATAACATGGCCCATGCATTTCTTTTCTTGCATCATCACTTAAAAATCACCAGTACATTCCAAACCATATCATGCTAACTGTAGTTTCCCAACACATTGTGTTCTTTGCACAGCCATTGAATTGGCAAATAGTAGTTTTTGGCATAGATGGGAAGAGGTATCAGACACCAGTGCAATTTGAGTAAATCTTGAATATAAAAAATGTCAAGCACATTTAGCACTCAAGAAAGAGACTAGCCACCTTCTCTAAGATAGATAGAGGTACAATCTTTGGATTATAAACTCCTCACCAAGAGGGTTCACAGTGAAGGATAACATATGAATAAGGCAGCCTTATAGTAGACCTTCAGGAAGCCTAACTACTTTCTGCTAGGCCTACCCATACTTACAAAAGATTGTGGTGGGAGGGGCAGGAAGGGAAGGTTCTTCCTCTAAGTTTAGATAAAATATGTGTCAGGAATAACTTCACCTGGACCAAGTAGACCACATAAATTTTGGGGTTAAACTGTAAATTTCAGAACATTCAGTCGTGTACAAAACTTCTATTACACTTGTGCTTCCAAAATTAATGCTGCCAGGGGACTCAAAATCATTCCTGAACTTGCATTGGTTATTCAAGCACCTCTGGAGCCATGCTATCCAAATCCTTAGACCAGCTTTAAGGACCATATTGTAAAGCACAATAGTCCCACCTTTGGGTCTTTGCATGTCCCCTTATTTCATATCTACTCATCCCCTCTCTCTTTACCTGGTGATCTACTACTTACTTCTCAAACTTCAGAATGGATATCACCACCTTATAAAAATGTCTCTGCCCTTTCTTTATTTTTTTTAAATATTTTATATTAATGTATTACACGTGTACATATCTTCCCATTACCTCTTCCACCCCACTCCCATACTTGCCCACTCCCCTCCCCCACGAGCCAGTGTCTTGAGTCTATTGGTTATGCTTATATGCATGCATACAAGTCCTTCGGTTATATAAGTTGCCTGTAGATGTTGGAGATTAAACCTTTATCAGTGATAATATTTGCAAATATGTTCTCCAATACAGTGGGCTTTCTTGTTGTTTTGTTGATGGTTTCTTTTACTGTGCAAAAGCTTTTTATTTTTATGTAGTCCCATTTGTTTATTTTCTCTTTAGCTTCCATTGCCCTAAGAACAGTATCAGTGAAGAAGTTCCTTTGGCATATGACTGAGATTGTGCTGCCTGTGGATTCCTCTAGCATTTTTATGGTTTCCCATCTTATTTTTAAGTCCTTTATCCACTTTGAGTTTATTTTTGTTTATGGTGTAAGTTGGTGATCTAGTTTCATTTTTTTGGCATGTATTTGTCTGCCTTTCACTGTCATTAGAATTGTCTTTTGTACTCTTATTGTTTGAGTATATCCATTTTATCGAGTTCACTATGTTGCTTTCACCTGACCATGTTCTGTTTATCTTGACATCTCAAGGACATGGATTATGTCTGCATATAGCAAGTGCTCACAAATGATTTTTGAAATATACTTGAATGAGGGATGGAATGAGCAAAAATAATAAACCTAGCGAGTCAAATATGCAGAGCTTGCTTACAAATTCTTGTTGGGAATGTGATGGAAAATACAGTAATGAAATAGATAGAAGAGATCAGCTTTGTTTTAGTACTAAAACATTGCCTAAATATACAATACTAGAGGCCCAGTGCATGAAATTTGTACACTTGGCAGGGGGGGATGTCCCTCAGCCAAGCCTGCACCCTTTCCAATCTGGGATCCCTAGAGGGATGTCCAACTTCCTGTTTAGGTCTGATCTCACCAGTGGGATCTTCTGCCTGATCACCCCCTAACCACTCCCTGCTAGCCTGATTGATGCCTAACTGCTCCCCTGCCAACCTATTTTCCCCTAACTGCCCTCCCCTGCAGTCTTGGTTACCACTAACTGCCCTCCCCTGAAGGCTTGCTCACCCCTAACTGCCCTCCCCTACAGGCATTGTCTCCCAATTGCTCTCCCCTGAAAACCTGTGTCCCCCCAACTGCCCTTCCCTGCAGGCTCAGTCACCCCCAACTTTTCTCCTCTGCTGCCCTGGTCACTCCTAACTGCCCTTCCCTGCAGGCCTGGTCCCTCCCAACTGGCCATCTTGTAGTGGCTATCTGTGTCCACATGGGGGGCAAGATCTTTGACCACATGGGGGTAGCCATCTGGTTGGAGTGATGGTCAATCTGCATATTATTCTTTTATTAGATAGGATAGAGGCCTGGTGCATGGGTGGGGGCCAGCTAGTTTGCCCTGAAGGGTGTCCTGGATCAGGGAGGGAATTCCCTTGGGGCATGGGGTGGCCTGGGCAAGGGGCCTTGGTGGTTTGCAGGCCAGCCACACATCCCTAGCAATGCAAGCAGAGGCCCTGGTCTCTGGGATTTATTTATCTTCTAAAATTGAAACTTTGTAGCCTGGAGCAGAGCCAAGCCTTCTGCTTGCTCCCAGGCAGCAGCCATTTCTGTTGGGATTTATTTATCTTCTATAATTGAAACTTTGTAGCCTTAAGTGGCAGCCAAGGCTTGCCAGGGCTGCAGAAACTTGGCTTCTTCAATTGCCAGGGGCAGCCCTAGCTTCCTGCTCTCTCCAGCTCCGTGGGCCATTTTTGTTGGGATTTATTTATCTTCTATAATTGAAACTTTGTAGCCTTGAGTGGAGGCCTGGGCCCGCCAGTGTGTGTAGAAAGCTTGGCTTCCTCCATTGCTGGGGAAACACAAGCCTCCCTCCTATTTGTTCATGGCTGGAGCCATCTTGATTGGGGTTAATTTGCATATTTACTCCTCATTGGATGGTGGGTGTGGCTGGTGAGTGTGGCTGGTGGGTGAAGTGGAGCGATGGTTAATTTGCATATTATTCTTTTATTAGATAAGATTATGAATTTTATTGAATAAAATGTGAAATACCTAAACAAATAGGTTTCCATTGAAATGATATTATAGAAATGTACCTATTGATAAAAATATTAAATTTAAATGTTAATTTAACTATTGATGTAGAACTATGTCTCACAGGATTAACTCTTGGAATACACTAGATATATCAGTCAATGTGGAATAGTTGCTATAACAAACAAATCTGAATTCCAATGTTCCAACCCCAAGGAAGGTTGTTGCTCATGCAAAATGCAAAGAAAGATATTTTTGGTTGAATGGCTCTGCTTCAAGCAGTGAATCCCGGATCAAATTGTTTCTATCTTATAGTTTCAAAGTTGCCTTATAAGGTCACCTGTTACCACCCAGTTGAGAGCAGAATTGGTGAAAACATGACAATTCACATGGGACCTTCACACTCTGTCTTTCTTTGGTGGGTATGACTGACTAAGATTATGCATCAGAATTCAGTTTTGTGGTTCTACCTAGGTTCAAGAGGATTAAGAAATGTAGCTTTCCTGTATGTCTAGGAGGAAACTGAATGTTTTCATGACCACAGAATCCTGGCCTCTCTGTACTGGGGGATTAAAAAAAGAGAGGGTGTGCACTTAAACTGTAACTCAATTAATGTTTATAGCTCCATTTTGTCTGTCATAAGACGTCTATCTTAAAAAGACCTATAAAAACGACAAAAGGCATGTGGTATTATTTTCAACTTCATAAATGGTTATTTTGCACTCATCCAAGTAGACAGGAAAATTTAAGAAGTGATTGTATCATCATCATCATCATAATCATCACATCTTCTTTGAAAGACTAATATGATGTACAGGTCACTGCACCAAGAAATGGAGTTTCAAGAAGGCATAAAGGTCTTGAGGATCTTATAAGTAAGTTGGAAGTCAGATAAACTACATTTGAAAGGTAAATCTTAATGCAAGACTGAATGTTTCCGACCATTGGGTTAGGCAAATAACACTTGCTGGTTTACCACTGTGCCTGCTTGTTACATTTCCAGGTAAATAATTGAAAAATGCAAAGTGACAGGCTTTATTTGGCAAGTTCCCCATTGCAGCTGAGACCAAGTTTTATTTTTCTAGATGCATGCTGAAGAAGCCCATATGGTCCGAGTGTAGGCCCACTTAGCTGAGTTCTGCTTTCTCTAGGTATGACAGCCCAGGTTTTGTAACCTCGTTACCAGAAGCAATTAGCGGCATCATCCAGCTTTTCAGATCCATTTTCCATGGAGACACACGTTAGGAATCTCCCACAGTGAATTTAATTAGCAAAAAACGTGGCTCAACCATGACCTGCCGTGCAGATAACAGTCATGGCTGCCCAGCAATAGCAGCTCTCTTTTCTTAAAAAACGACAAGTTTCCTAAAAGGTGATGATGAGTCCCAGCCAGACACAGGTGGGACACTGTGAAGCTTGATTTCATGTAACCAAGCAACTCGCACATCTTTCTTCTATTCAATTTACAGAACTCACCTAGGCAGAGATGCTGGTGAGAAAGGATAATGGCTTGCAAATGACAGCATTAAACATTTCTTTAGTATATCTGGGTCTATGTTGGCCACCGGTATATCTCTGCAGATGTTTTGAATGTGATACAGTAATCATATTTACTTATGGGATTGCTATGGGAGACAATCTAATGAGCATTTATATTCTACATCAGTGATGGGTGCGCTCTGAATTTGCTTTAGCTATCTCTGCATGAAAAACCATAGGATTATAGTCTTTCACTGTGTGCTGTAGTTTAAACGTGACTTTGTTAAGCATTAATGAAAGTCACAGGCAAACATTTGTCAAGCATCAGTGGGTGAATAGGCTTCTCCTATGCAGAATATTTATGCTATTACAATACCCATTAGATATGATATGAGAAATTGATTGAATATGCTCCTTGTAATATAATCCTATTTGAGGATTAATGAATATAGTAAGTACCAGATGGTATAATTTGGCATTGACTAAAGTTATTGGTAAACTGAGAATTTTTAATGTCCTTAGTGTTTCTGGTTTGAACTAATTGATTGATGATGAAAATTTAGTCCAGGCTTTTGCATTAATAGGGCTCTATGGCTTACTGTGGGTGGTCATGGCTGTGTGTAACTCTGACTGGTAAGGGCAGAATTTAGTTATAGAAAGGGAGCTAATAGGGCAGTTAGTGAGTTTCCCTTATTTTCAATTGTGATGCCAATTTATACTACCACAAGCAATGATATTTTTATTTCTCATGTTTAAGATGGCATAATATTAATATTACTATCAAATTTCCATTATTTTCTACATGTAGAATTTTCTTAGAAACATTCTGTTAAAATTTTAATATCAGTAATAGTATGATTTTTACAATATAAAGATCAATATCTTACTCAATTAATCAAATAAATGTTTTTTTTAGTTTTTAAAAATCTTAGCCGAAACTGTTTTGGCTCATTGATAGAGCGTCGGCCTGCGGACTGAAGGGTCCCAGGCTCTATTCCAGTCAAGGGCATGTATCTTAGTTGCTGGCACATCCCTAGTAGGAGATGTGCAGGAGGTGGCTGATCGATGTCTCTCATCAATGTTTCTAACTCTCTATCCCTCTCTCTTCCTCTCTGTAAAAAAAAAAATCAATAAAATATATTTAAAATAAACAAACAAATAAATAAATAAATAATCTTAGTTAATTTCACCCCTTTTAAAAATCACACCTATCTATTTTTATATACATTTAGTTGATCACAACTGAAATGCCACATTTTTGTCTTAGGTTTATTGGGTATTTGTGTGTCTCTGTTCTTTCTGACCTGTTCATGAAACTCTTTTTCCACTGGTATTTTTACTATTTTTTCTAATTTATTAGAAATATTTTATATACAAAAGGTGTTGAGCCTTATACCTTGAATGATGTCAGCAGCATGCATATTGAGGACACATAGGGCCAGGTAAGTTGGTTATATGATGTGGGTTGGGAGGCAAAAGTAGCTTTCTGCATTTGCATGAAAAGTAAATGCAGAATATTTGTAAAAGTGGGACTAGCAGGCAGCTCTTTAAAGAAGTTAAAGTTTTGGGTAATGTATTACTTTAATTTATATCCCCTTTACAGTCTGTGCACATGAGAATTATTTGGAAGAGGTTTAATTTAAGTATATGCTGAAAGTAAGGAGGTTGCTAGCTACAGAGCAGGCTTTTGTGCTTGGGCCATCCTGAACTATGCAAGGCAGGGCTGGAGTCAGTAAAGATGCAGTTCCCTGGCTAAAAGGGTTATTTTTTCTACTGAGTCAATATGTTTTTTTCTAGTTAATATTTTCTGTAGTTTCTGTTTTTGACTATGTCTTAAAGGCCTGTAAATACAGCTTGAAGGTGTTATAGGAGGGAGATGTATTACCAATTTCATCTTGTTGGATTAAATTCACTGCATCCAATTCTTTTTCCATGAAACCCAAACATGCTGAGCTTGCTCTCTTTTGAAATATGGCAGGAACTGAACTAAAACCTAGACTATTTCAAAGAGGAGAGCTCTCATTTCCAGTAGCCCCCAAGGAACTCTTAAAATGGCCAGAAAATCTAATTTCATTTTAGCATGATCTTCCCCTATTTTGTCACATTTATGTTTGAAGTGACATGAATGTTCGGCCCCTTTAATCAGTGAAAAAGAACTATATTTGGTGAAAATCTAGTTTGTTAACACTGGGAAATTCAATTTATCTGTTTTAAGCAACCATCTGGAGTAAGTGTATCTGTATTACGTGTCATGCATATATTTATGCTGCAAGATCAAAATCCTTAAATTGCTTCCTTTTGAAATTTTATATATTATATAGTGACAATTGCCAGCACCAGAATGAAGTGATTATATGGCTTTCGAAAAAGGAAACATTGTGCAACAAAAAGATTGCAATGTATAATGAAAAAAATCATTTACTCAAATATAAATGTGTGGTGAATAATGAAATGCATCCACTGTGAGCTGAGTTGAATCTTCCGTCATTAGAAATACAATTACAGTGTATTGAAATTTCTAAGATCTAACAAAAGTAAATAGATATATTATTATCCAGCACAAACTAGATCCAATTCACTTGTGAAAGTTTTTCTTAATTATGCTATAATTATAGCGAATAACATAAGTAATACAAACTGCAAAATATTTATTGTGTGTGTGTGCGTGCATATGCATATTTTACAGTGAAAGAGTAGAGTTTATCCAGTCTGCTCTGAGTAAACTGTGAAGTCTTCCTATGTAGCTTTCAGTATTCTACTATTGTCCTTTTACCCCCATCCTCCCTGTCTTCCTGAGGATACCATTACCTCCTCTTATGCCTTAAATTCTCACTAGAAAAAATATTTTATAGGAAAATATTTGAGGAGCATAGTCATACAACAAAAAGATAAGCAAAATGGAAACCAACTCTGCATGCAGGTGGCATGGAAAATCCCTCCTGACTTTGGAGTCATACCAGCTTAAGTTGGAACACCAAAATTGTCACTTCCTACTTGACAATGGGTATGTTACTTAATTGCTCTTTCTGAGTTTTCTTTTATAAAAATTTTCTAGGAATTCTCTGAGGATTAAATGATATATTTTATATATTGCTCCTGATGGACTGATAATGTTAGTTTCTTTCCTTTGCAATTATCTTAGTTCCTTTCTTTTGCTAGTGGTCTTCTTGGCCAAGGATTCTCATGTTCACAAATGTAAAATGTTTCAGCTACATGCAAAGGTAATGCTGACCTAAAAGTAGCTTAAACAATGAGAATGTTTATTTTGTCACATAGCAACAAGTGTAGAGATAGGTGGTTCCAGGCTTGGAACAGTGGCACAATGGTATGTATTATCAAGGACTTTTTTCTGCTCCTCATCTTTACCATATTGGGTTGATGCTTTACTCTTTCTCCTTGTGATTGTAAGATTGCTCTACCATTCAGGTATCACCTGTAACCATAACAACATCCAGCTGAAGAATAATGTTGTTTCTTCCTTGCATCTGTATTTATCAAGGGGAAAAAGTTCTCCCTGTCCCTTAATCCTCCCCTAGAAGACTTCCCTTCAGGTTCCATTGGCCCAAAATGTGACATATTCCTATTTCTTATTTTCAAGAAAGGACTGGGAAAGTAACTAGGATTTTTTATGCTTCCTTTTTGAGGACTAAGACAAGGAAATTTGGGAAGGCTTCCAGGAATATCTTCCCTATCCTTAAAGAGTATAAAATACTTATCCTGATGGAATAATACAGAGATGAAATAACATATATGGCATATACATGGTTATCAAGAATAGATCATTTGAAGGAAACCCAAATAATGTTTCTCAGAATGAAGTGTGTATTCATAATATCATTTGTGGGGCAGAAATTGATTTGAATGACAGAGAATACCCTTCAAATGTTCTTCCAGTGCACCAGGTGGGTGGAAACTATCTTTCTCAAGGCCTTTGCAGGAGAGTTTTGGGGGGATAGCCTGAGACTTTGTATTACTTTAGTTATGAGCAGACAACAGCCATGTAGGGGTTCAGACTGGTGGGCCAGGGTTAGATAGGGAGCTATGGAGAAGATGATGAGTGATAATTCCTTAGTTCTATCCAGAGACCCAATAGAGAATTTTGTGAGGTTTGGGGAAGCACCAGCCATTTGCAGGAGGATCAGTCCCAAATATTTATACTTTATTTATTTATTCTACAGCTATTTATTGAGACCCTATTATGCATGAGCAGGCACTGGGCTAAGGACTGGGAGTTTAGTGGGAATAGTATAACCCTTGTCTTCAGGGAGCTCACGATCAAGTGACAGAAGCAGCTATGCATGGACACCTTTATTCAGTGAAGATTATTAGGTTATTTTTGCAATGTGTTCTATGGTGTGCTAGTCGTGAGCCTGGAGCATCTCTCTGTGTGTGGAGGGGTTGTCAGGAAGTGTCTATGTTGATGGTGTAGAGATTTCAATGTTAATGAAGGAAGAAGGGGACAGGAGACTATTCTAAGTCATAAAACAATAATAACTTCCATCATCGACATTGTCTTTTATGGTATATATCATCTCAGTCTTTACAATAGCTAGGCAAGGAGGGTGATGTTGCAAGGTCCTTTCCTCCATTTTACAGATGAGTGACTTGAAGCATGGCAAGGTTGAGTACCCTGTCCAAAGTCACATAGTAAGTGAAAGAGTTGGCATGGGGCTTCAAGCAGAATCAAGGGGGAGAATATGTTCTTTTTGCTAACCAGGCAGCCTTCCCATTGTTCCAAGAGAGACACTCAACTCTGAGAATGAGTGCAAGAAGGTGGCATGGGCGACCCATTACTGGGCTGTATCGAAAAGTACATTGTGCCACTGCTTAGCATTCAAGTGTCCTACAGAGTGATATTGTAAGCACATAGCCTATACATCTGTCACTGGTGAGGGCACCCCCTGAGCTATGCCCAAGAGGAGAGTTGGAGAGAGAACATACATCTTGACAATTTTGTGTGAAGAATTCAAGGAAACCTCCTTTAGTCTGACATTTTGGGTTATTTGTAGAGTGAACTAGTTTGGAATCTTGTGTATGGGAAGTCCCACATGTTAGAACCTTGGTTTATTTCAGGATATTTTGTTTTGTGCTTCTATTTTGTTTTTATTTTTTTTCATTTCATATCACTTAGTTTCTGTGTTTAGCAAAGAAGATGCTGGCTTTCAATTTAAATTTTTAAATCTTGGCTTCACAACTTGCTAATTTGGGAGTCTTGTTTAGGTTAAACTTTTAAGCTAGTTTCCTTTATTGGTTAAAAGAATCAACTGATAGCACATTCTTGGTATTATTCACAGAATCAAATGGGCTAATATTTGTAACATGTCTGGCAAATCCATCCACCTCTCCCCCTTCTTTGAGCCCATGCAGATTTTCAGTAAGAGCGATCTGACATTTCTGGGTCTGTTGATTTAGTCAATGCATAAGTTCTCTGCCCAGGATTGCCTGGGAGAATTAAAAAAAAACACACACACATCACTGATGACCAGGACTCACCCCAGACCAGTTAAATCAGTTAAATAAGAATTTCTTGAGCACACTATTACTTTTGTAATATATTCCCAAGTGACTCCCATGTGCAGCCTGGACCTAGAATTGCCAAGCTAGAATATTGCTCTCAAACTTTAATGAGCATACAAATCCCTTGGGTTCCTGGCTAAAATTCACATTTTGATTCTATAAGTCTGGGGTGAAATCTGATACTGAATTTCTAGCAAGTTCCCAGAAGATATTGATGCTGTTGTTTTTTGGACCAGACTTTGTATAGCAAGAGGAGCTAGGCAGCTAGGAGATAAGGTTACCCAAGGCCAGGAACATTGTTTGCAATAGGGAAGAAGAAGCTGGATAAGCTTCCCAAGCTCTAATGGGTTACCCCTTTCCTGGAATAAAAGTTTAGGCAAGTAGACTGCATTGAATGTCCCACTTATTTTGCCTCTTCTGTGTCTTCACATCATTAAACCATAGCAATGAGGTTGAAAGCCACAGAAAGAAAACTTAGAGTTGAAGCATGGCAGAATTTTAGTAACTGTTAGATGAACAGAGATTCCTGCTAGAGGCCTGAAGTAGGTCTGCTGAGATGCTGCTGAATGTTAAAGCTCATGTCAGATGATACCTTCAACTTTCAATGAAGCTCAATACACAGAGCCCCTTAGTTCTCTAAAGTAAGTGCATCTGAACATGCATAGGTTGTGGATGAGAGTGGGATAGGTGTTCCAACATATTTCTACCCTAAAATTTTCTGATCAGTAGGTTTGGGTGGGATCTCAAGAATTTGCATTCTAACCAGCATCTAACTAGGTGATGTTGCTGGGTTTGTTGGCACCTTGGGAAGAATTCTTCTAAAAGCCAGGAAAGAATCATCTGAGTGGGAGCTTCTCCATAGACTGCATAGATTGGGAAAAGGGGAAAGAGTGGGTGAGCCATGTGGGGGGTCGGGTCATTTATTTTCCATTCAGCCCGGAGATGAAATGGAGAAAAGAATTGAGGGTGGCTCTGCACAATATTGTGGTGCAGGTGTGTGTAAACAAAAGCCTGGGGATACCTTTTTAAAATAAATTTAAAGAACACTTATTCAGATAATGATTTGCAAATCAGGAAATGTAGCCCTCGGTATGAACTGAGAATTTGTTCCAAAATGAAGCGGATAGGGCAGTGTTTATAAAGGCAAAATTTTCAAGGAGCCTTTGATCAAAGAGATGGGTTGCTAGAGGAAACATGACCATAAACTTTCTCATTAGTTTTCTGACTAATAGGGGCTACTGGACTTTGAATGGTTGGCTGACTCAGTGATCAACAAGTGCAGTTGTGAGGTGAGAACAATGGGTAACATATGATTAAGCATTTATCAACATCCTGGTTTCAACCCAGGCCTGTAAAACAAAAAGGCAGGCTTTGATCACACAATCTCAGTACAGGGAGTATTATTTAACAATGATGTAAGGAGTCAAATTTTTCAAACAGTACAATCAGCACAAGGGGCTGCTTGCTTTGCAGGCAGGTTCAAAGCCCAAAAGGGCAAAGTTTTGCTCTGTAAGCAGCTTCAAAGCTCAAGCTGCAAACAAGTCCCAGTGTTGGCCTACAAGGTATGAAATTTAAATTTGTATAAATCCTCAACTGAGTTGGGAGAGGGGCTTCTTGAACATCTTTAGCTGTTTGAATGAAGATGATGGGTGACAGGGCAACTGGTTGTCAGTCTAAAGGGTGCTGCTCTCCAGCTTCTATGGGGACTGACTCCCTCCCCTGGCTGGCAGACTGATTAGGCTATCATGACTGCTGAGTTACAACCACTGAGCCTTCTTGCCTCCTAAGGGTGCCTTTCTTAGGGAGGTGGAGATAAGAAAAGGCATTTAGTATAAAGGCTCTTAAAGTTGCTGTGGTATAGAAATGTTAGGGTGCAGATATGCAGAAGCTCAGTTGTTCATTTTATCAGTAACTAAACTCAGCTTGCTCATCAGGCCCCCATTTAAGGTAATCCATATCCTCTGGTTTAAAATAGGGCCTCTTGGAGGTAAATACTGAGGTGATTTAGGCTTCTCAGCCTTCCTTTCCAAGCAGGGCCACTCTCCCCTCTTCAGCGCCTTCCTCCTCTTCTTTCCAAGGAGGACAACTGGGTTCAGGGGATATACGTGGAATAAGAGGAAGGGATCTAGTACATGCTTATTCTTTAGTCTTCTCTGCCTTCTATTTGGGGGTCCCTTCACCTCCATTCACATCTCCTCTGGCCATTGGATACACTCTGTCATTTACTGTTCATTACTGTGGTCCTGGGCCATGGCTTCCAATTGGAGGTTCTGCCTTTCTTGCTTGGTTGAGGGTCAGCTCTCAATCCATCTCTCATGGCTTTCTGGATCCCCTTGTTCCATAGGTAGGGGAAAGTGAGGTAGGTTGAAGTGGGCAATCTTGATCTTTGTCAAAACAGGATCTGCCTGCCACCCTTGAGGCTGCCCTATAGTCTGGAAGATAGGGGCTTAATCACAAGGAAATAACAACAACCTGTAATTATTGGAATTGAGAGACCTAGGAGATTCTCATCTGACTTCCAAACGGAAACCTAGGTGCCTCTCCTCTGCTGAGCGATTCCCTGGGTCCTCACATCAGTCCCAGCAAAGGAAAGCTCCTTTCAGAGATAGAGGTTCTGGAAATGTCCCCAAGTCACAACCTGTTCTGAATCTTTCCTACTGTATGACTTTCAGTTAGCAAAACAAACAAAAATAAAAATACTCTTCTTCTTTGAGCCCTGCAAGCTTTTTTTTTTTTTTAACCTTTCTGGTTTTGCAAATGAAAACTTTGGTTTGAACACCTATTCTTTTCTCTCCCTAAAATGGACTTCCAGAGGCAACTTTGGAAACAGGATCTGAGCCCTGAGTTTTTTTCCTCTTCCTTGGGTTCAACTCCACTTCCAGCAATGGATTACTCCATGTCTGTGGGAGGAAAGTTGATCAAGGGTATGGTGAGAATCACTAGGAATGAAAACATATTGGATGATGTTTCAATTATCATGGCCGGTGCATGAATGCATATAACTCTTCAACTAGCCCCTATACATGTCCCTGTTTGTTCTTCTTCCTCCTCTCACTCTCTCTTTTTCTTCCATCTCTTCCTATATTCTGGGTTCCCTGCATTATTATATCTCTGGCAGCAGGGGCAATGGGATTAAGCAAGATAAATAAACTCAAACATTTCATTTTATCTCCCCCAAATTCAAATAAATAGCATTCTCAGAAAACCTATATTTTCTTCTTTTTTTCTCAATTGTCAACAGCGTCTAAAAGTTTCTCTCTTTTTAAAAAAACTTCTTAAGCTAAAACAAACATTTGTACTTTCCACCAAATGGGAGAATATTATTGTGACTTTAATGGAGTCCATTTATGTTTAAAGCTAGTATATGATAATGGGGAAAGTAAATACGTTGAAAGCCATTATCTAGAACTCTGCATATGGGCATATTGAAGAGATAATGATGAGCCTGGGATGAAGCTCTATTTCAGTGTGCTGACTGCCATTTCCAAGTACATGCAGGTCTGTCTGTATTGAAAGTTTTTCCACTATCAGCCAGGGGGAAAAGCTGCAAATCTGAGAAGCAAATTGTAAAATGCAAGCAGTTTAAGATTCAGGGGAGGGACCTCATGAAGCCACCAATGAGGATGGTCTCTTAAAGAAATGGGGGTTATTCTGAATGGTACGTTACCTTTGGATTTTTTTTTCTAGGTGGTCAATTAGTAAAGGGCATACCAGGAGCCTAGAAGTTAGCTTTGTAGTAGGTTTCCAATGTGAAGATTATTTATTTTGATCTGTATTTTTATTTTTCCCATCCAGAATGCTTTTAATCCAGCTGGCTCTTCTTTAAACTTAGTTTTTATTGTTGTTGTTTTAATTAGAAACAAAACCTCTAGGTCAAACAGTTTCTTGTATGTATTTGACAGATATTCTTTAGGTACATAAAAGAGATTATAATGGCCTGAGGCCCTGGAGTGCAGGTCCAGATCTATTGTTGATTTGGATGGTGATTATACAGGTTACCATCCAAACTACTGAATTTTAATTTGTCATTTTTCTGTTTGAAAGTCTCATTTCATTAAAATAGCTTACTTAAAAACTCAGAGAAATGAAGATATATAATTTAAATAACAGCATATTTATTATTAATTGTGAAGGCAGGAAAGTCTCAGAGCAATTAGTAAAAGTATATGAGTATGTGAAATATTTGATATAAAGGGAATTTAAAAATATTATAATCATCCTCTTCATTTTGCTGGTGAAAAAGACGTGGTTCTGAGAGTCAAGTGACTTAATTAAGAAATCCTGGCTAAAATATTGTAGAAGCAGAATTTGAATCTAGGGCCATCTCTTCCACTCTACCATCTATGCGGTAACATATGAAACCTGTATTGGACAATTACAGAAGTATATCACTTATTGAATACTAAATATGTACATATATATATATGTACATATATATGTATACATATATATATAAACATATATATTTATATACATATACATATATATATGCATTATCTCATTTAATCCATAAAATACTCCTGTTGGAGTTGGGATTTTTATTCCCTTTTTTCAGATCAAGACATAGAGACTCCTCTAAATAAGTGACTTAGTCAAGACCACACAGTGAGTGTCAGAGTTGGGATTGGAAACTGGGTCTTTCTGACCCCTGACCTCACCTTCCTAACATTCTACTGTTGTCTTTTTATAAACCTAAATTTTTGTATTTTGATTTTGATTGTTTCTGGATTACAATTTTATACATTCTTTTTGTTGTGGAATATTGAATAGGATAGGAAAAAGGACAATGTTTTGTAAAGAAAAAAAGTAAATAACCAGAGAATTTATCAGTTTAATTTTTTTTTATATATTTAAAACATGTAGGTCTACTATTTCTTTAGGTATTAGGGCCAACAGTCTATGTATTTAAATGGGGATTTCACCAACCTTGGTTTTTCTATCTGTGATATTAAGCCAGCGAGCACAGAGGCTGCTAGAAAGAACATGCCCACTGAACAAAGACCTCAGAAGCCCTTGAAATGGAATGTACAGTTTCTGTGGTAGAGTAAAAATACACAGGGAGTGTCCTCCTTCCTAAATGATGCATCTTTTACCAACATCAGTTTAGAGAAGCAATTAGTCTGCCTTGAGGATGCAAACCTCTGTCGTGCATGAAAGCCAGACACTTTCACTCCAGAAGAATGAGCCTAGGTCAGTGCTTTGTGAAAATAAGTACTTTCTGGAGGGTTTTGTGATTGCTTTGATGGTGGGGTATAGACTAAATGCTGTCATTACTGAGCTATAATGGCTGGAAGTAATTTTCTCTCAGCATCAAGGACCACGGAAAACTTGTTCTGTGACTGTTATTAGTCTACACAGGAGAGAATTCATTTTCTAGAGAAAAGTTATTAAAACACTGTAATTTAATATTTGTGTGAGAAATAATAAAATTGATAAATTACAGGTGAGAGAGACCAGTGAGCTCTTTTGTTTATTCCTTCTGGAACTCACTGCAGATTCTCCGTGTTTACTGTGTTGTGGCTTCTTACATGAGTGATTTATCTGTTTGAGTGTGGGATTAAAGACACATGATATGTTCCTGGCATAGGAGCAAAAGTACAACCAAAGGATTTGACACTCTGCTAGAATATTGCAATATTAATGTGTATATTTTATCCAAAGGTGAACAAAGCCCTATTTTGTATAGGACAGTTACGATTTGTCAATAATCAATAAGAGACTATTCTTAGAGCTACTGACTGTAACTCTTACCTGAATCCATTATTAGTTCCACCACTTAAAGAATTTACAATTCATATTATCTTTTCCTTTGACATTGATTTACACCATATTTTTCCTCATTTTCCTTTGAAAGTTTTCCTCTGGTATTGCTTTCTTCTTTTGCTTTTCAGCACCTAAAAGAATTATCCAGTATGCAAACTTCTTTTTTGGGGAGGTACATACTTTCTTCTTCCATGATCTTGTCTTCTCTCTAGCCCAGTGCTTCTCAAACTTTAGTGCCCATAAAATCATCAGGAGAGTTTGTGAAAATGCAGCACATCCCTCTTTAGAGACTCTGACTCAGTAGATCTGGGGTAAAGATCAAGAAAGTACATTTCTAATATTCTTCCAAATGCTGTGACTGTTCTGTGGGCCACACTGGAAGTGGCACTGTTCTGGAACTCAGATGATGATATCTAAATAGATGATGCCACATCATAGGTCTTTCTCAAAAGCTCAAAATTTACACTTCTAATACAGCCCAATATACATCAACCCTTCAAGCTGGTAGAAAAACTTGTTCCTACCAGAGTCTCAGGTGTAAGAGTGCCCTCACCACTACCACCTCATATCCTTACCTTCCTGTGCCTACTAATAGTGCCTTCTTTAAACCAGATAACCAAAGTTGAGTCCCCATAGTCCACTTACTGAACATTCTCATCCTTTTGGTTATTTATTTGTTCCATTATCTTGTTCCAATCATAATCACCTCACACCACACACACTTCTATAGTTCTAGAAGTCTTGTCCCATACCCACCCACTCCTTGATTTGTCTACAACCATATGAAGGACTAAAATGCCTTTGGGTCTTTAAAGGTGCTGCATCCTCAGCCTGTTTCTTTGTCACTTATATATACCATGGCCACCACTCATGGTTCAGGAATGGCTGGAGAGCACAGTTGCATTATTTTAGAGATGATGACAAGATAGATGTATAAGGGAGATCTGAAATAATCTACCTCAATTTAGATAGAAAATCTTGGAATAAGTTGGAAAAAGGGTATATTTCTTCCTTTACTTTTCTCATCTTTACACATATGCTTCTGAGACCCATCTGTCAACAATGTGGACTGACTGGAAATGTTGCCACATTGTACTTGGTAATCTTAGTCTTTCTTATATTGACTTCTTTCTGCCTTTCCCTCATCTTGAGTAATAAGCTCTTTTTAATAATTATGGTCATCCTACCTTATGTAAAACACTAGGGGCCCAGTGCACTGGGGGTGGGGGATCCTTCAGCCCAGCCTGCCCCCTCTCACATACTGAGAGCCTTCAGGGTATGTCCTACTGAAGAGCAGACCTAAGCCATAGTCTTGTTCTCCCTTTGTGGGAGGCGATGGGGTTGATCAGGAGAAGACACCAGCCCCATCACCACACTGCTGCAGCCACTGCCAGTCACCACAGCCACCAAGGTGTTTTCATCAACATGGTCTTCCATCTCTTCATCATGAAAAAATAACAACTTTATTTAGGCATTTTCAAGATGTGTCTTTCATAAGATATGATATTTCTTTATTTCTTTCCTTTTTTTTTTTATCCTCACCTAAAGATATGTTTCCATTGAATTTTAGAGAACGTGGAAGAGAAAGGAAAAGACAGAGAGAAACATCAAAGTGAGAGGAACACTTTGATTGCCTCCTGCATGAGTCCTGACCTGGGCCCTGGACAGGGAGGAGTCTGCAACCTAGGTACATGCCCTTGATCAGAATTGAATCCAGACCCTGCAGTCAGCAGGCTAAGGCATTATCCACTAAGCCAAACTGGCTAGAGCAGGATATGACATTTCTTAGCCCTCCAGCAGTGGACTAAGATCACCATTTTGGATTCTTATTACCCAAGTTACTAAGAATATTACCAGTGGCATACAGGAAGCTTAGCCAATGAGCAGTCAGAAAAGGTGTTTCCTCTGTAGTTCACACCGACTGCCAATAGCCTCCAATCGCAGGCTCTGCCCCTGTTTAGGCCTGCCCAGGCGAAAAGCCTTTGGCCAACTCTTTAGGTCTGGGAAGGGAACCCCCACTCCCTCTGATCATTGGCTCCACTCCTGCCCAGGCCAAAAGCCTCTGGCTGAGGTTTTCGGACTGGGCAGCAGATCCCCAGCTTCCTCGGATGGTGGACTATGCCCCTGCCCCCTTAGCTTGGATTGCAGGCTTGGGCCTGCCCAGGAGGTCCTTGGCTCAGGCCCTTCCTAGGCTGCTCAGTGCCCACACGGGGCCTACCTCAGTGACCTGGGTGCCAGGATGGTCTCAGAACCCAGGTGCTGGGTGCCTATGTATGCAAATATCTGCCATCTTTGTTGGGTTAATTTGCATACTCACTCTGATTGGCTATGGGCGTAGGAGGTATGGTCAATTTACATGTTTGTCTATTATTAGGTAAGATTTTTGGTCTAATGTGAAGGCTGAAACATCTGGGCAACATTTCTTTAGTTTATGAAGACAAAGATTCGAGCACCTGAAATGGAAACTGATTCATAGAATCAAGGTAACTATAAAGATTCATGGAAATGTACGTTTCCAAAGCTTTTTTTGAAAGCATGACAGAATTTTGAAATGTTTGCTGAAATTCTTCAAAAACATATTAGCCATTTCTATTCCTTATTAAACAAAAATTCAGAACTAAATGTATCCTTTTTTGATAAGTCATGAGCACCATTGCAAATACACAAAATGTATATTTTGTGCCATACAATAATTATTTGTCTTTTTTAAAGTTTCAGGCTATGGCTTTATAGGTGCTAGCTAGTCTTCTGCAGCTCTCCTGACTTAATAATAGCTGTGGATGGCAAGTTAGATAACCAAATATGTAACAATATATGCAAAATATGTCAACAGGATGAGGATGCTGAACTGAGGGTTCATCTGTTAAACCATGATCACAATTATTTTAATGACTCAGAGTAACTCCTTCCTTCCTTCCTCCCTTCCTTCCTTCCTTCCTTCCTTCCTTCCTTCCTTCCTTCCTTCCTTCTTTCCTTCCTTCCTCCCTTCTTTATTTCCTTTGTTTTTTTCTTTCTTTATCTTTAAAAATTGACTTTGGATGCTCATCTATGACTGCTATTTTCTAGAATTGAGATTCTTGGTGGAGGACTAATCTTCAGATGAGTACAACTTGGTTACAGTTTTATTTTTTTTATTACTATAATGTATCTTAATTTCTGAGAAATACATTTAAGGCCAAGGTAAAAATGTTCATTCGAATTTTTTTAAAATATATTTTTATTTATTTTTTACAGAGAAGAAGGGAGAGGGATAGAGAGTTAGAAACATCAATGAGAGAGAGAGACATCGATCAACCGCCTCCTGCACGCCCCCTACTGGGGATGTGCCCACAACCAGGATACATGCCCTTGACCGGAATCGAACCTGGGACCTTTCAGTCCGCAGGCCGATACTTTATCCACTGAGCCAAACCGGTTTCAGCTGTTTATTAGAATTTAAGTGCCATGACTTAAAATACATAACACGAATATTTTGGGAGGGAGGAATTTAAAGCCCAAGTAGAGAACATGGTTTATTAAAGGCCTTTATACCTTAGTATATGGTACACGGTATAGAAAAGTTGTATATAACTTGTGGTAATTACAAAACATTTTGAATTTAACTGGGAAAAATAAATGAGGGGTATTATTATATTGGAATAAATCTGTAGTATTAACTACCAATCTTTACTCATATTCACATTTTATATTGACTTGCTAAGGGCTAAAAGTTGATTTGTCCAGCCTCATTTGCATTACAGTTAAAATCATTATGTGAAATAACACTAGCTTTTGCAAAGGGGGAACAGATACCTATCTTTACAATTAACTAAGAAACTGGCATTGATTATTGCAGTCTGTTGGGTCATTATTATACAGAATATAATTATATAATTGGTAAAGATGTGATATTTTGACATGGCAAGTCTCACCACTTAATTAACCATTGTTGTGCTCTGACAGCAAGTTAGATTGTATACACCTTGCACTCTGAAGCCCAAGTGTAACTGTTTACTTTTCTCTTTAATCAGTTCATATGTATCTAGAGAATAGGATTCTATGAAATACAAATTTATAAGAAGTCAGATCCTATCCATGAAGATCTGCTATTTTGCTGGAGACATGAGACAAATGAATAAAACAAATAGTGAAGGGAAGTATTGTGCCTCATGACTGCACATAGGGATTCTTCTCAGTGCTAAACTGCATGAATAGATGTTAAGAACCACAGATGAAAGAGATCTGTGTGGGCTAGAATTGGAGAGTAGGTTTCTGAAAGAATTTGGGCTCAATTTTGACCTTGCATATAGGAGTGGAGCATGGAGGCAGAGACAGATTACTAGAGTCCTCCCTGAAATGGAACTTACTGGAGATGCATGAAGTCAGAGGAAGGCTTAGAAAGAGAGACTTTAAAGATGCTGAGGAAAATGGTGGCCCAGCAACAATCCCTGTGATTTGAAAAGGTGCATTTAGAGCAAAGATAAATGATTAACACTGCACTAGAAGAGGAGTGCCTCTTCCTCAGAGCCAGTGGGAGGAAAGAAGGAGTAGGGGATATGTTGACAGGTCTTCTGATGGGTGGCTAGAGCCTTTTCCAGAGAGCAGATGTTCTTAGGTTAGGTCTCCTGGAAATGGAGCCTGAGATTGGGGTTCTAGAACAGGTGAGTCATCAAGGGAGAGCTCTCAGGTGCAACAGGAAGGAAAGAGGCAGGGTAACGTCAGGGAAGGAGTCATTAACTACAGGTTTTTCTGCTGAAGCTGAGCCTCACCTAGATCCCTTGGGGGAGTGTTGAATGTGAATGGCACCAATGCACTTTTCTTTCTGAGGGAAATAAGCCAGGTATTTGTATTCTGTGTCCATCAGTCATTAGCCATCTTCAGGATGCCTTCAAGTAGGGTCGGAGAGGGCAAAACCCCCAGATATGTATTTCCAGGCTGGTGACTTGCATCTACTGAAAATGATTCTCTGGCAAAGCAGGCAGGTGTGAGCCATTGGCAGCCAACACTGACACAGATATAGGAGGGGTATACCTGGCCAGGATAGGAGATTGGGACAGGTCACCATGCGACCTACCACATAGATCTTCTGACTCTCTAATGCTCATTTTAAAGCTCCCTTCTCTCCTCCTTGGTCATCACTTTCACAAACCAACTCTCTGACAGAGACTAATTAGAATGTGAAAACAGTGTAACCCCCCTCAGAAATCCGCAACCCCCCCCACCAAACACACACACTTCCAATGATCTATTGCTCTCATATCCCTTTTATGACTAGTTTTTCCAGATTCATAGGCTAAACTAAATATTAAGTAGCAAAGGGGCTTCTATGTGTTACAGCATCAGGAGGGAAAACAGGTTATCTCATTCATCCCATAAGTAATAGCTTTGCATATTAGCTTTTGGGACAGAAATCATTGTCTTATTGCCTGGACAAACAGATGAACATCTAGCAGTGGTTCCCAACCTTTTTAATGTCACAGCCCTTTAATACAGTTCCTCATGTTGTGGTGACTCTCAACCATAAAATTATTTTTGTTGCTACTTCATAACTGTAATTTTGCTACTGTTGAATTGTAATGTAAATATCTATGTTTTCTGTTGGTCTTATGCTCTAAGGGTTGCTTAAGACTATTGGATAACAGTTATGAAGTAGCAACGAAAATAATTTTATGGTCGAGGGTCACCACAACATGAGGAACTGTATTAAAGAGTCATGGCATTAAAAAAGATTGAGGACCACTGATCTAGAGGATCATTTTGTGTGTAAGAAAACAGATCATCTTCTTCTCAGTGATGCATGTGCAAAAGCAAACACATTTTAGCATTAGTCAGACCTAAGATAAGACATGTCCCACCCATTGAGAGTTTTAATATTTGAAGAAATCGGGGTGAGGATTTTTCTAGTCAGAGAGTTTTAACTCTGGCTGCACTAGAAACATGGGAAACAAAGAAAACAAAATAAAACAAAACAAAAATACTTCGGCAGATTAAACAGAATCTTAGCATAGTGAGAAAGGGGATAAGCATTGGTTTATTTTAAAACTCCCAGGAGACTATAATGTATAGCCAGGATCTACTCTCTATCAAATAGCTGATGTTACTCAGTTATCCACCCAAGGCTCAGTGGTTTAAAACAGCAAGCACTTATTATTACGCTGGAGTCCGAGGGTCAGCTGGACAGATACTAATCAGTATTTTTTTGTTTAGGCTGAGCTTACTCAGACATCGGGGGACCAGCTATGTCTTGGATAGGTATTTCTGCTAATCTTGGCTGGGTTCTCATATGGTTGGGGTTTAGCTGGATATTGACTAACTGATCTAAGGTAGCTGGGGCTGCGACAATTGGTTCTGTTCCATGTGGTCTCTCATCCTCTAGGCTAATCCAGAATTTTCAGATGATGGCTTGACAGGTTCTAAGAAACAGAGTAGAAACATACAACATCTCTTGAGTTCTAGGCTCAGAACTGTTAGGGCTTCCTTCTACCACATTATATTGGCCAAGACAACTAACAGGTTGGCCAGAGTCAGTCCAGAAAGGGACTCAAAAGTTACAGGGCCATGTGGATTGATAGAGGAAAGTTAATAATTGATGCCAAGAATGCATTCAATCTTTCACTTAGATCTAAATCCCTAACTTTATATTAGAATAATGGACTCATCAAAGTGATAATTTAAGACTTAGATATTTGATTCACAGATCTTTTCATTATTGCTCCCCTCATTCACACTTTTTCATGATCGATAGTATTTGAATTTTGGCCTATAAGATGGCCTACATGTATTTACATGCAATATGTACCTATCCCTATTATTTTTTAATATTTTTATTGATTTTTAGAGAAAGAGAAAGGTAGAGGGAGAGAAAAAGAGAAACATCCTTGTGAGAACAGAACATCAATCAGCTGTCTCCTGCACAGGATTGCACTTGCAACCCCGGACACGTGCCCTGATCAGGTATTGATTGGACCAGCAACATTTTGGTGCATGGGATGATGCCCATCCCACTGAGCCACTACTGCCAGGGCCCTATCCCTATTTTTAAAAGTCTAATTCACTTCTATTATATTTGTGCACAGACTCAATTTACATCGTGTAGCCAACAGATAGATGGGCAAGTGAAAGCAAATATTTGAAATTCATTTTCTAAAGGTTTCTCTGTGGAATATAAATTGTGAAGTGAGATCTAGAGAATATGCTAAGGAAATGATTAGGGATATTTAATCTCTCACATTTTGACAATTCGTATCAGAAGAGCCTTGCTATATTTCTGTGGATTTCCTTACTTAAAAAGTGTTGTTCTAAAGAGGATAGAAGGGTAATGAAGTAATAATTCCTTCCGTATATCTTCAATGTGGGCAAAAACAAATTGAAACAGATTATACATCTTCAGATGACCCCTCAGTCACTCTTGAGTCAATCCTCAAAGTGAATATTAAGATCTTGTTTTATCTTTGGCCTTTACCTGAATTGGTACCTTCACCACTTGGTCCTTCCTTTTCTACTTGACCTCACCCTCTCTGGCCTAAAATATGACTTGACTGGAGTCATTCCTGGCCTCTTATTCAAGATCATGTATTTCCTCCCTGGTACTCCATCATCCTCATATGCTACTCTCCTCCCCTCCTCTCTGCTCTTTAAAATACTATTATGTTCTCAAAAAAAACAAAAAACACTCAATACCATCTTCCATGTGTCTTGACTGTTTTGGACACAACAATTCTTTCATCCCCTGAACTTACTATCTGAACCTACTCATACCAGTCTGTCTTAAATAGCTGCCTAGTCTGTTAGCTATGTTATCTTGCCTCATCTGATTGGCCTGTGAGTCTGCGTCAAGCCAGGTGAACTGTTCTGTCTGCTCGGCTGTAGCCGGACAGTCACAGAAATGTCAGCTCCATGAGGCCAGGGAGTCAATCTGCTTGGCTTATTCTGTAGCATTTAACACATAGAATATGATCAATAACATCTATAGAATGAGTGATAAAGAATAGGCAATAAGTAAATACTTAATACATTAGTGTTTCAGTATAAGAAACAACTAAGATGTTAACATTTGAATGGATGTGTGATACAACTTTTGTCTATGTATCTAACATGAGCCCCTATTATATGGAAGGAAATGTGCCAGGCAGTGGGAAATTATGTATAAATAAGATCCAGCCCTGCCATCAAAGGTCTTTCAGGCTTGTGTGGGAGACCATCATGAGTGACTTTTGTATACCAGGTCCTGAAGCTGATAATGTCAGAGTAATTGCTTATGTATTAGCCACAACAGTAAATAGTGTTAGAGATCCTAAACTCTAGGATGTAAATTCTATGATTATTGGACTCCAAAGAATACAGGTTCTTGCACAAGTATTTAACTATCCTGGGCCTCAGAGTTCTCATCTGTAAAATGAGAAGAATATATTGAAAAAAATGTTATTTCTTTTAAGAAACATCCTTAAGATGAAATGGTATGATTTTAAATCTATGAGAGCAAATCCAAACCCCAAAACTATGCCATTATTCTTCTATTGATTTAGTGCCAGCATGGATCGCCTTCATTTCAACGTGGCTGAGAATATTGAGGTTCTTAAGGCAACTCTGTAAGACCTTTAACCTCTGTAAGACATTACCTAGCACAATGGTCAGCAAACCGCGGCTCATAGCCGTGGTTTGCAGCTCTGTTGACTAATGAGTTTGCAGACCACTGACCTAGACTCTTGATTCCAATAATTACAGGCTATCGTTGTTTCTTGTGATTAATCCCCTATCCCAGTGGTCAGCAAACTCATTAGTCAACAGAGCGGCGGCTCATGAGCCACAGTTTGCAGACCACTGACCTAGCATATAGCCATCCTATCTATGATCCTGAGTTTTGTTAAAATATAACAAACAAAAATATGGGAACAGAAATGTTTAGTTCTTCCTGACTGGGCCTAATCTAAAGAGCATTTTGTTAAATCCTACTGCTCATCCACCTACCCAAATGTTCCCTTTGAATCTGCCTAGGAACATAATGTAACATTTGGAAATTTATCATAGTTCCCTTAGACTGAACAAGTGAGTAATAGAATGCTTGTTCATGCTAATCCTAGATCACAATTCATAGCCCTTGGCATTGGCCCCAGGGGCAGCAGAATCCTAATTTCTGTGATTCAGGAGTGGTTGCCCATTTCCTACAGACTCACCTCACCACCATCGTCATGGGCCTTTGCCTTGCCCCATATTTTGGAGGCTGTCCAGCTTTACAAACTTGCAAACTGAGCACTTAGATAAACTCGGCCCCAAAGTGGGGCCAGACACTGCCCCTCACAGTGGTGCATTAAGCTTGTTAAACTGTCAGCAAGGACAGATTCTTGCAATGCTCATTTTTTGAGCCTCTGAGCCCTGAGAAACTCTTTGCTTCTAGGATAGCAAATGCTCTCTTCCCACACAATGAGGCAACCGTCTCCATGACAGATGCGTCAGGCTGCAGTCCCTCACAGTCAGCAAACTAAAGGCTTATTAATCCAAAGGTAAAATGAAGTCCAGGAGCACCCTTTCCCTTATTCCATTTGGTCCTTTCTAGGTCTAAATTGGCTGAAAGCTACGCATGCATGGAGATTGAAGTCTCCCAGGAATGAGGCAGGAGCCAGCCAACCTTCTCTCAGCATCCCCAGGGCTAGTGCTCACCATAAAGGCAAATGTTACAATTTTGTGATAGGAATGGGCTTCTCAGGTCAGTCTGTAAGTGAGTTTGTCACCATGAAAGCAAAATATTGCCTGTGAAAAGGAGAAGGAAGGAATGCCACTTTCAGGAAGAAAAAAAAAATCTCTGCTGGAAGGTGTTCAGGGAGATGTGTGCTCTCTGCAGGCTGTCTTCTTGATGATGCCTAAGACCCAATTACTTCGTTCAGCGGCTTTCCCATCAGAGTGAAAGGTAAAGGATTTGCAATGGCCTATAAAACCCTTGAAGATCTGTCCTCCCCTCCTCTTATGGTTTCCTAAGCCAACTAATTCTAACAACAACACCTTTCTCCCTTGTTTTGATTACCCAGCCCTATTTATGTCTATCCCCAAATACAGTAGAGGGGTTAAAAAGAAAAGTGCAATCATTGATTTTGCCTACAGCCCCACAGTTTGATCATGGGTTACTGGAGAAGGCTCATTGCTGCTGTACATGGTGTCAGTTGTCAGGGTTCAACTGGGGACCTGAGGACCTGCTTCTAGGACCACTCTTTCACATAGCTCTGGCTGTCACCTGGAGGCTCAGCTTTGACCCTCTCCACTTAGGCCTCAATGGGCCTGGCTTCCTCACAGCATGATGTCTGAAGAAAACTGAGCAGATGCTGTACTACCTTTTATGATCCAGCCTGGAAGTCACCTCGTGTCACTTGTTCATACTTGCCACACTCCACCCTCTGGGGGAGTCACAAAGGCCTGTCCAAGTTCAAGAGCAGGACACTTAGATCCCACTTCTTAATATAAGCCTGCGGATGGCAAGGCTCTGAAAGGTCACACTGGAGAGGAAATCTTATGGTGAAATATAAAATCCATGACTATTACTGTGTTATACCAGGCATGCTTCCTCCCAGGGCTTGGCCTTTGCTTTCTCTTTGTTAGAAAGTTCTTCCCTTTGATATGCACTTGGCCCATATTCTCAATAGGTTTGGTTCTTTACCCAAATAGTTCTTCTCAGCAAGGTCTTCCCTAAGTGTTTTGTGCAATGTGAAAACTCACCCTACTTCCTTACCTCTTCCCTGCTTTCTTTTTCGCCATCAAATTGATACCATTAATATGCTGTTTGCTTATTTATTCTTTTATTTAATTTTTTTACTGTTCCTTTCATTAAATTGTAAGTGTTCATTAAGGGAAGGCATTTGGTCTGTTTTATTCATTGCTATTTTTCCAGAAAGAGGAGAGTACCTGGCACATAGTATGGACTCAATACGTTTCTATTTGAGTAAATTAATGACCATCTGCCCTCAGAAGATGGAAGTGACCATTTGTTCTCATTTACTTTGGTCCTCGGGTCCTGAGTACAGAGCCAGGTACAGACATTCTCTGTAAATAAAGAAAGTGGTTTTAAGCTTTCTCAATTGAAAAAATCAACAATAAATTAGCTGCATTCCACTTACGGTCACTTATTCACAATGACCCCTCTCCTCATCTACAAAGTAACAATGCCAGCCAATCTGGTTCTTAAATTCTGCTCCTACAATGCTACTTCTGTCTACAATGAGAGCCAGGAATTAAAAGAACAGAAAGAGGAAAAATGCCAGGGGATGCCCAGGAGATGAGGCACAGCCCTGAGAGTAAACATCTGTGTTTCTGCTTAATCTTTCCATGTTTTGTCATCTGAAGAAGTTGACCTGTAAATCATCTTCAATGTTTGCAATTCATATGCCTTAGAAAATGGGAAGAAAGCAGGGAGACAATTACTTTAAATTTTATTGGGCAGTTGATTGGGCAATTGTGTTCTTTACTTAGGGAGTCCGCCTTGAGCTTATTCATACATTCTCCAGAGGTGTTTGGAATAAAGTAGTGACATTTCAAGGTAGATTAGTCAAGGATGCTCAAAATTGGATGTATTCATGAATTTCACTTAAATATTATTCACTAAAGAATACTAGTACAACTTGTACCAGGTTGGAATTCCCTGGACCCCATCATCAGTTATATTGTTTCAAAAGTTCAAATTGATTCTGTTCTTAGAGGAACTTACGATGACAGTTCAATATATGTGATTGGCAAATATTTTCCTCCTGCAAAATAAAGAGAAACAAGAGCCATGGATCCAAATATCTTCAAGTTAGTGGGCAGGATTGTAACAGCAACTGGGATGTGACACTGGAGTCAACTCAATAGCACACAGGGTCCATATGGCTTCCCCTGGCTTCAGGACCCTAAATCTGGAAATGTCTATGGCAGAGGGTGGCAGTTCTACATATTGACAGGAGCAAGGGTATGGGGCAAAGAGGATGACAGAGCCAGGGTTGCTTTCTTCTCAAGCAAGGGTTCAAGAATGAAAGGACATGCTTCGAACTCCTTCTCAGTCTAGGTATGGAAACTATAAACTCTTAATGTCATCTACAGTCAGAAGCATTTTGAATATAAATGAACCAGCCAATGACCCTTATGATTGGCATTTATATCTCTTTTTATAGAGATCACATAGAGTAGTGTTGTAATTCTTGACAGATTTTATTGTAAAATATATGGGGCAATAAGCTCTCTGGAAGAAAGAAAAGATGATTAATATTAATAATGGACCAATAATACACAATAGATACCAGTAATATGTTTTGTATTTATATAGCTATTGTTTTAACTCATTGGAAAACACTACGCTTTATTGTTAGGAATGCAATAATAATAAGACACTACCTTATCTAAGTTACGGAAAAGAAGACATTCAAGATAATCCCTAAATCCAATTAATGTCTTTACTCACATAACAGAAAAAAAACAATACCTATTTGATTCTACTATTCTCACTAATGTATTCAAAGAAATGTGCCTGATTAAAGACATAGATCAAAATCAAATAACTTAGTTCAAATGCAACTGGTCCCACAGTCCTTTGGAAGTGTCCTTTCTAAAAAATAAATAAGAGACCAGAGAAACAAAGTGTATTTATCTCACAGTGATGAGATCTTTTGTGTTTTTGTTTATTTCCCCTTCTATATGCAGTATGCTGAGTGAAGCAACTCTGAGCTCTGTCAATAAAAATACGGTTCCAATAAGAGTGTGTATTGTTATGGGGGAAACTATTTCACCAAAAATGTTCATTTCTTAGATAATACCTAGCACTTGGAAAATTGCAAAATGTTTCACCACCTCTATTTCCCACTTCATCCTCTCTTCTCATAACTCTATCCAGGGCTTCATAGAGAAAAGTAGAAGCAGAAAACAAAGAAGAATGGCCTTTGTGATTGGCTCAATTTATGGTTTACTTTTTAGTAAAAGTAGAGCAAATCAATAAGTAAATGTTACATATATCAAGTCTTCATTTGAAAGGCATTTGAAATACCTTAAAGACAAATATAATAGGCAGTGGAATAGAGATAAAACATGTATAATATGTGGAAATTGTGACCCCCAAAGTAAATAATGACCAGTACATTGAATTCTGCTAAGTCCTAGTCACTTGTTAGAATAAGACTTAAATTGGATCTGAATTGTTTAAAATAAAAAAAGAAGAAACAAATAGCTACACAGTTTACATAAGCATAACCACTCTTCTCAGAAAAACAGACAAAACACCTGTTTTATTTTCTAAGATTTGAAAGGTTTTGTTTTATTTTGTATATTTTCTGTGTGTGTGTGTGTGTGTGTGTGTGTGCGTGTGTGTGTGTGCGCGCGCGTGAGCGTGCGCATGTATGTTTGATCTTTCTTCACCTATGGGCTTTAAAAATCAGATTCTGATGATAGAGACAGAAATAAATTATCCCCGCCTATCTCCTTTGCAAATTGCTGTGGTTTGGAAAGCCCATCTTACACGATGTTATGAGTCCCCATGCACCATTCACCGCTGATATTGTGCACCTTCTTTAGTGATGACCCCATGAGTTTTTGATGTATACACAAGCTATTCCAAAACTTTGTGGCTTACATCAAATAATCATTTATTTGCTCACATATCCTGGGACTGGTAAATTGAGATAGACTAGACTGGGCCATTCTTCAGCTTGTTTTACCTAAGTTCACCGTGTAGCAGCTGCACTTGGCAGCTCAGCTGGAACTGAATGGGTGAGAATGACTTCAGTCCTATGTCTGGTGGTTGGCAGACTAAAGGCTAGGGAACTTTGCTTTTCCTCTACTTGGTTTCTCCAGTGGGCAAACTCTTTAGTCAACAGAGCCAAATATCACAATTGAAATTTCTTTTGAGACCCAAATTTTTTAAACTTCTTCTAACGCCACTTCTTCAAAATAGACTTGCCCAGGCCATGGTATTTTGTGGAAGAGCCACACTCAAGGAGCCAAAGAGCTGCATGTGGCTCGTGAGCCATGGTTTGCCAGCCACTATTCCAGCAGGTTAGCTTGAGCTCCTAGTTCCAAGTACAACACCAAAGAGCAAGTCTCAATGTGCAAGCACTTTTCTGGCCACTCTTTGCATTACATTTGCTTATGTCCCATTAGCCAAAGCAAGTTATACATCCAAGCTCAGATTAGAAAGTTGGAAATTCAGACTTTTACTATGAAAGGCAAGAACTGCAATGTATTTATGAACATTGTTTAAATTTTCTTATTTATTTATTTATTTATTTATTTATTTATTTATTTATTTATTTATTTATATTCTACTGCTAGTTCAGTATTACTGCTGCTGCTGGAGAGAAGAGAACACCTCTCTCCTGTTTACACTGTAGCTTGAAGGAAATAATTATAGCTTCCATTTCTTGCATAAAACTTAGTGCTACACAATAAGGTCAATTGTGGGGACTATGGAACTCTCTTTCAGAAAGTGAGGATATACCTCTCCAATTGATGTGGGAGGAAATGAGAAACCAATAATTTAAGAGTTGTAGTGAGAGTAGGTAGAAATGATGCAGGTGAAAATTGTGTGTGTGAATGTGTGGGCATGCACACATGTAAGTGAGAGATGAATAAACTTATATTTCAGAGTTAACTAGTTTTATTTTATTTTATTTTATTAGGGCAAAGGAGAATTATGGAACAATTTTAGACATTTATAAATCTTTTTATTTTTTTCAAGTCCACACCAGGACTTGTTGTGGGATAAGATAGAGCTAAAAACATTAGCACAAAGCATTCTTTCTCTGGCAGAACCTTCCAAGGTGCCTTCTTTTATTTCTGGTTGTTCCCTGAGGTGTCTTAAATATTCCCACAATCACAATCTCAGCTACCATGTAGTGTCTACTATTTTCCCTGCTTCAGTTCCCTGCAGGGGTGTCAGCTGCCAAGGCTGCTGATGCTGGCAAATACTTTTGAAGATTCTGGGGTCTCAGGTGCTGATGAAGGCTTTGTCTCCACTAGTGATGAAAGTGCTAGCACCAGCATTGTTGGGTCTGCAGGTGCCGCTTTGTATTTTTATTGCTTGTAAAGGTTTTCCTACAATAGCAGCCTATAGATTTTCCTGGCTGCTATTTTGGATTCCTTGACTCAATTAGAACAGTTTTCCTGTGGTAGTTTTTTAGTTTATCATGCAAATAAACCTCCTTCTCAACTCTTTTTATAAACCTTATATTGCCTAATTTGGGCATTAAATGCTGTATATCAAGCAAACAAGAGTCTGTGGGTCACCTGAATGGCTACAGCTTTGAATCTATCTGTGATCAGTTGTGGGTAGTCAGTGGCTTTGCTGATCTCGGTTATGTCATCTGACAAGTCTCATGGGCTTAGCTGGAGACCCGTGGTACCATTCTATGTCACCTCTCATCCTCCAGCAGGCTAACCTAGGAATGCTCTTAAGGCAGTGCCAGAGTTCCAGGAGAGAGAGCAAGTGCTCAAAGCCTTTTGAAGGCCAGGATCAGAACCTTTACAATGTCACTTCTACTGTTCAGAGCAAGTCAGCAGGCCAGCCAGATCCAAGAGGTGAAGAAGTAGATTTTCTCACTAACTGTGAGGAGCTGCAAAATCATATCACAATGGACATAGATATAGGAAAGGCAGAGAATTGGAGCCATCTCTGCAGTTAATCTAACTGCCATATATCCATCTATCTCTTTGTCCTGGGGTGAGGATAGATTGACAACTCAGGCAAGGTGAACTACATTTTAGAAAGATTAATTTGGCAATCCTTTTAAAAAGGTGGAGGATAGATTGATTTAGATAATGGTCAGAGGGGGTGGTATAACCAGCAAAATGACTTTTGCCTTAATAAGTGATGAATAGGGGAGAAACCAAGATGGTGGCATAGGTGAACACCTAAACTGCTGCCTTGCACAACAATTTCAAAACTACAGCTAAAAGACAAAACAGACATCATCCAGAACCACAGGAAAGCTGGCTGAGTGGAAATCCTACAACTAGAAGGAAAGAGAGGGTCTCATGGAGACTCAGAGGAGATAAAAAAAACTGAGGTATGGAGACACACATGTGGAGAGGACAGGCGGCAGAGTGCCTGGCTGGCTTCCTTTAGCAGGAGTAAGGCAAAAACTCCTGACTGCAATGAACCCCATTTCCAGTCAAGAATCATACAGGGGGAATCTGGACTGTCATGAAAAGGGAGGAGTACATGGAAACTCGGGATTCGTGAAAGGCAAAGGTCTAGATGGGCACACACTGGTGAGTTCAGAGAAGATGATCTGCTAAATGTGCTACTGGCTATCTCTAGCAGGAGGAAGAAAGAACCTTCTGACTGTGATGAACTCCACTTCCAACTGCACTGAATCCCAGTTTCGGGTGAGACCCTAAGGACCCAGACCCATATGGGTCCCTGGAGCACATGGAAACTCGAGTGAGCCGTGAAAAGCAGAGGTCTAAAGGTGTGTGAATGCAAGTGCACACAGAGAGGGCTGCAGCGATTACCAAGGGACACTGAGACTCAGGGGCCATGTAGGGCAGAGCTCACAGGAAGCCAAGGCTATATGCTCAGCCCTGAGACTCTGCCCCATCCAAGCTGAGTACAGAGGCTTTTGCAATTTTGCAAGTCTTATATCATAAGGCTGACTCCAGCACAGAAGTTCTCCTGTTGTAGACACAGCTGATACTCACAACCAACTGGCTTGGAGGTCAATTCCCCCCAGTAATATCAACAACAACCAAGACTTAATTACAACAAAACTGTACACACAGTCCACAAAGGGGTGCACCAAGAAAGTCCACCTCAGGTAACTGGGGAAGTGGAGCCAAATAGGACACCTAGCCCACAAGCTACTCTACCAACTCAGGAAAGCAGTGAAAATGCCAAGACAAAGGAAGAGATCACAAACAAAAGAAATGGAGGAAAACAAACGACTGGATATAGAGTTCAAAACTACAGTTATAAGGTTTTTCAAGAATTTCCTAGAAAAGATGGATAAATTTAGCAAGACCCAAGAGCAGATGAAAAAGGACCAACTAGAAATTAAACATACACTGACTGAAATAAAAAATATATATATTATACAGAGACCTAACATCAGACTAGAGAAACACAAGAATCAAGTCAAAGATTTGAAATACAAAGAAGGAGAAAACACTCCACTGGAAGGGCAAAAAGAAAAAAAAAATACAAAAATTTGAAGATAGTGTAAGGAGCCTCTGGGACAGTTTCAAGCATATCAACATCAGATTTATGGGGTGCCAGAAGAAGAGAGAGAGCAAGATATTGAAAACCTATTTGAAGAAATAATGACTGAAAACTTTCCCACCTGGTGAAAGAAATAGATTTACAAGTCTAGGAAGCACACAGAACCCCAAACAAAAGGAATCCAAAGAGGACTACACCAAGACACATAATTAAAATACTAAGAGCAACAGACAAAGAGAGAATATTAAAAGCAGCAAGAGAAAAACAGTTAGTTACCTACAAGGGAGCACCCATACGACTGTCAACTGATTTCTCAACAGAAATTATGCAGGCCAGATGGGAGTGGCAAGAAATATTCAAAATGATGAATAGCAAGAACCTACAACCAAGATTACTCTAGCAAAGCTATCATTTACAATTGAAAGTCAGATAAAAAACTTCACAGATAAGAAAAAGCTAAAGAAGTTTATCAACACCAAACCAGTATTATATGAAATGCTGAAAGGTATGCTTTAAGAAGAGGAAGAAGAAGAAAAAGATAAAGATAAAAATTATGAACAACAAATACATATCTATCAACAAGTGAATCTATAAATCAAGTGTATTAAAAATCTGATTAACAGAATAAACTGGTGAATATAATAGAATCAGGAGCATAGAAAGGAAGTGGACTGAAAATCTCAGGGGAAAAGGTTTAGGAGGGTGCAGAAGATACTGGACAAAAATCCTATATGGAAGAGGACAATGCAGGGGGGAGGTAAGGACAGAGGGAGGGGTGGTAGCCAGGTGAAGGGGAGCTAAGGGGGAAAAAAGAGGAACAATTGTAATAACCTGAACAATAAAGATTTATTAAATTAAAAAAATAAGTGATGAATCAGAAAGGATGGCAAAGAAGTTACCCATGGTGTGACTGACTTGTAGTAAATGCCTGGAGGAGAGTGTTGAGGTGAATAATGTAGCCACTTTCCTGGCTGGGGTGAACACAGAACCTTGTTGGATTGGCCATGTTCACTTGGTGATTGAAAGGAGGAGTGACAGACAGCACAGAGTGAGATATTTGACCTGTCAATGGCAGCAGCAGTGAAGTTAAAGAGTTTTTGAAATCAATTAGGAGGAAGAATTTAAAAAGTATTGGTGTTGAAGTGCAAATAAAGGCAAATTATTATTTTAGAATAATCTTAGGTTTTGGATTCAGGTAACAGATGAATGATAATATCATTTCTTTATCATTCTATTCTTATATAAATATTAGATTTGAGTCTGTATTACATAAGTTAGTTCTTTATCATATCTATAATAAAGACCCAGGGTGTAAGACCTATCGCAACCAAAGTCTGACCATCTGGAAGTCAGCACTGGGTTGCTGACTACTGCAACTGCAGGCCTGGTGACCCAGCAGTGACTGTTAAGGGCGGCTTTGAATCAGGCCAGAAAGAGACCTGAAGAGAGAAGCAGGGGCTGATCTGCAGCTTCTGAGGCAGCTTTTGACCAGCACTTGTCTCTCTCTTTCCTTCTAAGCCTGGCCAGTAGCCCTGCCTCCATTTCTTTTGGAGACTCCACCAGGGCTGCTAATCAGCCCTGCCTTTCTGATCAGGCCACATTGATAGGCCCAGAGATGCTGACTGGCATAGAAACTGGCCAATAAGAACCAAATCTCTATGAGGAAGCAGTGGCTGCCTAGGAGACAGAGCTTTTGATGCTGACTGGCATAGAAACTGACCAATTAAAACCAAATTGGCCAGTAGAGAAGAGCATTTGGAGTTGACATCAGGTTGGCAGGGGAGGGCAGTTGGGGGCAACCAGGCTGTCAGGGGAAAGCAGTTGGGAGAGAGATCAGGCCAGCAGAAGAAGGCAGTTGGGGGCAAGATCAGGCTGGCAAGGGAGGGCAGGTAGAGGTAATCAGGCAGGCAGAGGGAGTTAGGGGCGATATGGCAGGCAGGCAGGTGAGCAGTTAGGAGCCAGTGATCACAGATTGCAAGAGGAATGTCTGACTGTCAGTTTAGGACCAATGCCAATTGGGCCTAAACCACCGGTTGGACATCCCCCAAGGACATCCCAATTGGAGAGGGTGCAGGCTGGGCTGAGGGAACTGCCCCCTTGGTGCATGAATTTTGTGCACCAGGCCACTAGTATTGTATAAAGAGCACATTGTTTTTCTTGTCCTCTGTTGGTGCATAACAAACCATCCAAAAGCTTAGAAGCTGTCATGGTAAATTTTATGTCAACATTACTGGGCTGTGGGTTGCCCAGATATTTGGTCAAACATTATTCTGGTGTTTCTGTGAGATTAACATCTTTATTGGTAGAGTGAGTAAGCAATGCAAAATGCCCTTCTTAGTGTGGGTTGGCCTCATCCAATCAGCTGAAAGCTTGAATAAACCCAAAGGCTGACTCTCCTTTCTCCCAATTGGCTCCATTCCCCAAGTCAGAGAGAATTCCTTCTGCCTGACAACCTTGGAACCAGGACATTGACTTTTCTTTTGCCTTCTGAAACATTAGCTCTTTGTGGGTCATAAACTTCCTGGCCTCTGGACTGGAACCATATTCACCTTGCAGATCTTGGGACTTGTCAACCTCCATTATCATATTCACCAT
The DNA here is from genome assembly GCA_011751065.1 of Lasiurus cinereus. Classification (NCBI taxonomy): domain Eukaryota; kingdom Metazoa; phylum Chordata; class Mammalia; order Chiroptera; family Vespertilionidae; genus Lasiurus; species Lasiurus cinereus. The sequence continues at coordinate 22,098,381 of JAAGEH010000006.1, read as the reverse complement.
TACATACATACATACATATATATATACATAAATAAATAAATCTAAATGTTTTTACTCACACCCACACACAACAACTACTGGTCAGACAGCGGAAGGCAATTGGGGTGAGATCAGGCCAGCAGGGGAGGGCAGTTGGGGGAAACCAGGCTGGCAGGGGAGAGCAGTTGGGGGCGAGATCAGGCCAGCAGGAGATATACTTCTCAGAATATTGTACATATATCAAACATTTGAATAGGATGGAGTTGGGATGATCTTTGACATTTTGGGGCCTCAATATGCCTCCCCCTGGCCTCTCTCTCTCAACATGGTCTCATCATGCAGAAGATTAGTCTGAGCTTCTTAAGAATTTGGCAGATGCCTCAAGAGCAAGTTTTCCTAGAGGATACACATTGCTTAAGCCTCTGTTTATATCATGTTTTATAATATTCCACTGACCAAAGCAAGTCTGATGACCAAGCCCAGAGTCAGTGTGTGCTGCCACCAAAGGTAAAGCTGTCACACCGTGGCAGGTATTTGGTGTTCCATCTTGGGCATATTGACACTGATGGATCTATGTAATATCAAAGTAGGAAGAGTCAGGTGACAACATGGGTCTGAGGCAGTACAAGTGATTTAGCTGCATAGAGACATTTGGAAATCATGAATATATAAGGGTAATATGAGAATATTTCACCATCAGTACAGCAACTATTTAGAACAGATACAGTTTACAGCCTTAAAGTGGGTCTCAGGAGTCCCTTGTTATCTGGCCTTTACCTTTTAATTATTGGATTACTGGGATGTAATCCAATAATTAAATCAGGAGTCCCAGGAAAAGAGGCAGGGCAGTCAGAATAATGAGAGATACTAATAGGGGGAGGATAATGGGCACAAACTACTTATTAATTACAATATTTTATAACTGTTCTCAGTATCAACATTATACACAGGCAATAGCTGAAACCATGGGTAGTTTGGTTAACATTGTACTAGGATAGCTTTAGGTTAAACTTAGCCAATATTCCACTATTTTGGTCTACAAAAATCATAATTTTGTATGCTGCAACCTAATTATCAATGAAACAAAAATAGGTCTAAAATGGATATCATACTTTACTTAATTGGCAGGTGAACAAGAGTTCCCAAAGGAAATGGAAAAGAATGGCCTATGGAAGGCAAAGGGGGAGTACAAGAGAGGAAGGGAACAGGCAAAGATCTTTTTTTTCTTCTTTTTTATTGTGTTACATGTATACATATCTCCCCATTGCCCCCCCTCCCTCCCAGGCATACCCCACCCCCCAGCGTCTACGTTCATTGGTTATGCTTGTATGCATAGATACCAGTCCTTGATCTCTTATCTACCCCACCTCTCCTTAACCTTCCTGCTATAATTTGACAGTCTGTTTGATGCTTTACTGCCTCTGTATCTATCCTTTTGTTCATCACTTTACAATGTTCTTTATTATCCACAAATGAGGGAGAGCATGTGGTGCTTCTCCTTCATTGACTGGCTTATTTCACTAAGCATAAGGCTCTCCAGTTCCATCCAGGTTGCTCCAAATGGTAAGAATTCCTTCTTTTTAATGGCAGCATATAATTCCATTGTGTAGATGTACCACAGTTTTCTGATCCACTCATCTGCTGAAGGGCACCTAGGCTGTTTCCAAATTGTAGCTATTGTAAATTGTGCTGTTATGAACATAAGGGTGCATAAATCCTTTCTGATAGGTGTTTGTAATTTCTTAGGATAAATTCCTAAGAGTGGGATTGCTGGGTCAAATGGGAGATCCATTTTTAGTTTTTTGAGGAAACTCCATACTGTTCTCCACAGTGGATGCACCAGTCTGCATTCCCACCAACAGTGCACAAGGGTTCCTTTTTCTCGGCAACATCACCAACACTTATCATTTGTTGATTTATTGATGATTGCCATTCCGACAGGTGTAAGATGGTATCTCATTGTAGTTTTGATTTGCATCTCTCAGATAATTAGTGATTTTGAACATGTTTTCATGTGTCTCTTGGCCTTCCTTCTGTCATCTTTCGAAAAGGTTCTATTTAGGTCCCTTGCCCATTTTTTTATTGGATTGTTTATCTTGCTTTTATTAAGTTGTATAAGTTGGCTGTAGATGTTGGAGATTAAACCTTTATCAGTGATAACATTTGCAAATATGTTCTCCCATACAGTGGTCTTTCTTGTTGTTTTGTTGATGGTTTCTTTTGCTATACAAAAGCTTTTTATTTGTATGTAGTCCCATTTGTTTATTTTTTCTTTAGCTTCCAATGCCTTTGGAGCAGTATCAGAGAAGAAGTTCTTTCAGCATATGTCTGAGATTGTGCTGCCTGTAGATTCCTCTAATATTTTTATAGTTTCCTTTCCAGTGTTTAAGTCCTGTATCCATTTTGAGTTTATTTTTGTATTTGGTGTAAGTTGGTGGTCCAGTTTCATTTTTTTTTGCATGTATCTGTCCAATTTTCCCAACACCATTTGTTGAAGAGGCTATCTTGACTCCAATGTATGTTCATGCCTTCTTTGTCAAATATTAGTTGAGCATAGTTGTTTGGGTAGATATCTGGATTCTCTATTCTATTCCATTGGTCTATATGTCTGTTCTTGTATCAGTACCAGGCTGTTTTGAGAACAGTTGCTTTGTAATATAGCTTGAAATCTGGTATTGAGATTCCACCTACTTTATTCTTCTTTCTCTGAATTGCTGTGGCTATACATGGTCTTTTTTTTTCCAGATGAATCTATGAAGAATTCTTTCTAGGTCTGTGAAGTATGTCATTAGTATTTTAATGGGTAGTGCATTGAATATATAGATTGCTTTGGGTACTATGGACATTTTAATGATGTTGATTCTCCCAATCCATGATCATGGTATACTCTTCCATCTGTTAACATCTTCCTCTATCCTTTTTATTTAATGTCCTGTAGTTTTCTACATATAGGTCTTTTACCTCTTTAATTAGGTTTATTCCTAGGTATCTTAATTTTTTGGTGCAATGGTAAATGGGATTGCTTTTTTTAGTTTCTCTTTCTGTAATTTCACTATTAGTGTATAGAAATGCGACAGACTTCTTAGCCTTAATTTTGTATCCTGCTACATTGCCCAATTCATTAATTAAGTCAATTAGTTTTGGAATGGAGTCCTTTGGGTTTTTAATGCACAATATGATTTTATCTGCAAATAAGGACAACTTTACTTCTTCTTTTCCAATTTGGATGCCTTTTATTTCTTCTTCTTATCTAATTGCAATGGCTAATACTTCCAGTACTATGTCAAATAGGAGAGGGGAGAGTGGGTATCCCTGTCTTGTTCCTGTTCTTAGGAGAAATGATTTTAGCTTTTGCCAATTGAGTATGATGTTAGCTATAGGTTTATCATATATGGCTTTTATGATGTTGAGGTATGATCCTTCTATTCCCAGTTTGCTGAGACTTTTTATAAAGAAAGTGTTGGATTTTGTCAAATCCTTTTTCTGCATCAATTGATATGACTATGTGATTTTTATCTCTCAATTTGTTTATATGATGTATCACGTTTATTGATTTATGGATATTGTACCATCCCTGCATTCCTAGGATGAATCCTACTTGGTCATAGTGTCTTATCTTTCTGATGTACTTCTGGATCTGATTTGCTAGAATTTTGTTGAGGATTTTGGCATCTATGTTCATGAGAGATATTGGCCTATAATTCTCTTTCATTGTGCTGTCTTTATCTGGTTTTGGTATTAGGGTGATGCTGGCTTCATAGAAGGTATTTGGAAGTGTTCCTTCTTCTTGAATGTTTTGAACAGTCTGAGGAGGATATGTTTTAATTCTTCTTTGAATGTTTGGTAAAACTCTCCTGTGTAGCCATCTGGTCCTGAGCTTTTATTTGCTGGAAGCTTTTCGATGACTACTTCAATTTCTTCCATAGTTATTGGCCTATTTAGATTCTTCCTCATTGAGTTTTGGAAGGTTATATTTTGCTAGGAATATGTCCATTTCTTGCAGGTTGTACAATTTGTTGGAATAGAGTAGTTCATAGTATTTTTTAACAATCCTTTGTATTTTGGCGGGATCTTTTGTTATTTCTCTTCTTTCATTTTTGATTTTGTTTATTTGGGTCTTCTCTCTTTATTCTTGGTGAGCCTGGCTAGAGGTCCATCAATCTTGTTTATCCTTTCAGAGAACCACCTCTTGGTTTTGTTGATCTTTTGAATTGTTTCTTTGGTCTCCATGTTGTTTATCTCTACTCTGATCTTTACTATTTCCTTCCTTCTGCTTACACTGGGCTTTTCTTGTTGCTCTTTTTATAGCTCTTTGAGTTGTAGGGTTAGGTAATTTATTACTGTTGTTTCCTGTTTTATGCAGTAGGCTTATAGGGCTATATGAACTTCCCTCTCAAGACTGCTTTCACTGTGTCCCATAAATTTTGTATTGTTGTGTTGTCATTGTCATTTGTTGTCATGATGTTTTTTATTTCTTCCTTGATCTCTTTGGTTACCCAGTCATTGTTTAATAGCATGCTGTTTAGTGTCCATGTGTTTGTTTGTTTTTCTATTGTTTTTATTATAGTTGATTTCCAGTTTTATGCCACTGTGGTCTGAGAAAATGCTTGATATCATTTCTATCTTCTTGAATTTGAAGAGACTTTTCTTATGACCCACATATGATCTATCTTTGAAAATGACCCATGTACACTAGGGAAGAATGTATATTCTGTGTCTTTGGGGTGCCATGTTCTGAAGATGTAAATTAATTCCATTTGGTCTAGTGATTCATTTAGGATTGATGTTTCTTTGCTGGTTTTTTGTTTAAAGGATTTGTCCAGTGGTGACAGTGGGGTATTAAAGTCTCCTACAATAATTGTATTGCTGTCAATCTCTCCCTTAATATCCTCCAAGAGTTTTTTTATGTATTTATGTGCTCCTATATTGGGTGCATATATGTTTTCCAGAGTTATTTCTTCTTGTTGGATTGCTTCCTTTAGTATTATGAAGTGGCCTTCTTTATCTCTTGTTATGTCCTTCACTTTGTGATATAATTTGTCAGATATAAGTATTGCAATTTCAGCTTTTTTTTCATTTCCGTTTGCCTGAAATACCATCTTCCATCCCTTCACCCTCAATCTGTGTGTATCTCTTTTCCTGAGATGGGTTTATTGCAGAGAGCAGATATATGGATCATGTTTTCTTATCTAATCAGTTACTCTATGTCTTTTGAATGGGACATTTAATCCATTTACATTTAAAGTTATTATTGATAAGTACTTATCTGTTGCCATTTTTAATCCTTACTCCCGAGTTCCTTCTTTGCTTTCTATTTCTTTCTATTACAGCAGACCCTTCAACATTTCTTGCATTGCTGGTTTGGTGGTAATATATTCCCTTCATCCTTTTTTGTCTGTGAAGCTTTTGATTTCACCTTCAATTTTGATTGAGAGTCTTGCAGGGTACAGTATTCTTGGATTCAGACCCTTTCTTTCCATGACTTTGTATATTTCATTACATTCCCTTCTGGCCTGATGAGTTTCTGTTGAGAAATTAGTAGCTAATCTTATGGGCATTCCTTTGTAGGATCTTTCTGTTTCTCTCTGGGTGCTTTTAAGATTCTTACTTTGTCATTGGTGTTTGCCAATTTAATTATAATGCGCCTTGGTGTCAGTTTTGTGGGGTTAATTTTGCTTGGTACTCTGTGAGTTTCTTGGATTTGTGTGGGTTTTTTCTTTCTTATATTGGGCAAATTTTCTGTCATTATTTCTTCAAACACTTTCTCTAATCCTTGTTCAGTTTCCACTCTTTCTGGAACTCCAATTATGAAGCTGTTATTTTGTTTCATGTTATCCCAAAGTTCCCTTAGGCTCTCCTCTTGCTTTTTAACTTTTTTTTCTAGGAGCTGCTGTACTTGGGTATTTTTTCCTGCCGTGTCTTCTAGCTCACTGATATGGTCCTCTGCTTCTTCTAGTCTACTTTTGATGCTTTCTATTGAGTTCTTTATAGCAGTGATGTCATTTTTCATTTCTTCTTGATATTCTGCACCTCCTCTAGGTTCTTCTGCATTTCTTCTTGCTGCTTCTTCATCTCCTCTTGGGTCTTCTTCATTTCCTCTTGGCTCTTACTCACATTGTTGATTTTGTCTTCCATTCTTTTCATCCACCTTATGATCATTTCTCTGAACTCTCTCTCTGGCAGGCTCATTTCTGCTTCTATGTCATTTACTTCCTTTTCTGGTGAAACCTGCCTTTCTGTATTATGTGGGTTGTTTCTTTTTCTGCCCATGGTCTTTCTTCTCCGGGTGTCTGGTTATGCAGTTCTCTCTTCTACATTGATTTAAAGGCACAAACTACAACACGAGCAGGTACAGCACACAAGGCACTGAGTAGAAATGTATTCTGAATGTTAATAATCACAAATAAGGTGATCACCAATGAAAGACAAATTAGGGGTAAATAGAGAAAGAAGAAGATGAAAATGAAAAAATAAAAGAAAGAAATGTCAAAATCAAATTGGAAGAGGGAGAAAAAAATAAATAAATGAACAAAAAATAAAATAAGAAAACAAAAAGGAGAAGAAGGAGAAGAAATGAGGAAGAGAAAAAAGTCAGAGTGCAAAGAAAGAGGATCAGAGAGAAAAGGGGAACAAAATATAGGTGTCAGGAAAAAAGACCAATAAACCAGTCACTAATCCCAACAAATATCAGCAACCAGTACCTGGAGATTAATACAAACTACAAATAACAACTGGTATGGAGGGATGTGAGGGAAAAGAGGTAAAAAACAAATCAAGTCAAAGCAAACAAAAAGCAAAATAAAACAAGTAGAATAAGCTAAAACAATATCACCACAAAAGTACAAAAAATCGATATAATCACCGTTCAGGCAAAGAGCAACAAAAGGTTATAGAGAAAAACAACTTTTTAGATAATGAAGTCAAGAAGAGAGAGGTTTGTATGGGCTTGGAGTAGGGGATTTGAAAGTAGATATATAAGTGGGGTGAAATTTTAACCAGGTAAAGAGAAAGAGTAGGGAGAATCTAAAGTTGGAAAAGGGAAAGAGAAAACAAGACAACAAAATGGGGAAAGTTAGGCAGAAAGTGTTGGCATAAAGGTAGAGTTGAGAAGGAGTAAAATTATGCTAAAGGAAAGATGAAAATAGAATGTAGAACTCTAATCCTGAAGTAAAATAAAGGGAAAACAAAATGACACTTGTTTTTTTCCAAAATGGTAAAATAATATTAGTACTAATACTAGTTAAAAACAAAAATTTAATAATTAAAAAGGTAAAGTCAATTGAGAAGGAAAGAAAAAATTGTTTTTAATTAAAATATGCAAAAATGAAAAAATATAAAATAAAATAAAAAATTTTAAAAAAAGAAAAAGAAAAAAAATAGAATGGTCATACACTTCCATTATTGTTCTACTTGGCACTTCTGTTTCCCAGTTGGGAGGGTATTGCAGTTCACTGTTCCACTGCTGGTTGTGTTTTAATCTCTTTGTTCTTTTGTGGTTACGAGAGAGTCAATTTGTGCGTCATCCACTGGGTGGCAGTGTTTCGGAATTGACCTTTGAGACTAAGCACAGGATCTCTCTAGGCTGTGCTCAGATCCTGTTACTCTGTTGTTCTCAAAACCGGTTTGTGGGGATTTTGCAGCTGGGACACTGAAATAACTCCCAGGCTGTCCCTCTGTCTCAGATCAAAATGAGTTGTTTTCCAGAGCACCCCTCTGTCAACAGCTCTGAGAGTTTGCCTCCACACTTAGGGATCATGCCCTGCCCCACTTCCACGGACCTTTCCAGAGGCAGTTTTCCCTGCAGCCCTGTTCCCACAGTGTGCGAGTCTCTGTTGTGCGGGATGGGAGACCTCACCTTATCCCAGGCGAAATCTGACCTTTCCGTGTGCTGTGTGGATCTCTGATTCCGCTGTATGTCTGCACTGATTGGAGACCGGGGTGCTGGGTCCCAGGGTCCCAGGCTGGTCGGTGGGTGCCCCAGCTGCATGTTTCAGACCGCCGCAGACATCCACCTCCCTCTGCAAGATGGCGTGGTCTCCGCGTTCACGCTGGTGGCTCCAGCAGACAAAATCCCCATGGCAGTGGGGCGCCTGGTCAGAGAGCCACATCCAGCAGTCCCCCACCTTCTCCTGGAGGATAACTGACTCTTAACTTGCCAACAAACACTCCCAGTGCGACTCTCAGCCGCTCTCTCTCCCTCTTCCCAGAGACAAAGCTCCAGACATGTCTGTCTACTCCGCCACCAATTTTCTTCGCCAGGCAAAGATCTTGAATACCATATGATAGTGTTTGAATAAGATAAGGACCAAATGGCCTTTATATTTGGCAAATAGGAGCCTTTTTCAGTTCAGTTTTGGGAAAAGCTCAGGTTGGAAATCATGTTACAGAGGCTTATGAACTAGCTGGAGGCGAGAATTGACAAAAATGAGTTTAGAATAATATTTCCTAAAGCTTAGCTGATAGTAAGGGGAGAAAGGGCAATTGATTGGTAAGTAGGATTAGGGGAAATTACATTTTTAGATGAAAAAATATTTGCTCACCATTATCTAAGGAATGGACAGGTACTTAAAGATCCTTTAGCTGATTGTTGTAAGATAATTGGTTAAAAAGGAAGAGTGGAAAGAGCAAAGTCCTGGAATTGAGAGCCTGTGTTCCTGGTTCTAGTGTGTCCAGCCTTAAGGGCCAGTTTGGCCACTTCATACATGTCTTTTTTTGTAAAGAGTAATCTTCATCTTGATTGCACAGTAGGGTGCCCAAGGGAGCTGTTCAAGTTCTCCATGCCCAAGTCTCACCCTAGGCTGCTTACATCAGAAGCTCTGGGGTGCACCCAGTATTTAGGAATTCTCTTAAAGTTCCTAGGTTATCGCAGGTGTGTTCAAGATTGAGAACCATTGCTTTAGAATGTTAGTTATTTGCTTCCTATTGCCTCAGCTTTGGTGCTTTAACCAAAATTCTGAGACAACAGATAACATCTCACTCAACAGTCATGACTATTAGTACAGGTCACTGCCTGACAATGGTGGTTATTGCAGACCTTCTATCAGGACAGTGACTCTCAAACCTAGCTGTGGATTAGAATTTCCTCACTTACAACATATTGATGTCTGGACTGCACCCAGAGACTTCCATACAATTGGTCTGAGATGGGGTTATGGGATGTTGTTTCTCAAAAAAGCTATGTTGAAGTTCTAACCCCAGGTACTTTAGAATATGACTTTATTTGGAAATAGTATCTTTAAAGAGGTAATCAAGTTAAATTACAGTTGTTAGGGTGACCCTAATATAATATAACTACTGTCTTCATAAGAAAGAGTAATTTGAATACAAGACATTACAAAGAAAAGATTATGTGAAGAGACATAAAGAGATGGCCATGTGAAGATTAGATTGGAGTTATGCTGGAACATGAACATCTAAATCTACCAAATGGCTAATGTTGCTCAGTAGTTGAGTGTCAATCTACGAACAAGGAGGTCACAGTTCAATTCCTGGTCAGGAGACATGCCTCAGTTGTGGGCTCAATCCTTCATAGGGGGCTTGAAGGAGGCAGCCAATCAATGATTCTCTCTCATCACTAATGTTTCTAACTCTTTCTTCCTTTCCCTTTCTCTTTCTGAAGTAAAAAAGAAAACAGAGAATCCAAGATGGCGGCATAGGTAAACACTTACACTGCTGTCTTCCACAACAATTTCAAAACTACAACTAAAAGACAGAATGGACAGCATCCAGAACCACAGGAAAGCTGGCTGAGTAGAAATTCTACAACTAGAAAAAAAGAGAAGGGCTCATGGAGACCCCGAAGAACTGCAAAAAGCTGAGGTACGGAGACGCACGCATGGAGAAAGCGGGTACCAGAGTACCTGGCTAGCTTTCTCTGGCAGGAAAGAGATGGAGACTCCAACTGCATTGAACCCCTTATACTATGGCACTGAACCCCAGGTCCAAGGGAGATTCATACGGGGGAGTTTGGACTGTGAAAAGGGAGAAGTGCATGGAAATTTAGGGGAGTCGCGAAAGGGCAGAAGTCTGGTGGCGCGTACAGCACTGCACGCAAAAGACTGACTACTGATTATGCCACTGGCTTTCACGAGTGGGCGGGAGACAGAGCCTCCCAACTGCACCACTTCTAACTCCATTAAATCCCAGTTTCAGGTGAAACACTGGGGACCCAGACTCATATGGTCCCAGAGCATGGGGGAGCTGGAAAGACAGCCGTCTAGAGGCACTATGTGTGCACACAGGGACTGCAGGAATTACCCAGAATCATGTGAGACCCAGGGGCCATGGAGGGCAGGGCCATCTGGAAGGCAAGGCGGTCCATTAAGCCCTGAGATTCCACTCATCCCAAGCTCAACAGAGAGGATTTTGCAGTTATGCAACTCTTGTACCATAAGGCTGAATCCAACACAGAAGTTCTCCCAGCATAGTGAAGAGATCACAAATAAAAGAAATGGAGGAAAACAAATGGTGGGATATAGAGTTCAAAAACAGGCTTATAAGGTTTTTCAAGAATATTCTAGAAAAGATGGATAAAGTTAACGAGACTCAAAAGGAGATAAAAAAGGACCAACTAGAGATGAAAAAAAGACCAACTAGAAATTAAACATACACTGACTAAAATAAAAAATATTATACAGAGACCTAACAGCAGACTAGAGGAAGGCAAGAATCAAGTAAAAAATCTGAAATATAAAGAAGCAGAAAACACTCAACTGGAAAAAAGAATCCAAAAATGTGAAGATAATGTAAGGAGCCTCTGGGACAGCTTCAAGCGTACCAACATCAGAATTGTGGGGGTGCTAGAATAAGAGAGAGAACAAGATACTGAAAACCTATTTGAAGAAATAATGACTGAAAACTTCCCACATCTGGTAAAAGAAATAGATTTACAAACAAGTCCAGGAAGCACACAGAACCCCATATAAAAGGAATCCAAAGAGGACTACACCAAGACACATCATAATTAAAATACCAAGAGCAAAAGACAAAGAGAGAATATTAAAAGCAGCAAGAGAAAAACAATTACCTACAAGGGAGCACCCATATGACTGTCAGCTGATTTCTCAACAGAACCGATGCAGGCCAGATGGGAGTGGCAAGAAATATTCAAAGTGATGAATAGCAAGAACCTACAACCAAGAATACTCTATCCAGCAAAGCTAGCATTCATAATTGAAGGGCAGATAAAGAGCTTCACAGACAAGAAAAACCTAAAGGAGTTCATCAACTCCAAACCAGTATTATATGAAGTGCTGAAAGGTACTCTTTTAGAAGAGGAAGAAGAAAAAGGTAAAAGATAAAAAATTATGAACAATAAATACTTATCTATCAACAAGTGAATCTATAAATCAAGTGTATTAAAAATCTGATTAACAGAATAAACTGGTGAATATAATAGAATCAGGAGCACAGAAAGGGAGTGGACTGATAATTCTCAGGGGGGAAAGGGTGAGGGGTACAGGGAGAGACTGGACAAAAATGATACACCTTTGGATGAGGTCAATGCGAGGGAGGTAAGGGTAGAGGAAAGGGTGGGAGCCAGGTGGAGGGGAGCTATGAAGGGGGAAAAAAGAGAAACAAATGTAATAATCTGAATAATAAAGATTTAATAAAAAATAAATAAATAAATAAACCAACCAACAAACAAAACAAAACAAAAGAAGCTGGGCCAGGTAAGAAGGGATCCTTCCCCCATAGGTCTCAGGGGGAGTATGGCTGCCACTTAGATTTTGAAATTCTAGTCTCTGGAACAGTGAGACAATACAATTTTTATGTCCTAAGCCACACAGTTTATGGTACTTTGTCACAACAGCCCTAATAAATCAATGCACATTGGTTTGGATATTGGTAATTTTAAAAGTGGCCCAGATCATTCTAGTGTGTGAGGATTGATTTTCACAATTAATAAAACTAAGAAGTGTATAGCAGGGGTAACCTGGGTAGAAAATACTGTCAAAATCAGGTTAGAAGCCATACAAATATAATTATCACTGTATAACATTTAAAACTTAGAAACATGGGAGTAATTTTAATACCTAGTTATATATTTCTTCTTAACTTGGGCTTCACATTATAAAATATGCACTTACTGTCTTGCTCCTCTGCAATTTCTTGCCTTGAGCTCATTTTTTATATAATTACTCACCTTGAGCTTCTGGATTTCCACTGTGTGCTTTACAGGTCTCCTCATAGTGTAACCTTCAGTTGTCATGCCTCAGGGCACTGTCTTGCACCTATTCCTCTCAGACTTTATCTTGTTCATTTAGAATATAACATTTCTCCAATTTGTCAAAGTTTCTTAGAATTCTGATCCTGCAGTCCAAAATTCTAATTCCCATTAGTCAAGGAGAGTCCCCAGGACAATTGAATTAAGAATTATATGAACTCTGGGAGGAATCAATTTGGAAATCAGATAATGGAAGGTTTATTATATTATGCACTACATTAAAGTGTAAAGATGTATAAAATATAAATGGTCAATGTATGAATTATACAAAGAGTTCCTTAAACAAGGCTGTGAGATCAATCCCTGCCCAGGCATAGTATGAGATGTAAAATCTTGTCACTGTCACTCAAAGTGTGGTCCACAGGCCAGCAGCATTGACAATACTGGGAGCTTTCTAGAACATAGCATCTCAAACTCCATCCTAAACCTACTGAATCTGAATCTGAATTTTTACAGCATTTCCAGGGAAGTGCGTGTGTATTACATTTTGAGAGACAGCAGTGTAGAAATGGTTCCTGCTTTGAAGAGCTCACCATGGTTGAGGAAGCAAGATAAAACTTGGTAGATCAGTGCTTCTCAAAATATAGCCTGGAGGGCCATTTGTATTTGAGTGACCTTCAATATTTGGTAAAAGAAAGGATACATTTGGCCCCTTCACAGTGCACTTAATTAGAATCTTTGGGGATGAGTCTCAGAAATTTATAATCTTGACAAGTTCTCCAGATGACTTTGATACACATTAAAGATGTAGAGTAATTGCTCCAAAATAATGGCAATTTATTTCACTTCAATGCACTTGAGGAATAGGGTACCCTTCTATTAGTGGTTCATACCAGCAGCATCCCAGAAGGGCAGCTCCACTCTCCTAGACCAATGTCATCCAAAGGATGGTCCACAGATTGATAGCATGAATATCCCCTGGGAGCTCTGAAGAAATGCAGAATTTTGGACTTTACTCTGTATCTACTGTTATGGGCTGAATTGTGTCCCCCTCAGATTTGTATGTTGAAGTTGAATCTCCAGCAGCTTAGAAATTTTAAGTTCTTAGGTTAAAATGAGATCTTTAGGATGAGGCTAATCCAGTATGACTGATGTCCTTATAGGAAGAGGAAACTGGGACATGATGTGTGTGTGCACAGAGTAAAGAAGATATAAAGCAGGAGAAGGTGCCATCAATAGCCAAGGAGAGAGGCCTCAGGAGAAAACAATCCTGCCCACACCTTAATTTTGGACTTTGAGCCTCTAAAATTGTAAACAAATAATTTTTTGTTGGCTAGGCCACCCAGTCTGTGGCACTTTGTGATGGTAGCACCCTTGTAGATTAATATGCCTAATAAATTAGGATCTGCATTTGTTTTAAATCCTCACCAGAGGGTATTTTTAATTGATTTTTAAAGAGAGAGAAAGGGAGAGGGAGACAAAGAAAAACATTGATTGGTTATCTTCTGCATACTCCTCAACTGGGGATTTGAACTTGCAACCTAGGTATGTGTCCTGATCTGGAATCAAACCCACAACTTTTTTGGTATACAGGATGATGCTCCAACTAACTGAGCCATTCTGCCAGGAAAGAATCTGCATTTTCAATAAGATCTACAGGTAATTCATATGTATAAGAAAGTTGGAGAGGCACTAGTCTAGGACAGTGGTTGTCAAACTCTCAGTGAACTTGAGAGTTAATTAAAATACAGATATCTGGCTTCATAGTTTGGGGGTGGGACCAGGAAAAAAAAAACAGCATTTCTAGCAAGCCTTTAAGGGGGATGCCACTGTTCTTAGTCTGTTGACCACACTTGCTATTTGGGCCCAGCAGCATCAACCTTGCCTGGTAATTAGTAGAAAAGCAAATTTTGAGTCCCCAACCTGGACTTACTATATGACCATGTTCTCTAACCCTATAGAAAGTCTGAGTCTGGGCCCAAAAAAAGTGATTCTGAAGTTGAAGTTTGAAGGCCGGTGGTCAAAAAAATCTGTACAAAGGGTCCAGGAGTACATAGCTTCCCCCTGCAGCAGGAAACCTCTGAATGTGATGTGGAAGCTGACTTAAGGTTATATATGCAATCTTAAAGTCAATTGTAACTTGAAATACTCCTTGCCCCCCAGATGAATATTTTGACATTTTCTTAGAAGGCATGCTCTCACCCCTCCATTAAGAATCTATTCCAGGACATAACTGTGGGCAGTAGCTAAGGCAGTGGTTCTCTGCATCAGAAACACCTGACTATTGGGCACCACCCCAGCTTTTGATTCCTTTGGTTTAGAATAGTGTCCCAGAACTTATCTTTCTCAGCAAATTCCCAATTGATGTTAATGCTGCCCATTCAGGGATCAAGGCTTATAAAATATTGAGATATGAGTCAAACTTTGATTTCATGGATCTGTGCTCTGCCTAATAGCACTTCAAGCACTGTATTTTCTCCTTCTCTGGCTTGGAGCACAGATATGATGCCTGGAACTAAAGCAGCCTTCATGGGACCAGAAGCTTACATACCTAAAGGCAATGGTGGGCCAACAAAATACAGAGCCAATGACAATAGCCCTCTATCCCAGATGCTGCATTATGCTGGATAATTATATTTATTTTTTGAGTCACAGTGAATTGTCTGTTAATTATATATTGAATATCACTTCTAATCAATAACAAACTAATCTGTATAATGATAATATTAATAATAATAAAAATCCACAGCAAGTAACCTAGTATAACCAGTTTTTTTTCCTCTTAAGTTAGAACATAATAAATAAATAAATAAATAAACCCCAACAACATAAGAAAACCATGCTACCACCCACCATTCTTATCATGGTATAAAATAAAGGGCATTTTAACCTACACAAAATGGCAGAAAAAATTTAATCGATTAAATGTAGCTTCCAAAACATCTTTGCTCCTCATTTTGATGAAGATGAGTGAAAACTTGTTCAGAGATCTCCAGACATCTTCAAACAGACTTATAGTTTAGGCAAGTCAAGATATTTATTTACTGAGTAGTCTCTATGTGGCTTACCTCACTAATTACCAATAGATAAAACTCATTTAACTTTTCACACATATGTTTGAATTTGACTGTATCTTCCTGGTTCACACTAGACCTCTAAGTTTAGTCAACTCTCTTCCTTCAGCATTCCTTTGACCAGTTCATAAATTGCTCTCGTTTGCTGTGTCCTTATACATGTGTCTATAAAAACACACACATATGCACATTTATTCATCAGCAAGGAAAGAATTAGACAGACAATAGAATAACAGAAAATCTTTTAAAAAATGGCATGTGTATCTTAAAATATGCTTTACTGATGGGCTAACTGCTGAGAAATTGCTTTGCTCAAACAGAAACACAGCCTAATTTTTTTTTTTTGGTTACAAAATAATTAGTCCCTAAGTCAGTTTTTCATCTTATGTTAATGAGACCTCCTACAGTCTTGGCTCATACTTTCAAATTAGAGATTGATCTATAATTAATAAGGCTTCTAATGACAGTACCTGAGACAAAGGAGATCATTGGGGAAGCTGAGAAGAGAGAGCTGAGAAGTGAAGAAAGGTCATTGACAGTTGCATTCTTACCACATACTAAGTTGGCTCCTGGTGACGGAAGCAGGAGTTTCAGGGTAGCAAGTCCGCTGGATCAAACTCCTCTATTAACGAAAGCAGCTAAGCTGCCCCTCCAAGCTCTTAGGAGGGACTATGGGTGCCTGCTTAGCCCCTGCATGAAGTTTTCACCCGAACTTGAAAAACTTGCTTTGAATTGCTTTTTTAAAAAAGCACCAGGTGAAGGAATCATTTTTCCCCAGCCATTTTTGGAGCCCTGTTACTTCTCTGAACTGTAGTTTCACAGCCTCAAAATTTCCAGTGATTGAAAGAGAGAAGCACTTGCTGATTAATTAAAGTCTAATTTTCTATTTTATCATAACTGCAGCAGTAGAGAGGGAAAAAAGTAAGACTTATTATTCCAAAAATGAAAATGATACCCGGACTGTTTGGGCTTATTATGAGCTCTGTGTTACAATTTGTTTTAAATTGAATCACTACAATAAACATGGAAATGAGTTCTGTGAAATAATTTATTTTTAAAGAATCTTAATGAAAGCCTGCATCATTTCATTTTTAAATTTTTAGACTCTGCCTGGATAGACTTAATAAAGACAAAGGAAAGAGGAGAGTAGGTTTGGTGGTAGATCAGAGACAAACCGATAGTCAACCTGTGTGTGATTTTATGACCAAAACTTCTAACCCTTTTAAGGACTCCAGAGTGGACCTCCTGTTAGCTCAAAACACAATTAATTTCAGTTCACTTCAAATTTTTAGGCTGAGCGTAATCCTGGAGAGTCAGGGTGGCTGAACTGAAATATACAGAGCATTAGAGAGGCTGGCTGCTTTTGCTCTGTCTCTTGATTTGGTCCTGGGCATGTGGGCTGGGATGTGAAGGTCCTCAATGTGACAGGTGGTTACCGGCACCCTGTGATCGGAGCTGGCTCTCCCAATGCAATTACCTGCCTCACTGGTTCTAATGGGAAGAAAGGGTTGGTTTTAGCTCTTCACTTTCTGCTGAGTAATTTACAAATCTTTATAACCACTAGTTGTGGTTGGGGGGCGGGAAAGAGGGGAGCCTGTCAGTGGGGTCACCTGGGGAGTTGTAAATTTGCACTTTGTAACTGTTCCAATTAGGTTGGTTAAGTGCAATATAGTGCTAAGTGTAAAAGATGTAGGTTACAAAGTTGTGTATGTATATTTACATTTATAGAAAATTTATTTATATTTACTGTATATATGATATGTTCTATATCTTTTATATTTATAGTATATATATAGATATCTCTGCATATATATGTATGTAAAATACATAATTTATATATAATATATGCATATATTTATATAAATGTTATATGTATAATATATACATATACAATTCATATTTTAAACTTATTTTATGTATGTACTAGTATTAATGACACATATATCATATAAATATATTGTCTGTATAAATGCATGTATACCATATACCATAAGTTTCTATGGATATTTACATTTTAAGTGTAGCATATGTAAATATGTATATACTTATATTTATAAAATATTTCTATTCTATATAGCAGTGTTTATGTGTGTGAGTGTATATATGTGTGTGTTTAGGATATAGAATATACACCACAATATCAAATGGATAAAGAGGTCATATCTGGAAAGTAGAATTGTGAATAATGTTTATTCTCTTTGTGACTTTCTATATTCTCTAAATAATCTATCAACATAAAGTGTCACTTTTGCAATCATAGAAAAGTCATTTAAAGGAAAAAGAGAGGAGCCCTCCTCCTGCAGGTTGTATATATCCTCAGAACAATTATTTCCCTGCCTTGATGAGTGAGAGTTCCTGTTCTGTTCATGTCCCTGTTTTCATCTCAGATGGCCGTCTGTGTCTGTGTCGTCTGGGGACAAGGAGCATGCTCTGCAAGCTACATCGGTTTGGAGGTTTTAGGATTGTTCCCTGTCCTCCTTCCCTTCTGTTGACATGCATGAGCTCTCTCATCTGATAGGATCACAGAGAATCATTGAAGTCCCTTAAATGTTCTGGTGTTCACTGATGCTAATGCGATTTATCACATACATATCTTTCTTCTCTCAATCTTTCATGACAGACAGGGGGAAATGAAACTGAATCTGTTAATACACGTTACACAAGTTCCAGACCAGTATTTTCATGTTATAAGAACTAGGTCCCTAGGTATCCCCCTTCCACTGAGATTCTGCTTCTGTAGGTCTGAAGGGGGTGCAAGGAACTACATTTCCAAGTTCTCAAGTGATGTTCAGAGTGTTGGTCTTTGGACTACTGTTTGTGGGACCAGATTAAATGATGCTGAGTGTGGACCCACTTTAGCAGCACCGACACCAATGGCTTTGTTAGAACCACAGATTATAAGAGGTGTTGTGCCAGGATTTGCTTTTTAATTAGGTTCCCAAAATATTCAAGTGCACATGACAAAGATGGTGAAGCACCTGGATGGACACTAATAAGAAAGACATGGTTACTCTACAGAGGACACGATGGCAGCAATGCTGTCCCTTGCCTACAGCCCCACAGTTGTGAGGTGGTGGCCTGCCTGAATGGTGACCAGGTGACCTGCTAGGAGAAGAGTGTCAACACCACCAAGTGCATTCCTGTATCTGTTCTCAGTGTGTCACTGAGAGTGTCAGTTGCCAGGGTTGTAAAATGAAGGCACTGAGAGCCAAGACAAACACATATATCAAGACACCTGTTCGTGGCGAAGACCCATTTTAGTTATTACTGGATGGATAGATGCTGCCCTGGCCAAGAGAAATCCTTTCAGTTGCAGAGCACTTCTCCATGATTCTTGCATCTGGAAACAAAAGTGGCCCAGGGGAGGGTTATCAAGTCCTAATCTGCCCATCAAACCACTGAGGGTCCCACATGGTATGGTAGGATTAGTAGTTGGACCTAAAGGAGCAACTGTTAAAGTGATTCAGCAGCAAACTCCACATACATAGTAACTAAGCAGAGATAAGGAGCCTGTCTGGATGGCCTAGAAATATTGACAGAGCATAAAAAGAATAGAAATGCACACTGTTATGAATACGGGAAACTACATTAAGCTCAATGAAGAGAATGATTTCCATTACAAAGGTACTGATAGAAGCTTTGAAAGTGGCACTCAGCTCTGAGTGGCTCGCCTCCAATCCAGCTCCTCCTAGCCTTGCATGAATGATACCCAATTATCGAAATGATAGTCCCAGTTCTCTGGGTAGTGGGTCCACAGATTCTACTAGAAACAATAGACTGGCTGACTTTATCCAACAAGCCCTTTTACCACAGGAAACTTTTGTTTTGGAAATACATTGTCATCTCTGTAGGCTCAGAAGATCTTGCAGCCGATTCTCCTACCATTAACTCTTTACCAACATCCATGCAAACCATTTGGACTCCATTTGAAGCAGTTAATGCATTCTCTGGCGTTGGAAGCCATCCCTCTGGTGACTTGAAAACTCAGAGTAGAGGAAGTCTACCTCCTACATTTCCTGAGAGCATTGAACACCCATTTGCTTAGAGGATTAGGAGTGATCCACCTGGTACAAGCAACTATGTTGGCCTGGTTCCAATATACATCCCTGGTTTTTCTAATGGTACCAATAATTACTCCTCTTCCAATGGTGGAAGTTCCACTTCTAGCTCACCTCCAGAATAAAAAAAAAAAAGCAGGATTGTGTTATTTGCTTTGAGAAAGAAGTTATTTTTGCCTTAGTGCCATTTGGCCACAACCTCTTCTGCATGGAATCTGCCAATAAGATCTGAGGAAAGAGAACACCATCATGTCCAGTTTGCCAGATAGATGTTACTCAGGCAATCCAAACTCACTCTTAACACATGCATATACAGTATACACATATATACTGTATATACATATATACATACATATATATACATATATAAATAATATACTACATATAGTACATATAATAATAAAAAAGTGTAATATGCTAATTAGACAAGACAGCCAAACAACATTCCTGATGAAGCCAGGGCTGTGAGGGCCAAGGTAGCCGGTAGCCGTTGCAGCTGCGAGGGCTGAGCCCCTTCCATGAATTTTGTGCACCATGCCTTTTGTATATATCCTAATATATAAAAAGCCAGGGGCTGTCACAACCTAAATGGCCAGATGGATGACTGAACAGCAGGCTGTGTGAGGCGATAAGGCCAGCAGGGGGTGCAGTTGGATGTGACCAGGCTTGCAGGGTGGCAGTTGAGGGTGATCGGGCCAGCATGGGGGGGGGCAGTTGGGGACAACCAGGTTAGGAGGGGGGTAGTGAAGGGTGACCAGGCCAGCAGCGGGGGGCATTTAGAGGTGAAAGGCCAGCAGAGGGGGACAGTTGGGGGCGACCAGGCTGGCAAAGGGGGCAGTTGGGTGCAACCAGGCCAGTGGGGGTCAGTTAAGAGTGACTAGGCCAGCAGATGGGCATAGTTGTAGGTGACCAGGCTAGCGGGAGGGAGAGGGGGCAGTAAGGGGTTACCAGGTTACCAGGCTACAGGTGGTGGGACAGTTAGGGGCAACCAGGCCAGTAGAGGGGGCAGTTGTGGGTGACCAGGCTGACAGGAGGGGCATTTAGGGGGGATATGGCCAGCAGGCAGAGATGGTTAGCAGTGATCAGGCTGGTGGGGAGGGAGCAGGTAGGGGCGATCAGGCAGGCAGGCAGGTGAGCAGTTAGGAGCCAGTGGTCCCGGATTGTGAGAGGGCTCCTGGATTGGAGAGGTTGCAGGCTGGGCTGAGAGGACCCCCGCTCCATGCATGAACTTTGTGCATTGGGCCTCTAGTACTAGTATAACCTTGTAAAGGAAGCATGGGTATAACAGTATCCTAAGTACTAGTAAACTTCCTAATGAATTCTTATGACTGTTATGGTCACACTACGGTCACACTAAACCTAAATGGTCTCTTGTTTATTAGTTTTGTTTTAATTATTAATATCCTGTAGACCCAGAGACATAACTTTTATAAGAATTGCTAAAGCTGAAGTTCAACTGCGTTGAGTAAAGATCATCATAGGCTGTGTGAGTCTATAAGAAAAGTGCATACATCTAAGATTTCAATACAATGGGTCCCAAAGCCTAACCACAGTTTACAGAGGACACTTGACATTGCAGATAATTCAGACACTTCCTGGTTGCCATCTTTACACTGCCAGTTTTGACAAAACAGGGTTTTTTATTTTTTTATTTTACAACAACTCATGCCTAATTTTGTAAGGTTGCAAATAACTTTCCTATGCATCGTGAATTACTTAGTAGCAATAATAGGGCTGATGGCAGTTTACTAAATAAGTTATAATTGGTACAAAAAGCTGCTACATTGACCTTCATCTTGCACAGCTGGTATGAACAGTGGGTCAGGAATACAATTGCTTCTATTGTGAATTTCTACCCACTACCTCCCTTGGTGAATGTGGAAATGGCCACCTGGGTTTTCCCATTTCAGAAAGGGTTTTGGGCTTCACCTATATAGGCTAATAATTGAGAATGTGAACATTCCATTCATTAGTCTGATCAAGTTATTGATTAATTTTTAGATTCTAGATCAAAATGTGAAACATTTTATGTTTAATCCATGTTTGCTTTGAACATTACAAAGGTATTTTTATTTTTTAGTAATTTAGGGAAGGGGGGGAGAGAGGGATAATATTGCCCTTAGCATAATTCACAAAGCAGCTGTGATGACCTCGGATCGGTTTACTTGACTTTAAAACTATCTCCAATCACAAGGAAAGATTTCTTTAAGATACATTTTTACATTTAACCTTGGATATCTATGACTTTATTCTCAGTATGTTCCCAAACCCATGCTGGCATTGAAAGACAAAACATTATACTGGTGGAATTTCTACTAATTATATTTGAAGTGTTATTTTATTTTCCCAACACAAAAGAGCTTTTTTTTTTCTTTTTTTCTTTTTCCCCTGGCCGGTGTGGCTCAGTTGTCTTAGAATCATCTCATGCACCAAAAGGTTGCTGGTTCAATTCTTGGTGAGGGCACATGCCAGGCTATGATTTTGGACTTAATCTCTGGTAGGGGCCATGCAGGAGGCAGCCTATTGACGTTTCACTCTCACATTGATGTTTCTCTCTCTCACTCTTCTTCTCTCTCTAAAAATCAATAAAAATTCCTGTTTAACAATAGCTTTTTTTTCTCAGTATCACAATAATAAATATTTTATGTATATTGAATAGTAAATAGATAAATTTTATGTTTGTTTCCACTTGAAGACTTACATTTCATATAAAAATTAAAAACTGGTTTTTATTTTGATTTTTGTCAGCATAAAAATTGCTTTATGGCATATTTTAATGTAATATGAATTACTTGTAGGATAGTTATGTCAGTATTGAAACTACTATTTAGCTGCCATTTTGTAGATATGAACATATATTCACTAAGCATATATTTTATATTTTGTTGCATTGTGCACTGTAACTAATAAGCCAAGGAATCAACTTAAACATTAAGTGCATGTACTTTTTCTAAAACTACAAATTAAGAATTATAAATTATCTATATAGTTTAGTACTGCTACTTTCACTACTATCTTTTGTTATGTATATGTAGGGAAGTCATAGGGATTATAAATTCAATTTGAGTAAAGTTTAAAACCATATATTTTGTGATAAAGGGACTTTAATTTAAGATGACCAAAGCACTGATATTATATATTTGCATAAAGAAAAATTATGAGTTTTATTTTTCTGATATTAAAAGATACTTTATAAAGTATTTTTGCTTTCATTACAGAAAAAAAGAAAAGAACAAAAAAGGCAGGTATATTTAAAGTCAATTAAGAAGCATGGAGCCTGGCTACCTGCTCCCAGGGTACCTGGCCAAAGTCACCATCTCCTAAGTCTGAAACTCCAGCACTGGAAAGAAGGGCACACAGGGAAAAACTCTAATCTTGTGAAGGCTGAAGCTGATAAATTTGAGGACCCTTTTATTGTAGTAAAATATACATAAGATAAATTTTACCATTTACCCATCTTCAAAAAATATTTTTATTGATTTCAGAGAGAAGAAGGGAGGAGAGAGAGATTGAAACATTAATGATGAGAGAGAATCATTGATTGGCTGCCTCCTTCATAACTCCTACTGGGATCAAGCCCACAACCCAGGCATGTGCCTTTATCTGGAATTGAACCCAGCAGCTTTCAATCAGCAGGCTGATGCTCTATCCATTTAGCCAAACCGGATAAGGCTATCCATTTATTTAAATGTAGAACTCATTGGCACTGAAAACATTAAAAATGCTGTGTAACTACATCTCTCTGCAATGGTTCATTGTATGTGTCAACTTGACTAAGGGATGCCCAGGTAAAACTTTAATTCTGGGTGTATCCGTGACAGTGTTTCTAGAAGGGATTAGTATTTGATTCAGTAGACTTAGTGAAGAGATCCACACTCACCAATGTGGGCATGCATTACCTAGGCCTTTGGGGGCTAAAATAGCATAAAAAGGCAATGGAAGGGGAAAATATTATTATTATTATTATTATTATTATTATTATTATTATTATTATTGAGCTGGAACATTCATCTTCTGCCTTCAGACATCAGAACTCTTGGTTCTGGGAACTGCAATCTCTGGAACTCACATCAGTGGTCCCCTGGTTCTCAGGCTTTTTAATTCAGACTAAATTATACTGCCAGCTTTCTGGTTCTTTAGCTTGCCGATGGCAGACTGTGAAACTTGACCTTCATAACTGTGAGCCAATTCCTATAATAGATCTCTTTCATATATATATTCTACTAGAGGCCCAGTGCATAAAATTCGTGCACGGGGGGAGAGGGTGTCCTTTAGCCTAACCTGCTCCCTCTCTTATCTGGGACTCCTTGAGGGATGTCCAAATGCCCGTTTAGGCCCAATCCTACCTGACTCCCAACTGCCGGCTCTCAACTGCTTGCTTGCCTGACTTCCAGATTGCCCCTCACCACTTCTGCCTGCCAGTCTAATTACCCCCTAACCACTCCCCTGCCAGCCTGATTGATTTCTTACTGCTCCTCTGCCAGCCAGTTTGCCCCTAACTGCCCTACCCTGTGGGCCTAGTCACTCCTAACTGCCCTCCCTTGAAGGCCTGGGTCCCCCCCAACTGCCCTTTCCTGCAGGCCTGGTCACCTCCAACTTTTCCTCCTCTGCCAGCTTGATCACACCTAACTGCCCTCCCCTGCAGGCTTAATCACCCCTAACTACCTGATTGCCCACAACTGTCCTCTCCTGCAGGCCTGGTCGCTGCCAACTGCTCTCCCTTTTTGGCCATCTTGTGGTGGCCATCTTGTGGTGGCCATCTTGTGTCTACATGGGGACAGGATCTTTTGACCACATGGGGGCAGTCATCTTGTGTGTTGGAGTGATGGTCAATCTGCATATTACTCTTTTATTAGATAGGATAGAGGCCTGGTACACAGGTGGAGGCCAGCTGGTTTGCCCTGAAAGGTGTCCTGGGTCAGGGTGGGCATTCCCTTGGGGTGTGGGGTGGCCTGGGCGAGGGGCCTGTGGTGGTTTGCAGTCCTGTCACACTCCCCAGTGACCCAAGTGGAGGTCCTGGGATCTGGAATTTATTTATCTTCTACAATTGAAACTTTGTAGCCTGGAGCAGAGCCAAGCCTTCTGCTCCCATAGCCATTGAAACTTTGTTGCCTTAAGTGGAGGCCTGCTGACCAGGGTGTGCAGAAAGCTTGGCTTCTTCCATTGCCAGGGGCAACCCAAATCTCCCTCCTTCTCTCTCTGTGGCCATAGCCGTCTTGGTTGGGTTAATTTGCATGCTTGCTCTGATCGGCTGCTGAGTGTGGCTTGCTAGTGTAGCAGAGGTATGGTCAATTTGCATATTACTCTTTTATTAGATAGGATGGGTTTTATTTCTCTGGAGAATTCTGATACACTATTTTTAGAACTTGTTCATCACCATAAATGGAAACTCTGTAAACATTAACTCATAACTCCTCATTCCCCTCCTCTTCTAGCCCTTGGAATCTCTTATCTACTTCCTGTCTTGCATTCCATGTAATTCATATAAGATGATCATAGAATATTTGTCTTTTTGTGTCTAGCTTATTTAATTTAATATAATGTTGTCAAGGTTCATTTGTATGGCAGCATGTATCAGAATTATATTATTTACTAGAGGCTTGCTGCACGAATTTGTGTTTGGGTGGGGTCCCTAGTCCTACTTATCGAGGCCTATCAGGGGGTATACTGGCTGAGGGAAGGAACCTTGGGAGGTTGGCCACCTGGCCCCCTGCCCACCAATAGGGGCCAATGGGGAGGGGTCGAGGGAGGTTGGCTTGCTGTGGGAGGTTGGCTGTGGGAACACACTGACAATCAGGAGGAAACTCCTGTGTTGCGTGTTTGCCCTCTGGTGGTCAGTGCATGTCATGGTGACTGGTCGACTGGTCGTTCCAGTCATTCAAGTGATTAGGTCATAACGGTTGCTTAGGCATATATATATATATGTAAAGACTGGATAACATTCCAATGTATGTAAATAAACCACATTATGTTTATCTATCTATCTGTTAATGGATACTTGGGTTATTTTTACTTTTTGAATATTGTGGATACTGCTGCTATGGACATTGATGTACAAATATCTGTTTGGATTCCTGTTTTATATTCTCTTGGCCATATATCTAGAAGTGGAATTTCTGGATCCAGTAGCATTCTACGTTTAACTTTTTAAGGAAATGCCGAACTTTTTGAGCCCTTTTAAAGTTAAGAATATACAAATATTACTTTTACACATATTACAAAAAAAAAAAAAAAGCCTACATTCTTCTACCTTCAGTATGTGGTGATGTCAACCCTCTTGTTTATAGATATTGGCATTGGCATTGTGGGAACATATTGATAAGTTTTCTTTCTCAGAACCTGTGCAAAGGTGGGCCTTAGAGCTTAAGTTTTATTAGCTTCATGATAATTCTATCTCTGTATATTTATATCTAAGAACAATTACTTTCTTTTCTTAATATTTTTAAATTAATTGATTTCAGAGAGGAAGTGAGAGGGAGAGAGAGATAGAAACATTGATGATTAGAGAGAATCATTGATCAGCTGCCTTCTTCATGACCCATACTGGGGATTGTCCCACACTGGGGATCAAGCCCACAATGCAGGCATGTGCTCTGACCGGAAATCCATCTGTTCATAGGTCAACACTGAGTCATTCCAGCCAGGAAATACTTTTTTATTTGCTGAAATTCACTAACATTATGATCTTATAAATAAAGTAAAAAATAGAAGAATCATCTTAGGTGCTCCTGAAAACCAAAATAGTGATTGAACCTTGCATTCAGCCCATCTACCTATCATGCTTGTGTTAACATCATCTATTAATGGACTCTTATTCAGTACCATCTTAGACCTAACCAAGAGGGGCCTATGCTCTAAGCCACATGCTTTGGAGGGATCCATGCCTTCTATGTTCCAGAGACTACATCTAGATCATTCTTCAGACCCTCAGGTCCCTAAAATTTCTTTCCAAAGGCCCATAGAAATTTGCTTTCAGATCCACATATGCCTCTCCCTGAGGCCCACCTTTCCAAAGTGTTCATACCATGAGGCCCAAGGGCAGTCAAGGAGGCTGTTTGGAATATGTGAAAATGTGGGTGAAAATTGAACTTACAGTCTAAAATGTCTAAAGATGTTCTCTCAAGACACCTTACAGGTAGGACAGAGCTGTTGGTGGGAAAGGAAGAAGCCCGACCTTTCTGGGACTGGGGCAGGCTGACCTTGACCACCATGTTCTATCATGATTACCATATGCTCCTAAAGAATTCCAAACACTTAAAATTGCAATGTTACTTTTCAGGCCATATGATGGAATAATATTTTCCAAGGCATGAGGACAAAACATATTTTATTTAGCAGTTTGTAACTTAATTTGTAACATTTAAGACTTAAGCATATGGTATATTGGCCACTGTTACTCTCTTGGCCTGGGTCTCACAAGTAATAGGAATAGCCCTGCTTTTTTTTTTTTCTCACCTTGCTTGCTGAACACAACCTCATTAGTCCAAATACCTGAATAAATGTGGATTAAACCCATAAAGAGGTACTGCTTCTGTGATAAGAATCTTATTATCAGGCAGTTTCAGGGTTGGTTGGGCAACTCAATATAGTATCAAAATCTCAGGCACTTTTCCTTCCTTCTCATCTGTCATCTTCAGAGTGAGAGATGGCTCTCCTGTGTTCACAAGATGCCTCAGCTCCAAAGATTACATTGTCCCATGATAGTGTCTTGAACAAGAAGCAAGAAGGTATCAAAAAGATTTTCTTGACCTAATATTATTTATTCAGGGTGGAAAGTCTTACCCAAATGCCCCAGCATGGTTCTCCTTCCATTTTATTGGCAAGAACTTGTTACATTATTTACTTCTAGTCAAAGCACAGGTGAAATAGAAAGGGTTTTTTTTTTTATTGGCTTAGACCAATTAGGATTTGTCCTTTAGGGGTTGGGCACATTGCTGCCAGGGGAAAAAATAATCCTGTTATTCTCAGCTTAAAGAGCTTGCTTTAGGCTGGGAAGCCATGGCAACAGAGAAAGGAGTTACTTTCCTTAGAATTGTAAAGGAGGATTAGTAATTAGGAATTAAAGAAGGAAAGGGGATTTGTCTCAGGATAGAAAAGGCAGCTACAACAGAGCTTGTAATAAGCAGATTGTGAGAATGTTCAAATGAAGTTCTCTGAGCCTTCATTATAAATGGTGAATGATTAATGACATTTCATTTCATTAAATTTATGACTTGTATTTGTTACATAACACGTCACTAATAAACAATGTGTGATGGATTAATATTGCTGTTCTCTGTCAATATCTTCATGATGTTGTTTCACCAGAATTAACTATTGCCAGGAGAAAAATCAACCCTAAACCTTTCATTGCTCATGAAGCAAAATGACTTAATCAGCTCATCCTAGAATAGATGAAAAAGAGTCTAGAGTCACCATTTAAAATCCTGACAAAGCATTCAACTTATGACATTCTAAGAAGGAGAGTCAGCTGGGTTTGACTTCCCTTCGTCTTATCCCCAAGATGAGCATGGATGTATTGTAGGAACACACACATTTGCCAACAAGGGGCCATACCTCTAAAGGCCTTTCAAGTGCTTGTCTGACCTCAAGGTATTTCTTATGCTGACCTGTCACTTGCCTGCCACTCAAAGTTTATATCCTGGTGATAGCAGGGTTATAAGTGCATTTTTCTATGCAAAAAACAATGCCTTTTGATGGACCATAAATATCTAGTCAAAATATTTATGGTCAAAAATTTATTTTGACCAATAAATCGGTCAAATATGTATCAAATAGGCTGGACAGCAGAATTACA
Source organism: Lasiurus cinereus (assembly GCA_011751065.1). Taxonomy (NCBI): domain Eukaryota; kingdom Metazoa; phylum Chordata; class Mammalia; order Chiroptera; family Vespertilionidae; genus Lasiurus; species Lasiurus cinereus. The sequence goes on along the minus strand of JAAGEH010000006.1, from coordinate 22,070,307 downwards.
TCTCAGTTAACTACATTTCTACACTATCTTGATAAATGCATTTTTGGTTAAGAAAGGGCATATAAATCAATGACAGTCTATATAAATCAGTGAACTCCGATTTTGGAAGTGACATGTGGCAGGAAACCACAATGTGGGGCTGCTCTCTATAAGGTAGAATATTCAAGGTGTCCTGCTTGGGCTTTCTCACAACAAGGTGACCAAGTCTAAGAGCAAGCACCTCCCCAGACACAGGAAGTGAAAGCTGCCAGTTTCTTAAGGCCCAGGCTCGGGAACTGGCATGGTGTACTTCTGTCTTATTCTGTTATCAAGCATCTTTTTGTGAAGCAGTTAGAGAGACCACATTCAAGGGACAAGGGCTCCATCTCTTTTTATTTTATTTTTAATCCTCACCTGAGTATATTTTCCCATTGATTTTTAGAGACAGTGGAAAAGAGAAAGATAGAGAGCAATATTGATGTGAGAGAAACACTTCAATTGGTTGCCTCCTGTACAAGCCCTGATGAGGGCCTGGGGCTGAGGAGGAGCCTGCAATCAAGACATGTGCCCTTGACTGGAATAAAACCTGGGACTCTTCTGTCCGCAGGCCAACACTCTATCCACTGAGCCAAACTGGCTAGAGCTAGACTCCATCTCTTGGTGTAAAAATTATAAAAGAATTTGGAGACGCCGAGACTGGTTTGGCTCAGTGGATAGAGCATCGGCTTGCGGACTGAAAGGTCCCAGATTTGATTCCGGTTGGGGGCATGTACCTTGCTTGCGGGCACATCTCCACTGTGGGACATGCAGGAGGCGGCTGATTGATGTCTCTCTCTCATCGATGTTTCTGACTTTCTATCTCTCTCCCTTCCTCTCTGTAAAAAATCAATAAAATATATTTTAAAAAATAAATAAATAAATAAAATAAAAGAATTTGGAGACCACATTTTAAACCTTCACATCATCTTGAATGTCAGCTCTTCAGAGAGGTTCTGCTTGGGCATCTCCTATGAAGCAGCCCTGGCAACTGCCTAGAATCACTGTCTCCCGCAATACCCCTCTGATTTTCTTCGTAGCACCATTGCCTGGACTCTCTGTGTTAATATATTTATTTAACTGCATAATTTTAATCTCACTCCCTGCCCAGTTTGCAATTTCCAGGAGAGCAGGAATGCAAGGGACTTGTTTACAGCTTTCTACTCACATGGCATTATTGTAGGTGCTCAATAAGCAGAGTTGGGGCACAGTAAACATTTGTTGAATGGATGAAATTTTTATCACGTAATTCCTCCAACTGCTCAAAACAGAACTATATCTAATTCTCACCATTAATAGTTGTCTTTCAGTTTTCTTTTATAGTCTGGGGCTCTCATTAATAGGACCATTCCCAGATCTGAGGATCCAGCTAATGATCACGGTGAAGCTATAGTTCCAACCTGCCTGGAATCAGTGTGAATGTGGCTGATCCTTGCTTTATGGAAATGCACCAAACACCCTATCACACAAATTCCTAGCTCTGACATGAAAAAATTAGATTAGGAAATAGCTAAGGAAGAGATATTCATGGAGGTGCAGTTTTCTGACATGTAGAGAAGAAAATCTCTCTGCGTATTTGTTACCATCCTGGCTATGGAGTTATTGGGAAGCAAACAGTAATAGTGCAGCAGCAATTCCAAGTAAATGGGCTGAGTGACATGTTGCCTGTTGGTTCAGTGCTTGCAAATCTGTGTTCCAAAGTACAGCCAGGATAAAGCTACAAAATAATGTGCACCTTTTGACCTGTTCCCAAGTCCTTTATTGAGTCCCAGGAGGGGGTAAGCTTGATTGCGGAGAGGAACAAGAGAAGCTCACACACCAGATTCTGTGTATGTTGTAGGCTGGGAAGCTGCAAAATAGATATTTATCAGACTTCAATTTTCTTCTTAAAGCAATAATGCATCTTTATTAATGGGGGCAGACCTCACTATGATTGTACCTCTCTGTTCTTTTTGGATGAAAATAAAATCAATTGAAGCAATTATATTTATTTTGGAGGGGAAGCAATTCACACTGTTTTATTAGTAGCACAATAGTGTTTTCCTTTGTTACCGAGACAGCAATGAACAGGTTTCCAATGGCACAAAGGTGGGTGACAAGTAAAACAGGCTGCTAAGAAGTGGCTGTTTTCAGACCTCCAAAGAGAGTAGGAGGCATGAAAGATTTAAAAATAAAAGAAAATATATAATTTCTCCATGTGAATTTGTAGACCTGCTTTCTGCCTCTGGCCTTACATTGTCTAGCTGAAACATTTAAAGTATTGCATTTTACTGGTGCATCTCACTATTAAAATGATAGAAAGCAAACATTTAAGTAATTCCTGAAGTAATGAGTGGTTTTAAAAGATTTGATTGCTATAAGATTCTAGCTGGAAGTTTTTAGTTTTTATTTTATATGTTGTATATTTTAATATTTATTATTTTTAATTTTGATTCTATTCTGATTCTAATATATTCTACCTATTACATACATATATATTTCTTCTGTTTTGTTTACAAAAATAACAAGTTTAACTCCAGGAGAGAACGGAAGAAAATATTGTTTTGGAAGTTGGTGACATTTATTTTCTTCAAGAAATCCCTGTGAGACTGAAGAATGTAGAAATCAAAGAGGTCATGTGTGACCAAGATCAGTAAGAAAAATAGTAAAGGACCCAGGTCTTCTGATATGTATAAAATTGAGCTGAAAAATTACACAGTACAGAAACCTAATGCAATCCAAACAGAACACTTCATCTTTTCTTTCATCCTCAAATTATTTTTCTCTCAACTCCCTCAACCCTCTTCAGAAATGTCACCATTCTTTCAATTTACCAGCCTGCAACATTCTCTCTCAGATTCTTTCCATTTCTGTGCCTCTTATCTTTTCCTAACATTATATCTTTGCATGTGGCATTTATTTCAGTCTTTTCCCCCTTATATTCATTCTTGTTTTGTTGTTTTATAATTTTGCATTTCTGGTTAGGACATATTTTTGGTTTAGTTCTGGTTACACTGAGTTTGTATATAATGTTCAGGATGAAATTTTCACCAGGTGGGCATACATGTGGGCTTGGAGAGAAAGGAGAAATATATGGGTTCCTGGAGAAATCCACATTTGAAACCCACTCATAAAAAGAAAGTGATAGGTTTTAAGACACCAAACTGAATGAAAGTAGTCAAAGAGAGATTAGGTTCAAGAGCCCTTTCTTGTAGATAAGGGGAATAAGACAGAGAGCCAGAGGAGGCATGTTAGGATAGGGAAGAATGAGGAAGGGGGGAAGAAGAGGGCAAGTGCAGTCTTTGCTTTGCACACTTTAAGGAGTTATCAAGTCATTCTTGTCAGTTATTGAAGAGGTTCAAGGAGAATGGAAATTGAGAGCATCTAGCTGAATTTGACATTAGGAAGGGACTTTCCAAATTGACTAGAGTTTTGGGAAACCATATGGAACAGGAGCAAAGTGGTAAAGTCAGATATTTTCAAAATGTATCTGAAAGTTACTCAACCTCTGCTGTTGTCCTGATCTGCATTTCTCCCTGACCTCCTCAAACCAGAGCCTGAGGAAAGAGCTCTAGTGCAGGGAGTTTATTGTGGAAAGTTATCCAAGGAGCAGAAGTGGGATCTGGGGATGAGTGAAACAGAGAAGACAAGAAAGTAGACAAGACTCTATTACAGAGCCTATCAAATTGAAGCTGTTTACACTTCAGGACCAGAAGGTGTAAATGTTAGGCTGGTTCCCCATTTTTTCTCATTATGAATTCAAAACCCCAATTTTTTGAAGCTTTTGCTTCAACATTGGTAGAAAAACATCTCGCTAGAATACCCCCTACTTATCTCGATAACCTCATAGACATTTCCTACACAAATCTAATCTAATAGTTGTAACCACCCACCTCTATCCTCTTTCAAAGCTTATGGGGAACTCTTTATTTAGCTCATCTAGATAGAAAAGTTCCCTGCTTCTTCAGATCACTCTGTTTATTTATTCTAATCATATTTCTCCTCATTGGATTTAGGTCTTTGGAGACAAAAGCCAGAATTTCTTTCAGGCAACATTTATATATTTCTAATCTAAGACAGCTCACCCCAGAAACACACACACACACACACACACACACACACACACACACAGACACACACACACACACATACGCACACACACTTCTCATTACTTTCTCTTCATTTTTTCAAAGTTAAAGTCAACTGTTAATATTATCAGAAAGCCTTTCTTACTTAATTTGTGTTGTTGTCCACCATGTCCTAGGTTTGTGTGAGATGAACAAATCTGTTCCATTGTAACTGGACTAGACTGAACACTCTCGGTTATTCCCACTGGGTCTTATTTTCATAAATTAATGTCACTGGAATGGACTTTGAGTAATGGTTTATTCCAACCCTCTGTTTCCATTTGGACAGCAAGTAAATCATCCACAATTAACAATAGCAAGGAAATATTTCAATAATTTTAAAAAATTGTAGCCTGAACAGTGTTGCTCAGTGGTTGAGTGTAGACCTATAAACCAGGAGATCACAGTTCAATTCTTGACCAGGGCACGTGTCCAGTTTGTGGGCTTGATCTCTCTCATTATTGATGTTTTTATCTCTTTCCTCCCTCTCCCTTCCTCTCTGAAATCAATAAAATATATTTTAAAAGTTATAGTGTATTAAAAAAATGTTCCCAACTAACCTAAAATCTGAAGAGATATTGAAAAAGGGTTCTATATGAAGGGGATCTTCATACTCAGCTGCCCTCCTTATGCTCAAGTGATTATCAAATCCACAACCAAGTCATATGCCCTGACCAGAAGTCAAACCAGCAACCCTTCGGTGCACAGGATGATGTTCAACCAACTGAGCCACTCTGGCCAGGCTTTCAGGGTTTCAGGCTGCATTTTTTATAGGACCTACTATTAGCCTCAAATTAAAGTTCTATAGACTGTTCTTTTAAACAGAGGAAGGAGGAAGAGAAGATATCTCATTTCCCTCTGTGTCTGTGAAGATGCAGGTGAGAATTAGGAGGAACTGCAGATTTCATTTCCTAAGGAAGATCCCCAGTACTTCCTGGTGCATTACCCAGGAGCTTTGTATCAAGTCATGACATAAATGAAAAGTTGTGAAACATCATTCTTTTGGTTTTGCTGTTAACAAATTCCCAAGGGCAAAGGAGTCTTATTTCTGACATGACTTCTGAGTATCTTACTGGAAAACCATTCTAATATGATGATACTGTACTTCATTAAAGTCTTAGGAAAAAATCTTGACAAAATACCTTTCCTTTTAAAATATGTAATGTTCCCAAAGAGTATTCTCACATAATATGTCTGATATAAAATCTAATATAACCATGGAAACGGTCCCCATAACCATAAGTAATCATGAATAATGCATCTTTGGGGTATAGTTACGTATTTTCTTCTCAGACTCATAAGAGTGGTCTAATCAAATTGTGAAAGTTAGGTGAAAGGAGGCACAGAATTGCTGGGGTACACAATCTCAGACACTAAGAGATGCTTTGTCCTTGCTAATATAGCAACAGGTTTTAGAATCCCTTAGGAAAAAAGAAAAACCTTTAAAATTGCATTCCTTTATACTTCCTAGAATGGTATTTTTCCAATTAGGTAATTTATGACAAATGTCCTTGGAATGACAGAGTGAATACAGAAAAAGAATAAATTATACAAGGGATGCTGACCATATTAATCAGAAATTTCTTATATTAGTCAAGATTTTTTTAATATAGAAGTGACAGAAACCAAGTTAGAGATTTATTCATTCACTCAATTAGGAAGTCAAGGGGGAGGCACTGGTCTTAAGAGTTCTGGGTAGAGCATGCCAGGTTGGCATGGCTCAGTGGTTGATTGTTGGCCTTATGTCCAGGAGGTCTCACAGCATTAGGGACAGTATACACCACCCAATAGTAAGAAGAAGCTGAATGTTTAGTAAAAAGAAGGTTAATTGATATTTCAATCCAAATCCTTTAAATTCTTTGATATTTTTTAATTAAATCTTTATTATTCAGGTTATTACATTTGTTTCTCTTTTTTCCCCTCCATAGCTCCCCTCCACCCAGCTCCCACCTCTCCCTCTAACCTTACCTCCCCCACATTGACCTCATCCAAGGGTGTATGATTTTTGTCCAGTCTCTCCCTGCAACCCCCTCACCCCTTTCCCCTTGAGAATTATCAGCCCACTCCCTTTCTGTGCTTCTGATTCTACTATATTCACCAGTTTATTCTGTTGATCAAATTTTTAATTCACTTAATTTTTAGATTCACTTGTTGATAGATATGTATTTGTTATTCATAATATTTTATCTTTTACCTTTTTCTTCTTCCTCTTCTAAAAGAGTACCTTTCAGCACTTCGTATAATACTGGTTTGGAGTTGATGAACTCCTTTAGGTTTTTCTTGTCTGTGAAGCTCTTTATCTGCCCTTCAATTATGAATGCTAGCTTTGCTGGATAGAGTATTCTTGGTTGTAGGTTCTTGCTACTCATCACTTTGAATATTTCTTGCCACTCCCATCTGGCCTGCATTGTTTCTGTTGAGAAATCAGCTGACAATCCTATGGGTACTCCCTTGTAGGTAATGAACTGTTTTTCTCTTGCTGCTTTTAATATTCTCTCTTTGTCTTTTGCTCTTGGTATTTTGTCTTGGTATAGTCCTCTTTGAATTCCTTTTATATGGGGTTCTGTGTGCTTCCTGGACTTGTAAGTCTATTTCTTTTACCAGATGTGGGAAGTTTTCAGTCATTATTTATTCAAATAGGTTTTCAATATCTTGTTCTCTCTCTTTTTCTGGCACCCCCACAATTCTGATGTTGGTACACTTGAAGCTGTCCCAGAGGCTCCTTAGATTATCTTCACATTTTTGGATTCTTTTTTTTTTCTTGCTTATCCAGTTGAATGTTTTCTGATTCTTTATATTTCAAATTTTTGACTTGATTCTTGCCTTCCTCTAGTCTGCTGTTAGATCTCTGTATAATATTTTTTATTTCAGTCAGTGTATGTTTAATTTCTAGTTGGTCTTTTTTCATCTCTAGTTGGTCCTTTTTCATCTCTAGTTAGTCCTTTTTCATATCTAGTTGGTCCTTTTTCTTCTCCTCTTGGGTCTCGCTAAATTTATCCATCTTTTCTAGGAGATTCTTGAAAAACCTTATAACCATCGTTTTGAATTCTATATCCAGTCATTTATTTTCCTCCATTTTTTTTATTTGTGATCTCTTCCTTTGTCTCTGCATTTTCACTATGTCAGGAGAACTTCTGTGTTGGATTCAGCCTTATGATACAAGACTTGCAAAACTTCAAAAGCTTCTCTGTTGAGCTTGGGATAGGTGGAGTCTTAGGGCTTAAGGGACCGCCTTACCTTCCAGTCAGCCCCACCCTCCACAGCCCCTGGGTCTCATGTGACTCTGGGTAGTTGCTGAAGCAGTCCCTGTGAGAGCACGCAGTGCCTCTAGACTGCTGCCTTTCTGGTTCCCCTGCACTCCGGGCCCATATGAGTCTGGGTCCCCAGAGTTTCGCCCAAAACTGGGATTTAGTGGAGTTAGAAGTGGTACAGTTGGGAGGCTCTGTCTCCCACCTATTCGTGAAAGCCAGTGGCACAATTAGCAGTCGGTCTTCTGCACGCAGTGTTGTGTGCACCACCAGACTTCTGCCCTTTCATGACTCCCCTAAATTTCCATGCACTTCTCCCTTTTCACAGTCCAAACTCCCCCTGTATGAGTCTCGCCTGGACCTGGGTTCAGTGCCGTAGGATAAAGGGTTCAATGCAGTTGGGACTCTCTGTCTCCCTCCCGCCAGAGAAAGTCAGCCAAGTACTGTGACACCTGCTCTCTCCATGCGTGCGTTTCTGTACCTCAGCTTTTTGCAGCTCCTCTGAGTCTCCATGAGCCCCTCTCTTTCCTTCTAGTTGTAGAATTTCCACTCACCCAGCTTTCCTATGGTTCTGGATGCTGTCCATTCTGTCTTTTAGTTGTAGTTTTGAAATTGTTGTGCTAGGTAGCAGTGTAGGTGTTTACCTATGCTGCCATCTTGAATTCTCCTATTATTTTTGAGAAATGAAATCATAGATATTTCTGATCTCTTGCTGCATTTTATATTGCTTTATAGTTGGCTTTAATTATTTCTTGGACAAAATGGAGAATAAATAAATAACCTTATCAACTTTACTAGAAATGTTCTTTATACACATAAGCTCAGAAATATAGTATTGCATTTTTATTTTAGTTAATCCCATATAGGATGGCCTATGTTTTGGTACTTCAGTAACCTACTTATCCTGAAAATTTGAGTTCCTTATGAGTAACAAAATCTGTTATGCTTATTTTGATGTTGCTAGAACATTTTCAGGGAAATAAGAATACAAGGATAGGAGGGCAGGCTGTTTGTTCTCCTGCTTGGTACCTGACTTCAGTGATTCTCAGTCTTGTCCACTTGAAATGGCATGAAATGAATGTCTCTAAAGTGACAAGTATCCAGGTAGCCAAAACATGAAATGGACTGATTTTGTTGTTAAATGACAAGAAGACAGAACTCCAGGCAGTCTCTGAAGTTTAAGTATTTGTCTTTCAGGCCTTTAGAACTTGGTTTCTTTCTTATTTAAAAACTAGTGACCTGGTGCATGGATTCATGCACAATGAAAGTAAATTAATTAGAAGGTAGTCAATAGGGCAGGACTGGCCGAGACAGGCCAGACATGCCTTGAAGCCAACCTACAGAGGCACTATGACTCAAAATGCATCGGTGGAGGGAGTGGGGTCCTTCTGGCAGGTGTGGTCCTTTGGCCTGGCCTGAGGGGATTAGGCTGAAACCAGCTCTCCAACATTCCCCAAGGGGTCCCAGAGTGTGAGAGGGCACTTTGCAAAGTTGCTGTTGTATAGGGTGTGGAAGGCAAACACAAGTGTGCAATAAACCAGAGTCAGGGCTCACAGCGCCCTAGCAACAACATAACCCATGGACGAAGGTGGAATCTCGTGGCCCCATGAGGAATCGGGCTCCCTTCTCTCTGGTTCCAGGGTGTGTCATCCAAGAACCACCACTGCTAAGTCACTGCAGCTCAGCAGTTTCTGCATTGAGCATCTGCATCTTGGTGGTCAGTGTGCGTCATAGCGACCAGTGTTAAAAGCTTGTTTGTCGGGCCTTCCCTTTGTCATCCTTGAAGCTATATGCTGGGTCCCTTGTAACTGCAGCCCAACTATTCACCTTCATAAGTCTTCATTTCCTTAGCGGTTCACACATATTATTCTTTATAATTGAGCAAAACACTTCCCAGATTGAACTAACTTTTTCGAACCTTATTCCCAATTTCTGATCTGCCTATTTTCTTATATTGCAATTTTTCTGGGACATTTAAAAACTCCTGGAAGATGACTTTGTATGAGGAATAGAGTTTTAATCTCAGAGTATTTTCTTGGGAGTAGAGTTGAGGTGCTTCTTGTGCAACATATGCAAAGCTAGCACTTGGTTGATTATTAAGAAAAAATCATTGAATGCAAGGGGTCATAAAAAATGATTCATATGTACCTTAAACATTTTTATTTTAACTTAAAACATATAAATTGACATTCACTTACCAGTCTTTTCTCCTAATTGGTATTATAGGTTGTGTTCTCGATAAATTACATTCATAATGCTTCCCCTAAGATTTTAAACTTCAGTTTCTTTACATGGGAGCAAGAATTAAAGTAACTTGCAAAGCAATCTGATTGAGTAATCTCCCTTGATTGTTAACACTTCTCCCCACCTAATTCAATGGTTTCTATAAATGGTTAATTGGCTTGCTTTCATCAAACCATTCTGAAGAATTCAACTGATTTTTCATTGACATATCTTCTTGTGCACTCATAATTCACTGATTGCATACATTTAATTTTTCAAGATTAATTTGCTAACATAATATCAATGCCAATTCTAACTCTAACATGTTTGGCCACAAACCCAGCTGATTCTTGATAAATATTGTTAATTTATCAATCAAGTCACAGTAGAAGTACAATGGTTTACTAGAGAGAAGCCTTTGAATGAGGAGTGTGTGGATGTTTGGGGCTCTGTGGAAGATGCTGGAGGTGACCATCTTGGTTTCTGGGGTCACTTTGGATATCACCTGGAGCTTTGGTATCTTCCTGCCTCTTATTCCATGCCTCCTTACCTAAGGAGAGTGGGAAAGTGCTAGCGGGCCAACACCCCAGGAGCCACCCATAATGACTGAGTCTCAGGTGATGGGAGTTGATGGGTAAATACTGCAACTTTCTTGTGCTCGGGGGATGGTTCTGAGGCAGATTCTGCTCAGTTCCCAGGTGCCCATGTAAGTCATCTGTTCATTAATTGCCCCTTTATTGTCTCCTTCTTCTGACTTTCCTTCCACATTCCCTCATGGGTTTTCCTAGTATGACCTACCAAATCAACTTGCCCCCAAATTCTTGACTCTAGGTCTTCTTTTGGGGAACCTAAACTGAAAAGGACCACTCAATATGCTGTGTAGAGAGAACTGAGAGAATCAATCAGGTGAGTGGATTAAATGGAAGCTACATAAGAAACCTTCCACTGTTCTAGGGGAAATCTAATTTAGTCTCTCCCTCCTCAGACTGTCATATCATGTCCACCCATGTTTTCTACATGAATGGTGTTTCCTTGCAACCAACTTTTTGCCTTCCTTGTTGCAAGGAAGACACATCTTGGGGAATGTTATAAACTTCTGGCTGGAACAAGAGTTTGAATGGTGTCTTGTCAGTTTTGCACCTGCTTCATCTTTTTAACTCTCCATTTACCTTGAACTTTACAAACTGGTCATCCTGTCCCTTTGGCAGCATCTGTGTTCCAATTTCTGTTTCTATCCTGATTCTTAGCTCTGCTTCACCCAGATCTTTGATTTGCCTGTGGTTCTGGGCCCCTGACTATAGGAATCACCACTTAGCTGAGATCCCTGTCCTGGATTTAGAACCTGAAACTTCCTTTCCCACTTCCAATGCTCTTTCTATTACTCCCTACCCTTCCTCTTACTTATTCTGTGATCATGGCCTCAAGCTCTTCTTTCACATGTAGACTCTAAGTGGTATTTCTAATGCATGTCTTTATGAGTATTTTCCTGTGAAACTTACCTCCCTACCACTTATAGCCATCTAAATGTTTTTCTTCAAAGGTACACATATTGAGTTAATACTTTTTCAGAAACAGAACAAAACTATTGTGTTCTCTCTCCTCAATCTTAAGAACAAGTGTTTGGTTTGTAAAGTGATTGAACCATATTCCATTTTCTCTTATTAAGAGAAAATTGGCCATAAATTGCTGAGGCGTGACTAGCTCATTTCCCAACACAGCTGCAAATGCTTTATGCTGGGATCACTTTTGATTTCACAGAATGAAAGGAGAAAACTGTATAGAACTGACACCACTCTAAACAGTACCTGGTGCCACTCCCTTCAGAGAATTGTTCTGAGGAACAACTAATTGAGAGCAGTGCCACCTTCAGTTGAAACTGTTTTCTTGGAGTGCTTGTCTTTATTTTCTTACTGTGTGATGGATGCAGCTGCAAACTTCCAGAAGGCAGGCATTAAACATTTCCTTTTATTTTTTTATTTTAAAAATTAATCTAAAATGCATATATGCTTGGGAAATGCTCTGTATTTAGTGCACAATAATTTATAATAACACCTTATTATAATTTTCAAGAGCATATTACATTTTTTAAAATCCTTGTGCAAGGTATGTTTTTCATTGATTCTACAGATAGAAGAAGGGAGAGGGGAAGAGAGAAAGAGAGAGAGAGAGAGAGAAAGAGAGAGAGAGAGAGAGAGAGAGAGAGAGAGAGAGAGAGAGAGAGAGAGAGAGAGAAACATCAATGAGAGAAACATTGATCAATTGTTTTCCTTCTGTATACTCTGACCAGGAGAGTGCAAGGGCCAGTACCTTTTGAACCTCCAAACTGAGTTTGTGCCCTGACTGGGAATCAGACTCACAACCCTTAGGTGCCTGGTACAACACTCTAACCAAATGAGCCACACCAGCCAGGGGAAAAGCATATTAAATTTTACAAAGCATCTTTATCTATAAATACTTATTTTAAGTCTCAAATAACTTAAAGTGAAATATAGATGCTTATTTCCATTTTGTAGCTAAAGATGTTAAGATAGATTTATTCTGTGCTCAGACACAATACATTAAAATAGACACTTGAGCTTTTATCTTATGACACCACATCTAGCACTCCAGTGAATATCTATTTTTTTATCTCTCCAAGATCTTCTTTTCTTCTGGAACCAGCTCTCCCTTTGGGAAAGGTTTTCTTCCCCAAATAAACATCACAAATAAACATGACAAAGTGGCTGACAGAGACTCTGCGCTACTGACATCTCTTTCACAGGTTTTACAATCCATGCAATTAAAATAAAATAATTCTAGTGAGCATTATTTTTAGTAAGAACTAAGAGAAGAAGGTACCTTGACTTTCATGTTTCCAGTATCATGAGAAAAGCAGTCCAGACCATGAGAATGAAATTGACATTAGTGAGGGAATCCTCTTGGTTTGCAAGTGACTGGTGCCAGCACGTGTGGCCAGGTGGTCCCATACCCTGTGCAGCTATGTTATCAATATAGTCACTCTTTCTTCTGCACCTGGGGACTTAGGGTCTGTCTCTCACATTAAAAAACAAGGTTTCCTTCCCAGTGTATTGGCACCTTTGAGCCTCACAAGAGCACCATAAGTTAGGCATCACAGTTTTTACAATTTCCATTTTGGAGTTGAATTAACAGATTCTGTTCATTTAAGATTAAACTACAGAGATACAAATTAGTAGATGACTAATCTGAGGTTAGAACTCTCTTTTTTATACCAAATCCAATACTTTTCTTTCTTACCACACAGTTTATTTACAGTTGAAAGAAGAGAAGATAAATCAAGGCAGAATCCTAACACTGGACTAGGTATAATTTTCATTTCTTCTTAAAATATAAAACTCTGCCTATTAACTCTGATGTTCCCAGACTTAATAACTCAGATTAATAACTATTTCTTCTTCTGGTTCACTCCATCTCAAATAAATTGATATTTGTTTAATCATTGATTACCTACCACTGAGTATCTATTTTACAGAAGTATCAATATTAGTGATGGAGATTTTAACACATGTTTAAGACATAATCCCTGAATTTAAGGATTCTATAACTTTGCAAAAAAAATTCTCTGACATTTCCTTTATATTTTTTACTACAAGTGTTGGTGTGTACACAAATCCCATTTGCCCCAAAAGGGTCCCTTCTCCCAGATGCAGGAGTGTTGGCTGTTACTGGCTCACAGCTACCCACTTCGGCTGAAAGAATTGCCTGAGATTTCCAGGAGCTGCATCATCTAGAAATATCTACAGGTTGTTCCCTTCTCTTGAGGCAGCCTTCACCAACTGACAGACTGATTGACATCTTAGAACTCCTCATGGGCTTGAGCTGAGACCAGACTTCACCTGAAACTACATGTTTGTTTTCCTTCTTTTCCTGTTTTACCTTGCTTTTCTCACACTCCAACAGGTTCCTCCTGAAAACATTCCATCATTTGCCAGGAATCCCCATCTCATTTTCTACTTTTAGGGACCATGGAATAAGACATCATCTTTCTGGGGTTGTCACACTTTCATTTACATCTTTACCTCCATATCATGTTTGTCCTTCTTACTGGCTCTTGCACCCTCCTAATTATACATTCTTTAACTATATGAATAATCTGGAGTAGGAAGAGCAACCTGGTGGCTCTAGAGTTTGGTGCTGAACTTACATACTCCATATTACATAATGCTCCTCAGCTGGCTAAGCTGGGGTCTGAAGAGTGAAGGAGTCCTGGATTTCCTAAAATAGCAGAGCAGCCACTGTGCTAATTTTAGATGAGAACACAAAATGCCAGGGGATATAAAGATGTGATCTCCCCCTCTCCCACCCTTTACAATATCAAATTATATAAAAATGCTTTCAGAAAACAGGCTAAGTTAAGATTTTCACTTGGGTTGAATGGAAGGCAAGAGCTGGGCAATCAATGACAGGTACCCCTCTCTGATGTTGACATGCCTGGCTAATAAAGTCCTGAGACCACAAAATGTCAGAAAGCAGGATCTTTCATATCCATGGCAACTATGTGTTAAGTGAGGTGTGATGTCAGGATCTATACTATGAAGAAAAAATGAAAAGTAAACTATAAAAACATATCAAACATTGGTAATTTATAAAAGACATGGGAGTCACCAGGTGAGTGGTGAGAGAAAAGAGCATAATAAGGGAAAAAGAGCTTACTAAGCACTGGATGGGTTGCTTATTGACATAGGTTATATATTCCAGAAAAAATTTGGTTGGCAAATGTGGCCAAAAGGAACTGATCTTTGTTGAGTGCATATGTTATTATTGAGGCAATATAACAATTCCATAAAGTATATATAATTATTGTCTCATATTTTACAATTGAGGAAAACAGATTCAAAGTTAGGCAACTTGTCTGAGGCCACACATAGAATGAAGAGTAGGGAGCCAAGGCTCACACTCACCTGATTTTTGTTTGTGTGTTTTTGAATTTATTTAATAAATCTTTATTGTTCATATTATTATATTTGTTCCTCTTTTTCCCCGCATAGCTCCCCTCTACAGGGCTTCCACCCCTCCTTCTGCTCTTACCTCCCCCCCACATTGTCCTCATCCATAGGTGTGTGATTTTTGTCCAGTCTCTCCCTGCACCACCTTACTCCTTACCCCTGAGAATTGTCAATCCACTACCTTTCTATGCCCCTAATTTTATTATATTCACCAGTTTATTCTGTTCATCAGCTTTTTAATTCACTTGATTTTTAGATACACTTGTTGATAGATATGTATTTGTTGTTCATAATTTTTATCTTTACCTTTTTCTTCTTCTTCCTCTTCTTAAAGAACACCTTTCAGCATTTCACATAATACTGGTTTGGTGTTGATGAACTCCTTTAGCTTTTTCTTATCTGTGAAGCTCTTTATCTGCCCTTCAATTCTGAATAGTAGCTTTGCTGGGTAGAATAATCTTGGTTGTAGGTTCTTGTTATTCATCATTTTGAATATTTCTTGCCACTCCCATTTGGCCTGAATAGTTTCTTTTGAGAAATCAGCTGACAATCATATGGGTGCTCCCTTGTAGATAATTAACTGTTTTCTCTTGCTGCTTTTAATATTCTCTCTTTGTCTTTTGCTCTTGGCACTTTAATTATGATGTGTCTTGGTGTGGTCCTCTTTGGATTTCTTTTTGTTTGGGGTTCTGTGTGCTTCCTGGACTTGTAAGTCTATTTCTTTTGCCAGGTGGGGGAAGTTTTCAGTCATTATTCCTTCAAATAGGTTTTCAGTATCTTGCTCTCTCTGTCTTCTGGCACCCCATAATTCTGATGTTGCTTCACTTGAAGTTGTCCCAGAGGTTCCTTATACTATCTTCACATTTTTGGATTCTTTTTTCTTTTTTCTTTTCCAGTTGAGTATTTTCTGCTTCTTTGTATTTCAAATCTTTGACTTGATTTTTGCATTCCTCTAATCTGCTATTAGGTCTCTATATAATATTTTTTATTTCAATCAGTGTATGTTTAATTTCTAATTGATCCTTTCTCATCTCCTCTTGAGTCTCGTTAAATTTATCCATCTTTTCTAGGATATTCTTGATAAACCTTATAACTGTGGTTTTGAACTCTATATCCAGTCATTTGTTTTCCTCCATTTCTTTTATTTGTGATCTGTTCCTTTGTCTCGGCATTTTTGCTGCTTCCCTGAGTTGGTAAAGTAGCTTTGTGTGCTAGGTGTCCTATATGGCCCAGTAGCTCCACCTCCCTAGTTACCTGAGGTAGACTCTCTTGGTGCACCCCTTTGTAGACTGTGTGTACAGCCTTGTAGTTAAGTCTTGATTGTTGTTGGTATCACTGGGGGGAATTGACCTCCAAGTGCATTGGTTGTGAGGATCAGCTGTGTCTACGCCACAGGGAGAACTCCTGTGCTGGAGTCATCCTTATACAAGACTTGCAAAATTGCAAAAGCCTCTCTGTTCAGCTTAAATGGAGTGGAGTCTCAGGGCTGAGCAGAGACAGCTTTGGCTTCCTGTCAGCCCTGCCCCATGAGGCTCCTGGGTCTCAATGTCCCTTGGTAATTGTTTCAGCTCTCTCTGTGCACACTCGAGTGCACACACCTCCACACCTCTGCCTTTCCAGCTCCCCTGAGTTTCTGTGTGCTCCGGGGCCCATATGAGTCTGGTTCCCCAGGGTCTCGCCTGAAACTGGGGTTCAGTGCAGTCGGAAGTGGATTTCAGTGCAGTTGGGAGGTTCTGTCTCCCTCTGGCTAGAGAAAGCCAGTGGCACAATCAGCAGTCAGCCCTCTGTGTGCGCCTCCAGACCTCTGCCTTTTCATGGCTTCCCTGAGTTTCCATGTTCTCCTCCCTTTACACGACAGTTCAGACTCCCCCCATATGAGTCTTGCCCAGAACTGGGGTTCAATGTAGTCAGATCTGCGGTTCAGTGCAGTCGGGAGTTTCTGTTTCCCTCCTGCAAGAGGAAGCCAGCCAGGCACTCCACAGCCCATCCTCTCCACACGCATGTCTCTGTAACTCAGCATTTTGCAGCTTCTCTGAGTCTACATAAGCCACTTTCTTTCCTTCTAGTTGTAGAATTTCCACTCAGCCAGCTTTCCAGTGGTTCTGGATGATGTCTGTTCTGTCTTTTAGTTGTAGTTTTGAAATTGTTGTGTGAGGCAGCAGTTTAGGTGTTCCCCTATGCTGCCATCTTGGTTTCTCCCCACATTCACCTGATTTTGAACCATATATTTCCTGCTGTGGTTCCTCCCATGCCAGCTCTTTCTCTGTTCTATACCCTTTCTACATTCCTTTGAATTGCAGGTAATATTTTTACTTTACAGAGTTGGAAATCTGAGATTCAGTATTGTGGCTGATATATAGCTAATTTTAGAATTATTTATTTCTATCTGTAATGCTTTTTAACATCATGTTCAGTAATAAGTTCTGAATACCTGTTATATAAAAAGTTATTTCCTTTGATTATGTAAAGTGGAGCTTCCCTTTGCTTTTTCTCAGTTTCTCCCTTTTTTAAGCTTTGAAAGAGACTTTTCACCTATTGTATTTTAGGAATCTGTGATTTTGTCTGGGTCCAGTGGATCAACAGCAAACATGATTGTCAGTTTTTGTCATGGTTCCTTTCAGCTTCTACTTTTCTCACCCAGAAAACGGACATTTCTCAAATGTGCTCCCATTTGTTTCCTCCTTCTATTATTTATTTGATTTTGTTGTCCATCTTTCAGTTTTACTCAGGTCTAAGGTTAAAACCACCACTGATGTGCCACAACATCTGACTCCCAGCACAACTCCCTTGAACATTGCCCTTAGCCTTAACCAGCTGCTCTTCACTACTGTTCATAGCAGTAAACCAAGTGAAGACCACTTACAGGAAAAAAAATCACTAACCCTTCCATATCCCATCAGGCATGAGATTATCTCTCTACAGAATGCCCATATGTGATTGTGTATCAGTGTATCATCTCTTCCCATGCATACATGTAGCATAATTTTTATATTAGGAAACATTCCCTAGAGGTCATCTTGTGCTCAATATCCCCATTTTATAGATGAAGAACTGAAGTCCAGAGTTTGAGACTTTGTCCAGGTAGATGCAATTACATGATAGAACCCACCATCATCATTAATGTGTTTTGTTTTTTTTTCACAACTCCACCGCTACTCAAAATTACCAGGATAATTCACCATATGCATGACATGGTTTCAGTTATTCATGCTGGAGCGTAGGAGGTATTAGGCTACTTCTTACAATGAGAATTTGAGTTAAGGTGATTCCTTTAAAATGTACTACTAGGAAAAAACAGTGAGGGTACAGAAGAAGCAGGTCAAAGAAGAGAAGGGAACTGAGCAAGAATGTGATTTCAGGCAAAGTTTCAGCCTTAGCCTGATTTCATGGGGATGTCAGTAATGCAAATTACTCTGGGAAACTTCCCATTTTAGGGCCATGGGCTGGGTGTTCAGGCCTTTGTATTAGTCAGTCATTATCTTCTGCTCCTCTCAGGAGACATAAACTTCTGATTTTTTGCCTAAAGACATCTGAAGAAAACTGTAGGTACAAGGTGTTAGAAGTAAAGAATGCAGAAAGTTGCCTAGCTGGTGTGGTTCAGTGGTTGTGCATGGATCCAGGAACCAAGAAGTTACTGGTTAGATTCCTGGTCAGGGCTCATGCTCGGGTTCCAGGTAAATTCCCAGTAGGGAGCATGCAGAAGGCAGTAAATCAATGATGTTTCTCTCTCATAAGAAACTAATAGAAACCAATTCTTAAAAAAATAAATAGGAAGCTGATGTTGGCATTAAGGCAGGTCACCCACATTCCCCATGACAGTAAATAAGGTTTTGGAAGCAATACATTTTCTCAAACCTTTCACAGGCACCTGGGTATTCCATGTCTGTGTGTCAGATACTCCTTCCCCACATGTCCACATCTGACCCCTTCAAAGAGGCCTTCTGTGGCTACCGTGTCCAATTAAGGCTCATCTCCATCCCCCACTGTCTATTCCATTGCTCTATTTTATTTCCTTGGAACACTTACTGCTCTTTGAATTTATTTCTTTACAAGTTTAATACCTTTCTGGCCAATCAATTTAAGTTTCACAAGGCCTGAAATTTCATCTTTCCTTTCACCACGTATCTTTAATCCTAGACAAATGCTTGGCACACAGTAGGTTTTTAATATATACACATTGACTGGTAGTGAAGGGATAGATGGTAAAATAAGTGACTATAAAGCATCTGTAGAGAAATGTGGAACTATTATGAATTTCTGGTAGTATGTATTATGGCACATACAATTTGTTGTCATTCTCTTCTTACCAGTATGCAAGGGACTATACATGAGGGATTGTATTCAAGTTCAATCTATAATCTTCAAAATTATTGTGACAAATTAGTCTTAATGGGTATATTTTACAGTGATAAAATACTTCCAGAAATTTTTTGAAGAAAAGCATGGCATTGAAGGGAGCCTTTTAGTTCTTTGATACATTATGTCTCTCTATTGAATATAATAGCTTTTCTTTTCCCCCAGAAGATGTGTGCATTTAATTATATGTCATTATCTGATATATGTTGGGCATAAAAGGCACTTTCCCTTTTCAGTTATAGGGGACCCATGTAATAGAAAATTTCCATGCTGTGGTGTCTATATTACATCTCATTTGGGATTTGTCCAATCCCCTTTCCCTTTCTGCTCATTATATAATAATTTTATTCTTCAGATCAGAAATTGGCCAGGCATTTATACTACACAAATCTCTCCTTCTGCACCAATGGTTTTCCCTTTAACTAAATATAATTTTCCTGAGCAGCTATTTAGTTATAACCCCATGATATAAAAGAAACATGAAATCTCTCACAAGGAAGATAATATTATGACACAGAGGTTTAACCAGGTTTTCCACAAGATTAGAATGAATGTGACACTATGTTCAGATTCACAATTAAATGTATTATTATTATTATTTAATGTGTATGTGTTCTTTTTTACTGTGGAGAGAATAAAAAGAGAAAATGTGTCTTTGGCTCTAGACCAAGGACAGGAATCAATATTAACCTTAAAAATAACAACTTAAATATATTAAGTTGTGTTTTAAGTTCCAAGGCACTTAATGTGATTATAAAAGTATAGATGGCTAATGTAATTGCCAGAAAAATTACAATTACCTGTTAAATGTCTTTCTCTGTGCTAAGCAAGAGAATAGCTGCTATGGCCAGTCTCTTCACTTCAGTATTGGCATACATAGGCCCCTAATAAATATTTGTTAATTGAGAGGAGAGAGGGAGATGGAGAGACATTGGAAACAGCTACTCCGGAAACTCACTACCATGAAGATAATTTTGTACACATTGCCTAGAAGAAGTATCAAAACACATGAAGCAACTTGAAGAAACAAAATTTCAAAAAATTGTGTAATCAGGAAGAAGTCAAATAGACTAGGACTATATAACCTGTGAAAAATTGCAATAATCATCCCCAATCTTTATCCCTCCCTATATCCTTTTTTTTTTTCCCACATGATTTTGCAGTGTTCTCTCTCAAGCATGTGTGGGAGATTTGTTTCTCTCTTTGGCATGGGTTTAACAATATTTTCTTTTTTGGTCAATAGCATGATGGTTCAAAGATGCACCAAGAGTGTAGAACTCTCAGCAATTTTTTTTTTGCAGTTTCTGTCTATATAGATAATCCTATCCTATCTAATAAAAGAGTAATATTCAAATTAACTATCACTCCACTATACCCACAAGCCACACCCACTAGCCAATCAGGAGTGAGTATGCAAATTAACCCAACAAAAATGGCTGCTGCCACTGAGCGAGCAGGAGGCTTGGCTCCCCTCTAGGCTACAAAGTTACAATTGTAGAAGATAAATAAATCCCAGATATCAGGGCCTCTGCTTGGGTCGCCGGGGGGTGTAGCCAGCCTGCCAACCACCACAGGCCCCTCTTCCAGGCAGCCCCATGCTCCAAGGGAACCCCCACCTTGTTCCAGGACACCCTGCAGGGCAAACCAGCTGGCCCCCACCCATGCACCAGGCCTCTAGCCTATCTAATAAAAGAGTAATGTGCAAATTGAGCACCACTCCAACAGACAAGATGGCTGCCCCCATGTGGACCCAAGATGGCCACCACAAGATGGCAAGCAGGGGAGGGCAGTTGGGAGGGACCAGGCCTGTAAGGGAGGGTAGTTGGAGGTGATCAAACCTGCAGGGGAGGCAGTTAGGGGTGACCAGGGCGGCAGAGGAGGGAAGTTGGGGATAACAGGGCATGGAGGGAAGGGGCAGTTGGGGGGACCCAGGCCTGCAGGGGAGAGCAGTTGGGGGTGACCAGGCCTGCAAGAGAGCAGTTAGGCATCAATCAGGCTGGCAGGGGAGTGGTTAGAAGGTGATTAAGCTGGCAGGCAGAAGTTGTTAGGGGTAATCAGGAAGGCAGGAAGGTGAGCAGTTGGGAGCCAGCAGTCCTGGATTGTGAAAGGATGTCCGACTGCTCGTTTAGGCCAAAAACTACTGGGATCAGGCCTAAATGGGCAGTTGGACATCCCTTGAGGAGTCTCATATTGGAGAGGGTGAAGGTTGGGCTGAGGGACCTCCCACCATGTGCGAATTTTGTGCACCCTGCCTCTGGTCTAATAAAAGAGTAATATGCAAATTGACCATCACACAAAGACGCAAGATGGCCGCCCTTATGTGGTCAATGATGGCTGCCCTTATCTGGGCACAAGATGGCCACCACAAGATGGCCACCACAGGATTGCCTGCAGGGGAAGGCAGTTGTGGGAAGTTAGGGGTGATCAGGCCAGCACAGGAGGGCAATTGGGGGTGACTAGGCCAGCAGAGGAGGGCAGTTGTGGGGGACCAATGCCCGCAGGGAAGGTAAATTGTGGAACCAGGCCTGCATGGGAGGACAGTTGGGGAGGCAAGCTGCAGGGGAGAGCAGTTTGGGGGAACAGGGCTGCAGTGGAGAGCAGTTGGGGGGGGGCAGGCCTGCAGTGGAGGGCAGTTCGGGAGGAGGCAGGCCTGCAGAGGAGAGCAATTGTGGGCAATCGGACTAGCAGAGGAGGGCAGTTGGGAGAAAGCAGGCCAATAGGAGAAGGGCAGTTTGGGGGACCAGGCCTGCAGGGGTGGGCAGTTTGAGGTGACAAAGCCTACATGGGTGGGCAGTATAAGGGGGACCCAGGCCTGCATGGAGGGTAGTTGGGGGGGGATTGAACCTGCAGGGGAGGGCAGTTGGGGGAGACCAGGCCAGGAGGGGAGGGCAGTTGGGGGGACCAGGCCTGCAGGGGAGGGAAGTTGGGAGCTAGCAATTCTGGATTGTGAGAGGGATGTCCAACCACCCCACTGGGATGGGGCATAAACGGGTGGTTGGACATCCAAGAGATGCATGAATTTCATGCACGGGGCCTCTAGTTTGATTATAAAATGGTTATAAAATTCATGGTCCCATGTGACAGATAACATAATATATTGATGAATATTTAGATTAATAGATGGAAAAGAAGTGCTTGTGTATTTGTCATCAACTCAATGCTTGGAAAAAGTCTGCACAACTCATCTCTTTCTGTTCAGGTTCAGAAACCATCTCTTCCTGTTTTTTATTGTTAGATGTGCATATTGTATTTCTCACTGAAAAAAAAGGATAGCAAATCTCAGAATACCATCGTTTTACAGAATCTGCTTGTATAGTAACATTTTGAAACAATATAGGCCCTTTTTGACTCTGCAATTTCTAATATCATTTATTTACTGGTGGTTACTTCTTCACTCCATTGTGTTGCATTATCCTTTTTTTTTAATTGATAAAAATATTTATTCCTTTCAAAACCCAAAACATTTTGTTTTTTAAATTCACATCAAAGCCCTGGCTGGATGCTCATTGGTTAGCACATTGTCTTGATATACTAAATTGTTGGTTCTATCCCTGGTCAGGACACATAAAAGAAGCAACCTATGAATGCATGAATAAGAGGAACAACAAATAGATGTTTCTCTCCCTCTTCCTTCCTTTCTTTCTATAAAATAAAATAAAAAAATTAAGTGTATAGTTCCTATCAACAATAAAAATATTTTTAAAAGTATATCTTAAAATATACTTTTAAATAGTTCAATGGCTTTTATTTTTTTTCTTTTTATTAATTTTTATTAATTTTTATACATATCTCCCCATTGCCCCCCCTCCCTCCCAGGCATACCCCAACCCCCCAGTGTCTGTGATCATTGGTTATGCTTATATACATGCATACAAGTCCTTTGATTGATCACTTATCTACCTCACCTAACTTTAATCTTTCTGCTGTAATTTCACAGTCTGTTTGATGCTCTATGATTTTTGTCCCCCTGAGAATTATCAGTCTACTTCCTTTCTGTGCTCCTGATTCTATTATATTCACGTTTATTCTGTTGATCAAATTTTTAATTCACTTAATTTTTAGATTCACTTGTTGATAGATATGTATTTGTTGTTCATAATTTTTTGTCTTTTACCTTTTTCTTCTTCTTCTTCTAAAAGAGTACCTTTCAGCATTTCATATAATACTGGTTTGGAGTTGATGAACTCCTTTCGCTTTTTCTTCTCTGTGAAGCTCTTTATCTGCCCTTCAATTATGAATGATAGCTTTGCTGGATAGATTATTCTTGGTTGTAGGTTCTTGCTATTCATCACGTTGAATATTTCTTGCCACTCCCGTCTGGCCTGCATCATTTCTGTTGAGAAATCAGTTGACAGTCGTATGGGTGCTCCCTTGTAGGTAATGAACTGTTTTTCTCTTGCTGCTTTTAATATTCTCTCTTTGTCTTTTGCTCTTGGTATTTTAATTATGATGTGTCTTGGTGTGGTCCTCTTTGGATTCCTTTTATTTGAGGTTCTGTGTACTTCCTGGACTTGTAAGTCTATTTCTTTTACCAGATGTGGGAAGTTTTCAGTCATTATTTCTTTAAATAGGTTTTCAGTATCTTGCTCTCTCTCTTCTGGCACCCCCACAATTCTGATGTTGGTACGCTTGTAGCTGTCCCAGAGGCTCCTTACATTATCTTCACATTTTTGGATTCTTTTCTCTTCTTGCTTTTCCAGTTGAATGTTTTCCACTTCTTTATATTTCAAATTTTTTACTTGATTCTTGCCATCCTCTAGTCGGCTGCTAGGACTCTGTATAATATTTTTTATTTCAGTCAGTGTCTCTAGTATGTCCTTTTTCATCTCCTCTTGGGTCTCACTAAATTTATCCAACTTTCTAGCATATTCTTGAAAAACCTTATAAGCGTGGTTTTGAACTCTATATCCAGTCGTTTTTTTCCCTCCATTTCTTTTGTTTGTAATCTCTTCCCTTGTCTCGGCATTTTCACTCTGCTGGGAGAACTTCTGTGTTGGATTCAGCCTTATGATACCAGACTTGCAAAACCCAAGAAGCCTCTGTTGAACTTGGGAGGGGTGGAGTCTCAGGGCTTAAGGGACCACCTTGCCTTCCAGTCGGCCCCGCCCTCCACAGCCCCTGAGTCTCACATGACTGGGTAATGGCTGGAGCGGTTCTTGTGCCCGAGCGCCCACAGTGCCTCTAGTCCGCTGCCCCTCCGGCTCCCCTGCGCACCAAGACCACACAAGACTAGGTCCCCAGGGTTTCGCCCAAAACAGGGGCTTAGTAGAGTCAGAAGTGGCACATTTGGGAGGGTCTGTCTCCCACCCACTCGCAAAAGCCAGGGGTACAATCAGCAATCTGTCCTGTGCGAAGTGCCGTGCGCGCCACCAGGCCTTTGATCTTTTGCGACTCCCGTAAATTTCCGTGCACGTCTCCCTTTTCACAGTCCAAACTCTCCCCATATGAGTTTTGGCTGGATCTGGGGTTTAGTGTTCTAAGATAAGGGTTTCAATGCCTTTGAGGGTCTCCGTCTCCCTCCCGCCAGAGAAAGTCAGCCAGGTACTCCGGCACCCGCTCTCTCCACGCGCGTGTCTCCGTACCTCAGCTGTTTGCAGCTCCTCTGGGTCTCTGTGAGCCCCTCTCTTTCCCTCTAGTTGTAGAATTTCCACTCAGCCATCTTTCCTGTGGTTCTGGATGATGTCCGTTCTGTCTTTTAGTTGTAGTTTTGAAATTGTTGTGCGAGGCAGCAGTGTAGGTGTTTACCTATGCCACCATCTTGGATTCCTCCGCATTATCCTTTGTTTCCAATGGCTCTTTCAAAGGTTGTTGTGCTTCATTGAAGACAACCACAATTATAAGTCTTACTCAGAGATAGCAGGGAAATACGCATAATTGTTTTCTGGTCATGTTGAGTTTAGAATTTGGATTTTATAGATTGAAAATAGAACAATTCATCTTCCAATCATTTCTTCTCTTGAATTCTTTAGACCATAATTACTGTATTTCTAGACTGTGATCTTCTACTTTCCACTCAATGCTAATAGGTAGGGTAGATAAGGAGCCCATAGATGTAGTAAGTAGAGTGGTCCCATAAAATGGCAATCCCCTGTGAGGCATTACTTAAGATTGATTCAGGAAATTATCATTCCGCCACATAGATTGAAAGGTACATTGGTATTTGGTAGCCAAATCTTTGCAGAAGGCATAGCCAGAGGAGGGGTAGTGTGACTATGCTGAGAACTAACTGCTGGGAGCTCATCAGGTAAAGGATTGGCTTTGCCACACCCATTGCCTTCAGGTGTAAAGGTCCCTAGAAACTCTATGAGCAGAATGCAAATGTTGAGCACTAATCAAGCTCACCATTGTTAGCTGTTTATTGTTGGTAGCCAGGAGTTCTAATTTGGTTCTATGTCTGATGAAAGTGAGATTCACCAAATTTAGCAAGTTAGCACTGTTCTGGTAGTTCAAATCTAAGCAAACCCACAAAAACAAACAAACAAACCAACCAACAAACAAAACACATACACACACACACACAAAAAAAAACAAAACTGGAGGGGATTCCATGAATGGAATAAAGGGTTAGAAAGTGCTCAGCAGGGAAAAACAGTGAGTTGGCCACACTCAGATCCTGTTCACTATAAACTTGGCACATTTCTTAATACCTCTGAGTCTCCATTTTCCTGTTTGTAAAATGGAGATAATAAAAGTTTTCATTTTGATAATTTATTTTGGTGAGTATTAAATAAGATACATTATGGAAAGTTCTCAGAAAAATGCTCACCATGACATTTAAGGATTTGCTATTTGTCTTGAGCTTCTTCCCATGACCTATTTCATGCTATACCTCTGGGCATTTCCCAGTTTTCTTTGGCACCCATTGAAAATGTTTTCTGGATTGACATGCACTGCACAATGAACTTCCTGAATCTTTAGTCAGCAGCAATAGGGTCAGAAATGTGAAGATTTCAGAACCACAGATAGATGTCATAGAAGGCATGCATGCCATTCTACAAGAAAGATGGGGATACACCAAAGCCTTCCCTCAAAAAGTGAAGTGCTAGAAAACAAAAGTGACAGCAATTGCTGTAAGGGGGGGGAGGTTGTAAAATGAAACCATAAGTGTTGTTTTTTTCCCCTTGCCCTCCTTCTGATACCACTGTTCTAATGCTATTATGGCTTTTATTGCCATTTTTTTGGCCATCGGATTAATGTGAGGCTCTGTACAAGATGTGTGCCATAGAAAGAACATGAATAAATAATGCTTTATGGTTCCGTGAGGGAACAAAATGTCTAAATACTTTCAGAGTCTCTGAAGAAATATCAGTGTAATTTTCACTGAGAAAAGGGCCCTTGGGTTGTCTGGAAAATACTATTTTAAAAAATTATACAACCATAAAAGCAATAATGTATATGTAAGTTAAAAATATTTCCTTTAATATAGTAAATGCAAAACAAAAAGTGTTAATGTCTAAATGGGTGACCGTGTATATCTGGATAATGCTTTTACATGGAGCTACTACAAATTGGTCTATTAAGGAGCAGATGAAGGTAACTGTTCACATTCAGTGACAAGGCTTCTAGTCCTAGAGTCAGAAAATTTGGCTCTTTGGTTACTAACTGGGTATACTTCAATTCTTGCAATTGCAAAATAAGAATATTGAAATAAGTGGAATCAGCTTGTGATTGTCTGCTTTAAACACTAAGAATGTTATCATTGGCACTGTTTAAAGAAAATCTTACAATGTTAACCCCATTTAAATTAGATATCATAGTTACATTTGTCTTAAACATACACACATACACACACACAATTCTTATTACTACCAATAGCAGTAATTATTGATAATCCAGTGGATCTTTAGGAAAATAACTCCCATTGATTATATTCCCATTCTTTTATCAGAAAGTTTAATTTTTAAAGATCTTAAAGCAGTTTCAACTCTTGTTAATTCATGCTGAGGCAAATAACATAATTCAAAGGGATGGATGACCAAAAATATGCTCATACTCACGAGCAATTATAAGGATGAAATTAAAGCTATAGTAAGGTATAGTTTCACAAGCATGTTATTGGCAAAGACATTTAAATTTGATACTATCAAGTATTAGGTAGATGTGGGAAAATATTGTTGAGAAGAACATAAATTGGTTCAACTACTTTCAATTTAATGATTACTTTTGAATGTGTATCTTGTATCAGGCAGTATGCATAGCTCCTTAAACACATGCTTGCACTTCACCTTCACAGTCCCATTGTGGGGCTGCCATTTTACTAGATGAGAAACTGAGTAAGAGCAGTATGTCCAGTGGCCCAGCTCAACTGAGTGAAGCCCAGATTTGAAACAAGGCTTGTTGGAGTGAGTCTAAGTCATATGTGTTTAATTCTATTTTACTGCTTCTTACTACTTTTAAAGGTTTTAAAATAACGTTTTTAAATTTTTTTAATTCAGGTAAGATTCAAAACACAAAATTCACCATTTTAATTGTACAATTTGGTTGTTTTTAGAATATTCACAATATTGTGTAATCATTAGCCCTATCTTATTTTAGAACATTTCTTTCATCGCCAAAAAAGAAACCTTTACTCATCAGCAATCACTCACTTTGGAGAAATATTTAAAAACATCAAGTGTATCAGTTATCTCTTACTATAGTGATACTGTAGCAAACCATGCAAGACTCAATGTTTTAAAACAAGAACCATTTATTGCTTTTGATGGGTTTGCTCACTCATGCATGTGTGGTCAGCTGTAAGTCGCTAGACAAGTCTAACAAGTCTAGAAGCATCACATGGTTGATTTTTGTCTGACTGACAGCTGGGCTAGGATAGCTGATGAGATGCCTGGGCTCTCCTCCACATGACTCTTACAGGTGTCTGTTATATCCCAACAGAAAGCTAGGCACATTCTTCTGCAAATCTGAGAGAAACAACAGTGAGCAAGTTTAGTCATGCAAGGATGCAAGCAAAAATGCACAATCACTTTCAAGCTTATATTTGCATTATATTTGCAATTGTCTAAAGCAAATAGCACTTGGCCAACCCAGGGTTACACTTTTATAAGAAAAGGAGTGTTTATAAAGGGAGGCCATTAACTGGGACCATTTGTCCAATATATCTGACTTATTAAGTAGTATAAATGATTCACATATTTTATGAACCAATATTTCCATTCATAAAATCTCTGATATGTACAAGGATACATGAATAGGCATATTGTAAAGAAATTAGAAAGGTCTTAAATGTTCACCAAGAGATCAGTTGAAAATTTAATAAAATCATACAACAGATAATATAATAAAAAATAAGGTAAATAATGTTCTTTAAAACCAAATATTAAGTAAAAGAAAGCAAGTTGAGAGAAGATATGTAAAACATGGTATTATTTATTAAAATTAAAATAAAGGAGACACACACAGTGATTCTTTGAGAAACGTAGGCAATAAAATATCCCTTACCAGCTCCTGTGGTTACCTCTGGAAAGGTGGGGGAAGAGGAAAGAAATGAGAGTGGGAGGCAGTGGAAGAGCACTGGATTCTATTATGTCTGAATTATGTATTTAAAAAATGGGTACTGGAGATATATATCTGGTAACCACTTCTCAGGATCAAAATATTTTATAAAAATAAAAAATGTTAATAAGAAATATTCTGTACACATAAAACAACCAGTGAGTTTTATCTAGAAAAGCATGAGAAAGAACTTATAACCATCTAATAAAAAAGTGCAATATGAGAGTTATTAAATTGACCAATGCAAATAAACTGACATTTTCTTGGAATGGCACAAGAACAGGGTTGGTAATGTCAGCAAGTATCCCAATGAACTGGGCCAAGGAGGCTCCTGATCAGTTCAAGCAAATTGTCAAAGAAGGCCAGCCTCTAATCAAAACCAAGAGAGGGACTACTCACAGATAAAGTGAGTGTAAAAAATATCTATGTAGGAGTGTTGTCACTCACAAAAAATGACAATAAATACTCTTCATGTGCAATTATGGTGGCTCCCTCTTATGGAGTGGCTCTGAAATAGATGTAGGGTAGAAGAAGGAAATGGCACCTCAGAACCCAACTGGGTGTTATTCCAAGGATGGTCCATGAACCAAGAACATCCTCCAGGAACTTGAGAGAAATGCAGGATCTCAGAATCTGCCCAAGACCATCTAAATCAAGATACATGGGGCTGGAGCCCAGCAACTGGTGTTTTAAGCAGCTCTTCAATCAATTCTAGTGCACACCTGCCCAACTTTGAAAAACACTGACAAATAATTAACAGTTAAGTGCATTTAAGCAATGATTGCATCCACAAAATAGTAGTGACATGATTGCTGCAATATCAAGGAGAAATGCTTACAGGAGGTTTCCATAAACCTAAGATGAGAAATGGGCTATCTAAGGCAGGGATTTCAGTTTTTATTGCACTGAAATATATTTACTTTTACAGTAGTCAGCTTAGAACAATACCAAAGTGGGAAATTGAAGAACTAAAAATAAAACTGAAAACTATATTTATTCACACTTTTTATTTTTGTACTTTGAACATCTTCATACCTTGTATAGTATATTGCTTTTTGATTTAAAAATTATATACTTCTTTTGTGATACACAACACATATATCACTGTCTATTCCACAGAGATTTCTTACAGGATGAAAAATTATTCAGCTTCAATTCATATTTTTATTTTCCTTGGTGAAATAAAATACCAGTAGAATTTAATGTAATAGACTACATAAAACTAATTTAACTTTTATTCTAGTGGTCACATCTATAAAAGAGAAATTTTCAATAAAGGTTGAAATTCTATAAAATTTAATCACTAACTATCCAGAGAATAGCTATAAACTATTTGAGTTTTCATCATGTGTCCATTTGTATCTTAGACACTTAACTTCTTCAGAAAAGTATATTCTATGTTTAAATACTTTTTTGTTCTCTTATGTTACTACTGATATTTATATATTTATTTAACAAGCAGATATTGAGCACTATGTGCCAGCAACTATTACAGGTCTAAAGAATAAATAAGCAACCAAATCAGGTACTACCCGGTCAGTGTGGCTCAATGATTGAGCATCCCCCTATGAACCAGGAGATTACAGTTTTATTCCTGGTCAGGGGACATGCCCAGGTTGTGGGCTCGATCTCTAACAGGAGGCATGAGAAGGCAGTTCAACATCAGTGATTCTCTTTCCCTTTCCTTTTGTCTCTAAAAGCAATACAAATATTTTTTAAAAATCAGATACAGTTGCTGATCTCAGGAATTTACAAGCTGGGTTGGGGAGACAGACAATAAATAAATGGTATATAATATGTCACAGGGTGATAAATGCAGTAAATAAAATCAAAGCATGCTGTTAATTGAATGATCAGGCAGGCTCTGATAAGATGACAGAGGAAAATGAGGAAGAGATTGGTGGGATTATGGGAGAAAAAGATCTCAGGGGCGAGGAGGAAAAGAGTGCAAAGTCCCTGAGGCAGGAGAATGGGGAGGGGGCATGTTTAGAGAAACATTAATTATGCCAATTTGAAGCTGAGAAGAGAGGAGCGTGACTGAGGTAAGTTTCATAGATCTGTCTCATTTGGCAATTTGAGAGCAATCAGCTCATTTCATGACAAAAGAGACTTTTTAACATTACCCCATATTGATCAGCTTTATTATCTCTGCTATATGCAAAGTATACAGCTGATACCAAAATGCCATTAAGAGAATGATTCACACTGTGTCAGTAATAGTGAGCTCTTGATATGTTGTCTGGAATGTAACATCGACTACACAATTGGACAAGCCCAAATGAAAATTGCACAGGCGGTTAAATTATGCCCTATTCTTTTAGGAATTCTCTCTTGAACTTCTCATATTATTGTGTTAGAAATTAGAAACATGTTTCTGTCTGGGCCAAGGCTCAGGGCAGGGTGGGAGTAAGAGCTTGAAAAAATTAGTTATAAACTCCTTATTTTCAATCTGAGCTAATCCTTTGAATTTTGCTGAAATCTATCTTCATATAGTACATTGAATTCCTATAGAGTACTTTTCAATACAAGGTAAAATGTTGGATATACTTTGGATGATAATATCCCAGAGGGGGCATATTGATATCCCAATGTAAGTGTGTGTAGCTATTGAAAACCTTGAGAGGTCCTGACTCCTTCAGCCAAGGCTTCTTTCAGCTCCTGGAATCTGTCAGGAAACCCAGGCCACAGGGTCTCTGCACATGAGCTTCTTTCTGCTTAGATGTACATTTTGGATGACTTCGAGGTTCCAAGACCACACCCCAGATTCATTAAATTAGGATCTCTTGGCTAAAATCCAGGTATCAGTACTTTCCAGGGGATTCCAATAGCCACCAAGCCTTTGAACTTAAGTATCTGTTTTTCAACCCAAGTCCCAATCCCACTTCCCACCTACTTCTCTTTGGCTTCCTTGCTTAATAATCCTTGCTCAATCTTTGCTCAGTGACTCTTTCCCTGACCTTCCCTGCCCTAACCCTTGTTAGGCAAGTACTTCCTTCTCTGCAAACTCTTACCATGGTTGTTATTTTGCATTTCTCTGTAACATTATTTATTTAATATTGTTCTTCTCCAAACTCTTTTAAGAGTGATCTCTCTAAGACGTTACTATGACACCCAACACTTGCAATCCTGTTGTATTAATGCCAAGACTGATGACTGAATCTGTATGAAATTATTATCCTTTTGCTTTCTGAGTCAATCAAATGCCCCTTATAAGAATGTCAAAGTAGTGCTGATCAAATCCATTTCGGACAAAGTTATCATCCCCAATTGGAACTTTGTGGTTTAAACTAAAGTGTTGAGAAGGCACCCTGTAATATGAGATGCAGTGTAGGCATCTAAGTATTAAGCAGGTGCTTATTTTCTGCCAGATGATTTTTGTCAAAATGAATCTTGCCTTATGTGCAGGAAAACATACGGTGTTAATAAAAAAAAAAAGTGTTTCTCTAAAGCTGGTTTGGAACACTGGATAGAGCTTCGGCCTTTGGAAAATGGGGGTAGAGAGAAGTAGAAAATGATAAAGAGGGTCAAATATGCGGTGAGAGAAGATTTGTCTTTGGGAGTTGAACACACAATACAATATAACAGACGATGATTCATAGAATTGTACACTTAAAATCTACATAATTTTATTAACCAATATCACCTGAATAATTTAATTGAAAAAATAACAAAGGTAAAACATTGAAAAGATAGGAAAGAAATATAATAGGAGATGGGAACACCAGAATGAAGATCCTGAAAAATTCTGAAAGATGGAAGTTGTAATCATGCAAACAGGTGATATGAATGCGTTCTAGAGAAGTTGATGCTGTGCTGGTTGCGAAAATTGGCTGATCAGAAGAGCAGAACCGAGAGAAGGTATGTAATATGGGGGATGGGCTGAATTTTTGCTAAATTGCTTATAGAATAGCCTCTCCGGGTCTTTTTCATCATCCCATGAGTGCAACTGCAGAACTCACTCCCAGGATAAATCCAAAGAGATTCTCACTTAAGGAGACAAAAGTTCTGGGCAGAGCCTGGGCATCCAGAACAGGAGTCAGCTTTCTAGTCTAGAACCCATTTTATCATGACATTTGGAGGAGGACACAGCTTCCTGCACACTCCCTTACCAGGGAGTGGACGAGAGGCCTAACACTCCACATTCTCTCATCACATATTTTATAGCAAGTCATACCCTCTTTTAGTGTAGATGTTAGAAATGGCTAAGAATATTCAAGCCAGCTGCAGATGTTATTAACCTAGTTTTTCAACAATGAATTCCTGGAAAACCAATATTTCCAGATATTTAGAGAAAATGACTATGTAAATGAAAAAAAAAAAAAAGTTGAGCCCTAGCCTGTTTGGATCAGTGAATAGAGCACTGGCCTGTAGACTGTAAGGTCCTGGGTTCGATTCTGGTCAATGGCACATGCCCGGGTACTAGGCTGGATCCCCAGTAGGGGATGTGCAGAAGACAGTCAATCAATGATTATCTATCATAACTGATGTTTCTGTCTCTTTCTCCCTTCCCTTTTTCTCTGAAATCAATAAAGAAATATATATTAAAAAAAGAAAGAAAAAACAAGATAAGCAAAAGAAAAACAGACTTAAGGGGATATATCAATAATCTAGAGAAAGGAATGCAAACATAAACTTAAGATCTCAGAGGAATTTGAGATGTCATTGCACCCATAGAGAAACATCCTTAAATTGAATCAATTAGTGAATAAATTGATTCAATTAGTAAAATGTTTAAAGATGAATAAAAGACCTTCAGGCAAAGATACCTACTCCAGAAAATTCTTCCTGTTATATATTACAGAAATAATACAGATTTTACACAAACTCAGAGTAGTAAAAGAGGGAGCATTTTGCAACTCATTAATTAGGCTGGCATAACTTTGATACCAAAACCTGGCAGTCATTGTCTAGGAAAGAAAAATAACAACTCCATATCTTACATGGAAATATATGAGAAAATCCTTTTAAAATTAGCAAACAATATATATCTATACTAATAAAAGGGTAATATTCTAATTAGGCCAGACATCTTTGGGATGTCCTTCCAGATAAAATCACAGTGGCAGGGGCCAAGGCAGAGGCAGTTAGGGGCAATCAGATCAGCAGGAAAGAGCAGTTAAAGGTGATCAGGCCAGCAAGGGAGCAGTTAGGGGCATCAGACCGGCAGGCAGAGGCAGTTAGGTGTGATCAGGTAGGCAGGCAAGTGAGCAGTTGGGGACCCAGTGATCCTGGATTGTGAGAGAGATGTCTGACTGCTGGTTTAGGCCTGATTCCTGTGGGATTTGGCCTAAACCTGCAGTCAGACATCCCCCAAAGAGTCCTGCATTAGAGAGGGTGCAGGCTGGGCTGAGGACCACTTTCCTCCACCATGCATGAATATTGTACACCAGGCCTCTAGTCAGTATATAAAAAGGATGATGATCAAGTTAAGTTTATTACAAAATGAAAGAGTGGTTAAATAATATATATATTTACACTATCATTGTAAAGCTACTGTAAGCTGAGAATAGGTGGCCAGGTACCAGGACTGACTGACAGAACAATGGAACATAATAAATTCCATAAACAGACCCATGTGTTCATTATCACTTGATTTGCAACAAAGGTGACATTGCAACCAGAGACAAAGGACTTCTTTCCCTTTAATAAATTGTATTGGGCCACTTGGATATCAATACGGAATATTTGAATCTTGCCTCCAACCTCTCACCATACACAAAAATAAATTTCAAGTGATTATAAATTAAACTATGAATGGTAGAAAAACAAAACTTATAAAAGACAACAAAATCCACCTGGTCAGTGTGGTTCCAGGGTTGAGGGTTGACCTATGAACCAGGTCATGTTTCAACTTCTGGTCAGGGCACATGCCAGGGTTTCAGGCTCTATCCTTAGTGGGGGTCGTGTAAAAGGTAACTGATTCTCATCATTGATATTTCTATCTCTCTCTCGAAAATCAATAAAAAAAAATTTTTAAATAAAAAATAAAAGACAACAAAATCAAATATCTTCATGACCTAAATGGAAGGAACTTAAAGAGTACACACAAATCGTTAAACATAAAGGAAAATATTGATTAAATATATTATTTTTGTTTATTAAAACATAAAATTAACATAATATAAAAGGCAAGCCAAAGAATGGGAGAAGATAATTGCCACGCATAAAACCAACTAAGGGCTTGTGTCCAGAATATGCAAAGAGCTCCTACAGATTAATTAAGAAATATAAGCAGCTCAATGGGAAAATTGGCAAAAGATTTAACCTGCCATATAACAAATGGCCTACACAGATACCAAAATATACTCAATTCAGATTTGAAAAACAAAATGCCATTTCACATCTGTCAGAATAGCTATACTTAGTAGACTGGCAATACCAACAGACAAATAGACTGATTAGAGCAACTCATATGTTACTGGTATGAGGAACATTGGTATAACTGCTTTGGATAAACGGTGTGCAAATATCTTCTAAAATTTAATAAAATCACATTTTATGACTCTAGATGGGATAAAATAAAACACAGAACTCTGAATATATATGCACAAAACAAAAATGTTCTTAATGCCTTGATTTATAATAGCCAAAGACTGTGTGTGTGGGGGGAGGGGTAGAGGGCATGTATAAACATTAGAAAGGATAAGTTTCTGTATATTCATAAAATGGAATACTATTCAGAAATTGAAATGAGTATGTCACTTCTATAAGCAACAATATGGATAAATCTCACAAACCTACTGTTGAGTGACAGGAGCTAGTATTGAAAGAACATATAGTGTTTTATTTCTATTTACATAAATTTCAAAACAGGCAAGACTATTAAGTTACTAGGAATAAGAATAATGATGCTTTATGGAGAAAAGGGGGTTTTTAATTGAAAATGGGGCACAAAGGGGGCTTCTGAGGCAAAGATAGTGTTTTATTTCATGACTAGTGCTGGAGTATACTTATGCAATGATTTTTAAATAATCCATCAAGCTATAATTTGTTCATTTTTCTGTATGCATATTATTCTTAATTTTTTTAAAAGAATTAAACACAACTGCATTGCATGCTAAACATTAAGAATTGGATTGGCATTAAAATTCTCACATCAGCAACCTTGTATCTTAAAAGTTGATGCAATTATGCCTTCAAAATTCTGAGGGGGGAAAAACAACAGGAGGCTAGAATTCTAAGAAACAAAACCTATATTCATTCATGTAAGGACTCATTAAATTTACCTCTTGTTCACCATTTCTAAAAGAATCCAGGAGAAATTTGAAGGCCTTAGGAAACAATAGAACTAACCCAGGAGAACAATAAAAATAAATAACAAGACAGCTGTGTTTATGGCCTAGAAGCATATTCTATCATTTGACAAGTAGCATGGTAAGAAAAGTAGATGCTTTAAGGAATGTGATAAAATAGAAATATTTTCTTTTTCACATCATGAAAAAAAAGGTAATGCAATAAAATTCTATAAGAGATTTATAAAGTAGTATAAGAAAATCATAGTATAAATTGAAGTAAACTGAAATGTGTCATTATATCAAACAAGTGATGGGATATAATTGAATATATTTGACCTTAATGGTTGAAATATTTATTCTTTTTCAAGTAACTCAGGTTAAGAGATGGAGAATTACCTTTTTGTGGGTTTAATCACACTACTGATTTCTGCATAATCATCATATTTTAAATATTGTTTATTGGTTCATGATTTTCAGAACCAGACTATGGATGTAAAAGTTTATTGTACATAGAGGTCAGAATAAAAATGCCACAAAACATTATCAAAGCAATACAATGCTTGGCAGATTATGACAAGTGATAGATGTTGGGGCTGAAAGAAATTGAGATCTGTAGCTTAAAGCTGCAGATGATGATTTGATTTTGGGTGGAAAGAACACAATACAATATACTAATTATGTATCATAGAAATGCACACTTGAAACCTATATAATATTATTAACCAATGTCACTCCCAAAATTTAGTAAAAATTTAAAGAAGCTGATGAGTGTAAAATAGAGGTCTTAGTATGTAATTAAAAACTTTCTTAATGTAGTCAACAAACAGATGGGAAAAGAGAATGTAGATTGGAGAGATATAGAGAAAATAAACTGAATATTTCTTGCATCAACATTGAGCCTGAACAGATAGATACTGCTTATTGTTCACAAATATGGACATAAAGGTACAAATATTTTATGTAGTACTAGAGGCCTGATACACAAAATTCATCCTCAGGGGGCAGAGGAGGGTCCCTCAGCCTAGCTTGCACCCTCTCCCATATGGGACCCCTTGAGAGATGTCCAACTGCCCTACTGGGATTGGGCTTAGATGGGCAGTTGGACATCCCTCTCACAATCCAGGACCACTGGCTCCCAACTGCTCGCTTGCCTGCCAGCCTGATCACACCCTAACTATTCCCCTGCAGCCTGATTGATGCCTAACTGCTCTCCTGCCAGCCTGTTTGCCCCTAACTGCCCTCCCCTGTAGGCCTAGTACCCCCTAACTACCCTCCCCTGCAGGCCTGGTCTCCCCCAACTACTCTTTCCTACAGGCCTGGTCACCCTCAACTTCCCTCCTCTGCCAGCCTGGTCATTCCTGACTGCCCTCCCTTGCCGGCTTGATTGCCCCCAACTGCCCTCCCTTGCAGGCCTGGTCCCTCCCAATTGCCTTCCCCTGCTGGCCTGATCATTCACAACTGCCCTTCCTTGCAGGCCATCTTGTGGTTGCCATCTTGTATCCACAAGGGGGCAGGATCTTTGACCACATGGGGGCAGCCATCTTGTGTGTTGGGATGATGGTCAATCTGCATATTATTCTTTTATTAGATAAAATAGAGGTCTGGTGCATGGGTAAGGGCCAGCTGGTTTGCCCTGAAGAGTTTCAGATAAGGGTGGAGGTTTCCTTGGGGCATGGGGTAGCCTTTGCAAGCCAGCCACACCCCCCAGAGACCCAAAAAGAGGCCCTAATATCTGGGATTTATTTATTTTCTATAATTGAAACTTTGTAGCCTGGAGTGGAGCTCACTCTGTGGCCGCAGCCATTTCTGTTGAAATTTATTTATCTTCTATAATTGAAACTTTGTAGCCTTAAGGGGAGGCCAAGATAGGCCAGGGCTGCAGAAAGCGTGGCTACCTTCATCGCAGGGGGAACCCAACCCTCCCTCCTACTCTCTCCATGATCACAGCCATCTTGGTTGAGGTTAATTTGCATACTTGCTCCTGATTGGCCAGTGGGCATGGCTGGTGGGGGTGGCTGGTGGTGTAATGGAGGTGTGGTCAATTTTGATACAGTGGTACCTCGAGATACGAGTTTAATTCATTCTGTAACCTTGAGGCCTGGGAAACTATGAGACGCTTGAGTCGAGGTAAACTGGTGGGTCCTGTGCAGCCGGCCGATCCGCGCGATTACTCCTATCTCAAATGTTGCTCGTATTTCAAAGCAAAAATTGCTCTACGGCTCGTATCTCAAAAATCTTGTATGTTAGGGCACTCATATCTCGAGGTACCACTGTATTATTCTTTTATTAGGCAGGATTACCTTCAAAGGCTTAAGGGGAGAACTACACAAAAACTGTTTGTGAGAAGCAGTGGAGGGGTGAGGGAACAAGAGATATAAGGGAGAGTCTTTTACATTTTGTACTTTTTTCTTACTTTTTTTCTCTATACTTGCATCACATCTATTAAAATAATAACAAATACAAGTTCTCAATTAAGACAAAAATAATTATTAAGGGAATTATAAAGAAGTAGAGGAAAATTAAAATGTGCATATATAAAACTTATGATTATAAGCACCATTTTATTTTGGTACCACTATGAAATAAATGGCCTTTCTTTTGCTTTCCGTGGTAGATTTTGAAATTAGCTGCACACTTTGCATCTCTTTCCATCTAGAGTTTTTTGTTTTTTTGTATTTTTTTTTCATGCCCTGGAATCTGGCTGGTTCAATGACTTGCTTGGCTAATGTAGCAAATGTGCTATAAGAAGCTTGAAAGGTGCTTATAAATTATGACTTCTCTCTTGCTAATTTGGATCTTGGGACATCTATGTGAAGAAATCTAGGCAGGCTGCTGAATGATAAGAAGCATGTGGTCCCAGAGAGCTGACCCATCTCTGTGAGGGAGGCTATGCTAGATTATCCAGCTGCTGGCTGACTGGCTTGTTGGCCATAGACCCCAGGGTGTGTCTGGCCAAAACCAATTAAAAAATCCCAGATCAGATAAACTGTCCAGTGAACCCACAGAATTGTGAACTAAGTAAGTGTTGTTTTTTATGTTTTGGAGAGTTTATTATGTAGTAAAATTTAACTGATGTATTTCCTATAAATGGAGGCATTTTGAATTCTACCATGTCATAAGGCATTTGTGAATACTAACAATTAACTTATAATGGATAAGATCCTGGAGATATGACTAGAACAGAAAATTTAGTATATCTTTCAATGCATTTAATATATCTTTAAATGGGTGATGAGTTTTTTTAGTACACAAAACTTTATGTGACTTTCTCTTCATTATTCCATGTCTTGTGCTAAAATGTTATTGCTAAAATATTGGCACCTATGTATATTCATATAAATTTGTCTAGATAACACCTTAGAATGTTTTGTAAATCAAACTTGGCTTGAGATACACTAGAACAAAAAAAAGGACTGGGTAATTTAACTGGGATTAAGGATTAAAATGGGCTTTAGCTAGTTTGGCTCAGTGGATAAAGCATCAGCTGGCAGAGTGAAGGGTCCCAGGTTCCAATTTCAGTCAAGAGCATATGCCTGGGTTGTGAACTTGATCCCTAATAGGGGGTGTTCAGGAGGCAGCCAATCAATGATTCTCTCTCATCACTGATGTTTCTAACTCTTTCTCCCTGAACCATCCTCTCTGAAATCAATAAAAAGATGTTGTTGTTGTTGTTTAAAGAAATGAAATAGGATTAAGGAATAGTTTTTGACAACTATAAAATTCACTAGAGCATTAGTTGGCACTTTTAGCTCTAACTAACACAGACAAGGACATGGTGAACAATATTCAAGAAAGGGTGAAGGAGGTAAGGGAAGAAAAGGGGAGCATCTCTAAAACTTTCAACAGTAAAAATACATTTTTTAAAAAAGAAAGTCAATGAATATTTCCAAGTACTTTCACATTTTCAGAGGTATTGAAAAATATATTTATTTAGAAAACAATTAAAAAACCCCATTAGAATTTACAATTAAGACATTATCTTTGTTTTCTAAAGGACCATCAAATTAAAGGAAACTCTAAAGGAAAAATGTAATCATCTAGATTTATTACAGTTCCTAACATTATCTTTAAACTTTTCAGTCATGTCAAGGATGAAAAATTATATCAAATTGCCAATACCATTCAATGGAGAAAGAACAGCCTTTTTAGTAAAAGGAATTTAGACCACATACAAAAGAATTAATTTCTACCCTTTTTTACCATGTACAAAAAGTTAATTCAAAATGGATTAGAGAGTTAAATGTAAGAGCTAAAACTACTAAATTCTTAAAAGAAAGTTCAAGAGCAAATCTTTGTGACTTTGGATTCGGCAGTCTTCTCAGATATGACACCAAAATCCCAAGTGCCAAGAAAAGAAAGATACATTAGACTTCATCAAAATTTAAAACTTATACTTCAAAAGATGACATCAAGAAAGTGAAAAGAGAACTGAAGAATGGGGAAAATATTTACAAACCAGATATCTGATAAAGTTGTAGTATCCAGAATATATAAATAATTCTTAAAATTCAAAAACAACAACAACAAAAATAACCCAATTAACACATGGGCAAAGGATCTTAACAGACATTGAAAATGAAAATAATCGGGGGGGGGGGAGGGGGGAGAAAATGGCGGCGGAGTAGACAGACGCATCTGGAGCTTTGTCGCTGGGCAGAGGGAGAGAGAGCGGCTGAGAGTTGCATGGGGAATGTTTGTTGGCAAGCTAGGAGTCAGTTGTCCTCCAGGGGAAGGCGGGGAACTGCTGGAAGGGGCTCTCCCGGCCAGGCAGCCCCACTGCCACGGGGTTTTTGTCCACCGGAGCCACAGCAAGAAGGTGGAGCCCGAGCCATCTTGCAATGGGAGGTGGATGTCTGTGGCACTCTGAAGCCTTCGGCTGGGCACCCATCCAGCAGCCAGGGACCCGGGGACCCAGAACTCCGCACTCCAAACGGCGCAGACACGCAGCGGAATCAGAGATCCACAGAGCACATGGAAAGGTCAGATTGCGCCTGACTTAAGGGGGAGGTGGATGTCTGCTGAGGTTTGAAAGCTGCTGCTGATGGGAGGCACCCACAGAGCAGCCAGGACCCAGAGCACGGCTTCCCAGGCGGCACAGAAGCACAGGCGGAGGATTCAGAGATCCACATGGCGCGGGGGGAGGGTCAGACTTAGCCTGGGCCAGGGTGCGGTCTCCTACCCCCGCAGGGCAGAGACGCACACAATGCGGGAGCCGGGCTGCGGGAAAGCTGCCTCTGGAGAGGTCCGCAGAGGTGGTCAGGGCGTGATCCCTGAGTGTGAAGGCAGACCTGCTGAGCTGTTGACAGAGGAGAGCTCTGGAAAACGACTTTTTTTTTTTTCTTTTTCTCTGGGGCAGAGGGACAACCTGGGAGTTATTGCAGTGTCCAGGCTGCAAAACTCCCACAAACTGGTTTTGGGAACCACAGAGTAGCAGGATCTGAGCACAGCCTAGAGAGGTCCTGTGCTTTGTCTCAGAGATCAGTTCCGAAACACTGCCACCCAATGGATGACACACAAATTGACTCTCGCATAACCACAAGAGAATAAAGAGATTAAAACACCAAGAGGGGAACACAGGGAACTGCAATACCTCCCCTACTGGGAAACAGGAGTGCCAAGC
>JAAGEH010000006.1:21998161-22024045 GCA_011751065.1 Lasiurus cinereus | reverse complement strand
TGAAAGAGAATTATAGGCCAATATCTCTCATGAACATAGATGCCAAAATCCTCAACAAAATTCTAGCAAACCGGATCCAGCAGTACATCAGAAAGATCATACACCATGACCAAGCAGGATTCATCCCAGGAATGCAGGGATGGTTCAATATCCGTAAATCAATAAATGTGATACATCACATACAAAAATTGAGAGATAAAAATCACATAGTCATATCAATTGATACAGAAAAAGCATTTGACAATATCGAACATCCTTTCTTGATAAAAACTCTCAGCAAAGTGGGAATAGAAGGATCATACCTCAACATCAAAAAGCCATATATGATAAACCCACAGCTAACATCATACTCAATGGGCAAAAACTAAAACCATTTCCTCTAAGAACAGGAACAAGACAGGGATGCCCACTCTCACCTCTCCTGTTCGACATAGTACTGGAAGTATTAGCCATTGCAATTAGACAACAAGAAGAAATAAAAGGCATCCAAATTGGAAAAGAAGAAGTAAAGCTGTCCTTATTTGCAGATGACATGATATTGTACATAAAAAACCCAAAGGACTCCATTTCAAAACTAATTGACTTAATTAATGAATTCGGCAATGTAGCAGGATACAAAATTAATGCTAAGAAGTCTGTGGCATTTCTATACACTAACAGTGAAATTATAGAAAGAGAAACTAAAAAAGCAATCCCATTTACCATCGCACCAAAAAAATTAAGATACCTAGGAATAAACCTAACTAAAGAGGTAAAAGACCTTTATGCAGAAAACTACAGGACACTGAAAAAAGAGATAGAGGAAGATGTTAACAGATGGAAGAGCATACCATGTGCATGGATTGGGAGAATCAACATCATTAAAATGTCCATACTACTCAAAGCAATCTACAGATTCAACGCACTACCCATTAAAATACCAAAGACATATTTCACAGACCTACAAAGAATTCTTCATAGATTCATCTGGAACAAAAAAAGACCACGGATAGCTACAGCAATTCTGAGAAAAAAGAATAAAGTAGGTGGGATCTCAATACCAGACTTCAAGCTATACTACAAAGCAACTGTTCTCAAACAGCCTGGTACTGGCACAAGAGCAGACATATAGATCAATGGAATAGAATAGAGAACCCAGATATCCACCCAAACCACTATGCTCAATTAATATTTGACAAAGGAGGCATGAACATTCAATGGAACCAAGATAGCCTCTTCAATAAATGGTGTTGGGAAAATTGGACAGATACATGCAAAAAATTGAAACTGGACCACCAACTGACACCAAATACAAAAATAAATTCAAAATGGATACAGGACTTAAGCATTAGAAGGGAAACCAAAAAAATCCTAGAGGAATCCACAGGCAGCACAATCTCAGATATATGCGGAAAGAACTTCTTCACTGATACTGCTCCAAAGGCAATGGAAGCTAAAGAAAAAATAAACAAATGGGACTACATCAAAATAAAAAGCTTTTGCACAGCAAAAGAAACCATCAACTAAACAACAAGAAAGATCAATGCATAGGAGAACATATTTGCAAATGCTATCACTGATAAAGGTTTAATCTCCAAAATCTACAACCAACTTATACAACTTAATAAAAGGAAGATCAAGGATCCAATAAAAAAAATGGGCAACGGACCTAAATAGAACCTTTTCAAAAGACGACAGAAAGAAGGCCAAGAGACACATGAAAACATGTTCAAAGTCGTTAATCATCCGAGAGATTCAAATCAAAACGACAATGCGATACCATCTTTCACCTGTCAGAATGGCAATCATCAACAAATCAACAAACGACAAGTGTTGGCGAGGATGTGGAGAAAAAGGAACCCTTGTGCACTGTTGGTGGGAATGCAGACTGATGCAGCCACTGTGGAGAACAGTATGGAGGTTCCTCAAAAAACTAAAAATGGATCTCCCATTTGACCCTGTAATCCCACTCTTAGGAATTTATCCTAAGAAATTACAACCACCAATCAGAAAGGATTTATGCACCCCTATGTTCATAGCAGCACAATTTACAATAGCCACAATTTGGAAACAGCCTAGGTGCCCGTCAGCAGATGAGTGGATCAGAAAACTGTGGTACATCTACACAATGCAATTCTATGCTGCCATTAAAAAGAAGGAATTCTTACCATTTACAGCAACCTGGTTGGAACTGGAGACCCTTATGCTTAGTGAAATAAGCCAGTCAATGAAGGAGAAGCATCACATGATCGCACTCATTGGGGGATAATAAAGAACATTATAAACTGATGAACAAAAGGATAGTACAGAGATAGTAAAGCTTCGAACAGACTGTGAAATTACAGCAGGAAGATTAAAGTTAGGTGAGGTAGATAAGAGATCAATCAAAGGACTTGTATCTATGTGTATAATCATAACCAATGAACATAGACACTGGGGGGTTGGGGTATGCCTGGGAGGGTGGGGGGCAATGGGGAGATATGTATAAAATATTAATTAAAAAAAAAGAAAATGGAAATAATCAATAAGCACATGAAAAAGTGCTCAACAGATGAGCCATCAGGGAAATGCAAATAAAACCACAATAAGCTCCACGAGCATGGCTCAGTGGTTGAGCAGTGATCTATGAACCTGAATGTTATGGTTTGATTCTCTAACAGGGTACATGTGGGGGTTGTGGGCTCAATCCCCAGTAGGAGGAGTTCAGGAGGTAGCTGATCAATGATTCTCTCTCATCTTTGATGTTTCTATCTCTCTCTCCCTCTTCCTTTCTCTCTGAAATCAATGAAAATATATTTTATAAAAATATTGCAATGAGATAACACTTCACATGCATTAGGATGACTATAATCAAAGGTAGATAATAAGTGTTTGGAATACATGGAAAAATGGGAAGCCACATATATTGCTGCTAGGAATGTAAAATGACACAACCACTTTGTAAAATAGTCTGGGAGTTTTCAAATTACAAAAATAGTTACTATATGTCCCAGCAATTCCACACCTAGAAATATACTCAAAAGAAATGAAAATATATGTATACATAAAAACTTATATGCAGATATTTATAGCAACATTATTCATAATAGCCAAACAGTAGAAACAATCCAAAATTTTATCAACTGATGAATTAATTAAAAAATGCAATATATCCTTATAGCACAATATAATTTGGCCATAAAAAGGAATGAAATACTGATATGTAATATACCATGGATGAACTCTAAAAATATACTAAGTGAAAGAAGCCAGCCATAAAAGTTCTCATGCTATATGAGTTCATTTATATGCAACGTCCAGAAGAGGCAAATCTATAGACACAGAACAAAAAATGGTGGTTTGCCAGAGGTTCTGTAAGAAGAGGGGATGGGGTCGGGGTGGGGGTGGAGGGGAAACAGCTAATGGGTATGAGGTTGAGGTTTCTTTTTGGGGTGATGAATATATTCTAACTGAAGGCCCGGTGCATGAAATTCATGCACAGGATGGTGGGGGTTATCCTTCAGCCCAGCCTGCACACTCTCCAATCTGGGACCCCTCAAGGGATGTCAACCTGCCTGTTTAGACCTGATCCAAGTCGTCTATTTATACCTTGTACAAAAAGTTAATTCCGGGATTGGGCCTAAACAGTCAGTCAGACATCCCTCTCATAATCCAGGACTGCTGGCTCCCAACTGCTCACCTGCCTGCCTTTCTGATTGCCCCTAACTGCTTCTGCCTGACAGCCTAATCACCC
This sequence comes from Lasiurus cinereus, assembly GCA_011751065.1. Classification (NCBI taxonomy): domain Eukaryota; kingdom Metazoa; phylum Chordata; class Mammalia; order Chiroptera; family Vespertilionidae; genus Lasiurus; species Lasiurus cinereus. Next base: position 22,020,333 of record JAAGEH010000006.1, on the reverse strand, counting down.
CGTAACCACTCCCCTGCCAGCCTGATTGATGCCTAACTGCTCCCCTGCCAGCCTGTTTGCCCAAACTGCCCTCCCCTGCAAGCCTGATCACCCCTAACTGCCCTTCCCTGCAGGTCTGGTCACCCCTAACTGCCCTCCTCTACAAGCCTGGGTCAACCCCAATGCGCTTGCCTGCAGGCCTGGTTGCCCCCAACTTCCCTTCTCTGCTGGCCTGGTCACCCCCAACTGCCCTCCCTTAAAGGCCTGGTCCCTGCAACTGCCTTCCCCTGCTGACCATCTTGTGTCTACATGGGGGCAGGCTCTTTTGACCACATGGGGGCAGTCATCTTGTGTGTTGGAGTGATGGTCAATCTGCATATTATTCTTTTATTAGATAGCATAAAGGCCTGGTGCATGGGTGGGGGCCAGCTCGTTTGCCTTGAAAGGTGTCCTGGATCAGGATGGGGATTTCCTTGGGGCATGAGGCAGCCTTGGCAAGGGGCATGTGGTGGTTTGCAGGCTAGCCATGTCCCCCAGCAACCCAAATGGAGGCCCTGGGATCTGGGATTTATTTATCTTCTACAATTGAAACTGGAGCCAAACCTTCTGCTTCCTCTGTGATGGCAGCCATTGAAACTTTGTTGCCTTAAGTGGAGCCCTGGGCCCACTAGAGTTTGCTGAAAGCTTGGCTTCATCCATCGCCAGGGGCAACCAACGCCTCCCTCCTAATATCTCTGTGGCCTTAGCCATCTTGGTTGAGTTAATTTGCATACTCGCTCTGATTGGCTAGTGGACATGACTGGTGGGTGTGGTTTGTGGATGTAGGGAATGTATGGTCAATTTGCATATTATTCTTTTATTAGATAGGATGTTAGATTGTGCTGATGGTTGCACAACTCTATAAATATACTTATAGTAAATTCACTGGATTGTATACTTTAGTAAGTGTGTGAATTGTATGGAATGGGAACTATATCTCAATGAAACTATTATTTCCCAAAATTATATCAGATAACTTACTTGACCTCATTAGGGTAATTTGCCTAAACTGTAAGATCCTTTACCAAATAAAAATGGACTCAAGGAATTTTTAGATTTAAGAGATATTAAAGGAATCCTCAATTTTGAGATGATATTTTCTAAAAAGCTAGATATATTAAATTCAATTCTGTTAACTCAGTACAAACTTTCTCAATATTTGGTATTCTTTCCTTGGTCAAGCTACCATACACTGTTCTATGTCTGACTTATTAAATATTATATACCTGGTTTATCAACGCTATTATTTAGGAAAAGCATTCCAATAAATTTTGAGGCTTTAAAAAGTATCAGGTATAAGTAAAAACAAAATAAAAAATAGTTTTTTTTAATTATTTCCTCCTCAACATATTCATATGAAAAATACGTGCTAATATTTTATCTTTATTTCTTCATCCTGCTTGCCAAAGAAACAGGCAAGGTGTGATATTTAATCATCTGTGTTACTTTAATATTCTAGTGACATATTTTTTTGTTCTAAGTTCAGCACAGTCATTTCTCAAACAGACGCAATGAGAAGAAATGTGAGAAACTTTTATCTTGTTTTACATGAGCAACTCATTAGATGAATTGATAAAGACTTAATTAAAATAGTTTATGGGAAGAGTTAGGGGCAGGGTGTTGAAATCAAATTACTTATTTTTATAGTAAAATAAGATTGATTTAAAAATATAATCAGTCACCAGATTGGGCTCAAATTATTATTATGTATTTAGGTTAACTCCTAATTTATGTTTGTTAACTTTTTTCCTCCTACACTGTAAGCTTCTTAAAGTCAAGTAATAAATAACTAGTTTCTTACTCAAATGAACAGCAAAACACAGAGTGCTTTGTGGCAAAGGCCTGGTGGAGAGGGGTGCAGGATTCAATGAGGGAAAAAGTAGATATCTGTAATACTTTCAGCAATAAGGATAAATTAAAACAAACAAACAAAACAGTAATAATGGTCATTGAATTCTTCATTAGAAGAAGCAGCCTTTGAGGGAATTGCCAGGGATAGAGATGTATTATTATTTCTCATTATAAAAGACAAAATGAGCCTTATACAGATCAAACTATTCAGTGAATTATTATGTAAAAGTAAATACATAATTAGGACTCAAATCTAAGATATTTGCTGCATCACTTATTTAACAATGGTTGGCAAACTCATTAGTCAACAGAGCCAAATATCAATAGTACAATTGAAATTTCTTTTGAGAGCCAAATTTTTAAGACTTAAACTTCTTCTAATGCCACTTCTTCAAAATAGACTCACCCAGGCCATGGTGTTTTGTGGAAGAATCACAATCAAGGGGCCAAAGAGCTATATGTGGCTTGCAAGCTGTAGTTTGCCAACCATGGGTATACTATTGATGGGCCTGTATTTTAGTGACTGGTCTGTAAGTGGTTGACTGATGTTTCCATGTTCACACTTTCCAACTTACTTAAAATCCTAATAATTGGAGTGTGAAGAGGTAGAGGTAAGTTTCCTGGGGCAAAGGAATGTCTCCAAGGCATTCTAAACACTCACCATTGGTGTATGTGTGCCAATTGCATTCTCTTAGCAACCTCAGAGCCTCTGCCTCATGATAGAGCTGACCGTTTTCTTCTGAAGTTCATTTCCTAAATTTTGCTCCATCCATACTCTCAAACTTATCCCATTAAAAAAAAAGGAAAAACCTTCCTCTTTATGAACCCAAAATCTGTTACTTCCATTCATTAGCCCTTTGCACAACTCCCAGAGCTACAAAGACCAAATCCATGCCCTTTTTCTTTTGAGAAAATCTTCTAAGATAGCTTTTCTGAATGCTCCTTTAGACAGCTTCTTTTCTGCACTAAGTAGAATGTTTTTTTCAACATGTTTTAATGTATTATGCAGTACATGATTATTATCCATGTGTGCCTTGCATTCATTCCTTTTCCTGATATGAGCCCATACTGGGTTAACCATCCTTGTCCCAGTTTGAATCCTACATCAAGATCCATTGTCCTCAGGGTGGCTAAGCAGTGTATGCCATCCCCTGGGTGTAGGAATGGAATTGCCAGGCCAATATAAATTAATTTTAGGGTGTCTGTTGTAACTATTAGGAAAAAAGAAGCTTACTTACCACTATGTTGCCAACGAAGATGGTGAAATGTAACCCCAGAGCTGCTGGAAATAAACACCTGCAGGGAGATGTCCTGAGGAAGGCTGTACTGAGCAATGTAGGGATAGAGACTGAGAACACCACAGAAATCCCTAGACCAATGATCGGCAAACTGGCTAGCGAGCCACATGCAGCTCTTTGGCCCCTTTAATGTGGCTCTTCCCCAAAATACCAAGACCTGAGTGAGTCTATTTTGAAGAAGTGGCGTTAGAAGAAGTTTAAATTTAAAAAAATTGGCTCTCAAAATAAATTTTAATTGTTGTACTATTGATATTTGGCTCTGTTGACTAATGAGTTTGCCAACCACTGCTCTAGACCATGCCCTCTCTATAGCTAGATACACCTTGACTTTTCATATCCATAAGCCAATCAAATCCCTTTTTAAGAATAAGGTTATTTAGAATACATTCTATGAATTGTGTCTAAAATATTTTTCTAAAACCCCAAATTTCTAGATTCTTTACCATCTTTATGATTGTTATAAACACCTTTAACTAAGGTGATTTATCCAACTAGTACCCACACTATTAAGAAAACAAATATTTTGAAAATAGAATGTTTTTATGTGAATAAAAGAATTTTAATAGAGAATGAAACTTGTTAATGTGTTTTGAAGGTAGCCTTTGAACACCTTGATTGCCTTGTTAAAGATTTCAGATTTTATTTTATACACAAAGAATCTAATTCACGTTTTTTTGAAGACAGAGTGACATGACACAACCTATGTTCTTAGGCTTAAAATAAAAGCTACTAGAACCAGAGGGACTGCTATTTTGAAGAATAAGAGGTTTAAAGTCAAGAAAGAAGTTATTCAGATAATGAAGGAAAAAAGCTGAGAAAAGATGAATCTGGACTGCAGTGATTTCAAGAAAGAAATCATGGAAATACTGGTAAATGTTGCAAAACTTCACAACTGGTTTGTCATGTGAATAATCAAATAAAATGCGTGATTCTGAGTCAGTCTTTTTCAAAATTTCCTTTCCTCTCTGTATTACATTATTTCCCTCATTAGTACTCTCAAGAACTTCAGCTTATTTGTGTTTCAGGAAACTATAAAGCTTAGTCTAATGTTCTTTACTGAATTACTGAATTACTTTCCAAGGCACTACTATTAAATTTAAGTTTAGATTTTATAGTATATCTGTTGTGGGGGGTTTTTGTATTTTTTTTCTCTCACCAAAGGTTATATTTATTGATTTTTATTGTGTGTGTGTGTGTGTGTGTGTGTGTGTGTGTGTGAGAGAGAGAGAGAGAGAGAGAGAGAGAGAGAGAGAGAGAGATGAGAGAGAAAGATCAATCAGTTGCCTCCCATATTTTCCCTGACCAGGGATTGAATCCATGACGTTAGTATGTATACTGACTGGGAATGAAACCTGCAACCTTTTGGTGTAAGGGAAGACACTCCAACTGAGTCACCTGGCTAGAGTTCTCTGTGTTTTAATTTCTAATTATATTTATAAGTAATCTGAAATTCTGTTTTAAAATTTATATTTATTGTTGAAAGTATTACAGATGTTCCTCTTTTTCCTCCTCATTGACCCCCAATCCTCCTCCCCATTGACCTCCAATCTTTTTGCCCATTACTATACCCTCCCCAGGCCTTCACCACACTAATGTCTGTATTTGGGTTCTTTATATATGCATATAAGTTCTTTGGTTGTTCTCTTTCCTCTGCCCACCTCATTCCCTCTGAAGATCCAATTGAAATTCTTCTTTAATTTTTTAAAATTATATTGGATTTTTTTTGTCTTGCTATTTTGATTACTAGTAATTATTTTTTGAAAGTTAATATTAAATATAAAACTTCCCAAAATGAGGGGTCATTCAACAAGTACCATTTTGTTTTGGTCATGGACTTCCTTGGTCAGGAATTTAGACAGCACAACAATGATTTGTCTATGCTTCACAATGTCTGGAGCCTCAGCTAGAAAAACTATGGCTGGGATGACTTGAAGGACTGAGGGTTGTCATTATCTAGGGGCTTCTGGAGCTTAGGCTGGGATGACTTGAAGGTTGGACTCAGCTTGGATTGTCAATTTAAGCACTTATGCATAACCTCTCCCAAAGCCTTGGACTTCTTCAGCTGGATCCTGAGATGTACTCTCCAGAGGGAAGCATTTAGAGAGTGAGCATTCCATGACATTTAGGCAGAAAATGCATGATTTTAATGGCCTCATCTCAGAAGGAACATAGTATCCCGCTATTAGTTAAAGCAGTCACAAGGCACAGATTCAAATTGAGTGGAAATAGATCCTCCCTCAATGTGAAGGATGAAAAAGAATATGCTTCCATTTAAAAAAATGACCCAACATTCTTAAAAATTCCTTGAGTACTTGCAAAGAAGTTGTGCTTTCCAGTTGCAGTGTGCAAAATCAGCCTGTGCAGAATCTCCATTGTAGAATTTCTTACATTGAAATCTTCTCTATTTTCATCCGTAAAATAATCCTACCGTATTTTCTGGTGTATAAGATGACTTTTTAACCCAGGAAAATCTCAAAAGTTGGGGATCATCTTATACGCCTAATGTCGTCTTATAAGGCAGGTGCTGAAACTTCCCAGCCAGACTGGAGAATCTGCAGTAGCTGCATATGGTGTGGGGAGCTCAAAAGTGGCCGCAGCTGCATCCTCACCATATGCAGTGACCTTATAAAAGCAGCAAGGGTGGTGCTGTACAAGTACGGTAGAAGAAAATCCACTCACCAGGATTCGTGGAAAGAAGTGACTTAACACGGTCCTGATGATGAGGTGAGGAGGCACCTCACCGGGAAGGTGTAAGTGAAGGGTGGAACAAACTGCAGGAGTCCGGGATGCCCAGGGTATGGAAAAAAGAGATTGAGCAGTGCTGTGCCCAGAAAAAACACACCTCTTTCACCAGTCTGGCCCGCCCTTGTATCCTATTTCCTTACCTCCTTCTCTGCCTCTCAAATCTCTCTCCTGAGGACTGCAGTGTAGTGGCGCAGGCTTGCATGTAGGAGATCTGAGAGGCAGAGCAGGTGGTAATAGGATACAAGGGTGGGCCAGATGGGTGAAAGAAGTGTTTGCACTATGCTCTGATAATCTTGGAGACAGGGAGGGCTGGGCAGGCAGGGAGAGCTGACCAATCCAAGCAGGCTTTGTATACAACAACTAGCCAATCACCAGTAAGGTATATCGCTTGCCTTGATTAGCTGATTGTTGTATACTGGGTACCACATACAGTACAGCACCAGTATCTGTACCTGTTCATATAGTATAGCACCACTACATATAGTACAGTATACAAATGTCCAACAGTCAAAATCCTATCATGGCTCCACCAGCAAGAAGAAAGAAATATGAAGCCAGTTTCAAACTTAAAGTTGTAAACTTTGCCATGTGACATAATAACTGTGCTGCTGCAAGACAATATGGAGTACTATTTGTGGCAAGATGAAGAGGAAGTCAAAGCTGAGACCACACCATCTACTATGGAATTTTATCCATATGATGACTGCCTTACAACTGTATCACAAGATGTCATTGATGTACTTATGATATGAGATGATGAACAGGAGGATTTTGAAGGCTTTTAAAGGGAAACTGTCATGCCAGCAAAACCTGTAAAAATACCATAGTTTGCAGTTATGATGGGCATTGCTAACTTATCAGGGACTTGTCCAGCATTTGCTCTCTCTCTATTGTTTGTTACCTTCCTTCTATCATCATCAGTTCCAGTTTGGTTGACAGCTTAGAAAACAAACAGCATGGCAGCTCCCATGGGTTTATTGTCTTATCCTTCCTTTCAGCTTTAGAGTGAATTAGGAAAAGTTTAATCCACTTGCACTGTTTTATGTTTACATGTTTGATGACAGCCTTATGTTTATAAGTGACAGTTTTCCTACTAAGTACTTGCATGTCATAAGCATTTGAATTAAAATTGCCATATTGAAATCAAATCTGATGTTTTTTTTAATTTTTATTTGGTGTGCGTTGGAAAAGGGGTAGTCTTATACAGCGAGTATATCCCAAATTCTATATTTTAAATGGAAAAGTTGAGGGTCATCTTATATACCCAGTGGTCTTATATGTTGGAAAATATGGATATCTAATAAAAGAGTTCTTGAGTAACAGAATATATAAGAGAGATAACTAATAGTAATAATAGTAGTTTCTTACATTGAGATGATACTTCATGCTTTTCACTACTTTATACCCGCAATAACTAATATTTATACCATGGTAGCAAGCAATTATTGTCCTTATTGTTGAAATGAGGAAGCCCAAAATGTTTTATAAATGAGGAAAATAAATGATTTGCTGGAAGTTTAAGAATTATGATTCAAGGGCAGAAAGCTAGAAAGCCTGAGTACTCATTCTCAATATATTTTTATAATGATAATCATTAAGATCAAAGAAAGGAGAGTTGGGAATTAAAATTATGTGCATCACATTAGATTTGAAGAGGTTCATTATTTTCCAAGTCATTTAAAATAATCCATAATTTTAGAGATAAAGATACTGAATTGCAAATAATTGGGTTGGCTTGTTCTAAGTCACATATATATAAAATTTGACTCCATGTTCACCAACACAGAATCTCTAATTCAGATATCTTAATCAGAAATAAATGTAGCAATAATTATCCCCAAGATATTAATTTCACTTATACATTAAACATAAATATCATCAACTGAAGGTTAGTAATGAGCTCACATTTTAATGGAGACTGGCAGATAAACAAATGCTGAAATCAATGTATAAAGAAGAACTGTGGAAATATGGAAGTGAGAATAACAAAAGTTATATCTAATTAAAATCTGCTCAGATTCGCATTTCTTCTGAAATGAAAATTTATTAATTATAACATATTCAAAATATGTATTGTCTATTCACTCCTATGGAAATGTTTTTTGCCTGAGAAAATCTAAAAAAAAAAAATGGAAAAAACCTGGAAGGAATGAGTTTTTAACTATAAAAATCTTCAAATGGTATATCCTCTCCTAATTTATAGTTTTAGACAAATTAAATATTGTTATACATTAAAATCCATATAATTTTCACCCTTGTATCCATACTTAGGAAGTTATTGCATAACTAGAGGCCTGATGCATGAAAATTCATACAAGAATAGGCCCTCCTTACCCTGGCTGCAGGCACCCTTTGCTCTGGCTCAGTTCCATCTTCGTTCCACCCTGGAGCCACCTTTCTGAGTTTTCATGCTGCCCAGAGGCCCTGAGAGGCTCGGAGCGTTATGCAAGTTAACTGCCATCTTTGTAGGATTAATTTGCATACTTGCTCTTGATGGGCTGCTGGGCATTGTGAGAGTATGATCAATTTGCATCTTTCTCTTTTATTAGTGTAGATGATCTCTTGTAAAAGAGGAAATGGCACAAAAACAAGAGGCATAAGATCCAAGAAGATAAGGTTATGATACATAGAATAATGAATGGAAACCCAGAATAAAGGAAGGACAAGTCCCATAATGACTGGCCTACAAAGGTCACTGTAGGAGAAAAATAAGTAATTGTTATATGATCTATTATGATATATCACTTAGAGTGAAGAAAACTTCTAGAGTTATATGATAGATCTGGTAAAATGTTTTGGAAGAGTAATGAGAACGTTAGGTTGCAATATTAGGAGTATGGGGGAAATGGTTTTAAAGTACTTTATTAGTTATCTGTTGCTGCATTACCCCAAAACTTTAAACAATAAACATTTATTCTCCTCACACTTCCTCTGATCAAGAATTAGGGAGTAGAAGTAGCCCAGCTGGCATGATTCAGTGGTTGAACATCGACCTATGAGTCAGGAGGTTAGGGTTTGGTTCCTGTCAGGGCATATGTCCTGCTTTCAAGCTCCATCCCAGTGTTGGGTGTGCAGGAGGGAGCTGATCAATGATCGTCTCATCATTGATGTTTCTCTCTCTCTCTCTCCCTCTCCCTTCCTCTCTGAAATCAATACAATATATTAAATAAAGGAATTAGGAAGTAGCTTAGCTGGATGGCTCTGGCTTAAGAGCTTTCATGAAATTATAGTGCAGATATTGGCTGGGTCTGCAATCATCTGAAGACTTGGCTGGAGCTGGAGAATGGCTTCCAAGCTCACTCACATGGCAACTGGCAGGAAGCTTCAGTTCCTTAATGAATGTTGAACAGGTGCTTCAGTTTCTCACCATGTGGGCCCCTTTTCACAAAAGGGCAGCTACCTTTTCTTAGTGCAAGTGATGAGAGAGAGAGAGAGAGAGAGAGAGAAAGAGAGAGAGAACCATAATGAAATTAAAAATGCATTTTAATGGCCTGATCTTCAAAGTCAAACACTGCCACTCTCACTTCTGATTTATTTCATTGTTAGAAGCAAGTTACACATTCCAGCTGCCTCTCAAGAGGAAGAGTATTAAGCCAAGAAAAGAGAGTATCAGAGAATCAGAAAACATATTTTTAAAGCCACATAGAATTTTCATTAATTATAAATAATATCAAAAGATAAATCTGAGTAATAAAAAGAACTATAAGAATTTTCTTTTAAAGTATGAAGGTAAGTATTATTAAAAACCAGTGAAAGGAAACAAAAGTGTTTATATTTGGGGTGATTAATTGAGGAGGTAAGGAAGGGAGAGTTATAGGACTGTTTTGAATTATTTTTACAGTCCTTTTATATGTATTTTACTGAATATTTTTTAATTTAATAGCAAATAAATTAAAAGGAGAAAATGGAAAATAGAGAAAACATCTCATCATGTATTTCAGTGTTATTTAATGCCATATCTATCTGCATTTAAGGTTTCCTGCTATAACAATAGTATTTGTTCTGTGCTTTCAGAATGACAGACCTAAAGCAAGAAAACAAAAAGTGAATGCTATTTTTCTCCTCAACTTATTTTCCTGAAAGTAAGGGAAGAGAATGGAAGGAAAGAAAAATAAGAGAAGATAGAGAAGTGGAAAAAATGTAGTTATAGTCAGTCCCCCTCAAAATCACCATATCTAACAGCCCTTTCATATGTTGTGAACTAAGAAGCTTTAAATTTTAAAAGAATCATTATAAATCAATTATTAATAAGCTTTATTAATATTTGCTGAATAATGAATTTTCAAAGAGCTTCACACATCAATGCAGTTAGTTCTCCAATATTATTGATTTTACCATAAGGATAGTAGATAGTCTGCCCCCACACCCTTTTCCTTCCATGGTGTGGAGTTATCTGAGATCAACCAGGGTCCAAAAATGTTACAAGGAAAATTCCAGCAATAAATAATTTATAAGTTTTAAATTATGTTCTGAGTATTGTGATGAAATTTTGTGAGTCCTACTCCATCCAGCCCAAGATATCAATCATGCCTTTGGCGCATCCACATTTCATGCGTTTCCTGCTCACTAGTCACTTAGTAGCCCTCTTGGTTATCATATTGACTGTCCTGGTATCACAGTGCTTGTGTTCAAGTCACCTTTATTTTACCTAATAGCCCCAAAGCTCAAGAATGAGACTGGCAGATCAAATATGCTGATGAGAAGCTATAAAGTACTTCCATTAAGTAAAAATGAAAGTTCTGGACTTCAGAAAAAGAAAAAAAATTATCATGTGTTAAGGTTGCTTAGATGTACAGTAAGACCAAATATTTATTTGTTGAAGAAAAAAGAAATTCATGATAGGCTCACTGTCACACTTCAAAATACAAAAGTTTCAGCCACAGTGTGTGACAAACAGTTAAGATGGAAAAGGCATTAAATTTCTAAGTGGAAGACATGAGCAGAAAACATGTTCTGATTGATGGTAAAGTGATACACCAGAAAGCACTGAGCCTAGATGAAGACTTTAGCAAGGGAGTCACCAAAACAAGTGACACTAAGCCATTTACTCCTAGAAAGAGATGGTAACTCAGTTTCTGGGACAGGTTTGGCATTTTACCATTTCACATCATCACAAGAAGAATGATTATCATATTCACATAGCTTTTATTATATTATATTGCTATAATTGTTATATCTTTTATTATTGCTGTTAATCTTTTCTTGTGACTAATTTATAGATTAAACTTTATCATAGACTAGAGGCCCAGTGCACAAAATTTGTGCACAGGGACAGGGGTGTCCCTCAGCCCAGCCTGCACCCTCTCCAATCTGGTGAGTCACAATCCAGGATTGCTGGCTCCCAACTGCTCACATGCCTGCCTTCCTGATTGCCCCTAACCGCTTCTGCCTGCCAGCCTGATCACCCCTTAACCACTCCCCTCCCAATCTGGTTGATGCCTAACTGCTCCCCTGCCAGCCTGTTTGCCCCTAACTGTCCTCCCCTGCAGGCCCAGTCACTCCCAACTTCCCTCCTCTGCCAGCCTGGTTACCCCTAACTGCACTCCCCTACTGGCCATCTTGTGGTGGCCATCTTGTGCCCACATGGGGGCAGCCATCTTGTGTGTTGGAGTGATGGTCAATCTGCATATTACTCTTTTATTAGATAGGACAGAGGCCTGGTGCATGGTGGAGGCCAGCTGGTTTGCCCTGAAAGGTGTCCTGGATCAGAGTGGGGGTTCCCTTGGGGCATGGGGCAGCCTGGGCGAGGGGCCTCTGGTGGTTTGCAGGCCAGCCATGCCCCCCAGCAACCCAAGCAGAGGCCCTTAGATTGGGGATTTATCTTCTGTAATAGAAACTTTGTAGCCTGAAGCAGAGCCAAGCCTCCTGCTCGCTCAGTGGCAGCAGCCATTTCTATTGGGATTTATTTATCTTCTATAATTGAAACTTTGTAGCATTGAGTGGAGGCCTGAGTGGGCAAGGGCAGATGGAAAGCTTGGCTTTCTCCATTGTCAGGGAAACCAAGCCTCCCTCCTACTCTCCTTGGCTGCAGCCATCTTGGTTGAGTTTATTTGCATATTCACTCTTGATTGGCTGGTGGGCATGGCTTGTGGGTGTAGCTTGTGAGCATAGCAGAAGTATGGTCAATTTGCATATTACTCTCTTATTAGATAGGATATGTATATACAGCATGAGGCAACAGTAGGTTTACAGTGTGAACACAATTTTTATATTATTATTTCCTTACTAGAGGCCTGGTGCATGAAATTAATGTACGGGAAGGGGGTACCCTCAACTCAGCCTGCACTCTCTCCAATCTGGGATCCCTCAGGACCCCTGGCTCCTAACTGCTCACCTGCCTGCCAGCCTGATCCCCCTTACTGCTCTCCCCTGCTAGCCTGATCCCCCTAAGTACTCTCCCCTGACAGCCTGTTCACCTTAACTGCTCTCCCCTGCCTGCCTGATTACCTCCAACCTTCTCTGCCTTGGCCTTGCCAACATGGCTTTGTCAGAAGGACATCTGGAAGGCTATCTGGAAGGTTATCCTGAAGATGTTCATTATAATTAGCATATTACCCTTTTATTAGTATAGATGCCACCTTGTCCTAAAAATGCAGGTTGTTCCCAGGTTTTCCTATCGTGGAAGGAAAGCCCACAGTAGTATCCTGGGTTCTGACCAGGGCTTATGTGCTTGTGCTTTATCTCAGCAAATGTGATACCTACTAGAAGACTCTTGTATGTATCTTGAACACTTCTATTGAATTTGCCAAATCATCCTCCAAAAATGTTGAACCACTTTAAACTTCCACCAGCAATCATGCATGTGTCCTCCATCTCACTTTGATGCCATATCATTGATTTCTCCCTAGAAGCTTCCCTCCTGTCAGCCAGGATTGCTTGGTACTTGAGCCAACCTCATAATTCATAGGGGGCCTTGATTTCCCAAGATAGAATTATGGAGGCGGAAAAATAGTTTTCCTCTACTTTTCTCTGTTCTTAGTAGAGGCCCTTCTAATGAAAGACAAATCACCAAGAGAAAAACCAAAGTTCATTAACATGTGTACCTCGTGTATATGTGGGAGATCCCAGGGAAAAATGAGTAACTCCTCAGAGTGGCTTAGAATGCAGATTTAAATACATTTTTCCTAGGGGAAGGGAACAGGTGATATAGGCCTCTCAGAGGTAGTAAAGGATATTTAGGAATGATGAATGGGAGTGGGAGGAAATCCTTTATAACAAAGTTTGGGTGTGATGTCAACTTCTACTTTCCTGTTCTGTGACAGGAGTCAGTCTTCTCTGCCTGATGACACTTCTCCCATGAAGGGGACCTATAACATTTGAGCTCCTTTTGGGGGGTCCAAATTTAGGCAGATCAGGAGACTTCAGTGAAAGCCTTTGCATGCATTTGCCGTTTTTAAAGCATTTGCAGGTTGAGATCATCAATATAACAACACAGCATATGTTGGGGTGGCATGTTCTCTGACCTTCAGAATAAACCCAGAAAAAGCTTGTTTCCTCTCTTAGATGATTTGCCACAGTAGCATTGTTTTCTGGAGATGGTATTCTAGCCAGACCTTCCTGGGAGTGGTCATAATATACCCTGTGCTTGTAGAAAGGTGTGGGCCACATCACTAAATAAACTATGGGCAGTTTTCTCATCTTGTGGAAACGGAGATAAAGTTGTGATAGTTTATCTCCCTTTCCACAGGTTTCTTTTTTGTCTCTGCTGCCCTCCCCCAACCCCCAGTAGCCCCAGCACCATGCTGACAGGCCTTGGGGCAGCTGGGTGTTGGACTTTCTGTGGGTTTGTGTCTCAATCCAGCCCCCTTCAGCCCCAGTGCCACCATGGCAGGGCTCGGGGCTGAGGGGTTCCAGCCTCCCTGCAGGTCTGTGTCCCCATTTCGCCCCCCCCCCCCCCGCCAGCCCCCTTCAGCCCCAGTGTTGCCATGGCGGGGCTTGAGACTGCAGGGTGCCGGACTCCCTGCGGATTTGTGTCCCTGATCTGGTCCCTACAGTCCCAGTGCCACCATGGCAGGGCTCAGGACTGTGGGGTGCAGGACTCCCTGAGGGTTTGTGTCCCCGTTGAGGCCCCAGCAGCCCCAGCAGCTCTGCCATGGTAGGGCTTGGAGCTCCTGAGTGCGCTGCCTGGCTACTATGGGCGTAGCCATCTTTGTTGGGTAATTTTCATACTCCTATTGGCTAGTAGTGTAATGGAATAATAGTTAATTGCATCCTACTTTTTTATTAGGTAGGATTATTGTTTTATTTTCCATATGAACAACTGTAAACCTTTTTTTACCCCACCCTGTATAGGAAAACACATAGCATACATAGAATTCAGTACTGCTCTTGGTTTCAGGTATCCTACTGGGGGTGTTAGAACATATTTCCCATGAATTGGGGGGACTACTGTAGACAAAAGCAATCCCTATAATCCAAGGGGAAATCTTAATCTTTGGGCTTTCTGATTTTTATTTCTATTTGTGTACATATTAATCTTTATTTCCAGGGCACCAAATATTCTTAAATTGAGTAATTTTCTAAAAGGTATCTCTCCAATGTTGTTAAGTTGTTGTCCAGAATAGGCAGCCATCATTCTCACTCTAAACTGAACCCAATGGACTTGTCTTTCGCAGCCTTATATCCTGTTCTATTTAATGCTCTTCCTTCTCTCTGCCATCCAAGGTGACTAGGAGAACACACCCAGAAACATGCTTTTTTGTTTTTCTCTCCTGTATGGACCACACCACTCTAAATTTGTTGAGTTTTCTACACCACAACATGCTTTTTTTTTTCTATCAATGGAGATGTACATTTAGCACTGAGCTACAGAAACAACCTAGAGTGAATTAAACAAGTAGACAATTTCCTTTTTCTCATATAAAAAGTGGTCAAGAAATGGGCTTTGTTTCTTTTATCCTTTCTATGCAACCATCTTAAAATGTAGCTTCCATCTCAGCATTTTTGCCTCAATGTTTCAGCCTGGCTGCTCCACTTCTGTCATTGCTTCCACATTCTTGCCAGAAAGAAGTGGATGATTCAAGGCAAAATATGTAAGCCTGCCACGTCTCTCCCACATAAAGTAGTTTTCTCAGAAGTCCTGCCTTGTGACTTCTACTTATTTCTCTTGAGCAAAACTCTTACCAGACCCCCCACCACGACCTCAGTGTAAGGAAGGCTGGAAAATATATAGTGATTTTTTTTCTTTTGGTTGTTGATTACTGTTTGTTTGTTTTTAATCTGGACACATTACTCTAATATTATGCCAAGGCCTAAAGAATCACCAGCTGAACCAAGCCCATATTGCAGTGTCAGAATGATGAATGGTGGTTGTTTTGAGCCACTAAGTTTTGAGCCATCAAAAGCTAATTGATACAGCTGCACTAAATAAAATTAGGGCTAGATGAGTAAGGGAGAAGAATATTAGTTAGGCATCCAGCTGTGTTTGTCACAGGGTAGACCAATATTTCCCATCTCTATGGTTTCCTGGATATCTATTTTTAATTGATTTTTTTTCAAAAATTTAATTAAGGTGATCATTATTAACTCTTATTTAAAAATAAAACTGAGAGATTTGGATGCATATTGAATGAGCATGTGCTACAGTGATCAGAGAGCAGATGAGCATGCCAGAGCACTGTGCCTCTCTCAGTGTCTTACATACAGGAACACCAACAGCCTTCTTAGTGTTTTGGACCATCATGAGGTTGAGGTGTTTTCATTTTTAGTAATATATCTTTTAATTCATGCCCAGGTAGGACTAATGATTAGATGGGAAGACAAAGAAATGCTGATTTGAAAAATAGGAGACACATAAAATCCCACTAATATTGTCCTCACAAAATCTGTGGTCTATAATCATGTTATCTATTTTTCAAATAGCCCAGGAACATCCTATGATGTTGCAGGAACCAATGCGAAAAAGAAAAAAATATAAACCATGATTATTGTATCTGGCCTGGCATATTATTTATTGAAATAATGATTAGCCATACTTCCACAGTTTAGTTTGGAAAAAAATACTTCTAAATATGAGTCAGAAACCTTATCTTGCATTTACTCATTTTGAAACACAACAGAAAAATTATAAAAATAAACCATTAAATATTTTATGCAAAAAGGAGGAATCCCAAATATCAAGTCATAAAAATTTGTATTTTATGTATTCATTGAATGCTATGATATGAAACTATAGTTAAAACTATTTATATATACATATTTTTTATCAAAACTAATCATTACATATCTTTGGTAAAACTTTGAGTAAGTCAGTGTGTCTTTTAGTAAATAAGGTAATTTAAAAATAATATTTTACTTATTATATATAATCATTGAATACCTTAAATGTAATATATATATTTATGGGTATATTTGTGTACATTTATATTATATACACATATATTAAGTAACTTGATATTTGTATGTCATAGTTACTTAATTTATATTTCACTTCATATTGTTTCTTTAACACAAATTCATGAAGGTAAATAATGGTTCCCTTGATGACAGAGGGTATAACCAATGGAACAGCAAAGTTATATCCAAAAAAAAAAAATTGTGCCTCAAAGACATGGTTCTTCAGGTGTGGGTGTTTCCTCAGACTAAGCACTGTCTATTTCATTAGTAAGCTTGCTTCTGCCTTAGTTCCTTGCCATTGGCAGAGGATAAATCATTGGCCTAGTTAACTCCTAGGGCAGTAGGATCCCCCTGCCAGGTCTTAGCCTCCTCAGTCTTGGAATCTCATTGTTCTCCATATTTCACAGCAACCTGTCTCTTCTGTGATTCCCAAATGACCTTCCCTTAGCAAATCCTTTTCATGTTGTGGACTCTTTGGGAGCTGAGGGTAAAATTAATTTGGTAGGCATGATTCTTATTAGCATTTATTTCCAATAATCCAACATCTGATAAAGAGGAACCAATCCAATGAAGAGATGCTGAAATTTTCAGAGGTTAATTGGACAAAAAGTAATGCAGGCCATCTTGATTTTTACCAGAGTATTGATGGAAGTCAGGAGTGTCATCTACTTTGAGGTTCACAGCCAAAGGGCCATTTAAAATTAATTAATGAAAAGCAATGGTGTTCTGTGCAGATGCAGAAGAGCCTTCAAATAAAGAACTCTACAAGCTTCAGAACTCTCTGTGCTGTCCTCATTCACAAAGGCTCTGTTCCTGGAAGGATTTCATCTGCAGGGGTCTTGGTTTCCTTTTCTATTCTAGTACCAGGCACTAGGGGCAGAGAGGAGTCACATGGCTACCTCAGACCCCAGAAAATTATAAAGAGCAATTAACAAAACTTATTTCAACTCACTTTACATAATTGTGTTCTCTGCACAGCTGAGATTTTCCAAATAATAATAAATGTACATTCTTTGGGTTCTGATTTGGACCCAGTGAATTGCCAGGAGTGAGTAGAGACAAGACTCTTTTCAGGAGGCCAGACTTGAACATAAGAAAACAACATTGTACAGCTCTTATGATTTTATACATCTCTTATTTCTGAATTGAATTTTATATCTGTCAAGGGCCTGCGCTGTATTTTATTCTTTATTCAGACCTAAAATTTATATTGGGATAATACATATTTATCTATAGCATGGGCATACAAAAATTTATTGATGGGGATGCTAAAGAATGAGAATAACCCTGTCTAATAAAGAGGGAATATGCTAATTGACCATCACTCCATCACAAAAATGGCTGAACCCTCAGCTGAGGCCAAGTTCCCATAGGAGCCTTAGTAAGCAATCAGCAGGGACCTGAGACTACTCCCTTCCCTCCCCTACCCCTTGAGACTTGACAGGGGACCTCAGACCATGCCCTCCCCGCTGGCATCAGGCTGGGGGACCTCAGGCTGAATCCAATACCAGGTCAGGGGACCTTGGGCCACACACCCCCACCCAGAGCCAGACCAGTGGACCTGAGGCTATGCCACATAACCTGGCAGGGCTTGATAAAGGTGATACTGGTCAGGTCTGGATCTAGCCCAATGGGGGAGTGGCGCTGGGTCTCATGTGATTTTGAGGTGCATGTGGGTGGGCGGGGACTTGACTCTGAGTCCTGTGGTGTGCTCCAGACTCTGACAGGCGGAAGGTTTTCATGTACATTTTACTAATTTTCTTTCATCTCTGACATTTCTATTATAGAGAAAGGGCAAATAGCAATATTAAATTATTTCCTCTAATTAATCTTCCTTTAATGTGCATGAATGTCATGCACTGGGTCCCTATTATGTTCATAATTAGAAAAAAGGGCTTATGATACTTATGCATTAGATGCATCTGGTAAGCATTACAGAATAACTTAGGGTATTTATTGGTACAAAGTCAAGACAGGTGCATGTCTGAGAGAGTTTAGGTGAGGTCTCAATAGAAACAGACACTTAAGGGTAGGGTGAAGACTAGTATGTGAGAAAAGATGGTCAAGGTGAGAAGGAACTGAAGGAGGGATGGCAAATTTTATAATGCAAGTTCTAGGTTTGGTGAAACACCATTGCAATGGCAGTATTTGAAACATCACAGGATATAATCCATGCAAAGCCCTTAGCAAGTGCCTGATGCACAGCCAGCACCCAGAAAACATTTATTTGAGATCTCTTATGGGTCAGGCACTCTGTTCAGTGCTTTTTATAAAACTCATTTAACTTTCAAAGCAACTCCACAAGAGAAATGCTATTATTATCACCGTATTACAGATGCTGCAACTGATATGCATATTGCCTATAAAATTTCCAGTTAGAAATTTTATGTATTTATATGTAAATATGCTGGCTACAGAAAGTGATTTGTAAGCAATTGCATTTTAGTTCCAGGGTTGATAAAATATTTGATTGCATAGTTCCAAATAGGATTTTCTTTGGGATCTAAGCAGCTTCTATTGGCCTGTATAGAAGGTATTCCTTTGCCAAAGAAAGACTGTGACCTCTTCCTTCTGGGGTACTTATCAGGGCTTTTTTGAAAAACATTGTGTTGAGTACTTTTTACTTTAGGTTTAAGGGCACTTGAAGATATATTAACTCAACTTTTCTTTCCCCAATTTCCACTTTCCTTCATTCTGGTTTATCTAAGAAATACTCATTGTGGTTATAATATAACTAGAGGCTGGGTGAATGAAATTTGTGCACTAGGGGGGAGGAGGTGTTCCTTAACCCAGCCTGTACGCTCTCCAATCTGGAACCCCTTGGAATATTTGTGACTGCAGGTTTAAACCGGCAGACAGACATCCCTCTCACAATCTGGGGCTGCTGGCTCCCAACCACTCACCTACCTGCCAGTCTGATCATCCCCTAATCATTCCCCTGCCAGCCTGAACAATGCCTAACTGCTCCCCTGCAGGCCTGATTGCCCCCAACTGCCCTCCCCTGCCAGCCCAATTGCCTCCAACTACCCTGCCCTACCGACCTGGTCTCCCTCAACTGTCCTCTCCTGAAGGCCTGGTCCTCCCCCAACTGCCCTCCTTGCAGGTTTGATCACCCACATCTACCCTCCCCTGCCAGCTATCTTGTGGTGGCCATTTTTGACCACATGGGGGTGGCCACCTTGTGCAGGGACATGAGGGTCAAATTGCATATTACCTCTATTATATAGGACACAAAGCACAATCATTTTGTATGTTGCCTACCACATATACTTCATTACCACTCTGAAAAAAAATAACTGTACAAACTATTAAATGTGCACGATGGACTTAATTGACGTTTTGCTTAATTTAAAATCTAAATCTTATTTCTGTATGCTCAAACTTATTATTTAGTTATAAATGACACATTGCCTAATAACTGATTTTTAAAAAAATAGACAAAGAAAAACAGAAGAATACTATCTCTGATGCCATCATCATAATTTTTCTCCTTTTGATGATGAACCCATTCAGGAATGTGACCATGATGCCTACACACAGAAGGCTAAACCAGCTGAAGACCAAACAGCCTGCCTGCCTAGAAAATTGAATTCTGCTCCTTAGAAAACAGCAGGGACAGACAGAATGTGAAGATTAATGAAGATTAATGGCATATTGCTTAATACAAATTAAAACAGACAGAGAAAATGTAGTCTCTTGGGGCTAATCAGGGACTTATCAGGATCCATATATTTATTCGAAAACGCAGCTCCAGGAGGTTTGTTTGCTTTGAGATGCAAGTGTTGCTTATGCAGCCCCTGCTGGTAGGCAGTGGGAGGGCACATGTATGATGGAGCTTTGTGGCTTTGGGTTGAAAAGGAAAAGAATGTCATACCACAATTTGTCAAGGTCTCATCATGTTTTTCAGACATTAGTGATAGGAAAACATATGCATACCTCAAAAAAAAAATCTTGTGGCCAGAGTTCACAAAAGACACCATGTGTCTTGTCACTGAATGTGTTTCCTTCTTGATTTTGCTGCTGGGAAACTCAGAATCTGTGACACAGTGCAAACTTTTTGCAGAGTTTAGAATATTTTTGGAGCGTGTACTAGTTTACCTTTTCTTTGCCTAATCTTATACACTATCTTCTTCTGTTAATTATTTTAAAACTTTTAATGGAATCACACAGGGAAGGAATAAATGTACAGATTACCAGTATAGCTAAATCCCAATCTTTAAAGTTACAGTGAGTGATGAGACAAAAAGACTTGCCAGAGGCCAACATATTTCATAAACTGAAGAATACATAAACCTACAGCTATTGTTGGGATTGTAAAGATAGAACCTAGTAGGATTGATTGGTGCTCAGTCTCAGGGCTATTTTGAGCCAGATACACATTAGTTTCTCAAGAAAATAATAGGAAGAATAACACACTTTAGAGAGAAAAGAAAAGGCCAGTTGATTTAGAAATAAAACCTAGGTTGGACTATAACTGGGAAAATTTCTCCAGCATCGGTTTGGAAATCAATGCTTGATTTCAATGTCTGATTGTGAGAAAAAAAATGGAGTTGTTATCAATGTTAATGAACTCCTTGAATATCTTGGGAGCTCACAACTGCTGGGGTTCTGGTGCATTGTAATTAAGTCTGTTAGTGAATTCACTGGAGTGGAAGACAGAGGTTGCATTCTGGATGATGGGGTCTATGATGCATCCTATATAAATTACAGTGTGGTTTGGCAAGAGAAACAGGTTGATGTCTGTAGTTCCTAAGCAGTGGAGTTAAGCTTCTGGGGCTGGTGTCCCATCTGCTTATTATTCTACTGGGGGTGAATAGTGAATTCATAAGGGGATCGAAAGGCACTTTGGAGAGTGATCCTTAGAGATAGGAAACAGGCTAGAGGCTCTGATTAGGGACTAGTAGCTGTGTGGTCTGCAGACAAGGAAAATATTTCTAATGGACTAAATGGCCATAACTGGAACAAAGTGCTGGTATGTGTGCCTGTGCATATGTGTGTTGTTGTGAGTGTGTGTGTGTGTGTGTGTGTGTGTGTGTGTGTGTTGGTGGAACTCTATACTAAAGTGGAGTTGGTGATTATGGAAGGTAGGCAGGGATGTAACAGAATTTCTGTAATGACATTGATGCATGTTTGGGGTTTGTGAGATGGCATTGCAATCTTGGTCCAACAACTTCTTAAACTATTTACATATATTAACTCAGTTAACTTTTTGTTAGCTCTGTAATATAGATGCTGTTATTATGCTCATTTGAGTTGTTAAATATATAGGTGAATTTCAAAGGTTGTTCAACTTCTAAGCCTAGTAATTGCAATTCAAACCAAGAAATGAAGTATTAGATAACCAGCACACCACAGCAGCTTTGCTGCTCTGAATTCCTACTTAAAATGTCATTGATGCCCCAAGCAGCAGTGATCAGGATAAATTTAGGAATGCCAGAGTCAGGAAGATCCACCAGCAGCAGCCAAGATCTGTGCTCATATTAGACTCTTCTGACTCCACCAACATTAAACACCTAAGCTCTGTTTTTGATCCTGGCTCTCAAACACAGAATGGGTATCCTTTTCTGAAAACAACAGCAACAACAACAACAAATTAATTGGTGGAGACATTGCCTTCATTTTTTCTCCATTTGTACATCAAGGAGTAGAGACTGGATCTCAGTCTTGTCTCATATTTAAGTTGGCCCATTCTCTCTGCAGTTACCATCTTGGCAACAAATATGACATTTCTGCTAAGGTATTGAAAAGTAGTATCACTCATATGCATATATGCACAGCCCATGCACACAGACAATAATGTGGTGAAGGCTTGGGTGGGACAGATTTGGGAAGAGGGGATCAATGGAAAAAACAAACAAACAAAAAAGGGATATCTGTAATATTTCCAATAATAAAGATCAATTTAAAATAAAAAAGGAAAAAAAA
>JAAGEH010000006.1:21985530-21998151 GCA_011751065.1 Lasiurus cinereus | reverse complement strand
AAGCTGGAGGGATCCTCCCAGGACAAAGGAAGTCTGTTCCTCTCCTTGAAAATATAATTCAACAAAGAGCTCTATTCACTTCATAGTTAAGCTCTCAGAAATTAGAGTGATTAGAGCCTTAAGAGCAGGCAGTACTACTGGTTGTCTCAAGACTCTTACAGCCTCACTTTAGTCATCAGAGATCATGACCAGACAACTGCCTCCTTGGCAGGGGAATGTCCCTCTACAATAACTTGCCATTAGTGGTGACATATTTTTCTGCTTCTGATCTGCAATATGTTCCAATGACCATTGATAAGATATCAGAGGATAATCTACTACCAGGCAGGAATATTGAATGCTTCAGCCCTTCTGTTTGAAAAAGGCAGAGGATAGGAAATATTAATTTTATCCATTATGTATTTTGCTCTAGTAAAACCCAATTGAGGTGTAAGTGTGGAAAGAATGTAAAAAAAAAAAAAAGGTGGCTGTGCTCCTAATTGCTTCCTAGAGTCTCTCTCACTTTCTCTTTTTAAACCACTTTAGATTGATCTCTTTCTCTATGTTCATTTTAAATTGTCTCTCTTTTCCCTAAGATTCAAGACAGCAATTAATACCTACAATGGAAATTGAAGGGATGTCAGTTACCTAGGAATTCTAATAGCAATTAAAATGTTATCAGGAAAATTTTAAATTCCAACTGAAAAAAAAAGAAAACAATATCATTTAAAAAATCGTTGGTGACATTTTAATTCTAGAAACAAAACTCTTCCCAGATCTCATGGGGAAGGCTCTGTGCATAGAGACCTTTTTTAATAAATGTCACATAGAACAGAGAGGGCCCACCTGCTTAGGGCAGACAGAGAAGCTATTCAGAGACTCCAGGTCAACAGCACTGGGCCCTCAGAAGAATGAGGATTTACATATGGTCTGTGCCTGGAGAACTGTATCAGTTGGGGTCAGCCAGGAAAACAGAGCTACTATCCAATATAATAAAGAGCTAATATGCTAAATAGACTGAACAGCCGAATGACCATCCAGATGTCCAGACTACCTTCCAGATGAATCTGGGCCTGGGAGGGGCCTGTGTGGGGCTGTGAGGTCTGGGACAGCCAGGGCTGAAAGGTCTGGCCAGGTCAGGGAGGGCTAGCTAAGGTTATGAGGGCAGACCGAGGCAGCCAGGGCTGTGAGGGCCGAGCCTCATGCATGAATTTTGTGCCTTGGGCCTCTAGTGAATAATATAAAATGAGAACTTTATTATGGGGATTAGACCTGATGCAAATGTGGCAACAACTTGGGAAAGGCAGACCTAGAAGAGGAACTGGAGAAACAGCTGCTAACTAGTCTGACTGCAGCTGTGATGTGCATGACATCAGAACTTGCAGGAACATTCTGTAGTCAATGTTCAAGCCAGCAGAGTGGGATACTAAAAGGAAGAGCCCAGGAGAAACCAAGATGGCGGCATAGGTGAACACCTAAGCTGCTGCCTTGCACAATTTCAAAACTACAACTAAAAGACAGAACGGACACTATCCAGAACCACAGGAAAGCTGGCTGAGTGAAAATTTACAACTAGAAGTAAAGAGAGGGACTCACAAAGACTCGGAGTAGCTGTAAAAAGCTGAGATACGGAGACATGCTCTTGGAGAGGATGGGCGGAAGAGGGTCTGGCTGGCAGACAGAAAATTTCAACTGCACTGAACCCCAGCTCCAGGCAAGACTTATAGGGGGAATTTTGTGCACTCTTTCCTTGTGAAAAGGAAAGAGTGCACAGAAACTTAGGAGAGCCATGAAAGATAGAAGTCTGGGGGCTCATGAAAGTGCTCATACAGAGGGATGACTGCTTGCTTGTGCTGGTTTGTGCCTGGCTTCCTCTACCAGGAGGAAAACAGAACCTCACAACAGCACTGAAATCCAGGTCCAACTGCACTGAACCCTAGTTTTGGGTGAGACCCTGGGGACCCAGACTCATACGGGTCCCTAGAGTGCATGGAAACTCAGGGGAACTGAAAGGCAGAGTTCTGGAAGCTAACATGCATATGCAAGGCAGCAGTCTGGAGGCAAATGCACATGCGCAGACACAGCTAATCCTCACAACCAATTGGCTTGGAGGTAAATTTCCCCCAGTGATACCAACAACAATAAGACTTAACTACAACAAGCCTGTGCACACAGTTCACAAAGGGGTGCACCAAGAGTGTCCACCTCAGGTAACTGGGAAGGCAGAGCTACTGGGCCACATAGGACAGCTAGTACACAAAGCTACTCTACCAACTCAGGGAAACAGCGAAATATGTGGAGACTAAAGAACAGATCACAAAAGAAAGAAATGGAGGAAAACAAACGACTGAATACAGAGTTCAAAACCACAGTTATAAGGTTTCTTAAGAATTTCCTAGAAAAAAATGGATAAATTTAGCGAGACCCAAGAGGAGATGAAAAAGAACCAACTAGAAATTAAATATACACTGACTGAAATAAAAAAATATTATAAAGAAACCTAACAGTGGACTACAGGATCACAAGAATCAAGTCAAAGATTTAGAATACAAAGAAGCAAAAAACACTCCACTGGAAAAGAAAAACTAAAAAAGAATTTAAAAAATGTGAAGACAGTGTAAGGAGCCTCTGGGACAACTTCAAGTGAACCAACATCAGAATTATGGGAGTGCCAGAAGGAGAGAGAGAACAAGATACTGAAAACCTATTTGAAGAAATAATGACTGAAAACTTCCCACATCTGATGAAAGAAATAGACATACAAATCCAGGAAGCACACAAAACCCCAAACAAAAGGAATCCAAAGAGGACCACACCAAGACACATCATAATTAAAATACTAAGAACAAAAGACAAAGAGAGAATATTAAAAGAAACAAGAGAAAAACAGTTAATTACCTACAGGGGAGCACCCATTGGACTGTCAGCTGATTTCTCAACAGAAACGATGCAGGCCAGATGGGAGTGGCAAGAAATATTCAAAGTGATGAATAGCAAGAACCTACAACCAAGATTACCCTACCCAGCAAAGCTTTCATTCAGAATTGATGGGCAGATAAAGAGCTTCACAGATAAGAAAAAGCTAAAGGAGTTCATCAACACCAAACCAGTATTATATTAAATGCTGAAAGGTATCCTTGAAGAAGAGGAAGAAGAAAACGGTAAAGATAAAAATTATGAACAACAAATACATATCTATCAACAAGTGAATCTAAAAATCAAGTGAATTAAAAATCTGATGAACAGAATGAACTGTTGAATATAATAGAATTAGAGGCATAGAAAGGGAGTGGATTGATAATGCTCAGGGGGAAAGATGTGAGGGTGGGTGCAGGGAGAGACTGGACAAAAATCATACACCCTAGATGTATATAATGCAAATACAAGCTGGAGGAGACCTCTCTAGGACAAAGGAAGTCTGTTCCTCTTCCTGAAAATAGAGTTCAACAAAGAGCTATACTCACTTCATAGTTAGGCTCTCAGAAATTAGAGTGATTGGAGCCTTAAGGGCTGGCAGTATTATTGATTGTCTCATGACTCTTATAGCCTCACTTTTGTCGTCAGAGATCAAGACCAGACAACTGCCTCCTTGGCAGGGGAATATCCCTCTACAATAACTTGCCATTAGTGGTGACAATCTTTCTGCTTCTGATCTGCAATATGCTCCAATGACCATTGATAAGATATCAGAGGATAATTACTACCAGTCAGGAATATTGAATGAGGACAATGCAGGGGCAGGGGAAGGGGGAGGTAAGAGCATAGAGTGGGGTGGGAACCATGTGGAGAGGAGATACAGGGGGAAAAAAGAGGAACAATTGTAATAATCTGAACAATAAAGATTTATTAAAATAAAAAGATAAAAGGAAGAGCCCAAGGAGGGTGTATAGGCATCTCTTGCTTTCTCTTAGCTCTCATCTCTCTGGGTCCATAGCCAAGTACCTGGTAGGAAGAGGAAGAGGATGAGGGATGGAAGGGATGGGGACAGACTGGACCTGCTAGATGCAACTGCTCCATGCACTGTCTCAGTACCATGGCTTCTCTTTCATTTCCTCTTTCCTTTGCCAGCTATCTCTAACCAGAATCAAGCAGAGAGAGGATTCTCCAAAACAGTTCCCCACCTTAGCCTAGTTGGCATAATATAGTGCTCTGACTATACAATAGCTCATTTACTTCAAGGTATCTTGCTATTTCATATTTCAATAAACACTTGCTAAGTACTTATCACTATCCTAAGCATTAATATCTTACAAAAAGCCTGTTTTTAAGTCTATTTAGCAGAGAGAGAAAGAGAGATGAGTAAAAATAAAACATCGATGATTCAATGTGATAAATGCATTATTTCAGATATGAACAAAATTATTTAGAAATACCAAGGAAGATTGTTTTTCTGAGAAAGTCAGGTAAGGCTTTTGTTGAGTATAAAATTGTGGCTGATACAACCCAGCGATTCAGCTACTAGGCATGTCCAAGCAAAAATATACTAGAAGACATAGCAGCATCAGAAATAATATACCAAGATTCAACCAATAAACAAAAACTCATAGACACAGATAACGGTATGGAGGTTACCAACAGGGAAGGTAGGTAAAGAGAAAGTAAAAGAGGATAAAGGGAGTCAAATACATGGTGATAGAAAGAGATTTGACTTTGGGTGGTAAACACATAACTCGATATACAGATGATGTATTATAGAATTGTGCTCTATAATTTTATTAATCAATGTCACTCCAATATATTTAATAAAAATAATATACATGTTTAAAACAATTAAATGGCTATTAACTGATGAGTAGATAAACACAAGTTAGTATATTCATACAATGTAAAACTATGTGGCAATAATAAGAACAAATTATTGATACATATAACAACATGGATGAACCTGTAAAACATTATACTACATAATAAATGCCAAATTTACCAGAAGCCAATTTGTATTTGCCATGGCTGGGAACATTGGTTGATTATATGTAGGAATGTGGGAATTTGGGGATTGTTCAAAGTGTTTTACATAATTGTATACACATACTAAAATCATTGAACTGTACATTTAAAATGAGTGAATTATATCATATGTAAGTTAAATCTTCATAAAACTGTTAAAATGTTACTGTTTTCTCATCTGGTACTAAGGTGATAAATACATCCTCAACAAACTTCTGTGTGTATTGGAGAGTCATTGATATCTCAATATCTTAGCGATTTAAAATAATGGAAATCTATTTCTGGTTGCTATAAGTCTATAATGAATGCTCCCCATTTGGATGGTTTCTGAGGGATCCAGACCCCTCTCATCTTGTGAGTCTTCTGTTTCTACCGTAGATTCTAAGACTGTTTTGTTTATGGGTATGAATCCAACGGAACATAAACAGAGCTTGAAGGGACACAAGTGGTGGTGGTGGCATAGGGTTTACAAACCAGGCCTGGAAGCAACAAGCTTCACTCTGATTCACATTCCATTGGCCAACATTCCATCATTTGGGCACACCTAAAGGCAAGGGAGGTTAGCAAGGCCATTTAGTAGAGGTTCCTAGACAAAGAGGAAATGAGCTTGATGAAATGCCAGCTGCATTCAACCACATCAGCCATCCATGCTTCCCTTCTCAATCTCTCTCCACTTGCTCATTTGAGGTTTGCAATTAATGTATAGAGACATGCTGGACAGACTCTTGGATGCTATCTGTAATGACTGACTGATGTTGAACAGGGAATCCTTCCTGATACTACTGGCCATGAGCTTGGCAGTACGGATCACAAAATACTCTTTTGCCAATCATTACATAAAACCCTTATCTTTATTTGGAAAGGGCAGCAGAAATTAAGGAACAAGATTGCACTGATACCTGAAAGGCTCTGTATTATACATTAGACTGTGGCAGAAGCAACAAGCAACATGCTTTTCTGACACTTGTTTACTCTTTGGTGGCTTGGGATTTAGTGTATTAGGTTACCCTTTATCAACTGGGGGAAATGAGTGAGCTCAGTCTTCAAAGGGGCCTATTTCCAGGAATGGAGCAAGCTTGATGATGGCAGAACTGAGCAAAGTCCTCCCTGAGCACAGGGATTGCTGCTGGTTAGAGAGAAGATCGATGCAACCACATATGCTATCAATATTCCAGCTAATTAAAATTTTCCACACGGGGACTACTAGAACTCATAAAAACAATGGTGCCCCCTAAATTGGCAGGCCCTAACCTATTTCATGCTCAGCTCTACTGACTTCCTGCCTCGTAAAGAAATTATCTAAGAGGGATTATTAAAGCTTTCAGCATCCTCATAAAACAGTCCTGATGTGGCAGGAAGCGGAAATTGATGGATTGTCCATTATCAGCTGTGCGTGAGATCTTGAAAAAGAGCAGGATGCTTGTTGCACCTTTGGGAGGGAAGAGCAGAGGTGCTTAATTACCTTGAAGCACTATTATCCCAGCAGCATTTCTGTTATCACTATAAATACTTGAAATCTTTAGGATGAACTGCTCTGACTGCAAAGTGGTAATTGACTGGAAAGGAACATTTAAAGCTGGCTCTGCTTCTTCATTTGCACTTGACCCAGGGCCTCAAGTGTTCCTACCTAAAACCTTCCCAGGCCGTTCCTCTACACTAGAAATAACTTTCAACCCCTCTGCCTCCCCTTTCTCACCCCACCTTCCTCTCTCTCACCACAACCTGCCACTCTGGGCTTTCTGTGTTTCCCAAACAAAACCAAGGGTACTCTGCCCTATGAAGGTCACACCTTCCTCTTTTTTCCAGAAAGGACTCTCCTTTTTGTATGTCTTCATCTCAACATTAGGTTGCTCATTTATGTCAAGTAACTATTTACTCTAGGCTCTCACAAACATCATGCTCCCACTTTTTGCTATTGTCATCCCATTTTTCTCTGAACTGGGAGTATACTCAGCACTAGTCTGGCTCTGAACTTGATTCCTAGGCCTTCTTCCTTATTGCAAACCCAAATTTCCTTTTCAACATCTACCCTCTTTATTCCTTCTGCATTTTATTCCCCTCCCTCTGTCAAACTCTTACCTACCTACTGTGGATAGATTTTCTTTACTTTCTTGCTTTGTTGGAACTGCACCCTGCTTTGACTCTTTCAGTAGTGTTCAGACCATACTGTTTAGAAACCCCTTTACTCCACCTCTCAGTTCCATCTCAGCAATTTCTCTAGATCCTGGGTAACTCCAAAGGTCAAATTGTCTTCTTCCTTGGTCTTCTTTTACCACCAAAAGTAAAATTGTCTTGTAAGAAAAATAAGTGGAAGTCAGCATTCTTCCCCACTAAATTCTTTTAGTTCTTAGGATTCAGTGGTTCTCCATCACGTGTTACACAGCAAGTGGTAGGTAGTCTTTCACTCATCAAAGACTTTCTTAGAGGTTCTCTCACAGCTGAGTTGCATCAGAACTGAATTTAAAGAATCTCTACACTATTAGAAGGTAAAAGCTTAAAAAAGAAAAAAGAAAAACTGCAAGGAGGGCTTTGGTTTCTCACAGCACTCCTTACCTCCCAGATTCAAATGGCTTATTGCCATGGTTGGCAGATTAGCTAAGCATCACTTTGTCATAATTACCTTGATGAAAGTGAAAATTCTATATATGATCTCACTTTTCCTCTTTATGAACTTGAGAATTGGATGACAGGAATGAAGGCTGACATTGTTTATTTATAAAGCCAAGTCAGAGCTGGCTCACTGAGGGCATTTAAATGCTATTGATAAATAATGCACACAATTGAGCTTTGGTTTGGAATTGAATTAAACCTTGAGTTCAAACATATTCTTCCTCTGGTTATATCTGTTTCATATCCTAGCAAAATCCATCAGTGAAGTGCAATATAAGTGACTAGAGAAGTGAGAAACAAACTCCAGAGAAATCAAGTTTGTACATTCTGAACTATTGTAAATCTTTGCTCTAAAAACATAAAACTTCAGCTTAACTCAGAGTTTTTATGGCAGACACAATGTTTGCCTTCTTCCAGTGGATTTGGAAATGCAAAGGCAACTGATTATTGCATTGTAGACAGTGTGTGCGTGAACCATTTTATAGTTGGTGATTCAGATAAAGTGATATGTTAGAGAGATATGAAGAAGAAACAGAAATCTCCACCCTCAATGAGTTTATTACACATTGGGCTCCAGGAACCTTAAAAGAACCTCAGGGCCTATCTTTATTTACTTTTCACTGTCTTGTATCTTACCACTCTCTAGCTTACCAGTAATTTATGATCTAGTAATATTCATTACATAAAGTACTACTTGTTGCCTCTCTGCTTTTCTTTATATTGTCAGTTCTACCAGATAAACTCTGTCCTTTTCCCTCTTTCCCTGTGTGATTCCTACTAAGCCTTTAAGACACAGTTGGGTGTAGCATTCTCCAGGAAGTCAGGTGCATCTCTTCTTGTTTCTGTATGATTCCATGAATGTGGCCAACATGATCCTTAGTTCACTGTACTGCTAGCATTATATTCTTGCTTGTCATCTCTAGCTTATGGGATCATTCATGTTATTCATCATTTGACACCTAAAAGTTGGTGCAGTGCCTATAGTCATTGGAGGCCTGACAAAAATTTAATGATTGAATGAATTACTGGGTCTGGTGGTTACTTCTATAAGGGGTCCACATACTTTTGTGGGCCCACATACCCACATATATATTTTTTTTTAATGTCAGAATTGTCTGGAATAAAACTATGTTTATTGTCATTTGGTTCATATCTGGGAATCCTTAGTCACTGATCATATTTAAGAAGACAATCAGCATTTTGCTTTTTGACAATTAATATTCTGAAAAATAAAGTTGACTTAGGTGAGGAAAGACTAGAATTGGGGTGATCAACGAGAGATGATAAGTTTTTCAAATAGCATTTTGATCATAGAATTAGATAAATACAAGAAGGTAGAATAAAACAAATAAATAGCTATGTAAAATAAATAATGCAAAATAAGGAGAATACTAAAAGATAAATTGTTTTTATTTTTGGCATTGTTTGTTTATAGCTTTTGCTTTCTTTCCTATAGATAGTTTATTTTTCTGATACATAAATAGTTTTGACCTACTAATGATACTCTCTCTTCTTCATTTGTTTGCAAATATTTCCTAGATTACTTGCATTTTAATTTTTTTAATGATTTTTAAACATACATTTTGGTGTATAAACTAGATCCCTTTGTGCTTAATAATTATATGGAATTTCAGGATATTCAATGTCACATGATCTGAATTAAGGAATTTGCTTTAACGTAAGAAAGGGGAAACTTAAGCTTTTGACTGCTGATGATAAGATAGATGTTTCCCCATATTAGATTAGGGAACCTTTTTTCTACCAATAACTCAAAGAAGTTTACATCTTGAAGGAGGGCTAAATTGTACTGATTTTTCCCAAGTACATGTTAAGCTGATCATTTGTATATGACCCATTGAAGTATTTTATTAATAGATTTTTTTTAAAACAAATCATCCTTGCATTCTTGGGATAAATTCTACTTTTTCACAGAGGATTATAAAAATGTAACATTGAATTTAATTGGATAATATTTTCTTTGGATTTTTATCAATATTCATGGGTGAAATTAGTTGAGTATTTTCTTTGTTTTTAAATATATGTTATTGGCTTTTTACAGAGAGGAAGAGAGAGTGATAGTGTTAGAAACATTGATGAGAGAGAAACATCAATCAGCTGCCTCCTGCACACCCCCTACTGGGAATGTGCCTGCAACCAAGGTACATGCCCCTGACCAGAATCAAACCCAGGACCTTTCAGTTTCCAGGCTGACGCTCTATCCATTGAGCCAAACCGGCTTTGGCAGTTGAGTATTTTCTAAATTGGTATTATGTGGCAAAAAATGTTAAGATAATCCTTTTTGAAAACAGTTGTTCTATAGTCAGGTAAGTATGATAATATATACTGTCTGTAAGAAATACAAAATGAACTATTTTGTAGGCAACAATTCTAATTAAGGTTTTATAACGTAGATTTTCCTGAAATTATTCAAAAATATTTTTGTAACTGTTTTATTCAAACAGGTATTAATAGAGATAGGGCTACAATAATAAAAAGACAGATGAAGTCCTTGCTCCAAGTAATATGGAATCATTCAGGTACATAGACAAGTACATAGGCAATTATGATGCATTTTGATAAATGTTATAATAAGAGAGACCAGGATGCTGGGGGAGCACAGAATTTTCTACCAAACTTTGGTGCAAATGAAGTGTGTGTGTGTGTGTGTGTGTGTGTGTGTGCGCGAGCGCGCGCGTGCACGTGTGTGTACACACACATAGGGATGTTTTGAGAGAGTTAATGTAGGAGGCTTAAAACCATTAAAGCTGAAACTAGAAATGAAGATATAGATAAATATGTATTCTAAATTTTATTGTGGATTGTAGAAAAATATTTTCAGATATGTAATTTTCTGAAACATTTTACATACTATATTTTTAAAAGCTTATATTGATGTTTTCAGATTAATTGTCCTGAAAGAAAAGTTCAAGTGTTTACTAATTAAATGTGTTTATGGCCTACCTTCTGCTTCACATAAAATATAGACAGAAATTGATGCTGACAATATTCTAATTCTCCCAACTTACTTTTTATCCTACCCGCATTTCCAGCCTGGCTTATCCTGAAGGTGTGTGTGTGTGTGTGTGTGTGTGTGTGTGTGTGTGTGTATATATGTAACATGTTAGAGAGTAATGAAGAAGAAACAGAAATCTCCACCCTCAATGAGTTTATTACACATTGGGCTTGGGCTTCAGGAACCTTAAAAGAACCTCAAGGACCTGTCTTTACTTACTTTTCACTGTCTTATATCTTACCACTCTCTAGCTTACCAGTTTCTACCTTGTCTTACTTGGATCATTCTTATAGCAATTAAACATTCTGGGACAAAATCAACTCGAATCCTTCCACTTTAGCTTCTGCTACAGTGCATGCCAAGAGCTGTGATCTACTAAGGAAGCAAACAAAAAAAGGAAGAAAAAAAAAAACAGAAAAGAAAGAGGGAGAAGCTGACTGGACCAAAGGTAGAAGAATGATTTTCTGGATGGCTCAGGGAATATTTTCTTAGCTTTTGGGACAAGCTGCCTATCCTTCTGAGTGGTGCAGTTTCTTCATCCAGGATGCAGGGCAAGGAGTAAGGAGGAATCAGTCTTTTTCTGTCTTTGCCCTGTTTTGAATTTGTTCTGAGTATAAAATAAGTATTGTGTAGTTAAAGAATAAAGTCCTTAATCCAACCCCTTGCCACTATAGTTAGTAGAAATTCCTCTCCTTCTTGGTTTCTCATCTTCCTTTAATTTTTGTTTGAATTGTTATCAATTTTTGTCTTTAACTGGTTCATATCCTTGGATATACATATAACACTGAGGTAGCCAAACACTACCCTCCACTTGTCAAAGAGCTATTCTTCAAATCTTCTATTATAGACAAGGTGTTTGTCTGCTCATAATTTATCCACACTTGTTAATGTTTGGTTCCAGTCTTATGGATACAAATTGTTTCTCAGCATCAGGAAGAGGCAGTGCAGTGTGAGACTTAAAAGCTGTAGACTTCAGAGCTAGAGAATGCAGGATCAAATCCTTCATTCTTCACACTCTGAATATGTTTCTACTTTAGTTTTCTACAATCCTGTGTCTTATTTCTCCAATTGGAAATGAGGACAATAAATAAAGTACCTTAACTATGGAGATTGTTATGATTTAATCAATGCTGTAATCAATACAGTGAAACACTCAAAAGAATATTTGACATCAACATGTCAACATGTGTTCCTTGCTCTTATGAAGAGACACAAGCTTTTTTTTTAATATTTAAAAATTATATACACTAGGGAGGAGAAAATGGCGGCGGAGTAGACGGACGCATCTGGAGCTTTGTCGCTGGGCAGAGGGAGAGAGAGCGGCTGAGAGTTGCATTGGGAGTGTTTGTTGGCAAGCTAGGAGTCAGTTGTCCTCCAGGGGAAGGCGGGGAACTGCTGGAGGGGGCTCTCCCGGCCAGGCAGCCCCACTGCCACGGGGTTTTTGTCCGCCGGAGCCACCAGCGCAAACGAGGAGCCCGAGCCATCTTGCAGTGGGAGGTGGATGTCTGCGGCGCTCTGAAGCCTTCGGCTGGGCACCCATCGAGCAGCCAGGGACCCGGCGACCCAGAACTCCCCTCTCCAATCGGCGCAGACATGCGGCGGAACCAGAGATCCACAGAGAACACGGACAGGTCAGATTGCGCCTGACTTAAGGGGGAGGTGGATGTCTGCCGAGGTCTGAAAGCTGCGGCTGACAGAGGCACCCACAGAGCAGCCAGGACCCAGAGCGCGGCTTCCCAGGCGGCACAGACGCGCAGGCAGAGGATTCAGAGATCCACAGGGCACGTGGAAGGGTCAGACTTAGCCTGGGCCAGGGTGCGGTCTCCTACCCCCGCAGGGCAGAGACGCGCACACTGTAGGGGCCGGGCTGCGGGAAAGCTGCCTCTGGAGAGGTCCACAGAGGTGGTCAGGGCGTGATCCCTGAGTGTGAAGGCAGACCTGCTGAGCTGTTGACAGAGGAGAGCTCTGGAAAACGACTTTTTTTTTTTCTTTTTCTCTGGGGCAGAGGGACAACCTGGGAGTTACTGCAGTGTCCACGCTGCAAAACCCCCACAAACTGGTTTTGGGAACCA
>JAAGEH010000006.1:21847787-21964894 GCA_011751065.1 Lasiurus cinereus | reverse complement strand
TTTCTTTCTTTCTTTCTTTCTTTCTTTCTTTCTTTCTTTCTTTCTTTCTTTCTTTCTTTCTTTCTTTCCTTCCTTCCTTCCTTCCTTCCTTCCTTCCTTCCTTCCTTCCTTCCTTCCTTCCTTCCTTCTTTCTTTCTTTCTTTCTTTCTTTCTTTCTTTCTTCCTTTCTTCCTTTCTTCCTTTCTTTCTTTCTTTTGTGTGTGTCAAGTACACTGAGGTAGCCCTAGCTGGTTTCACTCAGTGGATAGAGTGTCAGACTGTGGACGGAAGGGTCCCAGGTTTGATTCTGGTCCAGGACACATACCTGGGTTGCGGGCTCAGTCCAATATGCATGAGGCAGGCAATCAATGATTCCCTCTCATCACTGATGTTTCCATCTCTCTCTTCCTCTTCCTTCCTCTCTGAAATCAATAAAAATATATTTTAAATGTTTTTAAAAATATATTGAGGTATAATTTACATGTATTAAAATTCGCACTTTATAGGAGTGCAGTTCTTGGAGTTATTACAAATGTGTCATCATATGACCACTATCACAATCACCATCTAGACTAACTCTGTCACCCTAAAGAGTTTTGTACTTCTTTATGATCAACCCCCTTCCTTATTGCTTTACTTTCTATCCCTATAGTTTTACCTCTTCCAGAATATCATATAGAGTCAAACAGTGTATATGTAGCCTTTTGATTTTAACTTATTTTACTTAGATTGATAATTTTGAGGTTCATCCCTATGGATGCATGTATCAGTAGTTTAATCCTTATTTCTGGATTTCATTTCATGGATGTTTCACAGTTTTATATCCATTCCTTGTTTGTTTGATATTATTATGGGCGATTGCTTAAAATTGTTTAATTTTTTATTTTTATTATTGAAAGTGTTACAAATATCCCCTTTACCTAGCCCTGACTCCCATTGACTCCTAATCCTTCTAGCCCACAACCACCCCTAGTACCAAGTCTTTAGGTTAGATTATATATAATAGGAAAGTGGGTGGTGAATTTGCTAATGCTGATACAAAGGCAACAGAACAATTTTTGGAGACTCTAAATAAGGTAATTACAAAGGAAATCTTACTTGCTAGAGTAAATTTCAATATGGATGAATCTCCCTTTTCTGGAAATAGATGCTTGAAAGAAATTTCATCCATAAGGAGGCCAACCAAATACTAGATTTCACGGCTTTTATGGACAGAAGAAGTCATGCTTAAGGGCAATGTCGCAGCTACAAATGGAAACTCATTGTGATCTGGCTCAGTGAGAACACATAACCTTTAAGCACTTCAGTGAGCACACACTGCCAGTGAACCACAGGAGCAATGAGCAGTCATGGATGACTCAGATTCTCTTCCAAGGTGCCCTCCTGGGTTGTTATGTCAGGAAAATGGATAAGTACTGTTTGAATAATAAGATTTTGCTTCCTGATAATGCTCCTGGACATCCTCCTTTAATTGGTGATCATCATCCCAATATTAAAGTGGTGTATCTCCCTCCAAGTATCACCTTTTTGATCTAACTGGAGGATGATCGAGTGCCTACTACCTGAGGAAAACCTTTGTCCAAGCTGTCACTGAAGAAGATGCTGAGAAGACACTGATATGATTCTGGAAAGATCAGAAACCTTGATTAGGCTTTGGTTGTATGAATGGCATTTGAAAGAAGATACTCAAGAGGTTTATCCATGATTTCAAAGTATTTGCCAAGGATAAGGAGGTTACAAAAACCAACAGGGCTGTAGTTGAGATGGCAAACAATTTTAATATGGATGTAAATGAAGATAACATCTCCCTAGAGATGATTCCTGAGGAATTGACTAATGAGGAGTTGTCAGAGCTGGAACACGAACAAAGAGCTGAAGAAGAGAGAATAGAGGAAGAAACTGTAGGAGAAGAAAAAAAAGAACCCCAAGAAAATTCCCAGTCAAGATTTTAGCAGAAACTTTTGCAGACATCAACAAACTCCTTAAAAAGCTTGATAGAGAAGCTTTAATTAATAGAGAAGAAGGTTCATGACAAATTATCTGCTTATAAGCAAATCTATGATATAAAAAAAATCACTATGAATATACAGAGTGGCCAGATTATTATAATCTCTGAATGCATAATAATCTGCCCATTCAGTATATATATATGAATATATGTGTGTGTGTATATATATATAAATATATATATTATATCCAGACATATATATATAGACATATATGTGTGTGTGTGAGTGTGTGTATGTATATATACATATTATATACACATATATGTAATATATGTATAATATTATATATATATATATATATATATATATATATATATATTAGACCTGGTGCATGAATTTGGCCAGCCTGGCCAGGGAGAGGGGACATGGGCAGTTGGCCGGCCTGTCTGCTGGTCGAACTCCTGGTCGAGGGGACAATTTGCATATTAGCTTTTTATTATATAGGATATACACTGAGTGGCCAGATTATTTTGAGTTCAGAGATTATAATAACCTGGCCACTCAGTGTATTTCTTAAAAGAGCCTCAGGCAGGTCCTTCAGAAGGTATTCCAGAAGAAGGCTTTGCCATTATAGGAGAGAAAAGGTCCATGTATTATTGCCTTGGAATATTTTCCAATGGGACATGATGTGGAGGCAGAAGACAATGATATTGACTGTGTAGGTCTAAGCTAATGGATGCTTGTGTTTTCATTTTTACTAAAATAGTTTAAAAAGTTAAAAAAGTAATAATTTAAAAATGGAAAAAGCTTATAAGATATAAATACAAAAAAGGGAATATTTCTATCCAGCTATACAATGTGTTTGTATAGTAAGAATATGATTGGATTTTGTCAATTAATTTAGAAGGTGAAAGAATTATTTTATCTGATCAGGGCATTATCCAAATGCCTGCCCATTCTCACTGAGACTAAGATCTATACTTAGTTGGTTACTTAAAGAAAGACAATCCCCTAGTCATTTCTCCAGGCAGGACAAGCCTAGCAGTCACTACAACTGCTGAGACTATTTGGCTGAAGTTCTTTACTACTACTAAATACTGAAGAATAATTTGGTTTTATACAGGCCTCAATCTCTGCATCCTCCCACCTCTTCTGATGCTTCTCATCTCTTTCTCCACTCTACAGTCTGTCCATTGTGATGAGAAACTGAAACCTTTTATTTCACTCTGTGGTGAAGGATTTCTTTTCTTCCGTGATGTGTCTGTGGGACATCTGATGCAGCATGGAAGCTTATTTTTTTAAATTGCATCTGTAATTATATATTTTTGTGTAAATCCCTATTAGTTTAGAGAGGAAAGAAAAACCCTACTTCTAGCTCCACTTACATAACTAGGAAATTGTTTCTAAAACATACTATCTTAGCAAGGATGATTTATTTCATGATGTTCCGCAAACACATAAGCACATAAAAATCACATGGAGCATTGGAGGCTATACAGAGAAATGGAGCTAAGTATAGTGTGTGTGCACTAATAGCTCATGACTGACTTGGCATTTATGAAATGATGACTGTGGATCTGGTTCATCAACTGACTGAGTTTAAACTCTGAATAACCCAGATACAAATGAATTGCATTCCTCCAGAATCCAGATGGCAAATGTGCATGTGATTTCTGATACTTACTGCATTGCCATTCTAGTAAAGTAGTATACAGCTGTTAACTGAATAATATTGTGTTGCATATGGAGAGATGCAAAATATCTGGAATGTGAAGAATGTATTTGAAGTGTAAGTTCTTTGTATATCATTGCTAATGTCTAGCCAGAAGATACTAGAGGCATGATATATTTGGTTCAATAATTGCTCAAATCTAAAATTCTAAATTACAATTGATACATAATCTATATGAATTATTGTTTCACTGTTGGCTACTTGCATTGCAAAATGCTCTATACTAAAAGCTAGGTCAAATCATGGTACACAAGAGTGGGTAAAGGTATGTTTACAGTTGTAATACAAGTAAATAATACAATAACTTACAAAGATAAACTGTTCCATGTCCTCACAACTGTAAACCTATGTTTGACGCACCCTTGGACATAATAGAACTAGCTCAGCTAGACAGACCACATACTATTCATTCACTCATTTACTTTGTGAATATATATTAAAAGCCTACTGTGTGCCAACTGCTCTGCCTGGTG
Source organism: Lasiurus cinereus (assembly GCA_011751065.1). Taxonomy (NCBI): domain Eukaryota; kingdom Metazoa; phylum Chordata; class Mammalia; order Chiroptera; family Vespertilionidae; genus Lasiurus; species Lasiurus cinereus. Next base: position 21,960,761 of record JAAGEH010000006.1, on the reverse strand, counting down.
CTAGAAGATAGTGGCAAGCATATACTGCAAAGAAACAAAGCTTTGCCTTATATTTGGATCAGAAACTGTTAAAGGAACCATCCATAAAAATTTAGTAATAGCAGTTGATGAAAGACAAATAAATCGAGCTTTCTTTCTTACCAGAATTTTTATGTTATATAGAGCTGCTCTGTTTAATATGGTAGTCACTGCCCACATAAAGCACTTTAAATTTAAAAGAATTAAAATCCAATAAAAATTTAAATTTAGTTTGTTAGTCATTCTAGCCTCATTTTAAGTATTCAATGGTCACATTTTTCTAGTGGCTACAGTACAACTACAGAACATAGCTATCATCACAGAAAATTCTACTGAGCAGCCTGACACCGGAGATGTAATGAAAACTGCAAGTAGTGACTTCATTTACAATTTAAAGATTAATATCAGGCACAATTGATGAGCTAACACTATTTCCTACAATAGACATGTTTATGAGGACAAGAAAATTCTAAAACGGGTTTTACAGGGTTCAAAGTTACAAAGACAGATTTCACAGTTAATTAAAAAAGTTGTTACCTGATGCGTCCTCATTTTTTTTTGTGTGTGTGTATTGAATGTTAGAAAAGATAGTGAACCCATGCACAACTAGTAAGGATTATGACAAGGATTGCTGACTTTTTACCCAAGTCCACTTTCCTCTTTTTTCTGTGCAATAATATAATGCTACACTACACTGCAGTGTCCACCCTCCCTTACAGCGGGGTGTGCTGACATAGTTCTCACCAATGGAATGTGAACAGAAGTGGCATCACTTCAGAATAGACTTTTCCAATGGGCTGATGTGTTTCCTTCACACTCAGGTTTACTTTGCTGCAAGCCAGCTGCTATACATGCCTTCCAACATGCAAAAAAAGAACACTCCCTAAGTAGGGCATGTGGAAAACATGAGAAGATACTAAGTCTCTGTGATTGTGTGTAGCCAAGCAGCGCGATAACTTGGGAACCCCAATTCATTTATAAAGGAGAAATAAAGTACCTTATTTGACCCATTGCATTTTGAAGTCTGTCTGTCACAGCAACCAATGTTACCCTATCTTATATAAGAACAGATATAGGCTTACTTTTTCTTAGAACTATTTGTTTACCCTCAGATGTTAAAACAACCATATTGTTATAAAAAAATAAACTTATAGCACTTTCCCTGAGCAAATATCTCTTTTATCTACAATGATATTATATCCTATCTTTGTATGGCTCTTGTTTTAGGTTGAATTTCCTAGAAGCAAGAGAATCAAATTATTTATGTCTGAGATTTCTCACTTGAAAATAATGATAATATTTTTGTCATAGAAGTGTGGTGAAATTAAATAAAATAGTCATTGTAAAATTCTTGAAGCAGTAACTAGAACATAATATACCCTAAATAAAAGTTATGTTGTTATTATTTTATAAAGAAAGGCAGGGGGACTTTTTCAGAGAATGGAGAAAACTTCATTAGGGCATGTTCATTGCTTGCATACAGCAATTTTATAAGGTGAATAGGTGAATATGAGATTATAAAAATAAGTAGAAGCTGGACAAGAAATGTTTACCATATAAAGCTAAAGAGCTTTGACTTGGTCCTGTACGTACTATAAATCCATTAAATTTCAAATCTGTATTCTTATGTTTTTTTCATACTAGTTAGCTATTGCTGTATAACAAATGACCCCATAATTTAGTGTCTTAAAGACAAAAACATTCATTTAACTTATGATTGACAGTTTGGACTGGAATCAGCAGACAAATTCCTCAGGCCTTAGGTAGGCTTCCATAGGCCTCTCTTCATGGTTCTGTGTTTATTTCCTGGTTTGATAGTCAGCTCTGGTTTGGGGGGAGGGGCTTGGCTGAGTATTGCTTTGGGACACTTTGGGTCTTTTCCTGGTGGTTTTTGAGGCTAGCCTAAGCTTGTTCTCATCACAGAAGTAGAATTCCAATAGATAGTGCCATTGGCTCATGAGGCCTAGTCTCTGAACTACATAAATCACTTCTAATGAATTTTATTGGTCAAAGCCAATGACAAGGTGCAACCCAAAGTTAGAGTGGGTGGTTATGACAGAGTTATAGAGGAATGAGCACGGATATGGGGAAGCCATTAAGTGGGCTCTTCAGTGAAAACAATCTAGTAAATTCTACAAGGATCTCCTCTTCAATATATGAGAATGAGCAGAGGCAGCAACTACTGCTTGTTATCCCCTTTGAAGTGATCAACTTTTTTAAGGACTCAGGAGGGGATGATTTTTTGTTTTGTTTTGTTTTTTCTTTAACACTTCAAAGAGGTCAGTTACTTTGGTCTTTCTCTCATCTTGTGCTTTAGCCTCTCAGAGACTGGAAGTTGATGCCAGGAGAAGATCTGGTTGGGGAGGGACATGCAATTTGGAGAGTGAAGAGGTCTTATAATTCCAGATACAATTTTAAAAGAGTAAAGAGTACTAAGGTCAGGAGAATCCATTATTGGAAAAGAAAGAATATTTTAATATATAAAAGCAGAACTTTTCTTTTTTCTTACTGTGCCCCAGTCATGAAACAGCTCTGGCCAGCAACACAGGCATCAAGCAAGGATGAACTAAAGACTAGCCTGCTTTGCCCAGGTGTCTCCTGCCCATTGCCAGGGGGGTGAAAGCAGAACATTGTGGGGGGAAAAAATTTAGTCTTTCTACTCCATCTTCATCTATTTATTCAGAAAGTGAGAGGATTCCTATAATTCCCCAATATATAGAACTAAAGAGATAAACTAGATAATATTGACTAAATGTCTTATGTTTGAAAAAGAAAAGTACAATCATAATACTTAAACTCTACATTAAAACATGTATAATTGATATAATTTATAGACATTGTTAATTTTCATGTAACTACTTGATATGTAGCCAATAATATCTATTATTGAGGACCACTGGCCTGTAAGAAAAAAAGACAATTTGGATGATCACAGAATTTGCTTGTTATATGGAAATATTTCTATCATGGCTGGCTACTTTTAGTGCATTGCCTAGACTTACCTATATCCTCAGTAAAAAGTCATTCCTTCATTATTAAATTAGTTCAGTTTAAATTTATCGTTAAAGAGAAAGAAAAATGTAAAATTTAGAAAAAAAGTATAACAATTTTTCCTTTGAATACCTTATATTGACCTCTGAATTTAAGAGAATTGTACTATGCATTGAGTTGGGTTGCCCAGAAGCTGACCTTGAGATAAGGGTTTAAGACCAAGTAGTTTTTCTGGGAAGGGAGCCCAGGCAACACTGGTAAGAAAGTGAGGCATGGAAGGAAGAATAGCTAATAGGTGTAATATCACACTAGTTACCTTCTTGGGCTTCATCCCTCAGAGCAAGCCCTGGTGACAGGTTGGGCTACATGTCTCAGGAAAGGTGCCACCTAAGAAGTGAGGGAGCTGGCACACTTATACACCCACTGCCTCAGTCTGGTTGAGGGCTGCTTCTAGGAGGTGTTATTTGCCTGGCACATAGAGTTAGTCTGTTTGGCAAGCAGGTTCCTGCAACAGAAGTCTTCAAGCAAAGATATGCAAGTGATGTGCATAGAAATAAGTGCTGAGTAAAAATGGATGTGACTTGCAGCGTCTGTTGAACGCTAAATCCTAGCTTTCAAACATTTTTAAAATTTTAACTAGCAGCTCAGATCCTTTTATAAAGGATTTAAAACTGAGTTTAAAAAAATAGAGCTACTGTGATTTCTCGGATGGTGAGTGTGTGCTTAGGTTCAGTGTTCTCTTTTCCCCTATGGTTCTGAAAACCAACTGAGAGACCTCTGAGTAATGCCAGAGCTCCTCAGGAAATAGCTTGAAAACATGTGACTTAGATATTTAAGGACATTTCCAGTTCTAATCCTCTGGTTGACATCTTTGTACCTTTTGTTAATATCTTCTCTGTCTCCTCGCCTCCTAAAAATAAAACTAACAAAATATCCTTACAAACCTTATTTTAAAAAGTTCAATTGGATTTCATGGTGATAAGAGGAAAAAAAAAGACAGTAAGGAGGGAAAACCACAACAAAATGTCAAAATGCAACAAAATAGCTCTTTAAAACCCAGAAACTATCCAGAACAGGGTAGCCATAGTAACACACCCAGAATATCATCCTCTGGGTGTGACTAAAAGCTGGAGGAGGAAGAGTGGGGTGTGGAGGGCTGAGGTGGAAGGCAGGGTACTCCTACCCCACCCCCAGATTCCCCATGAGACTGGAAAGGAGCAGCCTTAACAAAATCCGCAAAACTCCTCAATGAACACAGAGGTTTATCCATATTTTTGGCAACTTCCTTTTGGACTCAAAAGTTGGCTTCCTTAGAGATAACTTAAATGAAAGCATATTTTAAAAAGATCTTTGATACAATTCACACTATGTGGGGAGGGGACTAGGAGGAACAGCAGACCAAATGGAAACTGTGGGCGGTAGCTGTGATTGTGCCTTTTCAAGCGGTTCCTTAGATACTGCTCTGGGTTTGGGCTCCGATCCTGCTGATAGTCACATTAAGTGACTGAAACTGCAAGGGAGCTGGTGAGGTAGCACAGTAAAAGCTACTGGTGCCTGCCCAGTGCACTCTGCTCAGCTCTTCCACCAGCTGGGATGCTGAAAGCTAATGACTCACAGATGCTTCCTATCCAGAGCACTGCCTTTTGCCAACAGGCACTGTCTCTTCAGGAAATCACTAAGAAGCTATGCCTTCCCTACAGCCCCAAACAACGGCTGATTGATACTGGAGTATAAAATCGTGGCCCTTTGCTTCAGTTAAGACTTGGCTGTGGTACCCTCCAAGCTTTTCCATTGGATCACCAAAGTATATAATTTCCTTGCTCTCTCTGTTCCCCTGCTTCCTGGAAGGTTTCATCTCAATAAAACACTCAAAAAAAAATATCTTTTTTCACGTTCATCTTCTAGGAAATCTATCCTAAAACAGACACCATGATAATCGCCCTGAAATAGGCATGAGCCCATCTGTATTAAGCCGTGGTTCACAGCAGGGAAGCTATAACAGACAACATGGCAAGTTTCTGGAGCTCGCAGGGACACAACTGCACAGGGTAAGGTTTGAGTAGATCACTGTTTTTGTTTGTTTTACTTCAACTCACATTTCTGCCTATCTCCTCCCATGCTCTATTCTTCTTTCCTCCCTCTCTTATAAGTTCATCTTGAGGCCACTTCATCAATACAGTCCTTGCAAGGACCCCAACATGAATCTTTGCATACAGGGAATCTGACCTAAGACATGCTAATAGTTGGAAGGCAGATCCATCTCTTATAGTGTTCAATGGGAGCCACCAAATTCCATAAGGGATTGTTATTCATCCTCCAGCATGAGTCCCCTTTCATTGGGTTTACACACTGGATTTCTGGTGAATGAAAACTCTTGGATATCAATGTATGAAAGTGATTGGACCAGTTCTCTGAAGTTGGATCTAGCTCAATAGATCTGGAAGGGCTTTCTCTACTACTCACTGAATAACAGAGCTCCAGATTTATTAGGATTGGAGAATGAATGGGGACAGACCAGGTATTAAAGAAAATATGGTTGGCTGGAGGAAGCCTTGGTTATCACTAAGAAATTCTTCAGACCAGTTTTTCTAAATCCTGTTGTTACAGAGAACTGGAATAATCAAACAATGCTTAGAGAGTTTGGAGTTACACTTATTACACATGGGTCCTGAGGAAAATGGCTCTCAAATTCTGGGCCCCAACATGCAGGATTTTCCCTATTTATATGTTTTTACCTTCTTTGTCTCCCAAATATGGGATGTTTCCCACCCCTTTTGCAAGTTCTTAAAGAGCCCCTACATGCTGGGGCCTTGAGACTTCAACCAAAGGCCTGGCCTGGTGCCAGCACTGATAATTTTGTCCAGGGAAGATTTAATAACCTCTCGGAGTGAGAGTAGTCTCATTTTCCTTATTATTTAAGCAAGCAAACATTTACAGAAGCCAAATAGCAAGGTTAAAATTTCAAACAGTTTTTATATAAGATGGATGCTTTACTGTAGCATTTCAAAGTCTGCCTTCTTTGTGATTGTTTCCTTCGAAATCTCAGATCTTTTTTAAACCAGAGTGCCAGAAACCAATAATTGTTTCACTAATAGAAAGTGGACAAGGAACCCGGAAGGCTGGTCAACCTTGAAGTTCTGAAAGGTCAAAGCCAGCCACCCACTAGCTAATTGAGACAATGACCTTCCCCATCAAATAATCATGTAAATCCTTACTGATAAGATAATCTACTTGTTACTGGAATTGCCTGTTTCAGGGCCAAGGGTGTAGCCCAAACCTGAATAAAAGGGATGGCAAGGCAAAAGGAAGGTGGTAGTTTTTCCACTAGTGGAAGGCTCCCGCCTAGCCTCCCAATTTTGCTCAATTAAGGCTTTTCTAGTCTCTCTCTTCATTTTCATGCAGCCTCCAGAATTTGAACCCTGGATGGGAACTCTGAACCACGAGGGACATGAAAGAGGTTCCCACACCAGAGTAGATGTTGTCCTGCCTAGATCTCCTTTACTGGTCTTGGGCATCCATCCTCCAGTTGTCCTTAGCTAATGGAAGTCACCTCACACTGAGATGCCTGGGTATTTATTCCTGAGTCTCCAATCTCACCTACTCTAAGTCAGAAATAGTTATAGCCAATGACTAAATGCTGTTGGAATTTTATAGCTTACCCTTTTGCTTTCACCTGAGACCACTCTGTAGTTTAATTCACATTCCACAGTTCCTCATGGGATCAGGTTGAAGCTAGACTCAAACTGAGACCACTCTGATGCTCAGCTCCTTTCCCTGCTTCATCCTCCTTCCCTCACTCCCTTACCAGTTTTTCTTGACAGAAATACTCAAAAAAATCATTGGCAACACAACTCCTAAGAAAGGCTTTGCTGCTAGAGAACTTGGCATACTAATAATTCAGATATTTGAGGGCTATAAAGAGTGAGTTTTGGCAAAGTACAAAACAGCAATTGATAAAAAATAAGGTCCAGAGGAAGTAATTTGAGGGCCCTTGATTTAAAAAAGCTTATATTTCATTCCCTTTTCAGGTTTCCCAAATAGCTCTTTAATTTGTGAAAATAAGTAGAAAAGTAAAGCTTTCTTATTCATGTTTTCTTTTTGAAGAGGTTGGAGAATTTTTTCCCCCTTATAGTTGTATCCTCAGTGTTAGTAATAAAGGGTGCTCAAATATTTATTGTATGTATTTGAAGCAATATTTCAAAATCTCTTTTTGGTGAACTTTTATATTTCTGAGTATATTTGGAATACAATGAAGACATAAAAATGTGTGGCTTAAGGGACATGACAAAAACTTAACCTACTTTTAGGTTTATTAACTTGACTTCTTTTCACTGAAGTGGAACGTGCCTTATTAAATACTAATTATCTCCCATTCTTTTGCATTCTGGTTGTTTTGTTCTTTTAGAGAGTGTACTTCTTATAGAGAAATTAGCTGTTTTTGGAATTTGTGTATTCAATATCCATCATATCTCAGCTTTAAGCCATACTTTCTTTGGACTGCATTATTATTCAATCTTAAATTCCATTTAAATGCTAGTTTTGATGTTTATTCAAACCATCTGGGTGTGCAGTCCTCTGGAGAGACTCTGTGTGGTACTGACTGACTAATCTGAATTCCTCTGGCCTTTAAATGGTTTATGGATCAGGGAGGGATATCAGGATCTCTGAGCTGTTCAATGAGGTTAAATCTGGCTTCCTCTTTGCTGTTTATTTATTTTTTGTTTGTTTTTTTAATAAGGACCAGGTAAACATATTTCTTAATGGATAGAGAGTGAAATGGGAGCAATTTAGAGAAATATGGTTCCTTTTCACCCCCAGAATATCTTTATTTTAATTACCTTTTTACTTCTTTAGTAACCACCCATGGCAGGTAGGGGAATGCAGAGCCAGGATTGAAGTGAGGCACTCACCTAAATTATAAATTTTAAGTAGTTGCTAAAAAATTCCAAAATCGACTTGAAAAATGGCGGCAGAATAGACAGACGCGTCTGGAGCTTTGTCCCTGGGCAGAGGGAGAGAGAGAAGCTGAGAGTCGCACTGGGAGTATTTGTTGGCAAGTTAAGAGTCAGTTATCCTCCAGGAGAAGGTGGACTGCTGGATGGGCCTCTCCTGACCAGGCAGCCCCACTGCCACAGGGTTTTTGTCTGCCAGAGCCACCAGCGCAAAGGCGGAGACCGCGCCATCTTGCAGAGGGAGGTAGATGTCTAAGGCGGTCTGAAAGCTGCAGCTGAAGCACTCACCGAACAGCCAGGGGACCCAGAACACCACTCTCCAATCTGCGCAGACACACAGACTCACAGGAGATCCACACAGCACAAGGAAAGGTCAGATTTCGCCTGGGATAAGTGCTGTGTGATGTACCTGGTCATGTTGTATTTTGTGCCTTTGAATCAATATAGGAGGGAGAACTACATAACCAGACACCCATAGAAGAATGACCATGGGCAGAAAAAGAAACAGCCCGCATGTGACAAAAAGGCAGGTATCACCAGAAAAGGAAGTAAATGAAATAGAAGCAGAAATAAGCCTGCCAGAGAAAGAGTTCAGACAAATGATCATAAGGTGGATGAAAAGAATGGAAGACAAAATCGACGATGTGAGTAAGAGCCAAGAGGAAATGAAGAAGAAGCAAGAAGAAATGCAGAAGAACCTAGAAGAAATGCAGAATAATCAAGAAGAAATAAAAAATTAGATCACTGATATAAAGAACTCAATAGAAAGCATAAAAAGTAGACTAGAAGAAGCAGAGGACTGCATCAGTGAGCTAGAAGACATGGTAGGAAAAAATACCCAAGTCCAGCAGCTTCTAGAAAAAAAAAAAGCAATAGGGGAGCCTAAGGGAATTTGGAATAACATGAAACAAAACAACATCTGCATAATTGGGGTTCCAGAAAGAGTGGAAACTGAGCAAGGATTAGAGAACCTGTTTGAAGAAATAATGACAGAAAATTTCCCCAATATAGGAAAGAAAACACCACACAAATCCAAGAAGCTCACAGAGTCCCAAGCAAAATGAACTCCACAAAACCGACACCAGGGCACATTATAATTAAATTGGCAAACACCAACAACAAAGTAAGAATCTTAAAAGCAGGCAAAGAGAAACAGAAAGTTACCTTCAAATGAACCCCCATAAGACTAGCTACTGATTTCTCAATAGAAACTTATCAGGCCAGAAGGGAATGGAATGAAATATACAAAGTCATGCAAAGTAAGGCTCTGAATCCAAGAATACTGAACCTACCAAGGCTTTCAATCAAAATTGAAGGTGAAATCAGAAGCTTCACAGACAAAAAAGGACTAAGGGAATATATTACTACCAAAGCAGCAATGCAAGAAATGTTAAAGGGTCTGTTGTAACAAAAAGAAATAGTAAGCAAAGAAGAAACTCTGGGGAAAAGACTAAAAATGGCGACAGATTACTACCTATCAATAGTAACTTTAAATGTAAACGGATTATATGTTCCAATCAAAAGACATAGGGTAACCGATTGGATAAGAAAACATGATCCATGTATCTGCTGTCTACAAGAAACCCACCTCAGGAAAAGAGATGCACATAGATTGAGAGTGAAAGGATAGAAGATGGTATTTCACGCAAATGGAAATGAAAAAAAGCTGGGGTTGCAATACTTATATCAGACAAATTAGATCACAAAGTGAAGGACATAACAAGAGGTATAGAAGACCACTTCAGAATACTAAAGGGAACAATCCAACAAGAAGAAATAACTCTGCTAACATATATGCACCCAATATAGGAGCACCAAAATACATAAAAAACCTCCTGGAGGATATTAAGGGAGAGATTGACAGCAATACACTACTTGTAGGAGACTTTAATACCCCACTGTCGCCACTGGACAAATCCTCTAAACAAAAAATCAGAAAAGAAACATCAATCCTAAATGAATCACTAGACCAAATGGAATTAATTGACATCTTCAGAACATTGCACCCCAAAGCTACAGAATATACATTCTTCCCTAGTATACATGGGTCATTTTCAAAGGTAGATAATATGTTGGGTCATGAGAAAAGTCTCTTCAAATTCAATAAGATAGAAATTATATCAAGCATTTTCTCAGACCACAGTGGCATAAAACTGGAAATCAACTATAATAAAAACAATAGAAAAAAACCAAACACATGGAGACTAAATAGCATGCTATTAAACAACGACTGGGTAACCAAAGAGATCAAGGAAGAAATGAAAAATATCATGACAACAAATGACAATGACAACACAACAATACAAAATTTATGGGACACAGTGAAAGCAATCTTGAGAGGGAAGTTAATATCCCCACAAGCCTACTGCAAAAAAAAAAGGAAACAATGGTAATAAATTACCTAACCCTACAACTCAAAGAGCTAGAAAGAGAGCAACAAGAAAAGCCCAGTGTAAGTAGAAGGAAGGAAATAGTAAAGATCAGAGCAGAGATAAACAACATGGAGACCAAAGAAACAATTCAAAAGATCAACAAAACCAAGAGCTGGTTCTTTGAAAGGGTAAACAAGATTGATGGATCTCTAGCCAGACTCACCAAGAAGCAAAGAGAGGAGACCCAAATAAACAAAATCAGAAATGAAAGGGGAGAAATAACAACAGACCCTGCCGAAATACAAAGAATTGTTAAAAAAAAATACTATGAACAACTCCATTCCAAAAAAGTGGACAACCTGCAAGAAATGGGCATATTCCTAGAAAAATATAACCTTCCAAAACTCAATCAGGAAGAATCTAAACATCTCAATAAGCCAATAACTATAGAAGAAATTGAAAAAGTTATCAAAAAGCTTCCAGCAAATAAAAGCCTGGGACCAGATGGCTACACAGGAGAGTTTTACCAAACATTCAAGGAAGAATTAAAACCTATCCTCCTCAGACTATTCAAAAACATTCAAGAAGAAGGAACACTTCCAAACACCTTCTATGAAGCCAGCATCACCCTAATTCCAAAACCAGATAAAGACGACAGAATGAAAGAAATTTATAGGCCAATATTTCTCATGAACATAGATGCCAAAATCCACTACAAAATTCTAGCAAATCGGATCCAGCAGTACATCAAAAAGATCATAGACCATGACCAAGTAGGATTCATCCTTGAATGCAGGGATGGTACAATATCTGCAAATCAATAAATGTGATACATCACATAAACAAATTGAGAGATAAAAATCACATGGTCATATCAATTGATGCAGAAAAAGCATTTCACAAAATCCAACAGCCTTTCTTGATAAAACTGTCAGCAAAGTGGGAATAGAAGGAGCATACCTCAACATCATAAAAGCCATATATGATAAACCCACAGCCAGCCTCATACTCAATGGGCAAAATCTAAAACCATTTCCCCTAAGAACAGGAACAATACAGGGATGCCCACTCTCACCTTTCCTTTTCGAAATAGTACTGGAAGTATTAACCATTGAATTTAGACAAGAAGAAGAAATAAAAGACATCCAAATTGGAACAGAAGAAGTAAAGCTGTCCTTATTTGCAGATGACATGATACTGTACATAAAAAACCCGAAGGACTCCATCCTAAAACTAATTTACTTAATAAATGAATTCGGCAATGTAGCAGAATACAACATTAATGCCAAGAAATCTATGGCATTTCTATACACTAATAGTGAAATTACAGAAAGAGAGACTAAAAAAGCAATCCCATTTACCATTGCACCAAAAAATTAAGATAGCTAGGAATAAACCTAACTAAAGAGGTAAAAGACCTATATGTAGAAAACTATAGGACACTGAAAAAAGAGATAGAGGAAGATGTTAACAGATGGAAGAGCATACCATCCTCATGAATTAGGAGAATCAACATCATTAAAATGTCCATACTACCCAAAACAATATATACATTCAATGCACTCCCCATTAAAATACCAACAACGTATTTCACAAACCTAGAAAGAATTCTTCATAGATTCATCTGGAACAAAAAAAAGACCACGAATAGCCATAGCAATTCTGAGAAAGAAGAATAAAGTAGGTGGGATCTCACCAGATTTCAAGCTATATTGCAAAGCAACTGTTCTCAAAACAGCCTGGTACTGGCACAAGAACAGACATATAGACCAATGGAATAGAATAGAGAACCCACTTATCCACCCAAACCACTATGCTCAATTAATATTTGACAAAGGAGGCATGAACATACAATGGGGCCAAGATAGCCTCTTCAATAAATGGTGTTGGGAAAATTGGACAGATACATGCAAAAAAATGAAACTGGACCACCAACTTACACTAAATACAAAAATAAACTCAAAATGGATACAGGACTTAAACATTAGAAGGGAAGCCATAAAAATACTATAGGAATCCACAGGCAGCACAATCTCAGACATATGCGGAAAGAACTTCTTCACTGATACTGCTCCAAAGGCAATGGAAGCTAAAGAAAAAATAAACAAATGGGACTACATCAAAGTAAAAAGCTTTTGCACAGCAAAAGAAACCATCAACAAAACAACAAGAAAGCCCACTGTATGGGAGAACATATTTGCAAATGTTATCACTGAAAAAGGTTTAATCTACAAAATCTACAGCCAACTTATACAACTTAATAAAAGGAAGATAAACGATCCAATAAAAATATTGGCAACGGACCTAAATAGAACCTTTCGAAAGATGACAGAAGGAAGGCCAAGAGACACATGAAAACATGTTCAAAGTCACTAATTATCCAAGAGATGCAAATCAAAATGACAATGCAATACCATCTCACACCTGTCAGAATGGCAATCACCAACATATCAACAAACGACAAGTGTTGGCAAGGTTGTGGAGAAAAAGGAACCCTTGTGCACTGTTGGTGGGAATGCAGACTGGTGCAGCCACTGTGGAGAACAGTATGGAGTTTCCTCAAAAAACTTAAAATGGATCTCCCATTTGACCCAGCAATCCCACTCTTAGGAATTTATCCTAAGAAATTACAAACACCAATCAGAAAGGATTTATGCACCCCTATGTTCATAGTAGCACAATTTACAATAGCTAAAATTTGGAAACAGCCTAGGTTTCCATGAGCAGATGAGTGGTTCAGAAAAGTGTGGTACATCTACACAATGGAATTCTATGCTGCCTTTAAAAAGAAGAAATTCTTACCATTTGCAGCAACCTGGATGGAACTGGGGAGCCTTATGCTTAGTAAAAAAAGCCAGTCAATGAAGGAGAAGCACCACATGATCTCACTGACTTGTGGATAATAAAGAACATTGTAAACTGATGAACAAAAGGATAGATACAGAGGCAGTAAAGCATCAAACAGACTGTCAAATTATAGAAGGAAGATTAATGATAGGTGGGATGGATAAGAGGTCAATCAAAGGACTTGTATGCATGCAGATAAGCATAATCAATGAACATAGACACTGGGAGGTTCGGGTATGTCTGGGAGGGAGTGGGGGCAATGGGGAAATATGTATACATGTAACACAATAAAAATAAAAAAAAATAAAAATTCCAAAATCAAGATAAATAATATTTTAATGCAATATTTTTATTGTGGTAAAAACATATACAATTTACCATTTTAATAATTTTAAATATAATGGTTTAATAGTGTTAAGTATATTCACATGGTTGTGAAACAGATCTTCAGAAGTTTTTTGTCTCACAAATCTGAAACTGTATACCCACTGAATAACTCCTGTTCTCCCTTAACCCCAGCCCTAATAAACAAAATTCTACTTTTTGTTTTTATGGTTTTGATTAATTTGATGGCCTATATAAGTGTAATCATGCAGCATTAGTTCTTTGAGACTAGATTATTTCACTTGGCATAGGGTCCTCACATTTTGTTCAAGTAGTATGTGACAAAATTCCCCTGTTTTTAAAGACTGAATAGTATTCCATTGTATGGTGTGTACCACATTTTCTTTATCTATTCATCCACTGATGGATATTTGGATTACTTTCACCTTTTGGCTATTAAGCATAATATTTATATGAACATGGGTGTACAGATATCTCTTCAACATCTTGTTTTCAATTCTTTTAGATATATAGCCAGAAGTGGGATTGCTAGATCATAAGGTAATTCTACTTTTTTAGAATTAATTATTTTATAAAATTTTCAATGGACATATAATCAACATTTAATGTCATATTAGCAACTCTATTTTAATGTTTTTAAATATATTTTATTGATTTTTTTACAGAGAGGAAGAGAGAGGGATAGAGAATTAGAAACATAAATCAGCTGCCTCCTGTACACCCCCTACTGGGGATGTGTCCACAATCATGGTATATGCCCTTGACTGGAATCGAACCTGGAACCCTTCAGTCCGCAGGCCGACATTCTATCCACTGAGCCAAACTGGTTACAGCCTATTTTTAATTTTTGAGGAACCTTCATACTGTTTTCTATAGAAGTTGTAGTACCATTTTACAGTCTCACCAACACTACACAAGGGTTCCCGTTTCTTTACATACTTGTTAACAATTGATATTTATTTTTTATTTTTTTATTTTTATTTTTTTATTAATGTATTACATGTATACATATCTTCCCATTGCCCCCCCCCTTTCTAGGCATACCCTAACCCACAGTGTCTTATGTTCATTGGTTATGCTTATATGCATGCATATAAGACCTTTGGTTGATCTCTTATTACCCCACCTCTTCCTAACCTTCCTGCTGTAATTTGATAGTCTATTTGATTTTTTATTGGCTCTGTATCTATCTTTTTGTTCATCACTTTATAATGTTCTTTATTAGCCACAAATGAGTGAGATCATCTGGTGTTTCTCCTTCATTGACTGGTTTATTTCACTTAGCATAATATTCTCCAGTTCCACCCAGGTTGCTGCAAATGGTAAGAATTCCTTCTCTTTTATGGCAGCATAGAATTCCATTGTGTAGATGTACCATAGTTTTCTGATCCACTCATTGCTGACGGGAACCTAGGCTGTTTCCAAACTGTAGCTATTGTAAATTGTGCTACTATGAACATAGGGGTGCATAAATCCTTTCTGATTGGTGTTTTTAGTTTCTTAGGATATATTCCTAAGAGTGGGATTGCTGAGTCAATTGGGAGTTCCATTTTTAGTATTTGGTATTTATTTATTTATTTATTTGTTTGTTTGTTTGTTTGTTTATTTGATAGTAGCATTCCTAATGGCTTGAGTGGTATCACATTATGAACTGATTTGCTTTTTCCCTATGATAAGCGATTTTGAGCTTTTTTTCATATACTCATTGATCATGACTATTAATATATTTATTATCTTTGGAAAATTTCTAGTCCCTTGCCAATTTTTAAATCAGGTTATATGTTTTTTTTTTCTCATTCTGCTTTCAAAATTCTCTGTCTTAAATTTAGACATTTTTACTATGTTATGTCTTGAAATAGTTCTTTTTTCATTTTTCTTAGTTGGAGTTCTCTCAGTTTTTCAAATCTATAAGTTCATTCTTTCTCTCTCAGATTTGGGAAGTTTTCAGTAACTGTTTCTTCAAATAAACTTTCTCCTCCATTGTTTTTTTGTTCTTTTGGGGACTTGCTGCTTGATGGGTTCCTCTAAATCCCTTAGGCGCCATTCATGTTTCTTTATTCTTTTTTATTTTTGCTCCTCTAACAATGATTTTACACGATGGTCTTTAACTTTGCTGATTCTTCCTTTTGCCTGGTCAAGCCTTCTGCTGATCCCTTATCATAAATTTTTTAGTTCATTTACTATGTTTTTCAGCTCTAGTGTTCCTGTTTGGTTCTTTTGTATGGTTTCTATATCTTTGTTAATATTCACATTTATTTATGCATTGTTTTCCTAATTTTAATTAGTTGTCTATTTGGGTTCTTTTTAGCTTAGGAAGTATTTTGGAGACAATTATTTTAAATTCACTTTCAGTTAGGTCATAAATTTGCATTTTTTTAGGATCTGAATTCTGGAGATTTATTTTATCTTTTATATTTTGCTTTGATTGGGCCCTGTTTACTTGTTTCTTTGTATACCTTACAATTTTTTAAAAATATATTTTATTGATTTTTTACAGAGAGGAAGAGAGAGAGATAGAGAGTTAGAAACATTGATTTAAGAGAGAAAAACACTGATCAGCTGCCTCTTGCATACCTCCTACTGGGAATGTGCCCTTGACCGGAATTAAACCTGGAAGCTTTCAGTCTGCAGGCCGATGCTCTATCCACTCAGCCAAACCAGTGAGGGCTACCTTACAATATTGTTATTGTTAGGATTTGAGCATTTGAAAACAACTACTACTTCTCCAGGCTTTGTGTGAACTGGCTTTATGCAGTAAAGGTCTTGACTAATCAGCCTGACTGAAGATTTTAGGACCTCTCAATTTTTTTTTTCTGATTTTTTTTTCTCCTCTTATATTTGCCTGCAAATGCACTCTGATACATGCTCATTTCTGTTTGCAGTGGCTTCCAAATTCCATTAGCACTATGAGGCAGGCAACACAAAAGCCAGTCCTGCAGGTTGTCAGGTAAACCAGAATATTAGATGCATAATTCAGTCTTGTGTTTGTCTTCCAGGGAAGAGCACCTGTAAGGGGATGGGGAGGTCCTCCCAGTTGCACTGTGCTATGCCACATAGGTGGAGGGACAAAATTAATGTGACAAATTCTGTGAATTATCCTACCATTTCCAGTGATATCCTGACTTTGTTTTATAATGATCTAGTGCTGTAGCTTCTCAGTTGGTTTCTAGAGTGTACTCACAGAGATATTCATATATTGTTAATTTGGTGTCTCTGTGGGAAAAGGAGGGCCTGTAACTTCTCAGTCTATCACCCTGTTGATATCTGAGTCATTTTCATCTTCATTCCTATCTACTCTCAGAAAGACTCCACCTTAGTAAAAAAGGAAAGCCATTGCACTTCCCAGCCTGAGGCTTGTATTTAAACCATATTTTTCTGAAAGAGTGAAAGAACGAACAATACTTTTTTAAAAAATCAAAATTAATGCAGGAAATCCTTTAAATTTTAAATTTTTAAATGAAGATAGTATCAGAGTATTCATTATATTTTAATGTAAAATACTAAAGGAATAATGTCTTGCTATAAAAATGAAGGGGGAATGTCACATGTGACAGTGTGTTGTCACTATTTGAGACTCATGGGCTGAGATCCAATGTGAAGCTAGAACAAATGCAAACATCATGTTTAAAGCAAGTGTGATAGTAGGCTAGAGTTCAAAGGCAAGGAAGGAAGAGGGAAAAAAAATGCATTTTCTGAAATACCAGAAGTATACTTAGTCTTGATTAGTATGGACAGCCAGCCAATAGTCTGTCAATAGATAAGTAAGAATAAAGAGAAATCTCAGACAAAAAATAATTAGAGACCCAATGTGTGGGTAATATAATGCATTTCTGAAGTTAATGAAAATTTTTTGTTGTTGTTTGTACTTTTTCATAGAAAAGTAGGCATGTAGATTTTGAAACCAAAAGCATCTTTTTCTTTGCAAAAAATAACTTTCATTTTGCAAGACTATTTGGAGACAGGTGGTAACTGAAGAGCAATATTTCAACTTTGGGTAAAAGTTATTATGTGTTTAAACTGTCCCTAAATGGATAGATAAGGCTGAATTATGCCTTTAATCCTACCTCACCACTGAGGCTTCTAGGCCTCTTCTCTCTTATACACCTTTTCATATTCGTCTTGACCCAAATCTACTCTCAGAAAAATTCTACCTTAGTAAGAATATAAACCATTTGTCTCCCCTGCCTGGAGCCTTGCATTTAAACCTTTTTTTGCTTCATGAATGAAGAAAATGAACAACCTTTTTTCCCTTGTCAAATGAATTTCAGGCTGCCTTGAAGAGGCTACAGCTACTGAATGGGGCCATGAAGAAGGACAAGTGTGAGAGTCACACTATCACCTTTGCTTCTGCAAAGGCTTTTGGTTGCATTAATCATGCAGAAAGGACTACTTAAATTAGATAATATTTAATACTGAGATGATACTTTATAAATTGATGGGAGGAACTGCTATAAAGAGAGAATATCATAATTCTGTACCCATTCTGAAGTTGTTTTCTTAAGAGTCTGAGAAAAATGAGCAATGAATATTTTCCAAGAACCCCCCTGGATACTTCAGTAAGAATGGAGACATGCAAAACTGACAGCCTCTTAGGTAGAGTTAATTGTTTTCTCTCAAATAAGAAGGGTGCCTTAAAAAACAATATATGAGGATATTCATTCATTTCTTTATGCAACACATACTTATTGAGCTTATGTCTCAGGCATTTTTTTCTAGGTCCTTGATTTTTAGAAGAAAACAAAACTTTGTAGGTACTATGATCTCTGAGAATAGCATAGGAAGATGATATATAACTTTAGAAATGTGATCTTGGATTTCAATTGTAGAGAATATGAAAATTTTTTGAAAAGAATGAAACTTGGTGAATTAGATTATAAAAACTGTTTTATCTGTAAGTATCAGTTGGAAAATTTGCTTAGCTGGCAATTAACTTTCCTAATAGTGATGATGAAGTAACACAAAAGTATAAGTGCTTTGAATCATCAAAGAAAATTTGATTTTGTTTAACACATGGTTAGATATATTTCTTAATTATTTGAAAACCTGTGCATCTCAATTAATCAAGCATCATGATTAACTAAAGAAGGTTATTACTTGGCCTAGCAGGATAACAGAGTTTATTATAATGTGATTGCTCAAAGCTAGAAAGTCTATAAAAATGTCAGGACTGAGCAAGAGGCAGATACATATGAACTATTCATAGATTGATATAAAAGTCAATTGTGTGAAAAATTGGGTTCAAAAAATGCCAGTCAGATTGGTGTCAGCCATTCAAATCACTTATGTTTTCTGGGTTTTATTTTTTTCTATGGTGAATAAACACAGAAGATCTTTCCAAAAAAAAGCCTCATCTGGGAAGAATGGGGTTTGGAGCAAGTGAACAAACAGATTAACATTGCTCCAGGTTGTCCAGAAATAACTTACTAGAACTTCTAACCCATCAGGCAGCATGCCAATCAATATTATTTTTACTTCAAAGTACTAACAATTAGAAAATAAAAAGCTGTTCTTTGAAAGATGGGCCATATGGGTACATTTGAACAGCAGATATGGGAGTTCAATTGCATGATATGCCTCTGAAGTCTTCTAAATAATACTATGTGGTATCTCACTGTATCTAGAGAGAATTTCTAATGACTGAATTACCATTACAGGTTCTTTATTATTAAGGTAAGAAGACCTTTTGAAATGTAATAATGAGTTTTGAGCCCAATGCACTTGGGGTAGAAGTTCATAACCCTACCACAGGGAAGAAAACAATAGTGAAAGGATCTACTTTTAATCTGAAATGAAAATAAAGAAGACTTCAGCTCAGAAAGTCCAAAAGTGGAAAAAGAAAAATAAAGGGGCAGGGAAGAAAAGAGAACACCCAATCTATTTCACAATAGAATTATAAAGCTCATTAAAAAAAAAGTGCCAAAATACTAAGGAGCTTCATTCTAACCATAAATAAAAAATGGAACAGACTGAACATGAGTAATTCTTCTGATATATCAGAAAATTAAAGTCCCAGGCAAACCACTGTCCCCAAAATGGAGATAAAAAGAGATATAGAAAATAACAACTTATCAGAGCATTAATTCATGAGCAAAAACCTCTGCAAGAGCCACACTGTCATTACATTTCTTGAGGTTTAATATGGATAAACCTGAGAGTTAGAAACTGCAGAGTGACGTACTTAGAGCTGGCCTCCCTGCTTTTATGAGTTTGATCTTCAGGAGCACACATATCTAATCAAAGTCAGAGAAATGTGACCCAACTCTTCCAATCAGACCTAAGAGTAAGTTTGTTGTATGTACTCCTGGTAAAGTGTTTGCTTTCCAATATAAGAAACTGTCTTGGCTAGCATATCTTTGCTCTTTTAGTCTCTTCTCTTCCTTTTGTCTGGAACACAGATGAGATACCTGGCAGTGTGGCAGCTCCATTGTGACTATGAGGCAACAATAAGCAACTGACTTTCCTAATTACCTTCACCCACGTTTGGTATTACTTTAGGTATCTATGAATAATGGATTCTGAATTTGTGTCTACCCTATGTGTAAAATAATACCAGGATTAAACTAGTCTTTAAAGAGTTTGTGGTAAACACTGTTACTATCCTGTCCAAGTCCACCAATAGGAATAGTGCATCCACCCGCAGCTGTTGCAAGCAGAAGCTTTTAACAGCTCATGGTTGCCTTTTTCTTATGACACTTTCCCTCCACCCAAGAGAGCCACCTCACCCCAAAATAGGATATTCTTTGTTTTCTCCCTATGGGTAGCCCACAGCTAATGATTATCTCAAGGGAGAACAAAAAGGCCAGTGTTATTGCCTCGAGGTAGACCAACTCTGGAGTCCTATGCATGACCCAGAGCTCCTTGTTCTATCCAACTGAGACTACACTATAGCCAAGATCACCTCATTGCTTGGCTTCTTTCCCTACCTGTCCTTTCCTTATTCCCTTTCTCCAGAGAGCCCTCACTCAGTACCTCAGTTGCTCAAGAACTTCTGTCTTTGAATCTGCTTCTAGGGAACCCGATTTAAGACACATTTAACATTATGTTCTCATCTCTTAATCTATGGAGAAAAGTTATAAGTGCAATTAATGATATCATATCAATGTTTTTAACAGTATCTATTAGTAGTTGTCAATTCTTTAAATGAATTGGTAAAACTTAGGAATTCTACCGGAGAATTCACAAAGGTAATCTTTATACAGGAGAAAGGTTATTTACTCTGTAAAAGTAAGATTTGTAAAAATCCTACATAAACTCTTTTTTTATATATTTTTATTTAAAATGTTTTTATTGATTTCAGAGAGGAATGGAGAAGGAGGAAGAGATAGAAACATCAATGATGGGAGGAAATCATTGATCAACTGCCTCCTGTACTCTCCTACTGGGGATCAAGCCTGTAACCTGGCCATGTGCCCTTGACCAGAATTGAACCCAGAACTCCTCAGTCCGCAGTCCAATGCTCTATCTGCTGAGCCAAATGGGCTAGGGCCCTACATAAATTCTTGAATTGCTCTGAATCTGTTTTCCACTTAAACATTCAAGCTATCTAGAAGTAGAATCCTCAAAGCAAAATATCTTTACCTTAAAACTAATTTTACTGCTACCCTAATGAATAGAATCATTAAACCATAGATGGAAAAGTGTTTTGGGATTGTTAATAAATTGATTTCAGGCTCGACAGGGGCATGAACTATCAAAGAAAGTTCTTGGTAATATCAGGCAGGTGCCCAGAGGAAATTAATATGTAGATATTGAAAGCATAACTAGACTTTTAATACTGAGTCACACACAGAATCTGGTGTCAGAGTGACTGGATAAGAGATTCTAATTAGGAAATGAGAAGAAAAGAAATGAGTCTGCTTCCCTAAGGATCTGACTGAAGGATGAAGTTTCCATCCACTTGCATTGGGTATAATAGTCTAGTGAAAGCTGTTTTTGTTCCATCAGTCAGGGGAGAATTAAATGTGTTTTGTGTAGCATTATCTTTGCTCTTTCTTTTTTACCATATATTATCTGATTTTATGGAGATGTGGATAGGTGGGGAAAAATTGGGTATAAGTTTTAAGTTCTTTGGAAGAACAAATTGTATATATCAGAGATAAGGTAACTTAGTTGTTTTGGACAATAATATTATCAACATCAATCATTAAAATACCATTATCATTAATATAAAACAAATCTATATGTTATAACTATGAAAGATATATTGCCTAGACACAGTGGTCAGCAAACTCATTAGTCAACAGAGCCAAATATCAACAGTACAACGACTGAAATTTCTTTTGAGAGCCAAATTTTTTAAACTTAAACTTCTTCTAACGCCACTTCTTCAAAATAGACTCACCCAGGCCGTGATATTTTGTGGAAGAGCCACACTCGAGGGACCAAAAAGCCGCAGGTGGCTTGCGAGCCGCAATTTGCCGACCACGGGCCTAGAGTATTTAACTGACTTATTTTCATACAGGAACTTTCTGGCCATTTTTATTCATTCAGGAGAAACACAGTGGAAAAAAATTGGCCCAGAAGGGAAAGAGGCCAGTAAAATTCTATGTCTCAACCTAATCCTATGGGGGAGCTCTGGGATATAATTTACATCTCAGAATAAGTTTTCAGAAAGGTAAATAATATGGGATTTCTATTCCCACATCAGAAAGTCATTGGCTACAAGCTGTTACAAGTATAGAGACTTCCAGTTCTCTGTGCACATGGGGATAGCAACTCTAATAGCCTAAAGGTGAACCTCTGAAAAAGAATGCAGAACCCAGACATTCCCAGCAAAGCAGGCAAAAGCTGTGTGATGAGTGTACAGAACATGAACAGAGCCCCTGTTAACCACAGGTTACGATAATACCATAATTGTCCTTCCAATGGCATCTATTAGAATCAGAATTGTCATTAGAAAGAGAATGACTCAAGGACATAGAAATTCTTGAATTGAAAATCATTAAAATCTCCAGATTAAAAGTTTTCGGTTAAGCAATGATAGCAACATAGGAGGAGATTAAAGGCCTATAAAATTTTGGAACATCAGAACAAAAATGTGAAAGAACCTTAGACATTACCTAACCTGATGATAATTTGTAGATGAAGAAACTGTGGTCAAGGAAATCACCATGCTCACATAATTAGTTTGTCAAGACAAACAAACCTTTAGAATTTCTATTTGCTCTACTTCTTCCATCTTAAACACAGAAATTAAAATTCAAGGTTCAGTAGTTGGCCAGTCCCTTTTTTATTTAACCATATTTCTGGTGGGATGTTAAGCTTATGGTGAGTTACTACTTTAGACATTAAACAGCACTTTTTGACTATTCACAATGCCCACTTCCTGACCACAGATACACTGAACAAAACGTTTTACATAAGTCAAGAGAAGGGCATTCAAATAGCATCAATCAATATAATGAGAAAAAAAAGAAGATAGACATTTAAAATTTTATTATGTATTTTTATGTTTAGCTTGTAATGCATTTATATGTTACTTTTCCAGAATAACATGTTTCTTGGAACATATTTTTATTTGGACCTGGTAGTGCAGATGGTGGAAGGGAAGTGTGAGTCCCTTAAGGTGCTGAGAAAATGAGAGATTTGGGGCTGGAATAAAAAGTGAGGAATAGAAACCTATGTAGAAGGAAAAGAAAAAAAGAAGCAAAAATAATATTAATAATGAGATCTGAATAATGAAAGAGAAAGATTCTTTAAAGAGTAGAGTGGGTATCATATAATTATCTATCTATCTATCTATCTATCTATCTATCTATAATCTATTATCTACATCCAATCTTCCCCCCACAACCCACCACTTCTTTTGGAAAACTCAGTGCTCTCCCCTAAGAGAGTTGGATGTTCTACCCAAGATAAGCAGAGTAGTGGTAAAAATATAGAGAGAAAGATGGGTAGGAGTTGGTAGGGTGACCAACTGTCTTATGACTAAGGGTTTTCTCAGGAAGTGGAATTTTCAGTGATGAAACCATGATAGTCCCAGAAAAACTGGGATGATTATTCACCTTGGAACTTCAGATAATTCACAACAAAATGAACCTGACTAATAAGATAGGAGATTATTGTGATCAGTTTTGAAATTCAATTACCTAATGAGAAATTTAGAGATCTTTGCCTTAATATCTTACACTTAAACCAGAATTAAAATTTTATAAGCTGAAAAGGAACGGCCAATAGTCTATCAAAAAACAAACAAACAAACGAACAAAAAGCTTTATAGAGAGATTCCCTATTTAGAAAAGGCCACATCACACACTAGTTATGTCATATCCTCATCTCTCTATCTAAAATTTGCAGGTACATATCAGGAGCTATTTGTAAAATATCATAATAAATGGTAAAATAAGAGCCTAAAATGGTTAGATGCATATATATTAATTGCTGATGCATTGTATACCACCCAATTCTGATTCAAATAGTAGCAGTTCTCTAAAGCCTATGTCTTGGTTTTCATCCTCCAAGAAAGCAGAATCTGAGTCAAGGATATCAGTACAGGTAGTTTTTTTGGAAGTGAGTCCAAGAAGCACAAGTAGAAACTGGGGAAAGTGAAATGGGGAAGGGTGAAAAGCCAATAGCTCTAAATTCTGTTTTCTGGGTTAATGAGCAGAAGTCAGACCCTCTTTTACATTATAACACTCCTGATACTTGAACAGTAGTTGCCATGGTTCCCAAAGGGCCTATGAAACTTCCCCAGTTTCTTCTATTAATTTTCCTAATGTAATTCCCCTCTATTCTCCTTTCTCAGGGCCTGTTCACCTTTATGGACTTCAGTTCATCTCTGGATATTCTCTTAAAACATCATCATGAGTTGAACACAGAACTCCAGGTGTGGAAGTCTGCACATTACTTGCAAGAGCCCTCACCTTTTCCTCCCTACAACCTTCACACTTTGGAGGACATTATCTGTATTGAATCTATAAGGTCTAAGCACACCATATTCTTTATCCCTTACAAATGACAGTCATTTTAAGAATTCAAGGTCTCCTGAGTAATGCCTTACTTCTCACATGACTCTGTACCTCACCTTTTCTGACGCCATAGTTTATCCTTCCCAAACCCTCCACTGTGACTCATAGTCGTGAGTAAAATCCTCCATAATCTCACTTTCCCTTGGGAACATCCTCTTCCCTTCTTACTCCAATAGAAACCTTGGTACCCTGCCTCCCTTGCAACTCAATTGATGGTTATCTTCTCTTTCATACTTAGGCACCACTTTGTCTAAAGATGAGTAGGTGTACTGTTTGCTTCTCATTGCCATCTCCAAGTCTCCCTAATTTATTTCTTAACACTACCCCTTGACCTGACTTTCAAGTCATCATCTTATTCCACGACCATCCTTTCTTTACCTTGTTGCAATTATCTTTAGACTCAGCAATTCCCTGCCAATATTCTTTGATATTTCAGCTTCAAGAAATTGTCAGGATTTCTAGTGTTAATTCCTTGGCAGCTCAGTTCATTAGTCTCTCTCACCATGCTCTTGTCCTGCATTCTACCTCATTCACTTGGAGTTTTCATACTCTAGACATTGCCATTGCCAATAACTGCAGCCCCCTTCACTATCTTAATGTCAAACATCTCACGTAACCACTACCACTCCCTAACTTGCCTTCTCACTGCCTCTAGTAGACCACCTGCAAGACTTTCCATATCTACCAAGAATTCCAAACAACAGATGCAATTTCCTCTCAGCCCCTCAAATGCACGTAAAATTCGTACTTATTCTTGTGAAACATGTTGTAAATGGAGTCATTTCAAATAGATATGGAGCTGCCATTCCAGAAAAACTGACTTGTATGTCTTGCTCCTTGAACTTTTGGACTGTTTGAACTGAGCCAGACCATTGTCTAATGAACAAATGTTTGTAAATTCAGTAAGGCTATGGACATCCTGATTATAAAAACTGATTATTATGGACTAGTATGTCTGAAGATAAAATCAGTAACCAATTATGCATAGCCAAGTGTAATCTGCCTTATCAGCACTTATAAGAATTCTTTCTTTCTTTTATGTTGTTATTCCTTTCCTTTTCTCATAAAAACCTCTTGTCTTCACCCCGTGATTGGAACACTATTTGGGATTCTGCCTGAATCTGTGATAACTGAATTGCAACAAGCATTTGCAATTTGAGTATCACAGATTGTTTTCTGGATTAATGAGAAACTAAAAATGGATATCCATTTTTTGATCCCAAATAAAACTTGTTGCCTCTCATTTTAGTTTTTTAATTTGAGGTTAACCTTTCTTAGCAACCTAAATTTCTTGGTATTTTTGTCTGCTTCATTCTTTGTCCTTTCCACTAGAATGCAAGTTTTATGAGGGTAGGGTTTGTATGTTTGTTCATTGCTATATGCTGCACTTAGGTCAATGACTAGCACATAGTTGTAGCTTAATAAATACTTATTGAGTGAATTAATGGTTAAATAAATGCAGAGGATGTAAAGCTTTTACTTCCCATCATAAGAACACTCTATAACCTTAAGTGCAACCTACATGTGGATCAGCTTCTTGCTTATTTAAGCAATCACATCTCACTTTTATATATACCATGGTTATAATCAACTACAATTCCCAGCTCTTTTTCAAATGAACTCCTGTAAAGCCAGGAGTTACTTATTGTGTATTCATAAGATTATTTTTAAATTTCCATACACGGGCCTTTGTAAACTTCATCTTGTTTTAAACTTACAGCCCAAGTTCTCCAAGAGATAATTCTGTGTATTGATTTGATATATTTTACATGAGCATTCTCTTCTAGCTTTGATACTCTTTTGACTTTATTTATGTTCATTATAATGTTTATTCACAGGACAAATTGAAGATTCTCATGAGCTACCAAAAGATAAGCTGTGACAGATTGTATTTTCTAAAAACAGTTGCACTAATATATGTAGATGCTCTTCTTATAATGTGAGGCTGACACTCCTCCACTGAGAGATTGGATTTAAATTCCCTTCCCTTGAACCTGGACAGTTCTTCAACTATATCAGTCTATATGTGTGATGAAAGTAACCCTATGTGACTTCCAAAGCTAAATTAGAGATGGTGACACCATTACTGCCTGGATCTTTATTGAGACAGGTATCTTGGGTCCATGAGCTGACATGTAAGAAGTTCAACTACATGAAGGCCACCATTCTGGAGAAACCACATGTATAGAGACATTGTGGTTGAGGAGCCACAGATATTCAAGCCCCAGATACTTAAGTCTCTCCAGCCCTGTCATCAGACAAGTGAGTGAAGAAGACTTGAAGATGAAGCTAGTCTCAAACACCAGAGTAATTAGTCACACAGTAATTGGTGACTACCACCTACTGCATTGTTAAAATCTAGTTGTGAGAAGCTGTCTGTTTCTTCCACTCTTTCATGTTACATATGATAAGCGCTCAAGGTAGGGAGATGCTGACATCCTCTGTGAAAAGATTTAATATCATTACTTTAAATTTATGCTGAGTAAATAGATGTTTAAAAATAGGAAATACTTCAGATAAACTAGTGTAAGTAAATTGAGAAAGAGCAAAATTGACTGGAAAGCAAGATTTAGGAAATTGGGACAAAAATAAAGATGGGCTCTGATTTATAATTTTGCTTAGACTAACCCTGCTTGTCAGTTATTGAGAGTAACTTGAGGAAACATTTGCTTTTGCACAGTGTCAAAATTTCTGCTGACACAAGATCTATTTCCACTTTTACTCAATCTCTTCATGCCCAGTATACTCTCCACCACTACCCCTTAGGTCTGATTTGCCAATAGGAAGACCATAGTGTAAATTCTAAGGCAGAATGTGACCTCTCAATACCTTTGCTCCAAATTTACTTTTTCACATTTGAATGGAAAAATAACAACAAACAAATTCAAACTCTTACATTTACTCCACTAATACTTGATACATTGCACCCTTTGAATCTTTAATACTTTATGGGGTTTTAATTGATTTCTTCTTCTTTTTACTTTTTAGGCAACCTGAATTTATTTAAAGGTACAAACTTTATCTCGGGCTTTTTATTTAAAAAGATATTTTCTCCACTTCATCTTGCTGTTTTAACACCAATATTTTAAAGTGATTTTGTTCATATTAATCACTTTCTTAGCCTGTACTATGATTTTTTTATGGAGTCTTTCAGGATTTTTATTTTTATTTTATTTTATTTTTTTAATTTTTATTAATTTTTTATACATATCTCCCTCCCAGGCATACCCCAACCCCCTAGTGTCTATGTTCGTGTACTATGATTTTTTAAGTGTGTACTCTCCAAGAATAGACAATTTGTTAATGTGTTTTTTTTCCCAATGACTCTTTTTCTGATAATTCTCTAAACCAATTTAATTGCAATATCTAAATTTTTGCTTGTTGAACATTTATTTAAGGAGTGGTACATATAAAGTAAGGGAAATTAGCCACAATTGTATTTTAATTAACTTAATTAGACTATATTTAATAAGCTATAAGAGGTTGACTTCTTAATCTTTTTTTTTTCCCTATAGAAGCTGATCATGCAAAAAATGTACACAAGGATCAGTAGCCAAAAGAGAAGCAAAGAACAATGTGTTAATGTATGGCATTCAAGTGATGGACAGCTTAATTCCATATTCATATTATAGCTGAGCTGGTCTTTGCTCCAGGGCCAAAATATGTTGTCACCCATCTCCTATTCTGAATCTAAGTAATATTGTTGGACATTTTAAGATATGTATACAATGAAGTGATTCTGATACCTCCTTTCTAGTTGGTCACATGGGCAAAGATGGTGTTTACCTCTAGAAAGTGGGCCTATTGCCTTCTCTGGGATGCTTATAGCATAGTGACAATAAGCAGAGTGGAGATTCCTATTGTAGAACAGAAAGTGAAAAATAATGGGTAGGTCTTAGACACTGTCCTTTAAAGGTGTAATCCCTATGCCTACAATATCTGTTCCAATAAGAATTTCATATTTTTATCCATCTGGTTCTTAACTCCTCCTTTTGTGAGAGCAATAAAATAGTGGAGTAGAGATAAATCAGAAACTTTTATAGGAATTCCCCTACATACTTTGTCTCATCTGGTTATTAACTTCTCCTTCTGTGAGAGCAATAAATGGTTGAGCAAAGATAGACCAGAAATTTTTGTATGAATTCCCCTAAATGGGGAGAAGGGGGACAAATTACCTTGGGTTTGCTCACTTAACTGCGTTAGGAATGGAGCATAATATCTGCCTCTAAATTCATGAAAGATTAGGCCTTCCTTCCCCTGGTTGCCCACACCAGCCTCCCTCTGGCACCCAGGACCCAGGCTTGCTTCTGGCTCTGCTTTGTCCGGAAGGACAACTCGTCTAATTAGCATATTACCCTTTTATTATTATAGATAGATAGCAATATACTAATTACCAGTTCTAATGTTTTACCCTAAATCCGTAAGATAAAAAACTGGGCTGCCATATTTAGATGTCTCTACAATAGATCAATATGGGCCATTAGCTTGAAATATTTGAGGTACTGAAGTACCCTTTTAAGAGCTGACAAATTGATTAGGTCAAGCTCAACTAGTTTATTCTTTGGGAGAACTTCTTAGTAGGACCATAATGGAGAAGGTGATATGTTTCCTTCTGGTTCACAGACTTGCTAAAAAGTTAACAGTTGTTTGAGTGTCATCCCATGCACAAAAGGTTTTCAGTTCAATTCCCAGCCAGGGTACATGTCCTGGTTTCAGGACTGATCTCTGGTAGGGGGCATGCAGAACGCAGCTGACTGATCAATGCTTCGCTCTACCACTTGATGTTTCTTTCTTTAAAAATTAATAAAAAATATTAATAGAAGAGATTGAAATGAAGCCAAGTCTCAAATGTAGCTAGCTCTGCCTTACCTATAGACATTAGCAAGCCAACTTGAGAATTCACATATTCTGTCCTGTGGGCTCAACAAAGGCTCCATCTCTACTTTTAGGTGATTTAATAATACCTCCCATAAAATATTCACCCAGAGGCAGCAGGTAGCAGCTAAACATGCAAGGGACTTAGAGAACCAAGAATCCTCTTCATTATCTGCTGAATATTGAATCATTTAAGAGTCAAGGAAAGAGTATCATTCCTAATTGATAAGACTCCAGGATACCCTGAATTTTATACCCTGTGCATGCTGTGTGTCCACATGTCTATGGCATATTTTTAACCAACTCTAATATACTAAACATCATTAATGTCACCAGTATAAACTCATCTCAAAAATCCATTGGGATCATTAACTAAACCACTAGACCCTTTAAAGAAAATTCACTCAATTATGATAAGTAGGAAAACATTAGGTGTTGTTCTGAGATCAACATTGTTACAGAATTTGCAGTAATCACCTTGAGAGTGTGCTCTTTGATAAACCGCTAACAAATCATTCTGTAGAGTTGATTGTTACTGGGAGTAACCAAATGCCCAGTGGTCTAGATTTAAATGAACAAACAAATATATATTCTCTATTTCTACTAAAGTATCTTAAAGTAAATGTTAGACCAAGTAATTTAAAGTGAAAACTCGTACTCTTGAATGTAATTCTCAACTATGATTATGACAAAGTCCATGTTTTTTCAAAGGCTGGTTTATTGTTTTGTTTTGTTTTTTCTTATTTAAAGTTTTACTAGGAATTTGTGGTTTTAAAACATCTGTGCTAAGAAATGTGGTAAGGTAATTTTGTTAAAGACAAATTTTAAATTTTGTTGATGTTTAATACATGATCAATCTTTGTAACTATTTTAAAGAAACTTGGAAAAGAGGTGCACTTTTTGTTTATACATTAGGTACTTCAGTACTAATGTACTTCCCTACAAATTTTATTTTATATTATTTAAATAACTTATGAATTTATTTACCTTTTAATCTGCCTCTTGTGTTCTTTATTTATCAAAACCTGAAAAAGTTTTTTAAAAAATATATTTTATTGATTTTTTACAGAGAAGAAGGGAGAGGGATAGAGAGTTAGAAACACTGATGAGAGAGACATTGATCAGCTACCTCCTGCACAACCCACACCGGAATCGAACCAAGGACCTTTCAGTTTGCAAGCTGATGCTCTATCTACTGAGCCAAACTGGTTTCGGCTGGAAAACTTTTTAAAAACTCTTCTGCTTTAGTTGTAATTCTGTTAATATCACCCTAAAATTTTTAATTTATACATTTGGTGGACTGTTATTTTATGCATCTCATTTTATGACTGCTAAATTTACATAGTGAGTGTATATTTCAACAATAAAACATGACACTTTAATTCAAATAATTTTTCATTCAGCAAGAATGTAAACTTTTGGTGATTAATTATTAATATTATTCAGAGAGGGTAAAGGATTTGATATCATTTAGAAGATTTGCATATTTAAGACCTTAATTTTTCCTTCCCCATGAATAGTGACTTGGCAGTATATAAAAATCAAATTGCCCATTTACCATCTTTTCTTTTCTAGATGATGCTTTGTTATCTCCTGGCACTTATTTTTCTTTCCTTTGAGGTAACTTATTTCTCATCTTGTTCTGTTGGATTTTTTTCTTTCTGTATTCTACTCATAAATGCATCCAGGAGGTGTCTTGTGGGATTCCATCCTATAGTTTTTGCCTGTTATTATTGGACTGTGTAAGATTTTTTAATTGTCATATTTGGGTACTTTTCTTAAACCTTTTTTTCTTTTAAATGCTGTCTTCATTGTTTGGTTCTGATTTTCCTGTGTTTTGTCTCAGTAGATATGCTTTTAACTCTGAAGTTAGGTTTTTATTTTTTACTAGAGGCCTAGTGCACAGAATTTGTGCACATTAAAGGGGGATTAGTTAGAGGAAATAATTTAATATTGCTAGTTGCCCTTTCTCTATAATAGATGAAATAAAATTAGTAAAACCTTCTTCCTGTCAGAGTCTGGGGTACACCACGGGACCTAGAGTCAAGTCCCCATCCACCCACATGTGCCTCAAAATTGCATGAGATCCAGACCTGGCCAGCCCCTACCCCATTGAGCTAGATCCAGAACTGGCCAGTCCTACTCTTGTCAAGCCCTGCAGGGCAGGGGACATAGCCTGAGGTCCCCTAGCCCACCACCAGGATGGGAAGTGAACCTTGAGGTCCCTCATCAAGCCCTGCTGGCAGGGGGGCATGGCCTCAGGTCCCTTGGCCTGGTGCCAAGGCGGGAAACATGGCCTGAAGTCTCCTGTCAAGCCCCACCAGGTGGGAGATAAAGTTTAAGGTCCCCTGTCAAGCCCAGCCAGGTAGAAGAGTACAGCCTAAGGTCTCCTGGCCTGGTGCTGGGGTAGGGGGCATGGTCTGAGTTCCCTGACCCAGCACTGGGGGTCACCTGTCAAGCCCCACTGGGTGGAGGACACAGCCAGAGGTTCCCTGTCAAGACCAGCCAGGCAGAGAGGCACAGTCTCAGGCCCCCTGGCCTAGTGCTGGGGCAGGGGAGGAGGGGTTGGCCTGAGGTCACCTGTCAAGCCCCACCAGGCGGGGGTGTAGTCTGAGGTCCCACAGCCTGGTGCTAGGGTGGGGGGCATAGCTTGAGTTCCCCCAACCCAGCACTGGGGGTATACCTTGAGGTCCCCTGTCAAGCCCCATTGGGTGGGGGGTACATCCTGAGGTCTCCTGTCAAGCCCTGCTGGGCGGGGGGTGTGGTCTGAGGTCCCCTGTCCTGGTGCTGGGGTGGGGGGCGCAGCCTGAAGTTCCCTGTCAAGCCCCACCTGGTAAGGAGCACAGCCTGACGTCCCCCAGCCTGGCGCTGGGGCGTGGGGAGCAGCCTAAGGTCTCCTATCTCAGTACCAGGACAAGAAGCACACCTTGAGGTCCCCCATCAAGCCTTACCAGGTGTGGGACATAGCCTGAGATCCCCTGTAAAGCCCCATGGGGTTTAGGGAGGGCATAGCCTCAGATCCCTGCTGATTGCTCTTTAAGGCTCCTTATGGGAACTTGGCCTTAGCTGTGGATGCAGCCATCTTTGTGATAGAGTGATGGTTAATTAGCACATACCCTCTTTATTAGATAGGATTCCTTACATATAATTTTCTACCATGCTGTTTTCATTTCTTTATATTATTTCTTTAAATTTTGATAAAAATCTCTCAATTCTATTTTTTTGTAGTCTCTGCCCTATCACAAATTAAATCTTCATTGATGTTAGATCTGCTTTTTTACCTCTAGTGAAGATTTCAACCGGGGTTTTCAAACATCAGTGTCCTTAAAACTCATCCCTATCTCCTCACTCACCTTTTGTATCTTGACCAAAGAGTCTATATCCACCTTTATTTTTTATTGTTGTTATTGTTACTGCTTTCTGTTTTTATTTTATAGAGATTGAGTCACAACTTTCTTTGTCAATAGGGATTCAAGCACTCATTCAACAATTATTTGCTGAGCACCTATTTCATGTGTAGTAACATCTTCATTAGTAACAGACATTAAACAAAATAATTACACAAATAGTTATACTGAGAAAAAACAATGGGCACTCCATGAGCATGTAATAGGTGGTCTATTTAAATTGAAGGTAAGAAAAGGACTCCTTGATAAGGTAACATTTACTAAAACCTGAATAAGGAGCAGAACTAAATTAGTTATGGAGAAGGTGGTTGAGAGCTTTCTCGGTAAAGTGCTTAGCCTGAGTACAGGGAGTGAAAAATTTTGTTTCTTTCTATGGAGCCCATCTTATAATTTTTTAAAGGAAAAAAAAATCCTCTTTCTCTTGATTTTCAGACTTTTATAAAGAGATTTGTTGGAATTTTCTGTTTAACTTTGTAGAGGGGATTTTTTCTTTGGACCCTGATGAGGGCATAGAGACTATGAATTGGTTGAAACTCAGCATTCTGTCCACTTTGGAGATGCTACTGTTCCCAGACCATTTCCTTGCTGGGGGCTGGCTCTGCCTAGGAAAGTCCTAGGCCTTTCACAGGTCATGTGACCTCCAAATTCTTGATTATTGCAGGACAAAATTCAATACATGAATCCAGATGAGAACAAAGCAAGTTTTGTTCTTGTTTTTTCAGATGAAAGTTTTATATCAGAGAAAAAGGAAGAGGCCAGGGAGCAGGCACTGATGAGAAAAAGAACCAAAAAGTATGGGTCCAAGTGAATGTTGGGTCTACTTATGGTGGTCAGTTAGTTCTTGGGGTTTTATGGGTTTCCAGGTGAAAAGGGAGTTGTCTCTAGGCTTGGGACTCCAAATTTTGACTCCATCTTCTAGTTGGGAGAAGGCCTTGTTCTTAAAATGGTTCATTCAGAAGTGTCATGGCGTTCATCCCTCTGACCCCCTTCTAATTGCTGTGTCTATTTTCTTTACAAGGTTGATATAATGAGCTTTGGAGTTCTTTTGTTTTTGTTTTTGTTTTTTTCTGATTAGTTTCACCTTTATCTTGGACTAGTCTAGCTTTAATTCATTTTTTTATCTACCTCCCACCTGCTTTTAGATATCTTTGGTTAGGGAGGATAATCTTGTGATTTATCTGCTGGCTGTCAATTACTCAGTCTTTCCGGCCCTTTGTTCAACCATTGGTCTCAGTTTCCTCATTCCATTAGGGAATTTTCCTAATTTTTTACTAATGTGCCTCAGTGAAAGTCTTTTCTCATGGCAAAATTGACCCATGAGCTAATGCTGATCTGTGTAGCTTTCAGGACAACTGTTGCTGTTGTAGGGTATATCCTCCAGCATGTCTTTGCTGGATTGGCCATGTCTTCAACCTAAATTCCTTATGTGGCTCTCTCTAAAGAACATCCAGGCACAAAAGTGGATGTCAGTTTTGGTGGTAATGGAAGGAGGGTGTTAGATGCCAAGGCTCTCTGAGTCAGGGTCTGGCTGCTGGGAAGCATTTTCCTTGTCTTTTCCTCCAGCCAAGTAGAGCTACTTTGCCTAATGAAGCAAAGCGTCAACTGCCTAATCTCAAGACTTTATAGAGAGAGAGGACATTTGTTCCAAATTCTGGAACTAGGTCACTCAGCACCTTTTATTCTAGGCTTATGTGAGAATTTTGTTTTGTTTTGGTTTTTTATATTTTGTCTACTTATGTATATTGTTGTGATATGTAAAAAGCTGTAACAAATGCTATTTTAAATCAGGAATCTTTGTATGTGTTTTTATTTTTTAACTTCATGAAACTAGTTGATTTAAAAACAGATTTTTAGTGAGTTAAAACACCTTAGCAGGAAGAAAAAAGCAATCTGGAGATGTTGAATCTGAATGTTAAAAATACCAGATGATACCTATACTTGTTCAAGTTTGAAAAACACTGATCCAGGTGTGTCTGTGTTGCTTTAGGGATTCTCTGGGGGATATGGGAGACGGAAAGCAAAGGGCATTTGAAGAGATATTCCCTTCACTGTGCTCCCCTTAACCTGCATCAAAAAGGAAAGCCTGTGTTTTGTTTTGTTTGTGTGTGTGTGTGTGTGTGTGTGTGTTTGCCATTTTAAAAATTAATAAGCAATGCCCAGATCTTTCCTTTAGGGAAAGATAGGTCTTTCTGCAAATAAGAAAACTGTTTGACTAGATGATCATCAACATTTTCTCAGTTTAGAAGTTTCACAAATATATTTTCTCTCAAAAACAAGAGAAAGATAAGTTTATTATAGCTTCAGAGGAAAACAATATAATATAAAGCTTACAAACTTGATTTCTTGAAGACCCTGGGGGATTAACTTGAGATAGAATGGTCAGAAGTCTAGAAGCTGACCATGAGAATCCATATCAGGACCAGCAAGGACACTACCTGCATGTCCACAGCCTCTTCCCCTGATCTTTCTGTTCTACTTTCCCTCTCCTTTATGAAAATATCTGTCTGCACTGAGATCTTAAGACAGGTTTTTGTGGTCTGAAAAAAGTCCCCTACCTTCTAGAGATGCTGGCACTCAAATAATTTCTTTTTTTTTTCACCAGCTTCTGTCTCAAAAGTTTGGCTCTCCTTGCAGGATGCAGCAGGATCTGGGTTCAGTAGAAGACATTCACAGAGCTCAGGGGAGGGGCAAGACCCTTCCTCCAATATTTCTAATCTCAGAGCCAAGTTTTAGAAAATGTTAAATTTGGCATAAGGTACATACTTGTCAAATGATAAATTATTTTGCAATGGCAAGATGCATTTGTTCTCATTTGGCAATTGTGTGACTAATTCTTATTTGGCAAATAAATAAATAAATAAATAAATAAATAAATAAATAAATAAATAAATCACATATTCTCTAATCACCTTTCCTTCTTTTCAGCTTCTGCCATAGTAATGCTGCACAACAATCACTCCAAACTTCAGTGTCTTAAAGCACTGTTATTTTTTATTTTTTTACATATCTGTAGGTTGACTGGGATACCTGCCACTCTTGGCTGGGCTTGCTCATTTTCTAACATGTGCCAGCAGGTTCACTGACACTGGCTGGTGTGAGTAGCTTCTTCTGAGATGACTTAGGTCTCCTCCCTGAGCCTTTCACATCTCTTTACTAGTCTAGCCTGTGTGGGCCTCCTATCACAGGAAATAGCAATCAGAAGAGGAAGCAGAAATGTGTAAATGTTTCCATGCTTTTGCTTTCTATTGGGCTAAGTAAGTCACATTGCAAATCCAGAGCTAGAATTGGAGGGGCTAGAAAGCTACAGGATTGAAAGCATTAATGCAAAGTGGGCATTAATTAAATAAATTACATTATATTTGAGTCAATTACATTAAATGTCATGGTCTTAAATAAGAATTGTTAGGAATTCCAGCTTAACAAATATTATTTTAATAAAAGAGTCCTTGATTCTGAAACAGGGATACCTTGGAAAGATGACTCTCAATGAATTATAAGGAAGTCTAAGCACAAAGTGGATAAGTTGATGCCTTTTTAATATGCTGGTTATATTAAGATAATTTAGGAAAAAACATGGCATTTAAAAATATATATTTTTATTGATGTTAGAGAGGAAGTGAGAGGAAGAGAAACATCAATGATGAGAGAGAATTATTGATTGGCTGCCTCCTGCACCTTTGACTGGGGATTAAGCCAGCAACCTGGCCATGTTCCCTGATTGGGAATTGAACCATGATCTGGTTCATAGGTCAACCCTCAACCATTGAGCTATGCCAGCCAAGCAATATGGGCATTTTTTAACTTCTAGTTTGGGAAATACCATGCCCTTTTTCTCATATTAATTTATGAAGGAAAAGTTAAACATATTATTGAGCATTTGATTTATGACCAATTCAACTTTACTGAGTACCAGTGTGGCACTTACGTGTAACCATTTACTTCTTCCAAGTCCTTTGTCAACGTCCACAGTCTACTTAGGACATCCTGCTGTGGTCTGCCTTTTAAGTGCTTTTATGTTAGCATTTGAGAAAGCCACACAACTGGTTAACAATTACTGCAAGATGCATTTGTTTTCTGGATCTTAGATAGTTATAAATAAATTGCATAATGGAACTGCCTCTTTATCCCAGAGAAAGCTTTACTGGAGATGACCAAACATGGGAGGAAAGAATCAGACCGAAATCTATGATCTGCCCTAAGTATTTTGGTAGTAAACCAAATTAATTTGAGCCTTGTTTTCCCCCTCTTGGAGCCAAGAGCATAGTGGGTGAGAAGGTTAATGCAGTGCAGTCTTATCTCCTCTGGGCAATTCTGCAGACTTGGAATAGATTTGCTTCCCCCTCCCTAAGAAGGAAATGTGCTTTGCCATAGTGATAAGGAAAATGATAAAGAGGTCAATCCAGGGAGATTAGAATGCAGAGCCAAGTCTCCCTGTGCTTCAGAGGCTTATTATGAATCTAGGAAGTGAGAAGCTGCAGTTAATTTTAGTTTTGAGTAACCCAATCTCAAAGGGATTCTTTTAAGAGATGCAAACAACCCAACAGAATCTTGTTAAAAAGACTTCATTGTGTGCATTCAGGGAGAGGCTCACATGTGATTTTTACACAGGAGACAACTCAACCCCAATTCAGCCAAAAAGAAAATCAGATTTCTATACTTTTCAAGAATCTATTGAAGAGGAGGAATAAGTTTTCCTCAGCCGCCTTAGGGTCCTTAGCTATGTCTGAAAATTAAACTGACAAAGATAGGTTAGCAGGAGAAAACACAAAGGTTTATTAATTTTAAGTTTTAAGTGACATGGGAGCCTTCAATAGGAAGTAAAGATCTGAAGAAACAATTAAATTTGAGTAACTTTATGCTAAATTTTATGAAGAATAGGTAAATGGTAGAAACATAATAGGTGAAGGAGTATGATGTGAGTGTAATGAACTCAGGGAGACCTAGCAATATCTGTTTGTTCTGATTCTTTTCAGCATGACTGTCTGCAGGGATAAGGATGCTTTTTCCTCCGGTGTAGAGAATGTACCTGTTTTAGGAAAAAAAAAAGGGGGGGGGGGAGTAGGAGTGATACCATTATTGGTAGCAAGTTAATAATAAGAAAGGAGCAAAGGGAAGGCCAGGCAATATAGGCATGTCATTTGGGCAGCTTCACCAGGAAGCTGCAATTTCACACTCCCCAGGCAACCACTAGCCCATTCCCCACAGATAACTGGGGGTAGGGGTCCAAGAAAGAGGAGATAGATGCATGCACAGTGAAGTTGGGGTGACTAGGTAAGGTATTTGTCAGTCAAATCTGGGAACTTTGGCCAGGACCATTGCAAACCTATGAAAACTTGAGGTTACAGAAACCCTCAAACAAAGGAGTTTGCTTTCTTGTGACTCTTACTCTCCAGGTTTTTTTGACTGTGCTCATGTGTGTATTCCCTCCATAGCCACATGCTGGATTGGACTATGCTCCTAAAAGGAGTGAAAACTCTGGACACCAGCTTTGATTTTAGCTCTTTAGAAGGCAAAATGGGACTTCTTTCTTGGTGGGACAAAGAGAAATGGAACCTTGGAAACTCAAGAGTGTAATTCCACAGAGATAAAGCTTTCTACAATACCTCATCTTCTCATGGGAGCCTCTGGAAATTTTTATTCTAGCAGCACCTCAAGAACCCCACTTTTAGCAATAACAGGGGGAGTCATGGTGACTTTTCTGCTTCTGCTATTTTCTCAAGCTCCGTAGCCTTAAAATATTCAGTATGCCAAGGTGCTATATTTGGGGGAAGCAGGTCCTAAACTCCATCACTAGCATAGTAATCTTCCATAAATTAGTTGTTAAGTTAGAATAATTGTTCTCCCTGACTTGGTTGAGAGAAAGAGAGAGAGAGAGAATTGGTAAAAACTCTCTTCTAACCATTAACTCAGTTGTGTTTGTGGGTGGCACAGCAGAAATTATCACAGGCCTTGGATGCTAATGAGGTGCCAAGAAATGCTGACAGGAGCAATGCATAGTGAAAAGAGTTCCTATCTAATTTCTCCACAAACTTCCCTTAAAAAAAAAAAAAAAAAAGAAGCAGCAGCAGCAGCAGCCTTACCATCCCATATGCATAAGTAACAAGAAGGAGTAAACTCTTGGATAGAACCTGAATAATAGACACTGTCTTGCTCTCTTCTCTGTCTTCCCTGATCTCTTTTCTATTTTCCCTCCATAACTCACAATGCTGTTTCATCTTATTTAAGACCTATCCTCTCAGCTCCCACTACCAAACTCTCTATATAAAATTGGCTCTGCTATCTCTGGGTTAATCCCAAGAATATAAAAATAATATAAAGAAACTTGTGCCCTTCCTGGTTTGGCTTAGTGGATAGAGTGTTGGCCTGCAAACTGAAGGGTCCCAGGTTCAATTCCAGTCAAGGGCACATATTCAGGTTGCAGGCTCTATCCCCAGTAGGGGGCGTGCAGGAGGCAGCCAATCAATGGTTCCCTCTTATCATTAATGTATCTATTTCTCTCTCCCTTCCTATCTGAAATCAATAAAAATATATCTAAAAGGAAAGAAAGAAACTTGGGTTTACCCTCAGTATCATGATATTTCAAAGTCAGCTTAGGTTCAGATTTTTCACAGAATTATGGAGTTAAGGAACAAAATTTCACTGAGTAAATTTAAAGATCTAAATGGCTTTATGAAGTGGTTCATGAATGGGGCAACATTACATCTAGCAACTAGGAGGGGGCTTCTAGGGGTTATACAAAAAAGGAAGGTATTATAGGTATTATTGCACTATTAGCAACAGTAAAAAAAGGATCATTTTTTAGGCCAGGAAGAGAATGTTAAGACTTTTATGATGCAAATTGCTTCTTCTTCCTATGGTGGGGGCAGGGGTGAAGGGTGGTGGAGAGTAGAGGATGGAGAAGGCTCATCTGACAGATTACCTTTTTGGTGTTGACCTGAAAATCCCAGACTGGTTCATTAGGATTACATATATGGTGAATGCGGAAAGTGTAGGGCTTTAGCACAAGTGACACCATTTTAGGCTTGTGTATTTTTTTTTCCCTTTAACAATGAAAACCATGGTCATGTCATTGGATAGGTTGGTAAATTTTTGATTATTGGGACTCCAGGAAAGCTCATAATTTTATTTTCTACCCAGTCTTGCATACCCTGCCCCATGCACCAGACTGTGGATGAGAAGTAATCCTAGAACAATTGAAATATAATGTAAGATTCATATGTAATTTTATATTTTCTAATAGACACTTAAAATAATTTTTTAAAGTGTTTTATGGGTGTCAACTCAAAAAAAAAAGTATGTTAGAATCTTGACCTTTTATATCACAAAATGTGAACTTATTTGGAAATTGGGTATTTAAAGAGGATATCAAGTTAAAGTGAGGTCACTGGAGCAGGCTCTAGTCCAGTCTGACTGTTATCCTTATACAAAAGAGGAATTTGGACACAGAGATAGATGTGCCTAGAAGGGTGATGATGTAAGCACATCAGGGAGAAGACAACTCTCTGAAAGCCAAGGAGAGGTCTAGACAGATCTTTCCTTCACAGCCTCTGAAGGAACCAATTCTGCTAACACCTTCATTTTGGACTTCTAGCCTTTGGAACTGTTGTACAATAAGCCTTTATTATTTAAATCACTCAGTTTGTGGTACTTTGGCAGCTCTGGCAAACTAAAACACAGTGAAATTTATTTTTTAAATACAGTGGTACCTCGAGATACGAGTGCCCTATCATACGAGATATTTTGAGATATGAGCCATTGAGCCAGCGATTTTTTGCTTTGAAATACAAGCAACATTTGAGATACCAGTAGTCATGCGGATCGGCCGGCTGCACACGACCCACCAGTTTACCACCAGTTTACCAAGATTCGAGAGTCTCATAGTTTCCCATGCCTCAGTCAGTGTGCTTGTTTACCTTGTTGTCAAAGCATCTTTTGTGCATTTACATAATTTATCACATTTCTTTTTATAACCATGGGTCTGAAGAAAGCGAGTGGAAAGGTCAGTGCTCAGAAGAGAATGATGTCTATTCAATTAAAGTGTGAAATCATAGAAAAATATGAGCAAGGTACGTGAGTGGCTAACTTGGCGCGTAGTACTTCAACGATATGCACTGTGCTTAAACAGAAGGAGTCGATAAAGGGTATAATGCCAGCTAAAGACGTTACAATAATTTCTAAGCTCCGTAGCTCTCTCCATGAAAAGATGGAGAATCTACTGATGGTATGGGTGACGGAGAAGCAGCTTAAAGGAGATACATTAACACGGGGTATCATAAGCGAGAAGGCGCGAGAGATTTATGGTGATTTGCTGGAGCAGACCCCGCGCACTTCCACGGACCAAGCATCAAAAGATTCATTTAAAGCCAGTAGAGGCTGGTATGAAAAAGTCCGGCATTCACTCCATCTTCAGGCATGGTGAGGCAGCAAGTTCGGATGTGAAGGCAGCTGAGGATTACCTCAAAACTGTTTCCGAACTGATAGAAGCCAAAGGATATACCCCCCAGCAAGTCTTCAACTGTGACAAGACAGGGCTTTTCTGGAAGAAGATGCCAAACAGGACTTATTTAATGGCATAGGAGAAGGCGATGCCAGGCCACAAACCCATGAAGGATAGGCTAACTCTCGCACTGTGCGCCAATGCGAGTGGCGACTGCAAGATCAAGCCTTTGTTCGTATACTATTCGGAAAACCCAGGGTCTTTAAGCCACATAAGATTTTAAAAGATAAACTGCAAGTTATGTGGAGGGCAAACCCGAAGGCATGGATCACCAGGCATTTCTTTGTGGAGTGGGTAAACCTGGTTTTCGGTCCTTCTGTTAAGAAATATCTATAGGAAAACAACCTAACCATGCAAGCCCTCCTTTGTCCTCGACAATGCTCCTGCTCACCCACTGAACCTGGAAGATGAACTCTTCGAAGAGTTCAAGTTTATAAAGGTTGTCTACCTACCTCCCAACACCACTCCTATCCTGCAGCCCATGGATCAGGAGGTGATTTCTAATTTTAAAAAGCTGTACATCAAGCACCTGTTCCGGCACTGCTTTGAGGTAACGGAGAACACAAACCTCACCCTTCGAGAGTTCTGGAAGAACCACTTTAACATCGTGATATGCCTCAGAATTATTGATCAGGCCTGGCTGGGTGTTACAACGAGGACTTTGACCTCTGCATGGAAGAAACTGTGGCCTGAGGCCATAGCCAAAAGGATCTTCTAAGGATTCGAACCCGAGGTGCCAGTGGAGGAGGAGATAGTGTCTCTGGGAAAATCCATGGGCCTGGAGGTGGATGAGAGAGACATGAATGAGCTCGTGGAGGAGCACTCTCTGGAACTCACCATGGAGGAGTTACAAGAGTTGCAGTCTCAGCAACATGTGGAGGTTTTCCAAGAAATTGGTTTCGAGGAGGAGCCAGAGGTGGAGAAGATCTCTACAAGTGAGATAAAAAAGATCTTAGGAATGTGGGAGAGGGTGTCACACTTCGTGGAAAAGAAACACCCCGAAAAAGTTGCTCCTGGTGGTGCATTGGAGCTGTTCAATGAAACTTGCCTCACCCATTTCAGAAACATTCTGAAAGGGAGGAAGAGGCAAACCTCCTTGGACACGTTTTTTTTTTTTTTTTTTAAATTGGCCAAAAATGCCAAGACCAGTAGCAATTAAGTTCAGTGAAGATTAGTTAAGTTGCATTCAGTTTAGGGATATAGTGTAGCATTAAGAGTGTAACGAGTAGGTAAATACACTTTATAAAACCAGTTTATTCCTTTACATTCTCTTTTATTATGTTTTTATACAATATTTGTCATTTATAAATACATTTTTCTTATTCAAAAACACGTAACAAGAACAACTGGGGTGACATTTTGGGGGCTGGAACGGATTAATGGCATTTCAATTGATTTCAATGGGGAAATTTGCTTTGAGATAGGAGCAACTTGATAGACGAGCAAGGTTATGGAAAGAATTAAACTCGTATCTTGGGGTACCACTGTATATTTTATTCAACCTCCATATATAAAATAATTATCATTCTACATGTAACCCACATACAAATACCTTTACTCTTCTAAATCCAGTATATATTGCACACCTACAGCACATCTCAATTTGGACTCACCACGTTTCAAGAGCTCAGTAACCATGATTGGGTTGTGGGCCCCATAATGAATATCATGTATGGTTCTGCTTATAAAGGGTGCATATATTTTTTTAAAAACCTGGCAGTAGGGTATATTTCCTAATTGGGAAAATTGGGCATTTCAGTGTAATTACTTTAATCATATAAATGCAGACTTTATAAGTGACTTACCATAGAAACTGAGAAAAAGACCTCGTGTCCTTCCAACTAAAAATATGAGTCTCCATATAAATATGCACAACCATATGACAAATGGCTTCTGGGACATAGTGCTACATTTTATTTCTTTTAAGGAAGCCAATATGGTGAATCTTGAGCACTGTTTGAGTGTCTGAATTTCTCATCTGTGTGCCTGCCTCTAGCTGCTGGTCGGTGTTGTCTTTGTTGGGTCAGTCCATCACCTCTTACTTTTCTATTTGTTGAATGATGTTGGAGAAAGGGGTAGAAGAAGAACACATTTCTTATATTTGTGTATTTGTCTGCTTTTGTAACCAGACAACCAAGGGGTCTGGGCTGCCTGTCACTACTTGAGCCAATTAAGCAGAGTCAGGGTTGAATCATATATGAGCATTTATTCCAATAATACCAGCAGGTTATCCACAAAAATCTACTCTGTGCCCCACCATAAGCTAGCTACTTGTATTGGGTAGAAGGACAAAGATTACATGGGAAATTGGGTATTACAGGTATGGGAAAGTAGGCATGAGATAATCATTACAAGTTATGAGTTATGGGGACTGGAGGGGCAGTCACAGAAGGCAGGTGCCTCTGGGTGCCTTGGGACAAGATTTCAGGTAATAGGGGCTGGGGATTGTAAAGAGCATGTGCTCTTGGGACTAGATTTTTTCAGCCATGAGATTGTAAATCTTTCCATAATGATAGGCAGTTTCTGGGACAGGAGTATGGACAGCATTCCAATGTTAGCTCCCATGTCCCAGGATATACAACTTCCAGCCAGGTTAGAATGTGCTTTCTCTAATCAGAACACAACCAACATGGTTAACAGAGCATGCTTAATATTTCTTATAATTACAGATAGTTTCCAATATTCTATTTCTGCCCCTGACACTTTCTTCTTATATCTTAAAAACAAACACAGATAAATTAATA
Source organism: Lasiurus cinereus (assembly GCA_011751065.1). Lineage (NCBI taxonomy): Eukaryota > Metazoa > Chordata > Mammalia > Chiroptera > Vespertilionidae > Lasiurus > Lasiurus cinereus. The sequence continues at coordinate 21,916,746 of JAAGEH010000006.1, read as the reverse complement.
TGGTTGATTTTGTGGAATATTGTCTCCAAGAAAAATACATACTAGATGGTGTCAAAGTAAGAAATATCCAAACCTGTGGAGAATTTTTTATGAATTTATTTGAGCTAAACTTAAAACAATTGTCTCAACAGAATGAGAAAATGCTCTGGATAATGGCAATTTTGCAGCTTATTTTACACAATAGAATCAAAGGAAGTGATAAAAAGAGGATAGCATGGAATCTGATGATGGTAGATTAAGGAGCAGGAGAGAGCAAACCAGTGAAATATCTGGGATGCAATAAAAAGTAAAACAGAGACACATACTTCTTTTACATTGATGGACACAGGATAGTTAATAATTAATATTTATAGCACATAGAGATAATATTCCTGAAACAAGATAGCAATGAGGGGCTTTATGAGTCCCTGCTCTGTTGGGGAGGTTGTATCTTGAGGGGTCTAGAAAAGGTATGTTATCTTTGTTGCAAAAAGATAATGAACAGGCTCACGTAAGTTAAAAATTGACCTTTGTCACGGAAACTATAGGCCTAAGACATGGTTACCACCCATGACCATTTTTAGTTAGCGATTTTTATGTTTAGACTACCCTACATAATTACTTTTAGTCTCTGAGTTTGTAGAGCTGACTTCTTCAGAGCTTGTCAAGTTTAGTATGTGATCCCTTTTTTTGGCTACAATGGGATGTAATATTGAGATTTATTGTAAGAAATACATATTTGACTTTCATTCCATTTCTGGCACACAGAGCTCCTAAATCCCTTAGAATTTCCTAAGTGATAAGAGTAATACAAGGTATCTTTTGTTATGTTAATGAGATGACCTTTGTATCCCACCTGAGGATGGGTCTGCTTGCCAGAACTAACCAGGTGATTAGGGAACTTCTAACTTCACTCTTTAACCTTTGACCTCCAGAGAGAGGATATGGCCTAGAGGTTGAATCAATCACCAAAGACCAATGATTTATTCAGCTCTGTCTGTGTAAAGAAACCTCCATAAAAAACCAAAAGCAAGGGCTTCATAGAGCTTCCAGATAGGAGAATAAGAATTCTTCCATGTGCCACAGTGTCAAGTCCAAATTCCAAAAAGACCTTGCTTAGGACATTGTTGATGTAAAAAGTTCCAAAACTGTAGGGTATTTTTATGGTTTATTTGAGCCAAATTGATGACAATTGCCAGGAAGCAAAATCTCTATGGATTGTGAAAATGCTTTGGAAAATTGTAGTTTTACCACTTTTTTATACATCAGAATCAAAGGGGAAGACATAAGGGGGTTACATAAAATCCATTGGTGACAAATTAGGAAGGCAGACCAAAGCAAAACAGGGAAATCTTTAAGAATGGATGAAAAGTAAAATGGATGGACACAGACTTATTTCACATTGGTAGGTACAGGATAGTTAACAATTAATAATTACAGCACAGAGAGATGGTTTGCAGGAGAACAAGAGAGCAATGAAGTGACAGTTTCAGTGGTCTACTGCTCTGATGGTAGATTGTATCCCAAGGAATCTGGAAAATAAGGAGATTACTCTTATAGTCCAAAGATATGTTTTTGTAGATATAAAAAGACAATAGATGCATTTAGTGAAGTTAAAGATTGACCTTTGTCCCAGTAGACACTGGCCTAGGACATAACTACCTGCCATGACCCATTGTAGTTAGGAAGTTTTAATTTCAGACCATCCTATGTGTTTACTTTAGCTCTCTGAGTATATAAGGCCCACCAAGAAGGCCTCCCCTAAAGCTTGCCAGGTTTAATATGTGGTTCCTTTTTTGTTCACAGGATCTTGCCATGAAGTATCTCTCCATCTGGCTATTGATTTATATCTTTTTATTTATTTAATGAATCTTTATTGTTCAGATTATTACAATTGTTCCTCTTTCCCCCCGCCCCCATAGTTCTCCTCCACCTGGCTCCTATCTCTCCCTCTGCCCTTACCACTCCCCCACCCCCCATTGTCCTCATCCATAGACATAAGATTTTTGTCCAGTCTCTCCCTGCACCCCCCTCACCCCTTTCCCCCTGAGAATTGTCAGTCCACTCCCTTTCTATGCCCCTGATTCTATTATATTCACCAGTTTATTCTGTTCATCAGATTTTTAATTCACTTGATTTTTAGATTCACTTGGTGATAGGTATGTATTTGTTGTTCATAATTTTTATCTTTACCTTTTTCTTCTTCTTCCTCTTCTTAAAGAATACCTTTCAGCATTTCATATAATACTGGTTTGGTGATGATAAACTCCTTTAGTGTTTTCTTATCTGTAAAGCTCTTTATCTGCACTTCAGTTCTGAATGATAGCTTTCCTGAATAGAGTAATCTTGGTTGTAGGTTCTTGCTATTCATCACTTTGAATATTTCTTGCCACCATGTCTGGCCTGCATAGTTTCTATTGAGAAATCAGCTGACAATCATATGGGTGCTCCCTTGTAGGTAATTAACTGTTTTTCTCTTGCTGCTTTTAATATTCTCTCTTTGTCTTTTCTCTTGGCATTTTAATTATGATGTGTCTTGGTGTGGTCCTTTTGTTTTGGGTTCTCTGTGCTTCCTGGACTTGTAAGTCTATTTCTTTCACCAGGTGGGGGAAGTTTTCAGTCATTATTTCTTCATATAGGTTTTCAGTATCTTGCTCTCTCTCTTCTGGTACCCCCATAATTCTGATGTTGGTACACTTGAAGTTGTCCCAGAGGCTACTTACACTATCTTCACATTTTTAGATTATTTTTGCTTTTTGCTTTTCCAGTTGAGTGTTTTCTGCTTCTTTGTATTTCAAATCTTTGACTTGATTCTTGTGTTCCTCTAGTCTGCTATTAGGACTCTGTATAATATTTTTTATTTCAGACAGTGTATGTTTAATTTCTAGTTGGTCCTTTTTCATCTGCTCTTGGGTCTTGCTAAATTTATCCATCTTTTCTAGGAAATTCTTGAAAAACTTTATAACCATGGTTTTGAACTCTATATCCAGTTGTTTGTTTTTCTCCATTTCTTTTGCTTGTGATCTATTCCTTTGTCTCGGCATTTTTGCTGCTTCCCTGAGTTGGTAGAGTAGCTTTGTGTGCTAGGTGTCCTATATGGCCCAGTAGCTCTACCTCCCCAGTTACCTCCTGAGGTGGACTCTCTTGGTGCACTCCTTTGTGGACTGTTTATATAGCCTTGTTGTAGTTAAGTCTTGATTGTTATTGGTATCATGTGGAGGTGGGGGGGGAGGGAGGGAAAGGGGAAGAGATTGACCTCCAAGTCCATTGGTTGTGAGAATCAACTGTGTCTACACAGGGAAAACTATGCTGGAGTCAGCCTTATGATGCAAGACTTGCAAATTGCAAAAGCATCTATGTTCAGTTTGGATGGGGCAGAGTCTCAGAGCTGAGCAGACAGCCTTGGCTTCCTGTTAGCCCTGCCCTACACAGCTCCTCCGTAATTGCTGTAGCCCTCTCTACATGCACTCACACTCAGATTTCTCTAGACCTCTTTCTTTCCAGCTCCCCTGAGTTTCCATGCACTCCATAGACCCATATGAGTCTGGGTCCCCAGGGTCTCGCCTGAAACTGGGGTTCAGTGCAGTTGGAATTGGATGTCAGCGCAGTTGGGAGGTTCTATCTTCCTCCCACTAGAGAAAGCCAGTGGCACAGTCAGCAGTCAATCCTCTCTGTGTGCCCTTGTGCACGCCTCCAGATCTCTGCCTTTCATGGCTCCCCTAAGTTTCTGTGCACTTTTCTCTTTTCACAACAGTCCAGACTCCTCTCCTATGAGTCTTGCCTGAAACTGAGGTTCAGTGCAGTCGGAACTGGGGTTCAGGAGTTTCTATCTCTCTCCCACTAGAGGAAGCCAGCCAGGCCCTCCACCATCCATCTTGTCCATGTGCATGTCTCTGTACCTCAGCTTTTTGCAGCTCCTCTGAATCTCCATGAGCCCCTCTCTTTCCTTCTAGTTGTAGAATTTCCACTCAGCCAGCTTTTCTGTGGTTCTGGATGGTGTCCATTCTGTCTTTTAGTTGTAGTTTTGAAATTGTTGTGTGAAGCAGCAGTTTAGGAATTCACCTATGCCACCATGGTGGTTTTTCCCCCTGATTCATATCTTTTAATAGTCTTTGTAATAAACTATCAATCTTGTGAGTAAATGGATTTTCTAAGTTCTTTGAGCTGCTTTAGCAAATTAACTAAACCCAAGGTGGGGGTTATTGGAGTCTTTCATTTACAGCCAGTTGGTCAGAGGCACAGGTGACAAACTGAACTTATTATTGGACTCTGAGGTGTGTGTGTGGGGCAGGGGCAGGCAGTCTTGTGGAATTGAGTCCTTAACCTGTGAAATCTGGTGTTCTTTCCAGGTAGGTAGTGCCAGAATTGAATTGAATTATAGGAGGCCAAGCTGGTATCCAAACAATGCTTGGTGGTACGGGAACAATAACACCATGCCCAATACACACATTAGAATTGGGTGCAGAATCCTTATGGGACAACTGGCAAAACTAATAAATAGCCATTTTTTCCAAGTTGGAGTCTGGAAAGGAAGAGAAAGTTGAATTCCATGTAATTGTGTGAGGAACATGAGAATTACTAGAGGCCTGGTGCACAAATTTATGCACAGATAGAGTCAAACCAGCCCACCCTGATTGGGGCTGACTAAGGCTAGGTTGACTGGGGAAAGGGGATGCAGGAGGTTGGCTGGCCAGCCCTGCTTCTGATCAGGGTTGGCAGTGGCCTGATCAGGGCCACAGTATGTGTCAAAGCAACTGGTTATTCTGGCATTCTGGTCAGTTGGCTTTTATATATATATATACTAGAGGCCCGGTGTACAAAATTCATGCATGGGGGGAGGGGATCCCCTCAGCACAGCCTGGACCCTCTCCAATCCAGGACCCCTCATGGGATATCCATCTGCCAATTTCACTCTAATAAGTGGGATTGGACCAAAACTGTTAGTTAGACATTCCTCTCACAATCTGAGACCACTGGCTCCTAACTGCTCACCTGCTTTCCTGCTTGATTACCCCTAATTGCTCTCCCCACCAGCCTGATCATCCCTAATTGCCTCTGCCTGCCAGCCTAATCACCCCTAACTGCTCAACTTACTGGCCTGGTTGCCCCCAACAGTTCTTCCTGCTGGCCTGGTCACCCCATGCAGCCTGTTGCTCAGTAATTTAGTTGGCCCTCGCTATCCCCCTGCTGTCCTGGTAGCCCCATGCAGCCTGCTGTTCAGTTGTTAATGTGAGGGCATCACGAGCAGCTTGCATATTACTCTTTTATTAGTATAGTCTAGCAGATAAGACTTTGTTGAGGAAGAAGCTGAGACCAGCACTGGCCTGACTCCTAGAGAACTATAGGTATTAGTCCCGCATCTGCTTTTCCACAGGCCTCCATCCATGCTCCTTTTTTCCTTCTGACTCTGTGATCTCTAGTATGGTCTCATGCATTCCCATGGCTTCACATGTTATAAATAACTCACCTGAAGACTCCTAAACCTTTCTCTGGATCAGCCTAGCACCCTCTATCCTGGTCTCCTCACTCTAGGTCTCCAGCAGTACAAACTCCACAGAGCAATAGCCCAGCTTTCCCTTCTTCTGGCTTCTCTTTTTTATTACTTATTGTAATTTTTATTGATTTTGGAGAGAAAACAAGAGAGGAAAAGAGAGAGAGAAACATCAATGATGACATATAATCATTGATAAGCTGCCTCCTGCACATCCCCTCTTGCAGATCTAGCCCACAACTCAGGCATGTGCCTTGATGGGGAATCAAATAATGATTTATGCTCAACCATTGAGCCACACTGGCCAGGCTTTGGCTTCCCTTTTTTTCTGGAAAGCCAGTAATATTAGTGATTCCTTCCTCCATAGATGTCATCTCCACTCTAAATCTCAGTCCTGACACAGTGCCTGACACCCAGCTGGAGTCAATATATATTTAACAAGCGAAAGAAAAGTAGAGAAGTTTGTTGGAAGATATATGAACTTAAGAAATAATTGGTGCATCGATATTAAACCCTCATAAACATCCTCCCACCCCACTGTCTGTAGTGAGAAAGCAGTCAGAAAGTTTCCATCCCCCTACTGCCCTGTGCCAGAGCTCCTCAACACTGCTCCTAAAACAGCTTCCATTTTATCAACCCCACAGGAGTTCCCTTTATCCAAGCTCAGTTGCTTGGTGGGTTTTTAAAACATTTTCTATTGTGTTCTTCAGGGTGGGGATAGAGGTGTTACAGCTTTCTAATGTGCTACCAGTCTGCAGATAAAGAATTTAACAGCCAGTGGGAGGGCCAATTAGAGTCAATTATAATGTAATTGAACTGCCTTGTGTTCCTTGTCTGTACTGAACTTTTTTTTGGAAGGAAGATTGTGCTTCTGTTCAAGTAATGATAGGGACAAATCACACACCCATAGATTCACAGGAAATGGCTCTGACTTTAGATCTGGGAATAGAGGTGTATGGAAGCTATAATGTCCTTTGAGATCAGGGTCCGAGAAGCTCAGCTCAACTACTATTTTGAAAAGGCAAGGGAAACATTGCCTTTTCTATTTCTTTCCCTTTTTGTTCTCTCTTAAAATAATAGAACTGTTACATATTTATGAAGAATTAGGGCATGTAACAGTCAGTTTCTGAGAAATTAGGAACACACATTCCCCTTCAGTTTCTCTATTGTTGAATGTTGAAGGTTGTCAACTACAAGAAGATCAACTCTGTACTTTTCCACCAACCATTCCCTGGAAACTAGTCTTTGGACCATTGATGATGGAAGCCAAGATTTACCCTTTCTTACTATACTAAACCATCATCAGTCTTGAGATGTAGTTTATATGAATTTCCAAAGGCTTGGTTCCACGATTGCATAACCAGTTTTCCTAGTGGCAGCCACCCCCATACCCCAGCCTTCTCCTATTGGCTTTCCATCCTTCCCTTCTCATTCTTCCTAATTCTTTCTTCTCTTCCCTGGGTTTATATACTCTAATAAAATTATATGCTATATGCCTTCAACCTCACCCTGCAGCCTTCTGATGAACTAAGGATAGGACCAATTATGTTTGCAAAAAAATGAAAAGAGAGCAGGTTTTGATTGATTTGCACATTTTCCCATTTTCTAGGAAGTTTCTGAGAGCCCATGGCAGAGGGCTCCCAAAGTGATAGAAGGAAAGTACTTGGTAGTTTAAATATTATGCTGTTTGAATGCTTACCAGTTCCCTTGACCAGTGACCAATCTGCTATGAGCCTTTCTTAGCATCACTCAACTTCCCACTCTGTGGTTCTAAAAAATCTAAATATACATCTCATATTTAATACTAAAGACCTGATGTATGGATTTGTGTGTTTGTGTAGAGGGGGATCCCTCAGCCTGGCCTGGGCTCTCTTGCTATCCGGGACCCTCAGGAGATGTAGCAGGGCACCAAGCAGCAGATGGCCAGGGAGGAGCCGGAGCCTGTGCCATGCCGCTCACACTCATCCGGGCCAATGTACCTGCTACCACTGCTGGCTGCTCAGTAGTGCTGCCATGGAGTCTAGAAAGGCTCCCATTGCTGCAGCTGCACTTGCCCCTGGTGGTCAGTGTACCTCATAGTGACTGGTCAACTGGTCATTCTGATTGTTTGGTCATAATGGTGGCTAAGGCTTTTATATATATAGATATTTATGTAATAATATGTAACATTATATGTTATTATGTATGATATGTTATTATGTATGAGCATGAAAGCCTCTCCTTAAACACAGTAAGTTAGACTTTCCCCTGGTGACAACCAAACACTGGTCTCTTTCACAAGGCCGCTAACATGCAGGGTGCATTGGGGTAACTGTGAAGGTGTGAACCTCTTCTAGTGATCTTTGTGAAAAGGTCTCTGCATTGGAAGCAGTTGGTCTCTGTCTCATGGTGTGTAGGTAGGCCAGTGGTTGGCAAACTGCATCTCACGAGCCACATGTGGCTGTTGACTAATGAGTATACCAACCACTGACCTAGCCTTTCAATTCCAATAATTACAGGCTGTTGTTATTTCTTGTGATTAAGCCCCTATCCCAGAGGTCGGCAAACTCATTAGTCAACAGAGAGGCAAACTATGGCTGGCGAGCTACATGTGGCTTGTGAGCCACAGTTTGCCAACCACTGGTTAGGCAATAAGACAACTTAAAAATTATTGTAGATTCTCAAATTGTTAATTCTAAGTATTCCAAACCCACAAAACATAGGCCACATGCAGTTATGAATCATTACATATTTTAACCACTTTCAAATATGTTGCTTACAATTCGCTTAAAGTAAAAATCTACCCCTTTTCTGCTCATAGAATGTACCTCCAAAAGGTCATATCAATCTCACCTGGAAACTGGTTAGAATGAACATTCTTGGGCCGTACTCTCAATCTACTGAATCAGAAACTAGGGGTTGAGGTTTAAGAATCTGCGTGGTAGCCACTTGTCCAGGTAATGTGACAGTGTATTGTGTGAGAACCAGTGTTCTGTACAAAGGAATAAAGTATGAAGCAGTGGTCCTAAAACGGCTGCACATCAAAGTGGCTTGGCATGTCTTTTAAAAAAAAATAGTGATATTTTAAAAATACTGATACCTGGATTCCAGATCCCCCAACTGTGGTTTAATTGATCTGGGTCATAGGATGCACTATGGGATTGTTAACAACTCTCCAGGTAAGTCTAATATGCAGGCAAGTTTGAGAAACACTGATGCAAAGGCAAATCGAGCAAATTCCAGAGCTGGTCTCACCAACAGGCTGGTCCTCAAAACTGACCCCTGGAAGCCCTCCTAGGCAGCTCCTCTTGAGCTGTATCATTTTCATCCTCCCTGTCCCCATGTCCTCCAGCTCATCACTATTAATACCACATTGTTGTCTCTCATTTATTTTCTCTTTCATGATCTCAAGGAATGCAATGTGCATCATCAGGAGGTAAGCAAATGCATGTTCTTTAATTCATGATTTGCTATTGATTTGGGGTCCCAGAATTATTGAAGTTATATGTTATCTTGCAAGTTTTTCTTCAGTAGAGATGCAAATTATTTCCAATAAGTGGGAAAGATCACCTCAAAGCTTATGGTTTATCCCACTGTTAGACATTAACTAGTTTTGTATCTATCCCAGCAATCTATCATTAACCTGCCTTTATTAACTTTCCTATAAATATCTATCTTTTCAAATGTTTTTTTGGGCTGGTTTTTACACCTTATTGTTCCTCTCAGCAGTTAATGACTTGAGTAAATCTTTGACAGATGTTCATTTTATATTTATCTGAACATTATGATGTTATCTTTTCAAAATTATTCTCTAATAATGGAATTTTTCATCAATTATACAGAAAAATAGAGTTTATTTGATTTTGAGAAATAAAAAAGGGCATTTAAACTGATGTCAGGGACTGAAATTCACAGCCTCTGCAATCCTCTCAAATTCTAAGATAAAACATATCCTTTTTGGGGTAGGAAGGAAATAAATCCACTAGAGCCACCTGACTTCTTTCTGTGCACTTGCAAACACCTGATCTCTGGTCTCCAGGTTGGAGAGAATAATACTCAACTACCACGTGAGATAGTGATAGCAGCAACAGTGAAACATTGAGACTGGAGTCCAAGATTCATTGTGAGAGCAAAGAATACAGGTCAAAACCCTTTTACAAATGCTTTGCTGAGAAATATCTCAGATTGAGCATTCACGGATATGATGGAATTCCAACAAAATCCTCAAACACTGTTCAAGTATGATTTAATCTGGTTCTTAACATATAGAGTGTAATGCAATTAAGTATAAGTTTAATCTAGTAAATTAAATCTATGTATAAATATGTGTGTCATTTATTATGTATGTCTTATTTATTTTGTTTGTTATATATCAATGGACAGACACGTGTGTATACATATACATATGGAAGTGTTATGGTAAGTTTGACTTCATTCTATTTTTCATCCTCATATTTACTTTAGAACATTAAAGGACAGGCTTGGGTTACATGCCCTTCCCTGAACCAATTGCTGTGGCTCTGGAAGGGAATAAATACACTAATTTACCTATTAAATACAATAGATATCTTTTGAGTTATATATTGCTATACTAGCACTTGCCCCAAAACTTTGTGGTGTAAAGCAACAATCGTTGTATTTCCTTATGAGTCTGCAGTCTTGGCTTGGCTGGGTGGTTCTTCTATTGATCTCACTTGAATTAAGTCTTTCATGAAGCTGTGGATATTTTGAGGCTAAACTGAGAGATCCAGGACCTCTTTACTCACAAATCTAGTATCTCAGTATGCTCATCATGGTTCCTCTTTTCACATAGTCTCATCATACAATGGTCTAGCCCAAGCTTTATTATAGCATGGCAAGATTCAAAGAGTGAGTATACCAAAGAAGCAAGGTCATATCTATATGATGATGGCTTGTCACAAGGCTTATACTTAATGCTGGAGGGGAGTGCACAATAGTGAGAATGCCAGGAAGTTTCACTGGATGTTACCAAAGTACTGAACTTAAACTGAAACATGTGGTTTTCCTCTGAGTAGGATGCAACGATGGCTTCCTTCCTGGGTCCTTGTGTCCAGGTGGATTTGAAGAATGAAGCCACAGACAAAGGTGGTAAAGGAAAAGGTGGAAATTTACTGGGAAATAAGCAGACTCCCAAGATGGGAGTGGGAGAGACCCACTGAGTCCCTCTTTCCTGAGGTTTATAAAGGCTGCAGTTCTTTGTGTCTTGATATCACCCCTGATTGATCACTATAGCAGTTTCAGAGCTGAAACCCCATGTGAGGTCACCCTTCTTTTCTCACTTCAGTCTTTTACTCCCTGAGGCTTTCCCTTATCTTCTGTGAGTCGGTCTCTTCCTCTCCCTTTAGGCCAAACAACCCTTCAAAGTGAAGTAGATAAGCCTCACTTAACAATAAAAATTACACTTACAAATATATGACATTAACAGTTAAGATTTCTATTGAGAAAAGTGTTCACGGCTAAGTTTTAAAATCACTGAACTGTATCATCCCTTGCAAGTTAAACATTTTATATTTTATGACTCCAGGAGTTCCTGGGCACTTAGTGATCTTCCTTGGATGATAGCACATATTCTTATCTACTTCCTGGCTAACTGCCAAGATGAATGCTATAATGTCTCCACATTGCTTAGAGGTCTTCAACAGACACACTGAATGCATCCATTGAAACTTAATTCCCTTTCTGCATCACATCCTGCATAGGAAATACCTCCATCATTTAGAAAGTTAATATCCATAATTATGAGCACTTATGAATTTAGAGGCAGGTGTTAATGTTAAATAAGTCAGTAGTGTGAACTTATATGCGTTTGAAATGTTCTATCCTGTGCATGTGACTATGGTATCATTGCTTCAGTCAATAGCACATGCTCTATTTTTAAAATTATAAGTGTTCTGCCAATAATAACAGTGACAGCTATCAGTCATTGAATATTTATCCTTTATCATGTCCCAGGCACTGCACTAAGTGCTTTTCATCTTATCTTTTTAATATTTACAAAGCCCATACAAAATAATTATTATTTCCATTGAATGAACAAATAAGGAAACTGAGGCTTAGTCACTGATCCAAATCCATGCAGCTAAGGAGTTAGCTACAGAGTTGGGTTAGGAATGCAGAACTTCAAGCCACAAAACCAGTCCTCTTCTTTTCCACCATAATACTGTCCTCCCATAACTTGGCCATTCTTCTTATGATCAAGTACCTAGTTGAAAATACAGAGTTTTTCCAGGGCTGGTTTGATAGTGTCAGTCCTCAAACTGAAGGGTCCTGGGTTCTATTCCAATTAAGGGCATGTACCTAAGTTGCAGGTTTGATACTGGGGTACAAGTGGGAGGCAACCAAGTAATGTGTCTCTCTCACATTGATTGTCTCTCTGTCTCTCCCCCTCCCACTCTTTCTAAAAAATCAATGGAAAAATATTCTCAGGTGAGGATTAACAAACAAACAAAAAAAAAGGTGGTGTTTTAGTGTATAGCAAATAAATAAACCTATCTTGATAGGGTATACTTTAGCTATTGCCCACCGCATTGGCTTTTAACTTTGATTGCATATTGCAATAATCCAGGGAGTTTATAGCACATGTTGATGCCTGGGCCCCATCCTCTTCAGTCCAGATTGAAATAGATCATGGTGCAACCTGAGTGCAGTACTGGGTTTTTAAAAGCTTCCCTGTTAGTTATCACTCTGCAGTCAGGATTGATAAAACTGACTTAGAGGAACTGACTGGTCTCTGAGTGCTTTCAGGAGCCACTTATTTGCAGGACCTTGACTGTTTCATGTCATTGCAGATAACTTCCTTATTTCCTATAAAACTCCTAATTATGCCACAAAACATTGGCCCAGTAAATGAAAGGTTATAATCAACGGAAAGAAAATGTGTGAAAGCATTCAGTGACAATATAAAAACATCTGGGCTGATGATTATGAACTGCCTCTTAGGGTTTCTTAGTCATCCCTCTCCTTCCACTGCTCCCAAAGCTCCCCCTCACACACATACACATGACACATACATCCTGACTATTTACACATGAAGAATTCCTGCTTTTTAATTCTTAGGCTTCACTGTCTGTCCCGACTCTTCGGGGGCCTCTCACTTTTATTTATTTTTTATTTTTTAAAATATATTTTATTGATTTTTTACAGACAGGAAGGGAGAAGGATAGAGAGTTAGAAACATCGATGAGAGAAAGACATCTCTCAGCTGCCTCCTGCACACCCCCCACTGGGGATATGCCTGCAACCAAGGTACATGCCTCCGACTGGAATTGAACCTGGGACCTTTCAGTCAGCATCTCACTTTTAGGAGAGAGGTTCCAGTCACACCAGTTTTTGGGAAATCCACTGGCAGGTGATTGGGGAGGAGGGAATGATGAAAGTCTTCAGCTTCACCCCTTTTTTTTCTGATTTGTTCTGATTGGAGTCAATCTAATGAGAATGTGCAGTCAGTGAGGTTCCTGTGTGATTTTTCTCATGGGAGGGTGCAGATTGTTTATTTACTAGAATTGGGACAGTTTTATGGCATAACTTTATTCTATAAAACTAGTTAGATTTTAGGGGACATAAAAATATTTGGAAAAATATTGAAAAATGTAAAATTACTACAGGAAATATAGCAATACATATCTATATAATACCCCCCCCTCTACTTATACCTACATCTCTATCTACATCTCTATCTACATCTACATCTACATCTACATCTATCTTTTTGCCAAACATCAGACTCAAATAGGTTAAAATTCTCCCAAATGCCACCTTGTTTATTAAAACCAATTATAAGATTTTTAAGCATTAAAATAATTAAATTAGCATTTAACACTTTTCTAACTGTATGGCTTACACTCATTTCATCTCACAAAGTAAATTACAAACTCCTTGAGAACTATGTTTCCCATTGTATGATTATATCAGCATCATTACCATCTTCATCTTCATAGCTACCAGTAATATAGAACTTAGCATTTGCTGAACACTTGTTAAAAAGATTAGATATAAAGGCTCACTAATATATTTTATGTTTCACAATAAACCTCCGAGGAAAATTACTATGATCATCCTCATTTTACACATTAGAAAACTAAGATATAGAAACACTGATCCATTTCATTTACTGAAGGGCACTCAATAAGTAGAGGTGGGGGTGTTACCGAAATGACCTCAAGTAGACTAGCTTTGGAGTCTAGACTTTTGACCTATACTTTTGACTACTTTCTGGGATAGGTATGAAAAATAAAAGAAGTTAAAGTCGTTATCAACAGGACATTTATTATTTCTTCTTATGTATTACACTCAAGAATTACATGAAAGCAAAAAGCATTGCTAAGATTTGAAAAAAATGGTCTAGGAAAAGTAGCTCCCCTCAACATGAAGATGCAGTATGTACATCTACAAATGAGAATGAAATTTCAGTAGTGTATATCAAAATGCTGACAGAGGTCATTGGAAGTAGTGGCATTATGGAGGACTTTCATCTCTCTTTGTGCTATTTAAAATTTTTTAAAATAGTTGCTACATTTAATCCTATATAATAAAAGGGTAATATGCAAATCGACCAAATGGCAGAATGATCAGTCCTTATGATGCGTATGACCACCAGGGGCAGATGTTCAACAAAGGAGCTGCCTACTGTGGGAGTGCTGCTCAGCCAGAAGCCAGGCTCACAGCTGGTGAGCTAGCAGAGGTGGTAGAAGTCTCTCCTGCCTTCACGACAGCGCTAAGGATGTCTAACTTCTGGCTTAGGCCTACTCTTTAAGTCAGACATCCAGAAGTCAGACATCTCCTGAGGGCTCCCAGATTGTGAGAGGGTGCAGGCTGGACTGAAGGCCCCCCTCCCCCAAGTGCATGAATTTTATGTACCGTGTCTCTAGTATTATATATTTTTTGTACAATATATTGCTTATATAATATGCATTGCTTTTGTTGTCAGAAAATACAAAGGCAGCTTACAAGATTTTCAATCAAGTATAAATTTTCTTGTAACCTCATTCTATGTCCTAAACCAAGAAAAGTAAAAACTTTCCAGCAATTCCCCTTCTTCCTGCATGGCAGGCCCTACCAATAGCCTGTACAATTATAAGGACTGGACATTTTAATTACTATTATGATTTGAAATGATGGGGAATTTTCATGACATGATGTGGCCAGATAAGTCATGGGGTCTATATTTTTGTGTTATTATTATTATTTTTATTCAGGGGCAAGGCAAAAATCACAACAGAATAAACTTAAAAATAATAAAAGAAAAAATAAAATTACTTTTGTGATTGACCTACTCCCACCATGAGCCCTGCTTTTTATTTAATGCATATTTGTTTGTTTCCATACATTATTATTTGTTTCCATATATATGTGTGTATCTATACCTATGTTTGTATATATATCTATATCTATCTTAGCTAATAAATAGGTAATATGCAAATTGACCATCACTCCAATACACAATATGGCTGTCCCTATGTGGATACAATATGGCCACCACAAGATGACTAGCAGGGGAGAGCAGTTGTGGGCAATTAGGCCAGCAGGGGAGGGCAGTTGGGAGGTACCAGGCCTGCAAGGGAAGGTAGTTGGGGGCAATCAGGCCTGCACGAGAGGACAGTTTGGAGGGACCTAGGTCAGCAGAGGAGAGCAGTTGGGGCTGACCAGGCCAGCAGGGGTGGGCAGTTAGGGGCAATTGTGCTGGCAGAGGTACAGTTAGAAATCAATCAGGCTGGCAGGGGAGTGGTTAGGGGTAATCAGGCTGGCAGGCAGAAGAGGTTAGGGGCAATCAGGCAGTCCAGCAAGAGAGCAGTTAGTTGGTAGCCAGCAGTCCCAGATGATGAGAGGGATGTTGGGCCTAAATGGGCAGTCAGACATCCCTCGAGGGGTCCCAGATTGGAGAGGGTGCAGGCTGGGCTGAAGGATACCCTCCCACCCCTCCCTCTCCCCCATCCCCATGCACTAATTTCATGCATTGGGCCTCTAGTGCCATCTATATGTAGCTATATATAAAGATAATTATTTTATGATTTTAAGGTATTTTGAATTTGCATTATGTTTGATGAATATAATCCACCTTTGGTATATTTTAAGAGCCTGCAAAATGTTTTTGGCTACATTTCTAAAGTTTCTGGATATGGAACTAATATTTAAACTAATTTTGGCATTATGTTGAGGGCTAGATGAAACTCAGCTTTACTCTATTATAGCTCTAAAAATGTTATACAGAGATAGAAAGATCACTCAATTGACTTTGTTGTCATTAAGGAAGGCTCTTCACGTTAAAGATAGAATTTGAACTTTGCCATGAAGGTTGAACAAATAGGTAGTAAATCAGAGTAATTAAATGCAATAACTTAAGAGTCAGAAAAGCCTATATTCAAATGCAATCAATGCTCATTACTTATTAGCTGAGGAACCCAGGATAATCTCTTAGTTGCAAATGGAGATTATTATTATTTAATCACACATCCCAGTGTATGTTTTATTAAACGCTAGAGGTCCAGTGCATGGATTAGAGTACCAGTGGGATCCCTCAGCCTGTCTTGAAGGGATTGGGCTGAAAATGGCTCTCCAACACCCCCTGAGGGGTCCTGGATTGTGAGAGAACAAAAGCCAGGCTGAAGAACCCCCCTGGTGCATGGTCAGGGCTGGGGAGAGACAGTGGGAGGGCTCCAGAGCATGTCTGGCCCATCTTGCCCAGTCTCCAATTGGCAGGATTCAGCAGCAAGAAAACCTATCAGTCAGAGTGTCTGCTCCCTGGTGTCAGTGTGCATTATAGTGACTGGTCGAACGGTCAAACAAATGATTGGACACTTAGCATAGTAAACTTTTATTATTAGGATTAGTTTAATTACATATAATTATATAACAGTATTATTGTTTATGAACTTATAGATTTGTCTCTCTCAGGAGTTATGAGTATTAAAAGATATAACTCAAATTAATGTACCATACATAAGGCTTGTTTATAATGAAGTGTTCAAAAATGTCTGTAACTGATACCAGAAATTGGCCAGACCATAAAATAGGGGAGTGAGCTCCCAGGCAGAAAGAGTGCAGGGAGATGTGTTTAAACATGCTAATCATGCCACAGAGAACCTGAAATGAGAAAGCTTCTTTGAGATGGTCTGGAAAACCAGTTAATGGATATGAGAATGTCAGAACTGAGAGCAGAACTTTGGCATCTTAATCTCGGTCCACACAGACTCCTCCTTGTTTTCATTTGCATCCATCCATCTCTGGAATGACATCCCTGGAAGCACATTATATGGTTATTCAGAGCAGGGCATAACCAGCACAGAGAAATGGAATGACCCCTCTAACTAGTAATGATGATTCCCCATGCAGCCTTCTACTCTAGAATTAATCTTTTCTTAAGAGAGAAAATAATACTCAGTGCAAGCTCTTCCAGAGGGCCTCAGTCAAGGGCAACCTTCTACCATCTCCTCTGAAAGCTGAGACTCTCTGGGGACTACAATCATTTTTCAGCTTGGTTGTGTGGAATAAGGAATTTGAGCACAAAATATACTGCTTACTAACTCTCCCTTTCTATACAGGCTACTGAAAGAAACTAAAAATGTGGGTGATGTTATTAAGCAGATGACAATCTTAAAAAGAAATCTGGGAGTTGAAGTATGTTTGTATTCCTTTGAGAAATCAGAGCTGTATGTGAAGATCAGGAAGGAGAAGACGCCTGAGCATCAAGTGAAGATCCTGGGAAAGGGATGTAATATATCCAACATGCATGAGTAAGGGCCTGTTGCATGCAAAGCCTTAAATGGAGCTGGCACTCTGCCCCGGAATTCTCATAATCAGATGGAGGTGAAAAGACACCCACATGTGCTCAAACAGTGGCCAGGATGCTTCTCAGGCTGAGCCATAGCACTGAGGGAGAGGCAAGGCTGGGGGAAGGAGGTGATCTCCAGGGAGCTGTGGTGGGGTGGCAGACACATGCAGGTTTGAAAGGATAGTTACAGACCCCTCAGGAAGAGAGGTATGAGGAGTGTGGTCCAGGACAGAGGAAGAGCTGCCCAAGGAAGAGGTGGCAAGAGATAGCCCAGAGGGTTTGGTGGCTACAGTGGCAAACTCATAAAGGGAAATTCATAAAGCTTCTAGAACTCCTGGGAAAGCTAACTATAAAAACGGGGTGGAATTCAAAGTTAGCTATAATGCCTTTTTAGAAATTAAACGTGGCACACATGTAAAAACAGGACTGGGTAGTGCTTGAGAGAATATGGCCAGGAAATTAGTTGAGACTTAATGCGTGGCATTGTCATTTCTTAGCTGGTTGATGCTGGGCATGTTTCTTAAATTATCTGTACAAAAACACTGATATAGCTTTCTTGCAGGTGGAGAGAATTCAATAAGATAGTCATTAGTCACAATAAGTAGGTTGCTCATTATTTGGCACATGGTAAGTATGCAATAGATTTGACTATTGGATTATTATTTGGCCAGCTCCTCTGCCAACCCTAAGGTAAAGAACCAATATTATAAAAATGAAGCTGATATATAAGCATTAAAAATAATGCTCCTTCTCTAACTTGTAATTCTGGTTTCCAGTTCATACATTATAACGTGATTTTTTTAGAGCCATTTAGAAGTTGAGAAAAAAGATTGGAGACTTTGGTAGAATTTGGAAGAAAAGTGTTCCACAAGCCAAATAGGCTCATTCTGATGGGCTCTGAGACCTAGATCTTTGTACAAATAGGAAGATTTACAGGCAATGGATTTTTAGCAGAGCAGAAGGTAAAACTTTTCAATTCAAAGTCATGTTTTGTTTTGTGTGTGTGTGTTTTTTTAATATATTTTATTGATTTTTCACAGAGAGGAAGGGAGAGGGATAGAAAGTCAGAAACATCGATGAGAGAGAGACATCAATCTGCCGCCTCCTGCACACCCCACACTGGAGATGTGCCCGCAAGCAAGGTACATGCCACCGACCGGAATCGAACCTGGGACCTTTCAGTCCACAGGCCGACGCTCTATCCACCGAGCGAAACCAGTCTCAGCCAAAGCCATGTTTTAAAAAGAAGAAAAAGGTAGAGATATAAAGAGAGAACCTATATAGAGGAATGGTGGGAAGGAAAGAAAGAATGAAGGAAAGGCTGTGATGGAAAGAGTAAAGGAAGAAAAGAGGAAAAAAGGAGAAAGAGAAAAGATGAAGGATGGAATGGGAAAAGAGAGTGGGGCAGGAGGGAGATAGGGAGGGAAGAAAGCAAGAAGGGAAGAGAAAAAGCAATCATAGCCTTGTAGAAGAATGAGGTTTTGACAAATTACACCATCTGCCATTTCCCCCAGAAGTATCCAAGCTGAGAATAGATTTCTATCAGATTTTCCTAGGTAGATAGAAACTTGGACCAAATGACTTTTAAAGTCTTTTCCAAGTACATCTTTTTATGAAAAATTAGATTTTGAATAACAATGCTGCCTGGAGTATGCAAATATGTAAAATAAACCTTTTGTTGTTTTTGTTTTCTTGCAGCTAGTCTTTCAAATCCCAAAGAGCAAAACTAAAATGTTTACCAATGCAATTTCATATGTAAAATTTGAGGGACCTTAACTGCACTCAAGGCTGACATATATACTGTTTCTATCTCTAAATTTCTTATAAAAACTTGGCATTTATGATCTGATCTTTTGGAGTCCAACTATTCAGAAACAGTTTCTTTTTCAAAAATAGTAACCAAATAAAAGTTTTCATATAGTACAAGTTACTGCTGTAATACTAGTCATGAATGCTTTATTTCTTAGTGAAATAAAAAAAATATCCCATGTCTTTGGGAATCTACACTTTTTAGCATGTATGACCAGTGACATGCCTCTTTCTTAGACAATTTTATTATTCCTCATTAAATGAGCAGCTTTAATCCCCACCTAGGTTTTAAGTCTTGCATGTCCTATTAATGTGGCTGTTGAAATTTATTATTTTTACACTTGGAACACTTTTTACATTACTGCCTTTGATTGAACTTGCATTTGCCAACTTTTTCCAAGTTCAAGGACAACATGTGTTATTGATTCTCTCAGATGGGTTTATTCAGAAAAGCACAGCTCAGATCTCTGTCTAGACTGGGAGGCTGAACACCTGGTATGTTAGATTCTGCTATGACCCTTGCAGATTTGGAAATGCTTATAAGCTCTGACATTTACTGTCATTTTATAGAACTAGAATAGTATTTTATTTACAGGCATTCCTTGTTTTATTGAGCTTAGCTTTATTGCACTACACAGGTGCTTCTTTTTTTCACAAATTGAATGCAAAACCCCCCACCAGCAAAAACATTACAACTTACTTTATTGCAGTGGTCTAGATCCAAACCCTCAATATCTCTGAGGTACTCTTATATTTCTGGAATCTATGCCTAACTGTGGGTAACCCAGCACCTCCCTGGCTCTGTGTTCTGTATAGAAAGGCTTTCCATAGGCATAATATATTATGTTTTCAAGCATTACATTTCCTCACAAGTATGGTTTTTTCTTTAAAAATATTATAAACTGGAAAATAATAAATACATGACTTTTAAATATATATAATTTATATATATTATATAAATATATATAATATCAATTATATATATATAATTGATATTTATGGAGAGAGGAATAGAGAGGGACAGAGAGAGAAACATCAATGTAAGAATGATGGAACATCAATTGGCCACGTCCTACATTCCCCCTATTAGAGATTGAGCCTGAAACCCGGGCATGTGCCCTGACTGGGAACCTAACTGGCAACCTTTTGGTGCATAGGGTAATGGCCAAACTATTGAGCCACATGGCCAGGCTTTATAACTTCATATAAGATATTCATGTAGACAGAAAGCCAAGAATAGAATAGCTTTCTGCACAAAGGGCAGTGTGCCTGAGTTTTTTGTGAGTTATGAAAGTTGATGAGGTGAAGAATTTCCACTAGATTTTTATTTAAGGGAAATACAAAGTGGCTAATTTTAAACAAATAAGAAAGGATGGTGTTGCTCTATGGACCTTGAAAATGGTAAAATTACCTCTAATATGAAGAGTGACTTTGCCATGCTAGTTGAAAGGCAGGATCAAAAGCATCACTGGACCTTTCTGGAAAAACATATTGGATGAATGATGAGAATTTGAGGAAGCGGAACCAGGTGCTACTAGTTCCATAAAACAAGAGTTGGAGTTTTGTCAAAGCAGGGAGTCTACAAGTGAGGCTGTAGACATTCTCAAAGGGGGTCTTCTTATTTTTAGAGAAAAAAATAAATGGAGTCATAGGGAGGAGAAAACGATGTGAAGCTCCTTGGCAGAGTATGAACGTAAACCTTGGCCTGCTGAACTTAAACTCAGTGATTTCCCAGCTCACCTGATTTTAAGAGAAATTTTGTCAGTTGTGCCAGGAACCCACAGATTCAACCTGAGTCAGTTAGAGTGGCCTCCCTGAACCTTTAGAGTAGGCAACATGAGCACAGATGTGAGGACTAATATTGGAATTGGTGGAATACCGTTCAGTCCTAACTAAGGGTGGAGGACCACACTGATGAGTTCTGGAATGGTCTTTCTCTGACCCTGAGGCTACAGGTACTGGGTACTGAAAGCATATTTGTTGAATGGCTGTATGTTTGCTCATCTTGCTACACATTTCTGCCATAATGATCCTAATAATCAGTGCTTTTATTATATACTGTGTTCACATTAATTTTCAGAATAACTCATTCCCTACCAAGTTTAAACTCCCTTCCTCCTATTTGATAGAGTATTACATTCCTTGGACTTCATCTATCACAATTGGAATAATGTCTCAATGCCTATTGAAATATTTTTTAAATCTTTTAAAAATGGTTTTATTGATTTTAGAGGGGGAGGAAAGGACAGAGAGGGAAACATCTATGTGAGAGAGAAACATTAATCAGTTGCTTCTAGCATGCATCCTGATTGGAAATGAATCCTACAATCTGGACATGTGCCTTAACTAGAAATCAAACTGGTGACCATGGGAAGGCACTCAACCATGTCACACTGGCCAGCGCTTTATTTTAATCTTATTTCTTGTATGAAAACTTATTTGATTAGCCGAAACTTACCTTTATTTCCTCTAAAGTCATATATATAGCCCACAGTCAGGATGGCTAGGATGTGCCTTAGAGTTAACCACTACAAAAGTAACCTATAATAATCTATAATAATAAAAGCATAATATGCAAATTGACTGAATGGCTGAACAGTAGAATTAACCCAAATCAGACACCCTATAGTGAAAACTTCAAAAGCAATAATTCAGTGTTAAGCTAAAGCTATGTACATTATAGAGGCTAAAATCATACATATTACATAGATATAGATGAATGAAAAATGTCTTATATTAGCATGTTTTTGTCTTCTCTGAGGCTGTCAGAATTTGCTGAGCTGTGTATCCATGATTAATAATATGAAAATTAAGAGTGGCTGTTTCTCCCAATAGAATCCTCTTCTAGCCCATTTGATGCTCTGCCCAACTGATGCACCCATCTTCTAGCTGCTGTGTTGATTGTCCCAAGGGCCCCTTCTCTGGAGAACTGCCCTTGGCTGAGGGGAGGTGCCTCACTCAGGACACCATGTCTACTCTCTAGAGGCAGTCAATGACTGTCTGATGTGCAAGCTACTCCCCTTGCCTCAAAGGGAGCTTTATGGTGAAATTCATACTACAGATTCCCTTGTGAGATCAGGTTGAAACTAGATACCATATCAACTTCTACCATATTGCTCATCTGTTTTCTCTACTCAAACATGCTTCCCTTATTCCCCTTTACTAAAGGGTCCTCCCTCAATACACTGCACACATCTGAATCCCCATTTTAGTTTCTGATTTTAGAGAACTTGACTTAAGAAGATTCTTGATATCCATTGATCTTCCTTATCTTCCAGGACCTTTTCCCAAGATCCTTGGATAATCTTCTACTTCATTTCTCATGTAATGTGACAATTCATATATTCATTAAGTTCCAAAAATGTCACCTTGGCCACAAGATAAGATCTGCTGCCCTTTATCATCATCTCCACCTCTCCCTATTCAAAGTCCAAGAATAGTGGTTGGCATCTTTTTCAAGAAACAACCAAAGAAGATGTATACTGTTCAGTATATGGAATTACATGGCTAAAATTTCCTTAGGAAGAATAAATAAAATTTATTGGGGGGAAAAAGCATAATTTTTCTTTGATTCTTGCCATATAATTTTATTGCAACATACTATAGAATTATATTTAATATAACTCATATGATAATTAATGAGGCCACTTTGAGGTTAGACTATTTTGGCTGCCCTGATTCTTTGTAAGGGAAGGAAGCAGAGTAGCTATAAAGACCACAAACATCCTTTTAAATTCCCTCAAGGCCATGTTTAATGGAGTTGAATACAACCAAATTTCAATAATCCATGGCTAGATTATCTATAGCAGCGCTTATTAGGCATTAATGTGCAAATGAATCACCAGAAGATTTTGTTTAAATATATATTCTGGTTCAATAGATCTAGGCTGGTGCCTTCAACACTACATATATGAAAATGTCTCATTAAATGGCAATGCTAATTGTCCACAGACTGCACTTTAAGTAGCAAGGTTTTATATTTTCTTTTACTTAGTAGTGCTTTTTCTCCCCATATGACCATATAGATAATATAATCTAAAGATAAAATTGAAAGTCTAACATTGAGACCTTTCATGACTATGCAGCAGAATCAAAATTATTTTCTGGTCTCTGATGTTAAGCTCTGATTCTAAATGCATATAATGATGTTACACATGATCTGAAATATGAAAAATGTTAACTTTATGTCACTTATTCTCATAGATGGGATCAGGTTAGGCATACACAACTTTATCTAGTTTTCATAAAAGGATATCATTTTAAACAATAACAAGAGAAGAAGAACATAGTCAATACAAGGAACAGCCCAGCCTGTGTGGCTCAATGATTGAGCATCAAACTATGAACCAAGAGGTCACAGTTCAATTCCAGGTCAGGTCAAATGACGAGGTTACAGGGTCCATCAACAGTGGGAGATGTACAGGACTCAGTCAGTTAATGACTCTCTCTCATCATTGATGTTTCTATATATCTCTCCTTCTCTCTTCTTCTCTTTGAAATCAATTAAGATATACAAGGATCATAAGTGGTCTATATAATAACAAAAGTATATTGATTGCATCCTAGCTTGCCTGTGCTTTGGGAACCTCACTCCACAATGAGAAATTTTAATTTCAGCTCCTGCAATGTTTCATCAGATTCCAGGATATATCTTAAATATGAAATACCAAAATCAAGGCTTATTTTACTAATAGAGGCCCAGTGCATGAAATTTATTCACTTGGGATGGGGTGTCCCTCAGCTTGGTCTGCACCCTCTCACAGTCCAAGACTCCTCAGCAGAAATCCCTCTCACAGACTGGACACCTCACTCCTTACCGCCCACCTGCTCACTGCTCCTTAGTGCTGCTGTTGTGTTCGAAAGCTGTAAGCTCAGCTTTTGGCAGAGTGGTGCTCCCCCTGTGGGAGTGCACTGAGCATCTGCTCCCTGATGGTCAGTGTGCATCATAGCAACCGGTTGTTCTGGTCATTCTGTCATAACAGTTGCTAAGGTGTTTATTACATAGATGTTTCTTGAATTATAAGTTAGGCTTGGAGCCATTTACTTTTCCTAGATAGATAGTCCATGTTTCCAAGTTCTAGCTGACATTCTTAGAAATACAAATCTCCAAAAAAATATCTTCCTGGTTATTTGTGTCACAGACCATCTACATATCTTTACAATATTCTAAATATCTTTACAATATTCTCAGTAAAGTGAATATGCACAATGTTTATAAAGCTAGACTATCACACACATAATATTATTATTACACTGGGGAGTATTGTACAGTAAAACAAGTTGAAATTTGTAAACTTTCTAATTTTCCCTCAGACCAATATTTTATATGTTTAAAGTAAATAACGTGTTTGATATCAGTAAAAATAGCAGAGTAAAAGTCTAGCCCAGTGGTTCTAAACCTGTGGGTCACGATCCCTTTGGGGGTCGAAAGACTCTTTCACAGGGGTCGCCTAAGACCATAGGAAAATGCAGATATTTACATCACGATGCATAATAGTAGCAAAATTTCATGGTTGGGGGTCACCACCACATGAGGAACTGTATGCAAGGGTCAGGGCCTTAGGAAGGTTGAGAACCACTGGTCTAACCTCTAAAAATTGTCTCCTTCATAAAATCAACACAAAAGTTGACAAAAAAGAGTCATAAATAATTAGAGTTAAATTTTAAAACTCTGGAAATTAATTAAAGAGTCTTGCATCTAGAATATACAAAGAACTCCAAAACTCAACAATAAACACACCAATGTGTGCAAATAAGTTGAATATACATTTTCTCAAGCAATATATGAAATATTCAGTAAACACATGAAAATATTTTCAACATTATTAGGCATTAAGGAAATGCAAATAATAAACAATGAAATACCATTTTACATCAAGTAGTATGTCTAGAATAAAAAACACAGACAAAAATCAAGTGTAGACAATGATGTGGAGAAATTAGAACCATCATTCATTCCTGCTGGGCAATCTAAAATAGTGTAGCTGGTATGGAAGAAAGTTTGGCTTTTACTCTAAATGCTAGACATAGAGTTACCACATGGTCCAATGACTCCATTCCTAGGTATATACAGGAAATAATTCATAACATATGTTCACACAAAAACTTATAAAATAATGCTTATAACAGTTTTTCTCAGAATAGCCAAAAGAGTAGAAACCACCTCAATGTTCAATAACTGATTAATGGATAAATAAATGTGGTATATCTATACAATGGAATATCATTCAGCCATCTAAAGGAATTAAGGGCTGATACATTTTGTGACATGAACAATGTTTGAAAACATGATGCATGAAAGAAATCAGATACAAAAGGCCATGAACTTAATGACCTCATTTGTATGGAATATCAGAATAAGAAATTTCATAGGGACAGGAAGTAAATTGGGGGTGACCAGAAGCCATGGGAGGGAGAATAGAGAGTGGCTGCTAATGAGTATGTGAAGATGACATGTTCCAAAAATGAGGTGAAGGTTGCACAGCCTTGTGAACATATTGAAACCATTGAATTGTATGCTCTAAAGGGTTATTCTTTTTGGTACGTGAATACTTTTTTAAACTCTCAATTAAAAACAAACAATGTGAGCTCACAAATAAAGGAGGCGTATTAAACATTATTGCAAATATAAAGAATATTGCAAACCCTAATTTAATTGATTTTGGGGTCTTTTTTTCCCCTTATTCTTTTAATTTGACACAACTTATTGGGACATATATTTGGAGCTGAGATCAAAAAGCATCCTTTTGTTAGTGAGGCTGCATTTATTCAAAAACAATGTAAATAGAGAATTTGCATGCTCAAAGCTAAGAATTCTTGAGGAATAAACGAAACCCAGCAAATACATATATATACACTCAGCAATGATATAGTTTTGAATTAGTTCAGCATTGTTATCCTTGGTCAACAAAGTTTGAAATAACTGAGAGAAAAGAAAGAAAAACAGTATTGCAGGAAGTTGGGATTTTAATTGGAGAAAAACCATATAGTTGCTCTCATTCTTACTTAGTAATTTGTGCATAAGTTCTTTCTCTATTGGGCAATTATCTTTCCAGGTGATCATGACCATATCATGTATCAGGGCTCCTCAAATGAAAATGTACATTTGAATTCCCTGGAGACTTCGTTAAAATGTAGATGCCAACTCGGTAGGTTTGGGATGGAGCTTGAGAGACCGCTTTTTTGAAGAATTCGCAAATGATGATGTTAATTGCCTGTGAATTGGTTACACTTTAAGTAGCTAAGTCTTACATGACTTTTCTTCTCTTTCTCCTTAGCTCAAGCACTATACTTAATAAAAGACATCCATGTATTTATCCAGTTGAATAAATAGATGATTTTTTTCTCCTGTGGATAAATGTCTTTCAAATATATACTTCCCTAGGCATGCACACAGAATGGAGGATTCATAGTCCATCAAACGTGAGAAGAATGTTGTGGGTTACATCAGAATTTTTTCCTGTATAAGCTCAGAGCACACTGTTGCTGCCACATTTTTGCACATAAGCAATGTGAATTGCAGTCAGCTGTGAAAATTGAAGTTACCTTCATCATGCATGGGAATTACTTCAATAAACTGTACTTAAATAAGTGAAACTGAATGTAAGCACTTATATGTCTAGGCTCCTGCCTATCAGGACTAATAGCCATCTCCAAAAGAGTCCAAAGGCTGTAAAAGATGTGATGTTACATCAGCAGCCTTTGGACTCAAGGAAATTGTCACAGAATCGCTTATACTTCTTCATGCTCTGAACTGCTTTGTGGAAATGTACCTCTATGAGGAAGTACAGAACCTAATGAAGTCCATTCTCTCCTTTGCTATCTCCTCTTAGGCCCAGAGAAAAATTACACTCTGTTTCTCAAGATGAAAATAGTTGTTTCCCAATAGAATTTCCTAGTCCTGTGACTGTACAAGGCAGGCAGAACTCACATGCTCACTTGAAGATAAGCCTCTTGAGGGTAGAGTCTTAAGTCATTTGAACTTAAAGCAGTCATTGCATAGCATTTATTGAACACCTACCATGTGTTCCAACACCATGATAGTTTCTTTTTAAAAAATACATTTTTTATTGACTGTAGAGAGGAAGGAAAGAGAGAGAGATAGAAACATCAATAATAAAAGATAATCATTGATCAGCTGCCTTCTGTAAGCCTCACATTCAAGACCAAACCCAAAACCTGGGCATGTGCTGCAACTAGGAATCCAACCTTGACTTCCTGGTTCACTGATTAATACTCAACCACTGAGCCAAGCCCGCCAGGCTGTGATAGTTTCATTAATCATCACAATAACTGAAGAAACAAGCTTCTTGAAAACAAGGACTTGCTTGGCCTTTTCAACATAGTATTTCTAGTAGTTAGAAACTGGTGCATCTCAACATTGGCTACACATAAGAGTCAATTGATTTTTGTAACATCCCAGTGCCAAGGCTGCACACTAAGTCGATTAAATCAGGATCTCTGGGAAAAGGATCCAGGCTTCAGTATTTTTTAAAGCTCTCCAAGTTAATTCCAATGTGTGTCCAAAACAGAATGGTTGCACTCAATTTAACCTTCCGTTGCTAAGCTAAGCTGATTTTTTCCTCTTTTACTCCTTCCTGATTTCTTCTTCTAGCCATTTTTCTTGCTATCTTCAACTTTCTTTCTCTCCTATTTTGAAGTATATTATTTTGATAGTATCATATTCAATAAGAAAGACATACGAAGGCTTTCAACAATCAATATGGTATGGCTTAGCAAAATATGCTCTGTTTTACCCCCAAGAAACAGATTTTCCACCTCCACCATTCTTAGATACCTCATCTTCAGAATGAAGGGTTTGGAATAAAACTAGTATTTTCTAGTTTATAAACTCCACAATTTTGATATAAAAAAAGAGCACAGTTTTATGAAAGGAGCTCTGGATCCCCAAACTGGAGTTTAGATCTGATTTAATTAAGGCAGATGGTTTTATTCCATGCATCACTGTCTCTCTTAGTTTTGTTTTCCCAAGAAGCAGAATAGGAGATAAGAATTTGAATGCAAGTGATGTAATTAAGAATTGACTCCTAGGAAGCACCAGGACAAAGCAGATGATTCAGGGTAGATTCTCAAGTTTATTGCCACTGTGGTTAACTGGAACTGGTCTTGCTGCACCCAAGAGCCAGTGTAGAATATGGCCGTCAGAGTTATCCCACCAGAGGGGAGATATTGCTGGAGGTAGAGGAGCTGTATACCCACATTTGATATTTGTTACTCATTAGTTGATGGCTGCTTAGTTGGGAACTATTAATTCTTCACTCCTTTTAGCCAATTGTGATAAGAGCAAAGAAATGTAGTGTCAAGTGATGCTCTCAGGCAAATGAGATACAAATGATGACCTTTGGGATGTCAGGTCAATGTATACCACAGGGTTAGGACCAAAGAAGATATGGACAGATGCTAATATGGCTTTAATAAAATGGCAATAAATTATTGCTCTTTAGACATTAGTTAAGGGTATTGAGGAATAAGTGAGTTAACATTTCCAAAGTACTTTGAGAATTCTCCCCACCCTTTGAGAAAACTGCTGCAGGTAGATAGGGTACTAGTTTCTTGTATAAAAGCCTCTCTGGATTTCTTTAGAAAGAGGATAAAAAATGTTTAACTTCTTTTTTTTATTTTTTAAAGTATTATAAATAGTAGTATGTATGTCTCCTCCCCCCACCCACATTGACCTCCTCCGGGCCTTCCCTACCCCCCAGTACATGTCCTCACCTGCTCCCCCATCCCAGTGTCTTATATCCATTGGTTATGCTTATATACATGCATATAAGTCCTTCGATTGATCTCTTACAGCCGCCCCCACCCCGCAACCTCCTCAGACTTCCGGCTGTAGTATGGCAGTCTGTTCAATGTTTCTTTGCCTCTGTATCTGTCTTTCCCACCCCCCACACCTCGATTCTTTTCTTTAAAAATTCTTGCCTCTGCAACATAGAAATAAACCTATAAGAATAAAAAATGTTTGAATTCCAATTTCAATGTCCAACAGTTCTGAGTCCCAGTTTCAATGTTAAATAGTTCCTTATGTGTACATGTAAGCAATGGTATCTGGATGGTGGACAAATGGTGGCAATACAGGTGTGACTCTCTCTAGTTTGGTCCTAGGCAACTTGTAGCAATGCGCAGCTCCTGACTGCTAGCATGGCAAGGCATTGTCAGCATCTTCCATCTTTGGACTGTTTCTCCTCTTGTCTTTGTGGTTGGAGCAGACTTGTCAATTCCTCTCTTTTGCAGGAGTCCACTTGGTCTTAGAGTTGTTTTTTGAAAGTATATAAACATATTCTCAACCAAAAGTTAATAAAGGAGTCTTTTCTAGAAAATTGACTTGGGGTCCTTTTTATTTCTGCCCAAATGATTTTCCTTTGCCTTATTTTGACACCATGTGTTTTTCATGGGTGTCTTGCTGTTAGCATTACAAATGAAAATTAATTTTCTAAAGTAAAAATTTTCTAGATGTAATTTATTTACAGGATATTTTTCTTTATAGAAGTTAAACATATCATGTAAGGAAAAATGTTTAACTTCTTTAGGCCCCATTTAGTCAGATTGTACTTCAGGCCACTAAATGACAATTTTTCCCCAAATATGAGGATGTTAAAGACCTAGATTTTTAATAGTAAAACCAAATGAAAATAAATATTACTTTCAAATCCCTATGCAGGAGTTAGAAAGAAAGGTATTGCTAGTATGCTCTACATCACCTAAGCCCAAAGGGAGAAAAAGTATACTTCCATGTCTAGGCTGGGGCCCACAGACACATACCAGGATCACAAACATTTGTTTTCTCCCCCACTGAATAAAGAATGTCACTAATATAGCTCATGCTCATCACAGCTATGTACTCCTAAGACCATGGTTTCCCTCCATGTCTTACTGTGGAGTGCTGAACAAGATGGGCTGGCCATCTCACAATCTAATCATTGTAGAGCATGGTACTAGGTGATTTTTTTTAAAAGTTAGATAAATAGTGTAGATATATTTCCACATTTAAAATCTCACTTGGAATGTATTCTGTATATAATAAAAATTGATAAAACTTTGACTTTAGTTACATTGCTCTTATCTCTCTTGCTTTCCTTTATCAGAGACTTCAGCATGACACACATGGAAGTACAGAATCTATGAGCCAGATTCCTCCTAGTGTAGAATAGAAGGAATGAATAAGTTTGAGGGTGGATGGAGAGAGAGTAGTGGGTGGAGCATATGACCCCAATGTGAATGAATTTATGGTTTTAGGACACCAAAACAGGAGCTTATATTCAGAGCCATAAAAAACACCCAGCCCATTTGAGCTGCCAGGTGACCAAAGTTACATCAATGAAACCAGACTAAACCAACAGAAGAGACACTTAGTTGAGTCCAACTCATATTGTTCATCCACTGAATTATGAGTAAATAAAATGGTTGTTAAGTCATGATGTTTATGGTATTTTTTTTTGATTCATCATATAGCTTGTTCAGCAATAACCTATGGGCATTTAAGGGAAGCCTTTGACATTTATATATATATATATATATATATATATATATATATATATATATATATAAATTTCAGAGAGGAAGGGAAAGAAAGAGAGAGAGACAGAAACATTCATGATGAGAGATAATCATTGATTGGCTGCTTCCCACATGCCCCACACTAGGGACTGAACCCACAACCTGGGCATGTGCCCTGACCGGGAATGGAACATGACTTCCTGGTTAATAGGTCAACATTCAACCACTGAGCCAGGCTGGCGAGCAAGCTTTTGACATTTTAAAAATATTTGAAAATCTATTTAGCCTTAGCTGACATAGCTCAAATTTAATATAAACCTTTGTTTGCATGCAGGCCCATTATATGTTAGATATGTCTTGCAAATTTTCTCCTGCTATATCTTTGTTTATTCAGACCCTGATTATCTCAGCCTGCCACAGCAAGCTTCTGTTCAAAATCAACCTACTTCACTATGTTTGCCTTGACTTCTGATTCTAAATTTCTTTATCCACTAAACCCATACAGTCATAAAAAGAATCTAATTATTTCATACTGTATCAATCAGTCTAAAAGGCTTATGCCCCAGCTAGACTATAAGTTTGTTTCAGGAAAGAAGATGCCTATAGCCTGTATGGTATCTTTCACATGGTTCAGAATGTAGGGATCTCAAAGATCTACTGCCTAGTATTCTTTTTTTTTTATTTTTTGACATTTTTTTTTCTTTATTGATTAAGGTATTACATATGTGTCCTTTCCTCCCATTGACTCTATTACCTTCCGACTCATGCCCTCACCCCCTTGTTCATATCCATTGGTTAGGTTTATATGCATGCATACAAGTCCTGTGATTGATCTCTTCCCCTCTTACTGCCATCCTCTCCTACCTTCCCTCTGAGGTTTGATGGTCTGATCAATGCTTCTGTCTCTGGATTTGTGGTTTTTTTTTTTTTTTCATCAGTTTATGTTGTTCATTATATTCCACAAATGAGTGAGATTGTGTGATATTTATCTTTTTCTGACTGGCTTATTTCACTTAGCATAATTCTCTCCAGTTCCATCCATTGCAAATGATAAGAATTCCTTCTTTCTTACCCCAGCGTAGTATTCCACTGTGTAGATGTACCACAGGTTTTTAATCCACTCAGCTACTCTGAACATAGGGGTACATATATCCTTTCTGATTGGTGTTTCTACTTTCTTGGGATATCTTCCTAGAAGATGGATCACTGGGTCAAATGGGAGTTGCATTTTTTAGTTTTTTGAGGAAACTCCATAGTGTTCTCCACAGTGGTTGCACCAGTCTGCATTCCCACCAGCAGTGCACAAGGGTTCCTTTTTCTCCACATTTTCACCAGCACTTGTCACTTGTTGATTTGTTGATGACAGCCATTCTGACATGTGTGAGATGGTACCACATTGTCATTTTGATTCATATCTCTTGGATGATTAGTGACTCTGAGCACGTTTTCATATGTCTCCTGTCCTTCCTTATCTCCCTTTTCGAAAAGTATCTATTTAGGTCTGTTGCCCATTTTTTTGATTGGGTTGTTTATCTTCCTTTTGTTAAATTGTATGAGTTCCCTGTAAATGTTGGAGATTAAACCCTTATTGGTGATAACATTGGTAAATATGTTCTCCCATGCAGTGGGCTTTCTTATTGTTTTATTGATGGTTTCTTTTGCTATGTAGAAGCTTTTTATTTTGATGTAGTCCCATTTGTTTATTTTATCTTTAGTTTCCATTGTCCTAGGAGCTGTATAAGTAAATATATTGCTTTGGCATATGTCTGAGATTTTGCTGCCTGTGGATTCCTCTAATAATTTTTGTCTAGCATTCTTTAAGCTGACACATAGTAGGAGGAAAAGAACAGGGAAATAATGAGAGGATCTAAGTTCATGGCTCTTCTCTTTTTGGCTGTGTATTTTTGTTCATTACTTCTCATGAAATTTAGCTTTGTAGTTTCCAAATAGATTTTATGAATGTTGATGGAATACCAAGGAAGTATTATCCTTAGAATCATTGTAAAGTATTATTGTGCTGAATGTGGTTATAGGAGTTAGGATGGCATTAAAAAAGTAGATGCAGGGGTGCTGCTCAGTATAACAAACTGAGTAAGTGCAGAAGACCTTCAACACATTTGTGGTACTGAATTCTATTGAATAACCTCATCTCCACTTTCTTGTTTTTTATTTCTTTCCATTCTAACTACAACATACTTGAGAGTTAAATTGAAACTCTGGTTTTAATTAGAGTTAAGATCAAACCTACACAAGGATTTCTTTTCAATTCAATGATACTGTCTTTTGAACTTGAAAAAGGTCAGGTTTCAGAGATATTATATTTCTGGTGGATGAGCCTATATTGTAGGTAATAATTTTAAACTTCATTCCCTGGTGGAGAGTCACTGGTAGTGAGCATCGGAACTCAATGGGGTCTCTAAGAAGATCTAAGCAAGACAAGCATAAATATGCAAAAGGAATGTCAGTCCACACATTTCCCCATGGAATAAGCTGCAAAATTCATAAACATTGACAAAGCTGACCTAGGAGAGAATCTGAAAACAAAGACAGCAGTTAAAATAATGCCACTTAAAATAAGAACTAAAGGATCTCTTTTTATACTTTCTCAATTTTAAGTTCAAAGGTTCAAAGATGGTGGCTGCATAAGAGTCCAGGCTTCACTATAAGACAGTTTGAATCAAATTGTGCTTAGTCACTCATTGTGTGATGATGAATAGATTACTTAACCTTTATTAGTATGGGTTATTTATTTGTAACTTAGCCCATAGATACTGTAATTTATAGATTGCTTTATACACTTCCTAATAAATAATAATTGTGCAGAAAATATTAACACTTACCATGCAGTGTTACTAGCTTGCATTAGTATTAGAATTTTTAAGAAAGTCCTTTTGTACCAGTGTCTCAGGTCAGGACTCTAGAAGGTCTCCAGTAGACAAAGATTCACTTAGAACTAATTTGTTATGGAATTGCTCCCACAAAAGCCTAGTGAAGCAGTGAGGGAAGCTAGATAGAGAACAGGAAGAAACCAAGTGAGGATGGACAAATTTCAGGCAAATTCCAAGCTTAGCCTGCTCCCAAGGGGAACTCCACAATTTGTCCTACCTCATGACAAGGAAACTGGAATTATATAATTGAGCACTGAAGAATTGTCAGTTGAGGCTCATCCTGGCAGATGGAATCTCTCAGCCCTCTGACTCTGGGTGTGCAATATTATTCTAACAGAGTCAGAGAGTTCCTTTTTATCAGAAGCAAACACACAGAATGAGGAGGAAGAAAGGTAGGTGCTGAATACTTTCAGGATAGAATATGGGTTCACTTATGTAATATATATTCTTTTCTTTTTTTTCTTTTTTTTTTTTTTTTTGCCATGTACTAGCTGTGCTTTAGATACTTAATGAGAGATAAGAGAACTGTATTTTCAAACGGATATTTAACACTGGTCAATGTAAAATATTTCTAATTTAATGAGTTTCCATATGAATGCTCCCCCATGGGTAATTACATTTTGATTTGTCTGACCTTTTATATTCAGATTTTCAGAACAACTCTAGAAATCACATGACAGGATCTCTTTTATTACTAATTTTTCACTTTAATTCTAGTTGATTTTAGAATTAGATCCAATCAGGAGACACTTGAGTACCAAATGACCCAGAGTGTAACCATGCAAGTTAGTTTCTATGCCTCCTCTGGGAGTCTGAAGGAAAAGAATCAAGCACTGGATTTGTGACACTTGAGCCATTTGCTCAATTTCTTCAATAATAATGACCACACAATATATAAACCATCACACATCCTGTGCTTAACTTCCATAAAATTTGTAATTCCAATAGCTCAATAATGTAGATATGACTCCCATTTTATGAATGAGGAGGTGAGCCTTACTGACTGGTACAAAAATATGAAAGCTTGCCCAGCAGATGTGGCTTAGTGGTTGAGCACTGACCCATAAATCAGCCAGGAGGTCATCGTTTGATTTCCAGTCAAGGAACATGACTGGGTTGTGGCCTGGATCACCAGTAAGGGGAATCAGGAGGCAGCCAATTAATGATTCTCTCTTATCATTGATATTTCTATTTTACTCTCCCTCTCCCTTCCTTTCTCTGAAATTAATAAAAACATTAAAAATATATATAAAAGCTCAGCTCATTTGCTTTGACATAGCACAAACTTGTAATTTATACTCCATAGCTCGCCTTCGGATCATACTAAAGTTAGAAATTACCTGAATATTCTACTCTTCACTTGATTGTTCCCTTTCTACCAGCTTCCTTTGGTCTTCCCCATGAATAACTTATTTAAAAAAGTATTTACATACTAATTCTCATCTCAGGAATAGGTGATTTAAGACACTAATTTAAAGGGATGTTAATACCAATTAATAAGGCCAAGGAAAGGTCAAAGACACAATTTGTTTTATCTTGCCACAAAGTTGGTGAGAATGACAACCCACATTTGAATTCAGATGTGACTCTTTCCAAGTCACATTCCAAACACCATCTTATAGTTTCTCCCAATAAACTGAGGAGGTCATGTCAACTTAGGCATATAACTTAACAGATAACTGCAGTATCATGACTCTGACAATATCCACCTTACCCCACACCACTTTCAACTCCATAACAACTATTTTTTTTATTGGATGTTCAAGATATTGAGGCTCTAGAGCAATGGTTCTCAACCTGTGGGTTGCGACACCTTTGGGGGTTGAACAACACTTTCACAGGGGTCGCTAAGACCATTGGAAAACACAGATGCAATTCATAACAGTTGCAAAATTACAGTTATGAAGTAGCAACAGGAATAATTTTATGGTTGGGGATCACCACAACATGAGGAACTGTATTAAAGGGTCACGGTATTAGAAAGGTTGAGAACCACTGCTCTAGAGCATCTCTTGTAAGACTTTGCAATTTGCTGTGTGTATGGCACTATCCCAAGCCTGTTCCATAAACAATTTCATTTAATGAAATGCAACACTGACCGGACCTGGCCACAGTCTTCTACTCTTCCTTTATAACACCGTAGGCCATATAATTTTGTAGCAATGCTTAGCAAGAGGTGGAATCCATTTCTTCATCCCTTGAGTTTGAGTTTGGTCGTGTGATTTGCTTGGATCAGTACAATGCAGTGGAAGTGATTGTGTGATAGCTCTAAACTCAGGAAGTCCATTTACACTGCTACTTTCTTTCTTGGACCCCTACTACCAGGAGAACAAATATGGGGTACAACTGGCCAATGAGAGGCTACACAGAGCACAAATGAGCCATCCCAACTGAAGCCATCCTAAACCAGGCAAATATGACTAACCAACCAATTATTCAAACATGTGTAAGTCAGCCAGCCAGACAGCCAAGCCCAAGGCAGAACTGCAGAGTCTTGCAGCCAACCCACTGATTCATAAGCAAAAATCCACATTTATTGCTCTAAGTCACTGAGAATTTATGCATATTTTTACATAACATTGTTGTGACCATAGATCCAATAATCCTACAATGGAGATATAATTTTTTTAACAGATATAGAAACAGGAGAGGCTAAATGACTTGGTGAAGGTTATATAATAAACATTTGATTGCAAACAAGTAATATCTAACTTCATGGGTTTTATTGATACAATTTACTACTTAATTTTATTTGGATATTTGATCTTCATTTCTTCCTGACTAATGGCTCTTAGTGAATAATTTGACCACATTGTCATCTGTCTTAAGATGCTATGCTTCTTAATTTTATGTTTTGAAGGGGCTAAGATGTTATAATCAAGTAAATGTTTTACAGACAAAACATTCATTGGTAAGAAAATACCAGAATGTATGATAGAGAAAAGATATCAAAGGAAAGACAGTCAAGTATAAATTTTATCCTAAGGGAGAGAAGGCAGGAGACTTGGAGTGGAATGATGTGCACAGTGAGCCTATCAGGGTATGGCTGGTCCCTTACATAGCTCAAGTCTGTGGTATATATCCATCATTGAGTTTTGTGGTTTTGCATCTCCTTTCTAGGAAACCTGATAACATGGATGTGCTTTTTCTAGTCTGTGAAAGGTGGGATCATAAAAATGTTGGACTGATATTTACATGTGGCTTATAGAATCAGTTGCATGCATTCATTTAAAGTCAGAACCCATGGACTACCCACTGTCAGGGTGAGGACCTGGTATCTATATTCAATCAGGAGCCTCTGCAATATTTATTCAGCTACATGTGAAAACACACACACAAACACATACCAGGGTGAGGTCAGTCAGTAAGCCAGGGCTTCCTGGGTGCCAGGATTTATATATCTGCCCCATCAGTGGGGCAGGGAGACATGGACCTCATTCCCATTAGCGTTAATGGAACCAATCATATGAATCCACCACACATCAATGTGTATTTGCTCATGTTTTGATATCTTAATGCACAAAATTATATCTCTAGGGAAAGGCTTGCCTCCTCTTAAGTGGTCCCAATTCCCATTAACGATAATGAAACACACACACACTCACACACACACACACACACCCTATTGCTCAGAAAATTGGGTAAAATATGGGAGATGATTAGGTTTCAGGAATGTCATAGGAGACTCCCAGAAACTGCAGGGAAGTTCTAAAATGATCCTTTTTTCCCCAAGTTTATTTAAGCAGTTTCATTATACATGTTCATTTTTTCAAAACCATTAGCAGGTAATTGGCTGCATCCCCTCTTCTGGAGTAAGAAGCTGATGTCCATACATGTTGAGAATACTTTTGGGACGTGAGGTGTATTTTTGAAGAAAGGGAATGGAGAAGGTGCTGGAGCTGGGTCAGCAGGAGGGAAATGAACAAAAGGACAGTGTGGGGGATTCTAGCCTTTCCCTAGGAAGAGCTGACACACACTCTATAACAGCTTCTCTGAGGTAGAGAAGAGAAATATGAGCCAGGACACTGCCCTGCACTCCTTTGGAAGATGCTTGTCTACATTTTAAGAAAAGCGAGATAAGAAATTCTGGCATTACCCTATGCTTTTTCTCTTTGTAGAGAGGGCACTGATATAGGTCCTGCCATGGTCTGAAGTTATAAAAGAGATATTGTTATATAATTTACAGATAAGGCTATGTGATCAGAATATAAATTAACATGAAAATTAGCCTACCCTTATTTATTCTCTCAACAAGGTTGGCTGATTTTTCTCCTGTTGAACTAGATTTGTGTGTCCTTTTGGTGATTTCATATAGCTTAAGAAAATGGCTTGACTAGAATCAGCCACACCTGTACACAGCATCATATTTTCACTTGATGGTGGGAGGGACCCTTAAATAGTTTTAATCTAGAGACCACAGTTTCTGAAGTCCTATAAAATTATTTCTTTGGTGTAAACTCTCACTATTTTTTTTGCTTGTTTTTGTTTGTTTTGTTGTTGTGTTTTTATGTGTGTGTGTGTGTGTGTGTGTTTAATTTTTAAGTATAGAGCAAAAGAGTCCTGGGAGAGACTATTCATCTGGCAGTTAACACCCAGGAGGAAACAATTTTATGAAAAATACTTGGACATGACTCATGGAAAGCCAAGGGCATTTCAGAAGAGAGAGGAAAAGGAAGGGCATGGAAGAAATAGGGGCAAACATGGAGAGGAGCTAAGATAAGCTTCACTTACATTGTCCTTAGAGACTTTGAGAGGATGGAAAGAATAAACATATTATTGGGCTGGGTGCACACAATAGCAGGCATTCTTTCTAAGGCAGCATCTTTTGCCTTTTTGGGGGTGAGTGCTGCAGATCTACTCTGAGACCCTGATGAAAGCTATAGAAACTTTTGTCACAAACATGCACACACATACATACACACACTTACACATAGCTTTATAGAATTTTGAGTGTTCATAGATCCCCAATGTCAATCCATGGGCTCCCAAGTGCAGGGAAATAGCCATTCAGAAGAGTTCAAGATCAGAACTCCAGGATGAATGAGAACCTTGTACTTCATAGAACAGTGGTTTGGGGGTCAATCATTTCTAACAATCATACTTAGAATACGATTTTTTATTTATATTATTTTTTCCAGATTTATTTATTAATGTATTACATGTATACATATCTTCCCATTGCCCCCCCCCCCCGTTTCCAGGAATACTTAACCCCCTAGTGTCTTGTGTTCATTGGTTATGCTCTTATGCATGCATGCAAGTCTTTTAGTTGATCTCTTATTTAACCCACCTCTCCCTAACCTTATTGCTGTAATTTGACAGTCTGTTTGATGCTTTACTGCCTCTCTATCTATCTTTTTGTTCATCAGTTTATAATGTTCTTTATTATCCACAAATGAGTGAGATCATGTGGTGTTTCTCCTTCATTGACTGGCTTATTTCACTTATCATAATGCTCTCTACCTAGGAATAAACCTAACTAAGGAGGTAAAAGACCTATATGCAGAAAACTACAAGACACTGAAAAAAGAGATAAAGATGTAAACAGATGGAAGAGCATACCATGCTCATGGATTGGGAGAATTAACATCATTAAAATGTCATACTACCCAAAGCAATCTATAGATTCAATGCACTACCCATTAAAATACCAAAAACATATTTAAAAGACCTACAAAGAACTCTCCAAAGATTCATCTGGAACAAAAAAAGACCCCGAATAGCCACAGCAATCCTAAGAAAGTAGAATGAAGTAAGTGGTATATCAATACCAGATTTCAAGCTATATTACAAAGCAACTGTTCTCAAAACAGCCTGGTACTGGCACAAGAATAGACACATAGACCAATGGAATAGACTAGAGAATCCAGATATCCACCCAAACCACTATGCTCAATTAATATTTGACAAAGGAGGCATGAACATACAATGGAGTCAAGACAGCTTCTTCAATAAATGATGTTGGGAAAATTGGACAGTTACATGCAAAAAAAAATGAAACTAGACTACCAACTTACATCATACACAAAAATAAACTCCAAATGGATACAGTACTTAAACATATGACAGGAAACCATAAAAAATACTATCAGAATCCAAAGGCAGCACAATCTCAGACATATGCCAAAAGAACTTCTTCGCTGATACTGCTCTAAGGGCAAGGGAAGCTTAAGAAAAAATACACAAATGGGACTACATCAAAATAAAAAGTTTTGCAGAGCAAAAGAAACCATCAACAAAACAACAAGAAAGCCCACTGAATGGAAGAACATATTTGCAAATGTTAGCACTGATAAAGTTTTAATCTCCAACATCTACAGCCAACTTATACAACTTAATAAAAGGAAGATAAATGATGCAATAAAAAATGGGCAACAGACTTAAATAGAACCTTTTTGAAACAATATGATTTCTTTAAAATATATTTTATTGATTTTTTTAAAGAGAGGAAGAAAGAGGGATATAGAATTAGAAACATGGATGAGAGAGAAACATCAATCAGCTACATCCTGCACACCTCCTAATGGGCATGTGCCCGCAACCAAGGTACATGCCCTTGACCGTAATGGAATCTGGGACCTTTTAGTCCACAGGTTTACACTATCCATCGAGCCAAACCGGTTTGGGCAAAATATGGTGTTTTTTTTTTTATGACAATGAGAGTTTAATTAGACCTATTGAAGCTCATAGAAATACTAGAATATTTTTATAAAGTTGCAGAGCTACTTGTTAAAAGGCATACATATATAGGTATGGATAAAGATTAAGTTTTTATTTAATTTTTATTGATTTTAAAGAGAGAGGGAGAAAGAAAGAGAAGGAAACATTGCCTGGCTATCCCCACATGCACTTGGAGGCCACAATCTGTGCATGTGCCCTGATATGGAATGGAACTGGTGACTTTTTAGTGGTTGGAATGATGCTCAACCATCTGAAGCACATTGGCTGGAGTAAGGGTAAGTTTTAATTTAACAGACCTATGTAGTCACACAGAATGATTTTAGAAGTATTACACACACACACACACACACACACACACACACACACACAACCAGTTTTCTCCCATTGATTCTTATATCAGAATCACTTAAGCAAACTCACTAGGTCTTTAACAA
The DNA here is from genome assembly GCA_011751065.1 of Lasiurus cinereus. Taxonomy (NCBI): domain Eukaryota; kingdom Metazoa; phylum Chordata; class Mammalia; order Chiroptera; family Vespertilionidae; genus Lasiurus; species Lasiurus cinereus. The sequence continues at coordinate 21,876,180 of JAAGEH010000006.1, read as the reverse complement.
TATTACATTAGTGAAACACCAACTATTCCTCCAAGCTTACCTGCCTCTCAATTGCTCTGGATTCCTAAAGGAAAAGCACCACGTTGATACAGTACTCTCTGCCTCCATCATTCTTCCTTCCAGTATTTTCACAGCAAAAGGCAAGCCTCAATATTACACCTGTAGAAGCAGAAATGGTAAATTATTCCACTTTCAAAGCCTTTAGAAGACAAAAATACAATGATTAAATCCTCTTTTCATGGCCCCAATAAAATGTCTGCCATGTGAAATTAAAGCGATTACTTGTAATGGTTTGTTAATTGTCACATACGAGGAGGAAGTTATTCAAAAGTGACAAATGTTGATTTTTCAAATATATGCATTCTTGAGTCTGCAAGACACAGATGACCATTACCTCAATTATTACAGTAGAATCTTGTCTTTTTTTATTGCCTAGGAGGAAAATAAAATAATTATGTATATATGTATGTATGAATGTATGTATGTATTTATTTTGCATGTCACTATTTAAGTCTAGATCAAGGCAAGTCCTGAATTATAGTATATTTGTTCTTAAACCAGATGAATCGTGCTCTTAAAAATCAGAGCATAACTATAAGAGGCACCCACAGGTCCACTGAGGTGGGCACACACAATAGAATATAGATGTAGGCCCATATTTCAGCCTGACTATTTGCTTTAAGTGATAGAGAATGGTGCAGCTGAGATTAAGGACCCTCTCCAAAAATTCATTGTTATTAACTGGGCTTGCACAGGATGGCATCTGACAATCTACTTTGTAAATGACTGTTGAAGAGATTAGATTATTCCTGTGACTGTGAGCAATAGAAAGAGAAACCTTGACTATACCCAATTTGTAGAAGAATTTGTCATAACTGAATTCTTTCTTTGTAAAAGTTTCCTAATTCAACTGGACTCTTTGCCAAGGATACTTAACATTGTGCCACTATAATAAGTGCCCTTTTAGAAGTTATATTTAGTTACCTGGTATCAATCAACCTTATTTATCCTTTACTCAATATTATTTTAAACTCTCAGTTATTAGACATAAACACTAGCCGGTGTTCATAAGCAAGAATAGATGCCATTTCAGAAGATGGGCTGACCAAGAACACAGGGCATCCAACTTCTTAAATTCTAAGACACTTTTCATAAGAAATGTATCCATTCAAGAAGATAACCAATTAGAAAATTAAATTCAACATCGTTTCTCTGTTAGTGACTTTCTCCTTACTTGGCTTCAGATGTAGAGAAGTGACAGAGACGATGCATGGGAAACCACAGAAGTTGATTAGCTTATAGAGGTGGATAGTGAACATCTAGATGTGGGTTATAAATGTCTTATGGTAATAGCACTTTGTGACCTGTTATCTTCCATCAGATCTCCCTTGGGCACCATTTGTCAACTTTGGTCTTCAGGAACAGTGGTCACATGTGCAGAAGAAAATGGTAATCAAAGATCTATAGTTCTGTGTATCTAGAGTTACAAATTCCAGATAGACTAGCCTTAGAGATGAGTCTCCAAGAGATTATAGCCAATACACATGAAGCTTGTAATACTAGAAAGGGCTGCTGAATGTATGCATTTGTGTAATGAATTCCTACTGTGAATCTTTGATAATAAGAAGCTGATGCCTTACAGCCCCTTAGACATTTTGTTTCTACACTCAGATCCAATGTTGTGGGTCAGTGGGAAGAAGCTGAGGTGCATGTTCAAGCTAATGTTCTTGCACTGGCTTCTTGTTGACAATACCATGCTTATGATATGTTTTTCCATAGTACAGTATTCTCTCCAGGAAATGTTTGGTATTTCATGTTAGCCGGGGTCATAGAGAATATATTAAGCAGGCAATGTCAAGGTACAATACATTTCAGAAAGTTAATCATTAGAATAGGAAAGTCATAAATCCATCTAATTCAGGACCAAGAATGCAACAAAAACATCAAAGCTGGTAAATTGTCAGCTGTCTCTGTTGTTTTGAATGTGACTCTGAAGACTCTATCTTCTAACTTTCTAACTTAATCCAGAAAGAAGAAACTATGTTTAAATTGTGTCTAAATTAGATTGTGCCTAAATGAAATTCAGAGGAATTCAACTATGAGTAAATTCCACAGTGGAGCTTGTAGGATCAATTTAGACTGCCCTTTGGACTCAATTTTTTTTCTAGCCTAAATTAAGCTTACTGTATTTGAGACTTCTGTCGATGTTGGTTAGCTTTTATTAGTCAGGGAAGGTAATTTAAACTGTAATAACAAAGAATTCTGGAACTTTAGTACTGAACAAAACAAAATGCATTTCATGCTTATGGAATTTCCTGAGAGTCCATGAAATCTGTCAGGAAAACCGACTTCCATACAATAACTCAGTGGCCCAAGATGGTATGTTCCACTACTAGCTCCACCAATGGGAATAAGTGACCTTCTTGTTCAATAGGCAGAGGAAGAGACACTGGAGAAATGTGATTGCGCTTTTTGCTGATTCACATACATCTCTTGGCCAGAAGCAGTCAAATATCTCTGCCCCACAGCCAAAGGACAGAGATATTTCATCTTCTTGTGCCCCAAGAAACAGAGTTGGGTAAGTACAGTCAAACCCTGGTTCTAAATGTGTCCCTTCTCCACCAAGTTGTTAAAAAAATGTCTCCATTGTGAAACAAAACTGTGTTCTCAACCCAACAACCCTTTTATGCTGATACCTGTATGATCAGACACATATCTCTCAGGCAACAAACAAAGGAGAGAATGTGCGCATATGAGTGGGTTTACCATGAAACCTCATATTGTTAACATTTCAGGTAATTGTGCTATGAATATTATCATGGTGGTTTTTGTTGTTGTTGTTTTGCTTTTGTTGTTGCTTATTATTATTAATTATGTGCAGTAAGTCACCATGAAACCTAAAGAGGATAGTGATAGTAGCAAATAAAAAGGAAAATTATGAGAACAATAATAGAGATTTAAAAATAAATAATTGCAAAGTATGATAGAGGTATTTGCATGTCTGATCTTGCTACTAAGCATGGTGAAATTGAAAATTTGCATGCAATGGAAAGATAGGTATACATGTAATATATTAAAAAAAGAAGTTAAAAAAAGAAAATTTGCACAATTTTAGAACATAAAGACTGCTGACATTGCTAATGACGTGAAAGTGCTCACAAAACAATGATTTCAGGCAACTGAAGAGTAAAAATATATATTTTTTTTGTTGATTTTGATAAACAAAAAGCAGTTAGCTGGTGATAATATTTTGGAAATAGTTATATGTGGAAAAGTGAAATGCTGCATGATGACCTCCTGAAAGGCACCCCTGGAAGGAGTGCTGAAAGGGATTTGCTTAAGGCTAGTAGGGCCATTTTGATTATTAAAAAGAGTGTAGTGACCTATGGGGAGGCTGCCAGTTCTAACAAAGTAGCTGCTGATCATTTCATTGATAGAATTTCAAGAATATGTAGAGGCCAAGGGATTTGTTCCCCAGCAAATGTTCAATCATGATGAGATGGGCCTTTTCTGGAAGAAAATGCCGAAGAGAACCTACATCACAAGGGAGGAGTCATTGCCAGAATATAAGCAATTGAAGGACAGGCTGATGTTATTGTTGTGTGGGAATGTGAGTGGGACTTTAAACTGAAGCATCTCCTAGCCCACCATTCTGAAAACCAGTGAGGTTTCAAGAGAAATGTCATGGGAAACAAGTTGAATGTGATGTGGAGGGCTAATAACAAAGCCTGGGAAACCAGGCAAGGTTTTTTGTTTTATTGAATGGATTCATTAAGTATTTCCTCAAGTGTAAACAAATACCTCTGAGAAAAAGTAGTCTCTTGGGGCCCTCCTTGTAATGGACAAGACTCCTATCCACTGTCCAGACTTGGAGGCTGAGTTGGTAGATGAGGTTAGCTTCATCATCTTTAGCTTCTTGTCACTTAACATAACTACTCTCTTCCAGCCCATGGACCAGCAGGTCATTTATAATTTTAAGAAACATTATATAAAAGCACTGTCAGGTGTTTTTCGGGGGCCTCTGGAACTAATTTAACCCTCAGGGAGTTCTAGAAGAAACATTTTATTATCCTTACTTGCTCGGGCTCATAGACAAAGCATGGGGCGAAGTATCTTCCAGGACCATGCAATCAGACTGGAAGAAGTGTGGCCTGAATCTGTTGCTGAAAGAGATGAGGGCTTTGAGAATGAGCCTGTATCTGTTGTGGAGAATACTGTGTCTCTGGGCAAGTCTGTGGGCTTGGAGGTAGGTGATGATGATGTGAAAGAGTTGGTGGATCACCTCAGCACTAAGCTGACCACTGAGAAACACTTAGATCTTCATAGGGAGCAACAACAGGTGGCAACTGAGGAGCTCTCTTCAGAAGAGGAGGGCAGGATATTCCTACTTCACTAACGAAGGGCATGCTTGGCAAATGGGGAGAAATGCAAAGTTTTATTGAGAAATATCACCCTGAGAAAGAAGTGGCAAACCGAGGGATAAACTTGTTCAATGGCAATGCAGTGTTTCACTTCAGGCAAAAACAAAAATAATTGGATGGGTTATTAGTGAGACAGAGGCCCAGTGAGCCTGAAGCAGGTTCTAGTGGAGCAAACAGACAAAAGAGAGAAAGAATTCCAGAATACAACTTCCTGATGTTTTTTTCCCCTTTCAAACAATAACATCCCTCCATCCCTTTACCTCTCCTCTCCATATTCAGTCATCAATAGCTCTCAACATTAAAGGTAAGTTCTAGCGTGTACATACATTTTCATTTTTTACTATGCATTTCATAACTTCTCATTTATATTTTATGTCCCTTTTTTGTTTTTAAAGTATTTATATATTAAACAGTGCATTAGATGTATACTGTATATAAGAAAGCTTAATATATGGAAGGATTCTGCAATGGACTAATTCAATTTACATTATTTCTATTGGGAAAAAATAATTCAGTTTTCAAAAAATCATTACTTAAAAAGCTTTCAGAACGAATTAAGTTTGAAAATCAAGGTTCCACTGTACTAGAAATCTCTGTAATAGCATTGATAATTCCAGTGTAATGTTCTAACTCAAGCTAGAAAAATTTCTGGCTTTTAGCTTTTAATACTCCCTCCTCATATCATAATCGGTGGATGCTACATCGCCAAAAAGAAGAAAGAAAAGGCACTGCCTCTCCCTTTGTTTGTGATAAACAGGAGACACAATGGCTGGGGTTTCCGGATCATAAATTATTGGTTCAGTCAGAGCCACTGCAATGCTGCATTCTTCCAGAACACTCAGCAACACAGCAGGCCTTTTAAAATCCCAACTGGCTCCCTCCCTGCATAGGAGGGAATGGAAAGTATCACCCCAGTGAGCTCTGGTGGAAATGGAAAGCTGTTCACACTGAAAATAGAACTCTCATGGGGGTTTTCTTTAAAAAAGAATGACAGGACCCTGTAGTTCTGCGTGACATATGTTGAATCATTTAAATGTGGTTTCTTTCCACATAGTTTAGTTAAAAAGTAAATGGGTTTGAAGCAGGAAAAAAATAACACAGAAAATTGAACTTGACCCAAAATGACAGTTCAGGAATTTCTCCCAGGCCAGGGCAGCCAAGGTATCGGTCAGCACAGGCCATTTTCCTTTACCCCTCTCTTGCTCCTGGAATATAGTTTTCTGAAACTCTTTTAAATGACAATCCTATAATATCTCATTATTGCCCCCCATCTCTCCTGACTTATCTCTTTATCCTCTCTGAAAATGTGTATCTAACATTTTGTATCTATAGGACACTCAAGGTCCTTTTTTAAAACTCTCAACTCCCCAAGGCTTTCTCTGCATGTGCTCCATGCTGCACAATTATCACTTTAAAAAATACTGTCCTTTTTCCTAGGAGCTCCTCTATGTGGTTGAGAACTTAATCACACCCTGGCTTGTTCAATAAGTGTTATAAGTGTGTTAGTCATGTCTTCCCAGTGAGGTCAATTGGTCATTGATACATCACTTCTCTTCCGGACTCAATAACACCAAGTTGATGTTGCAGTTTAGGTGTTCAATAGCTATTTGTTGGTTGATTGCATAATAGTACCCACTTACACAAGCTGAAGTAACCTGACGTTTTTATACAGGTTACACACAAGCATGCTCTCTGGCCATCCTGATGGTCTCATCCATACACTTCCAAATCACTGAGGGCTGAGTACATATCAGAGCCAAGGGATAACACATGCATCATGCTGTTCCTGCCCCAATTTGTGCTGGGAACCCACTCTACTTTTGTATCTGGGGCATTAGAGAGGTCTGTAGATTACACTACCATTTTCAATTTGTTAGTCCTTCTTAAAATTTTATATTGTATTTTATAGTTATACTAGAGGCCCAGTGCACAATATTCGTGCACTGGGGGTGGAGGCGTAGGCATCCCTCAGCCTGGCCTGCAAGGAGCAGGCCTAAGTCCGCAGGGAAGACATCTCCTGAGGGATCTTTGGCATTGTCAAGGAGCTCACCAGCCTTGAGCCTGGATGCTGGCTGAGTGGCACTCCCCTGGTTGTCAATGCACATCATAGCAACAGGTTGTTCCACTGTTTGGTCAATTTGCATATTAGGATTTGATTATATAGGATTTCCATGTTCCTTCACCAAATGCTTTTCCCTCCAAGTACAGTAGGCAGAGCCATGCATCCCTATCCTGTGCATTTTGGTTTCACACAACTTGTTTTGGCCAATGCACCATTACTAGACATGTCATATCCAGAGGCCTTAAATATGCTTCATTATTAGTTTATTTTCTTTGGCTTATTATTTGCTTTGTAAAGAACTTGTCTTTGGTGTTTATCTAGTTTCAAAATTATAAAAACACATGGAGCCAATTCAAATGTGATTTGAAGCTAAGAGTCCAGCTGAGCCCACCAGAACCAGGTAAGGCCAGTGAAGATACTAACCAAACAACAGCCGATCTTTAGACTATAAGTGGTTGACAAACTCATTAGTCAACAGAGCCAAATATCAACAGTACAACAATTTAAGTTTGAGAGCGAAATTTTTAAATTTAAACTTCTTCAAAATAGACTCACCCAGGCCATGATATTTTATGGAAGAGCCACACTTAAGGGGACAAAGAGCCACATTTAGCTCATGAGCCACATTTTGCCGGCCACTGGACTAGAGCAAGAAAAAATAAGCATTGGTTGTTGTAATCCACTGAGATTTGGGAGGGAGAGAGTTGTTGTTACATAGCATTATCATAGCAAAAATCTAATAAAGGGAGAGATCAGGTGGTGAGAAATCTATAATACAGATTCTTCAAAAATAAACTGGTAATTCAGAAGTATTGTTGGCTTATGAGAAGAAATAGGGAAGACACAGACAGGAAGCAGCATCCTGCTGGATGGATGGCAAACAGAAAAGAACATGGCTTCCTGAGGATGACCAGGGGGCTGGGCTCTCCTATGGCATTAACATCATTGTAACAATCTTCTCTTGCAGATGTTCACAGTAGCAAATTGTGCTGCCCTTCAGATGTAAAAATCCCAAAATGTTCTAAGAGAATGAGTTAAGAGAATGAGTTATTGAGCCCAACTGTCTCAGCTTCATTCTTAGCTCTGCCATTTTACTAACTGTGGCAAGTAATTTAGCTCCTTCAGTTTCCTTATCTGGAAATGGGACTAGTAATAGAATCTGCCTCATAAAAGTTATTATGACGATTAAATCTCTCTCTCTCTCTCTCTCTCTCTCTCTCTCTCTCTATATATATATATATATATATATATAATTTATATACTATCTAATAAAAGTAGTAATATGCAAATTGACCATGTCTCCACTACACACACAAGCCAAGCCCACCAGCCAATCAGGAGCAAGTATGCAAATTAACCCAACAAAGATGGCTACAACCATGGAATGAGCAGGAGGCTTGGGTTTCCCCGGCAATGGAGGAAGCCAAGCTTCCACAGCCCTGGCCTACCTTGGCCTCTGCTCAAAGCTACAGAGTTTTAATTATAGAAGATAAATAAATCCCAGATATCAGGGCCTCCACTTAGGTCGCTGAGGGGCATGGCCAGCCTGCAAACCACCACAGGTCCTTTGCCCAGGCCACTCCATGCCCCAAAAGAACCCCCACCCTGATCCCAGACAACCTTCAGGGCAAACCAGTTGGCCCTCACCTATCCACTAGGCCTCTATCCTATCTAATAAAAGAGTAATGTGCAAATTGACCATCACTCCAACACACCACATGGCTGCCCCCATGTGGTCAAAGATGGCTGCACCCATGTGGTCAAAGATGGCTGCGCCCATGTGGACATAAGATGGCCACCACAAGATGGTTAGCAGGAGAGGGCAGTTGGGAGAGACCAGGCCTCCAAGGGAGGGAAGTTGGGGGTGATCAAGCCTGCAGGGTAGGATAGTTAGGGTTGACCAGGCTGGAGAGGAGGGAAGTTGGGGGCAACCAGACCTACAGGGAAGGGCAGTGGGTGCAGGGGGAGAACAAGGCCTTCAGGGGAGGGCAGTTAGGGGTGGCCTGGCCTGCAGGGGAGGGCAGTTAGGGGCAAGTAGACTGGCAGGGGAACAGTTAGTCATCAATCAGGCTGGCAGGGGAGTGGTTAGGGGTGATCAGACTGGCAGGCACAAGCAGTTAGGGGCAATCAGGAAGGCAGGCAGGTGAGCAGTTGGGAGCCAGCAGTCCTAGATTGTGAGAGGGATATTTGACTGCCTGTCAGACATCCCTTGAGCAGTCAGATGTTTCTCGAGTGGTCCCAGATTGGAGAGGGTGCAGGCTAGGCTTAGGGACACACACTGCCATGCATGAATTTCATGCACTAAGCCTCCTCTAGTGTGTGTGTGTGTGTGTGTGTGTGTGTGTGTATAAAATCAATCACTGGAGCCTCAAGTGTGTGTGTGTGTGTGTGTGTGTGTGTGTGTGTGTGTGTATTACTTAAATATGACCAGGAACTTAGTACTCAGTGGTGTTAGCTGATATCATCATCATTTTAATTATTGTTATTTCAACAAAATTCAGAACACAGAACCCAAATTGCACTGATAGGGTTACTGCCCTAAATGAAAGAGCATTCTAAAATGGGAGATAATACCATTCAAGCACTTACTATATAGGATAGTAACTAATGATCAATGGGCAAGAGGGCCCACACCAACTGAGCCCACACTTACTGAAATCTCATTTGGTCTAGTACCTAGACAAGGATGAGGAATAAAACATGAGTTTTTAATAGAAATATGAACAAATGACTCTGAAAATGTGAAGATAGAGAATAATTACAAGTGTGCGGGGGAAGATGAAAGAATTTCTACAGAGGAAATTAGATGGAGGTTGAATTAAAGAATGTTCTCATGAAGAAAAAAATCAATGACAAGGGAATTCTGGTCAGAAGAAGCTTTTGCAGAGAATTGGGAAATGGCAGTTATAGACTAAGACATATTATTATGAGGTTTAGCACACTTCTTAGCATCATCTTATATACTCTGTGTTATAATTTTTTTTTTTTTACAAATGAAGGATTTGTACTTTAGAGAGGTTGAGTAATTTTCCTAATCTCAAACACCTCATATTGGGGTTAAGTGGAAACTCAGGGTCTTTCTGACCCCAGAGCTCATGTTTTATTACATCAACTTTTGTCATGGTTATCAGTAGAAGGAAAGGAAGGAATACTAATTTGAGGTCTTATTTGGAGGGTCTTGAAGATCAAGCAATGAGTTTGGTGTATATTTGTAGTCAATTAGGAGCCCTCAGAGAGTTTTGCAGAAGACAGATACCACCCTAACTATGCTTCCCTAAGGCAACTCATTTTACATGTGGCGGGCCAAATGATCAGAGAGGAAACGTTTGGGAACTGGGAAACTACTTCAGAACCATCAGTATGGTCTAGGTGCAGGATCTTTGGTTGTGTGTCGGCATCAAGGGAGAGAAATGGATTCCATTTTGTTCAGCTGACAGAAAACAATTTTAGGATGATGATATTGATATATTTGCATTGATTGGCTCTATGTATTTTAATGTCTTAATTGTAAATGATGTTTTTATTGGAAACTCACAGGAAAGCAGCAGGAACACCCACATTTATCTATTGTTAATTTTTTGACTGATTTGTTTACTTGCCTTCTCACTTTCTCTCAGCACACATATGCATACATACACATATATAAAATAAATTTTTTTTGTAAACCATTAGGGAATAGTTTGCATACATTATGTATCTCTACACCTAGATTCTTTTTCTTCTTTTTCTCCTCCTCCTCCTCCTCCTCCTCCTCCTCCTCCTCCTCCTCCTCCTTCTTCTTCTTCTTCTTCTTCTTCTTCTTCTTCTTCTTTTTGTTAATCATCACCAGAGTATCTATTCTCAATGATTTGTAAGGAAAGTAGAAGAGAGAGGGAAAGGCAGAGAGAAACACATTGATTAATTGTTTCCAGCAGGAACCCCGAACCAGGGCCCAAGCTGGGGAGGAGCCTGCAACCAAAGTGTGTGCCTTTGACCATAATCAAACCTGGTACCCTTTGGCCACAGGTTGATGTTCTTTATTTTTTAGTATATTTTATTGATTTTTTACAGAGAGGAAGGGAGAGGGATAGAAAGTTAGAAACATCGATGAGAGAGACATCAGCTGCCTCCAGCATGCCCCCTACTGGAGATGTGCCTAGAACCAAGGAACATGCCCTTGACCGGAATCAAACCCAGGACCTTTCAGTCACAGGCTGACACTCTATCCACTGAGCCAAACCGGTTTTGGCACAGGTTGATGTTCTATCCACTGAGCCAAACTAGTTAGGGCATAACCCTAAATTCTAAAGTGTATGTTTCCTAAGGATAAGGGTAATCTTTATTTTTTTAAAAATCCTTATTGTTGAACCTATTACAAAGGGTAGTCTTTAAATAACCAAAGACACTCGTGAATTTTAGGATATTTATAGCATTATTTTCCTTCCAGTATAGGAGACAGTCTAGGATCACACATTTTATTTAATTGCCATGTCTCTTTAGTTTCATTATTCTGGAACTGTTCTCAGCCTGTCTTTCCAGTTATGACATTGAAATTTTTAAATAATACCACCTCCTCCTTTCAATTTAATGTTAAATATTCTTTATTTGGGGATTTCTGAGGGTTTTTCATAACTAGATTAAAGTTGTGCATTCTCAGCTGGAATACTGTATGAGGTATACTGTGCCTTGTCAAAATATCACATTCAGAAACAAGATGTTCATCAGCTTCTCAGTAGTGATGTTGATTTTTATTTCCCAAAGTATTGTTCAAGTGCTTCCTTATCAAGGGGTTGTCCAATTTCTCTACAGCATAGTTAAAATGCTCCCTTTGCAATTAATAAGATAGTTTGTTAAAGACACTTAACACCATGCACCTATCTTATTTCTTGTGAGAACTTCATCCTGTGATGATTATCACATAATCCCTATCTTTACTATGATTGTGGCAAAATACTGATTTCCACATTCATTTGATGCATCTACCAGACAGTAATTAGCATTCAATTAAGTGAGAGCCCCTGTTTATTTGTTAATTTTTCTAGCTATTTTTGGTATTTACCCAGGAATTACTAAACTTAAATATTTTGATGCTCAAATTGTCATACATTTAGCTGGCAAGAGCTCCTTCCAACTAGCTCTCGTGTCCCTGTGACACAATCCTATGGTTTTCTTTTCATTTGAGTACTTTTTGTTTAAACTGTCTGGTTTAACAAGTGACCTATGGAGAGGGCATTTTCTATGATCATGTGCCAGAAACACAATCTCATGAAGTGATGAAATTCACTGGCTGTATTATTTTTTTGCTATAACCAACTAACTTATCCTGAAAATCATCCACTCTTTCTCATCAACTACACATTGATCATCAAAAAGTCCTCCTTAGAAATAAACTTGGTTGAGTCAGAACTTTAGCACCAAAGTCTGCCCACTCATTGTATTCTTACTCAATGCTCACCCTGCTTCTGGGCTCAATTTGATATTAATAGATGGTTAAGCAAAAATGTTACCAGGCAATGAAGATCATGATAAGATTCAGACAAGGTGGGAAAAAGAGAAGCTGGAAAAAGTTTCGAAGAATTTGACATTGTCTTGGCAGCTTTCTCACTATCTCTAAGACCTTGGTCCAAGGTGTCCCCATTAGAGATATGAATTGGAGCATATTTTTTCCCAGCTTATCATCAGACAGGAGAGATTATGGAAAACTAAAGACATGCTGAGTTACCATAATGTCATTTATTTTCAGATAAGGTTATCTAAGGTACACATCTGAGTCCAAAGATAGTGAGGCCAGACAGAGGGTGATCTCTTAGCTTCAGAGTGGAACCAAGTCTGTGATGCAATTCATGCTCCAGAGATCCCCATAGGATCAAGTTGGGGCTGTACTCCAGAGGAGCCCACACTCTCCCTTGTCCCATCTGCTTCCTTCCCTGCCTTACAGATTTCTCTCAAGTGCACTCTCAGTAAGTTGTGTCTCATTGGACCCAGATTCTTGTTTCAGGCTCTGTTTCTAACAAATTCAACCTAAATAACCCAATCAAACTAATATGGGAAACATTTTGAAGTTATAAATAATCTTATAAGAAGTGGTTTTCAAAAGTAGGTAGAAATGTATATCATCCATGTGAATCGTTTAAAAAATGAAAAAAAATTAAGACTATCTTATACACTCCTAGTACTAATTTATTTTCAACAGTATTATCATCTCACAGTAATATTGGTTAGAAATTTTAAAGTTATCTTTAACTCTTTTCCCACAAACTTACCTCAAATCAGATGCCATTCTCTAACTTCAGACTTGCTCACTTCTGCAGCCCCCTTAACTCTTCCAGTCAAATGCTTCTTCCTCCATGAAGTCTTCCAAGATTCCCTGAATGAAAACTGATTTATCTTTTCTCCATATTTGCCATATTTATTTGTCTTTATAGCAAGGCACTTCTCATATTTTGCTTGTCTTTTTATTATCAGTGAGTGCATCTAACTTCTCCACTAACATAGAAGTATTTATGTAAAATAACTATCTTATTCCCCTCTACCCACATATCTTCAATTTTCCCTTCTTCTGATACTTTTAGCTCAACCTCCTTGCCTACATTTTGCCTAGCCCATACAGGACAGCTTCAGAAAACAATGTCTGCCCTAGGTAATGCACCAATCACTCCTCACCTTACTACACATCATTCCTTGAATTGCACGCCTTGTCCCTGACCCTTGCTTTTTCTGCTTCTTCCCTGTTCTTATTTAGTGACTAGAGGCTCAGTGCATGGAATTTGTGCATGGGGGAGGGGAGATTTGTCCCTCTCCAATCTGGGACCCCTCAAGGGATGTTTGACTGCCCATTTAGGCCTGATTCCAGGGGAGCCAAAACGGGGAGTCAGACATTCCTCTTACAATCTAGGACTGCTGGCTCCCAACCAGTTGCCTGCCTGATTGCCCCTAACTGCTTCTACCTGCCAGCCTAATCATCCCCTAACCACTCCCCTGCCAGCTTGATCAATGCCTAACTGCTCCCCTGCTGGCCTGATTGCTCCTAGTTGCCCTTCCCTGATGGCCAGGTCACCCCTAACTGCCCTCCCCTGCTGGCCTGGTTGCCCCTAACTATCCTCCCTGACCTCCCTTTCAGACCTGGTCCCTCCCTTGAAGACCTTGTCCCTCCCAACAACTGTTCTTCCCTGCAGGCCTGGTCACTCCTAACTATCCTCCCCTGCTGGCCTGGTCTCCCCTAACTATCTTCCCCTGCAGGCCTAGTCTCTCCCAACTGTCCTCCTCTGCTGGCCCAGGCACATCTAACTTCCCTCCCTTACTGGCCTGATGACCCACAACTGCCTTTCCCTGCTGGCCATCTTGTATCCACATGGGGGTAGTCATCTTGTGTGTTCAAGTGATGGTTAATTTGCATATTATCTCTTTATTATATAGGATGATTACTACTTACCTTTTTGAATATTCATATTGGGTTTCTACTCTGGTTCTGGGCTCAACCCATTTCAATACCCCATATAGCCTTGGTTGAGAATAGCTTTTCCAAAGCATATACCTATGGGGCTTCAATAAATATGTGTATTCTGAAGCCCATAGGAATACTTTGCCCTGTTTGCTTTGTACAAGTGCTCTGTTTATCATCTGGGAATCACAAGAACCAAGAAGCTGGTTGGTCCATGAGTCAAATTATAATTAACAGGAGGCCTTCACCCAGCTAGTGATTTGTGGCTCACGAATTTCAGGCCTTTTACCAATGTTTGGTCAATTCAAGTCCTGGTTCATCCTTCAGATTTGTTTCCTATGCAAGCTCAAAACAAATACAAGTTTACCTGGATAGTCATGGAGGCCATGGTCAGAAAACCAAAAATATCAGAATAAGAGATTTTTTTAGAAAGGTCCCCATTTTCTTTGAAGTTAATGAACTTATTATATCCAGACAGGCTTCCCTGTTTGGTGGGAAAATCTCCATGCAATTCTCTTTTCCTAGTTTAATCGCTGTAACACAATTATTCATATTGTCTCAGTTGATCCCTAAATGAATCTCTGTAACTGAAAGTGTCTAATCAGTTGCAAAGGACTAGGAAAATGTTAGTTGTACTGTTTTTACAATTGGTATTTCAGGGAAGGGAAATGTTAATTTTGGCCATCTCTTCTTAAATTTGAGACGCTCTGAACTCCGACACCTAATTCTTCTTAAAATTACAGCAAAAAAAGGAGAATTAAACATAAAATTTAAGCAATTATATGTACAAGGGCAAAAGTGGCTATTATGTTGAAAAGATCTGAGATGCAAGGGGTGGAGTTAGTGCTTTTTTAAGATCTTGACTTCAAAGCCTATGAATCCATTTTTAATTCTTTCAGCCCTAAATAAATGTCTTAAATAAAAGTATTCTGTGTGAAACATGATGATTTTTGTGGCTTTAGAGACAGATAAAGACTTTTCTCCAACAAATGTTTCTAGATTTGTGACATTTTGATAGTTTAGGAATACTTACCAGAGTTTAAAATGTCCCTTTATTCTCTAAATGCCAACAAGACCACAGTTTCTATTAAGAACCAGCAAAATTAGAGAACAAAGTTTACCTGATGAAATCTTAGTAACATTTGATAATAAAAAATAAAGAGAACATTCTTAATTAAAAGAGAATCCGACTCCTATTGTGGATAATGTTCTGTTTGTTGATTTGATTGTTCATTGATCCATTTGTTAGTGCATCTATTTTATTTTATTTTTTTAAATTTTTATTGTGAAATAATTACAGATTCACAAGAAATTGCAAATAAATGTCCTGGGAGGATGTGTGCACTCTTCACCCAACATCTTTTTGTGACTGTAATATAATATCAACATTAGTGAATCAATACTGGCAAAATTTTCAAAGCTTATTCAGATTTCTCCGGTTATATATGCATATGTGTGTGTGTGTGTGTGTGTGTGTAGCTATATTAAATTTTCTCTGTAGTGTATTTCAGTGCAACCATGACCACAATAAAAATAAAGAACTTTTTTATCACCAGAAGAACTACCTAATGCTATTCTTTTATAACCACATCCACCCTCTCCCCCCAAATCTAATTCCTGACAACTACTAACCTGTTCTCCATTGTTTTATGTTATTTAAGGAATGTTAACTAGATAGGATCATGCAGTATATATCTTTTGAGAAAGGCTGTTTTTATTAAGCATATTTTTTGGGTTTATCTAATTTATGTGTATTAATAATTTGTTTGTTTTCATTACTGAGTGATATGGATGGTATAAATGTACCATAATTTGTTTGGTACCCATTGAAAGACAGATATTTATTTAAACTTTTCTGTGTATGCAATTTAGTTGAGTGGCTCATTAGCATTAGACATGAAGAGATTCAGTTCAGAGCTGGTTGATTATAGAATAGGGTGTGACCTCCAGAAGAACTGTATTTGAATGGAGAGAGAGGAACAAAATAAGGCAATGCTCTTAGTTACTTCTCATTAAGAGGTGTATGACGACTCCTCCTAGATGCTTATAGATGTTGCTTAGAAGAGTAAAATCAGAACCAAGTCCCAGATTTGAGGAACTAAAGTTAAAATGTGGGTCTTGAATTTAGAGAATTACAATATCTCAGCTCTGTGCTTTTCCCACTTTTATGTGTATACAAATGCCCTAGAGATCTTGTGAAAATGCATACTATAATTTGGAAGATCTGGGTGGGGCCTGTGATGCTATTCCTAACAAGCACCTCATTGATGTTGATTCTGGTGGTCTACAGATCTATTTTGGATCAATAGTGGACAAGATGATACCTGAGATTCTCTTATAACTTAAAATACTTTTCCTTCTTCTTTTAGATAACGTTACTGGCTAACAGGTAAAGTGCTGGAGATAAAAGTTTAAATGGCAGGAATGCAATGACTTGAGACTCAGATGCCCTTAAGAGAAGGGAGGAGCCGAGACCGGTTTGGCTCAGTGGAGAGAGCGATGGCCTGCGGACTGAAAGGTCCCAGGTTCGATTCCAGTCGGGGGCATGTACCTTGCTTGAGGGCACATCTCCAGTGTGGGGCGTGCAGAAGGCGGCTGATCAATGTCTCTCTCTTATCGATGTTTCTGACTTTCTATCCCTCTCCCTTCCTCTCTGTAAAAAATCAATAAAATATATTTAAAATATATATATAAAGAGAGAGAAGGGAGGAGTCTGCATGCCAGCCATGCTTTCCCCAACATGGCCTTACCTGAGATTGCCACATGGAAACAGCATAGAACTCCTTCAGGACCACAGCTTTGGATCCTGTGAGCAGCCATAGCCTGGTTGGTGGGCCTTGGCAGGTCTCAATGTGCCCAGCTCTGCATACCCTAACACTCCTGAATGATACTGAGAGGAGAGTACCTGTGAGTAAATGGGTGAGATTCCTCTTTGGGCTCAGTGGTGCTGAGCAACTGACAATTCTTCCTGTGGGCAGTATTGACAGAGAAATAATTCTTCTTATTTCTTTTTGCCTTCATGCATGAAAGAGGGTGCACTTATTTATTCTAAGCCATTCTAATAGAGCATAATTAGGCCCAGTAGGTTGGAGATTTGAGTTCTGAATAAAGATAATTTTGATGATGGCTGCTGTCAAAAGCTGGCTTGAGCCCTAATTGATTTGGCTCAGTGGATGGAGCTTTGGCTTGAGGACTGAGTGGTCTGGGCTTCAATTCTAGTCAGGAGCATGTACCTTGGTTGCAGGCACGTCCCCAGTGAGAAAGGTGCAGGAGGAAGCTAATTGATGTTTCTCTCTCATCAATGTTTCTAACTCTCTACCTCTCTCCCTTCCTCTAAAAAAAATCAATAAAATAATAATAAAAAAAGGCTGGCTTGAGAGGTGAAACACTGTGATGGGTATGGGGCACAGAGCCAGCTGATGGTCTGCTAGGCCTATTAAGGGACTGTGTGGAAAGATGGCCTAGATCAGGAGTAAGATCTTTTATTTATTTATTTATTTATTTATTTATTTATTTATTCTCTAAAGAGCCAGATAATAACTATTTTAGGCTTATGGTTTATACTAGTACAGTCTCTGTCACAAGTTCTATAGCTCCAAAGAAGCCATAGAATATATGTAAATGAATGAGTATGCCTATGTTCCAGGAAAACATTATTTGTGAACATTGGAAATTGAATTTCATACAATTTTGATGTTTCATGGGCTATTGTTCATCTTTTGACTTTTTTTTTACCATTTAAAAATAAGAAAATCAACTCAGCCAGTGTAATTCATTAGTTGAACTTCAACCTAGGAGCCAAGAGGTCAATCCTTCTATTTCTGGTCAGAGCACATACCTGGATTGTGGGCTTGTTCCCATGTGGGGTATGCAGGAAGCAGCCCATCAAAAGTTCTCTCTCACTGATGTATCTCTCTCTCTAACCCTCTCCTTTCCTCTCTAAAAAAATCAGTAAAATCATGTGTGTAAAATCATTTTTGTTTGTTTGTGTGTTTGTTTTAATAAGGAAATCATTCTTAGCTTATAAGCTATACAAAAGATGACATGATGCATTTGGCTTGTTGACTTCAACCGAAATGAACTCCAAAATGTCAGGAGTCTGAGGTGCAAGAATTTGGCCTTGGAATACTCTGGGAGGTGGCTTCTTCCTGCCCAGAAAAAAGGACTTGCTTCTGCAGGTAAATGTGTTTCAGAGAGAGATGGATGTTTTGCTTGATCTCACCTTGCTAGAAGTATTTGCTCCTTCCTCTGAGAAGTAGGGTCTGGGCTGACAAAGGTTGCCTTTCTCAGATTCCAAGCAGTAGATTCAGCTCACAGCTCACATTCGGCCTCAGATGGTTTCACTTTTGTATATTGGCATGAGTTATTTCATCTTGTTTCTAGAGAGAAGGCTGATTGTGCCTGAGGATAGCAACCCTTCAGAATAATTCCTAGCTTTGTTAGGACTTACTGAGACTGATTTTCGAGGTGTTTTGCAATACTGTGACTAACTGTTCATGCACAACTTTGTTCTGGGGTTAGCACCCTGCAATACTAATCCTGTGCTCTCTGCTGCAGACATCAATATGCCCCCTACCTGATAGTCAATAATAAGGGTCGCTGAAACCCATATGGCTCAGTGGATAGAGCATCGGCCTGCGGACTGAATGGTCCCAGGTTTGATTCCGGTCAAGGGCATGTACATTGGTTGCGGACACATCCCCAGTAGGGTGTGTGCAGGAGGCGGCTGATCGATGTCTCTCTCTCATCAATGTTTCTAACTTTCTATCTCTCTCCCTTTCTCTCTGTGAAAAATCAATAAAATATATTAAAAAAATAATAAGGGTCACTGCAGACAGAAATATTGCCTGGGTGAATAATTAAAATGAATCTGTTCACGACTGAAAGTGATCTTTTGTCTGAATGTCTCCACTGCTGTTATCTCACCCATGGTTTCTTGGATCAGACCAAGGAGGCAGAAAGTGGTTTGATTCCTGTTCAGAGAAGAAGAAATGAAAAGGCAAGGGATTGAGTAACTTTCCTAAGGCCACTGAGCAAGACTGTAGCTGTGCCAGAGTGAACAGACACCGCTACCAAATTCTCAAATGCTATTAGTACTTTGACTACATATGTAATCCCTATTCTATTCAGAAATCTCTTTGCACATTGTGGGCTAAAATAGCTGCATTCCAAGACCATAAAATGGGCCAAGGACTATAAAAACCTAAGGGGTGGGGGGGAACCCACCTGGCTTCAGAGATAACTGATAATCCATTGGTAGCAAATAATGTGGTACTGTAGGTGAATAAGGCACCATGCTTAATACTAATAAAAATAGAGTAAATTTATGTGTAATATGCAGGGGAATATTCTATGTAGAATTTAAAAAGCCCTGAGTTCAGCTCCATTCAACCAACTGAACTGATCAAAGAATTGATGCAGTGAGAAAACATCTATTGAAGGGTAGTAGCACTTGTTCAAGACTTGGGAACAAAGCTTTGTAAGGATATTGAAATATTTATTTCAGGTAATTCCAATGAAATCAGGAAAAGAAAGGGATTTAAAAATGGAAGATTAATATCATGAGTTATAAGTACATGAAATATAATTTAAAAGCACTAAAACATAAGAAGTCAGAAAAGATGCATGAACTCTAATTTATAGAAGAAAACAGAAATGGTAAAAAAATTGAGAAGATCCCTTGGCTGGGTAGCTCAGCTGGTTATAGCATTGTCCTGATAAGCCAAGGTTATGGGTTCAATTTCCATTAAGACACAAATAAAAAGCATCCAATGAATGCAAAAATAAGTGAAATAACAAATTAATGTTTCTTTCTATAAGTAAATAAGTAAGTAAATAAATAAATACTTATTTATTTATTTTAAAAGAGAAGATAAAAAACTCCCAAACTCCCAAATAAAGAAATCATTTTATTCTATCTACACTAATAGAAGAGAAACATGCAAATTGACCATCACTCTGCTACACCTACCAGCCAATCAGAGCAAGTATGCAAATTAACCCAACTAAGATGGTGGCAGCCACAGAGCTGGAGTGAGCAGGAGGCTTGGGTTGACCCTGGTGATGTAGGAGGCCAAGTTTCCTGGCTGTCCCTGGTCTCAGCTCAAGGCTACAAAGTTTCAATTATAGAAGATAAACAAATCCCAACAAATATGATGGTGGCCATGGAGCTGGAGCTAGAGGCTTGGGTTGCCCCTGTGATAGAGGAAGCCAAGCTTCCTGCCTGCCCTAGCCTTCTTTGGCCTCTGCTCAAGGCTATAAAGTTTCAATTATAGGAGATAAATAAATTCCAGATACCTGCTTCTAGCCAGCCCTGGCCTATTCTTGGGTAGCTGGGGGGCATAGCCCCTTGACCAGGTTGCCCCACATCCCAAGGGAACTCCCACCCTCATTCGAGACACCCTTCAAGGCAAACCTACCAGCCCCCACCTGTGCACCAGGCCTCTATCCTATCTAGTAAAAGAGTAATATGCAAATTGACTGTCACTCCAACACACAAGATGGCTGCCCCCATGTAATCAAAGATGGCAGCCCCCATGTGGACACAAGATGGATGTCACAACGTGGCCAGCAGGGGAGGGCAGTTAGGAGGGACCAGGCCTGCAAGGGAAGGCAGTTGAGGCTATTAAGCCTGCAGGGGAGGGCAGTTAGGGATGACCAGATTGGCAGAGGAGGGAAGTTGGGGGCGACTGGGCCTGCAGGGAAGGGTAGTTGAAGGGGAGACCAGATCAGCAGGGGAGACTTAGGTGCAATGAGGCTGGCGGGGAAGGGCGATTAGGGATGACCGAGTTGGCAGGGGAGGGTCACTGGGGGGGGGACCAGGCCAACAGGGGGGGCAATTAGGGGCAATCAAGCTGTCAGGGGAGCAGTTAAGCATCAATCAGGCTGTCAGGGGAGTGGTTAGGGGGTGATCAAGCTGTCAGGCAGAAGCAGTTAGGGGCAATCAGGAAGGCAAGCAGACAGGCGAGCAGTTGGGAGACAGCAGTCCTGGATTTGTGAAAGCGATCCCAGATTGGAGAGAGTGCAGGTTGGTCTGAGGGACACCCTCCCCCACCTCCGTGCATGAGTTTAATGCACCGGGCCTCTAGTTAATTAATAAAGATTAAAAGTAACAAGATCCATTTAAACTACAGTGAGATATCCCTACACACCTATCAGAATGACTAAAAAAATAAATGCTGGTGAGGATGAGAAGAAACTGAATCACTCAGACATTGCTGATGAGAATGTAAAATAATATAGTCACTCTGGAAAAATACCTGGGCAGGTTCTCATAACTATAAATATATACCTGCTATCTGAACCAGAAAGTGCACTCTGGTTCTTTATCTCAGAGATCTGAAGATGTGTGTTCACACAAAAACATGAACACACATGTTCTTATCAGTTTTATTTGTAATAGCCCCATATTTGAAACAACCCAGATAGCCTTCAGGGAGTGAATGGTTACACAAACCAAGGTACATTATTACCATGGGTCATTACTCAGCAATACAAAGAACAAGCTACTGGATCACTCTCCAAATAATTATGCTCCTTGTAAAGAGACAAGTCCAAAAGGATACATTCTATATGATTTCTGAAATGACAGAAATATAAAAATGAACAGGTTAGTGGCTGCCAGAAAATAAGGAGGGTGTGGGGGCAGAAAGGATGTGGGTGGGGCTATTAAAATACAACATGAAGAAAATGTGTGGGGATGGAATCAGTCCATATCTTGACAGCATCCACCCTAATGTCCTGGTTGTGACATTGTGCTATACTAGTTTTGCAAGCTGCTAATTGGGATACAGTGGGTAAAATATGCATGGATTTCCCTGGATTATTTCTTACAACTTTGTGTGAATCTATAATTATCTCAAATAAGAAGTTTAATTAAAATCTGATTCTGAGGAAAAGGATATAATAAAGTATTTTCTTGCTTGCACATTGGGCGTGGTCTCATTACCATTATATGGGTAAATTTTTTGAAATGTTAACAACACAAAAGCCTTAAATTTTTCTCATATCTGCCTTAGAAGGTCTGCTTATAAGAATGTATCTTAAGGACATAAATGAACATTCATGTGAAGATTTCAGTGAAAATATGTTCAGTGTTGCATTATTTACGGACAGAAAAAAATTACAAATAGACAAAATGTCTAATAATTTAAGGAATATTTAGAGGGTTGTGGTACTAACATACCATATACTCAAATGCAGAATTAAAGTCATGTTTTTGTAAAAGAAATAGGCCATTTTATCAGAATATGAGTTGTGGGGAAAGAGAAATTCTTTGTAAGTCAAAATAATTGGTAACTTGCTTTCATATAATAGAGAAATATATGTTTCATAATGACTGCTAGCATTTTGGAGATAATCACATCAGAGTTAGAAAATACACTTTCATGTCAAAAGGAACAGGACGAAAATTGAGAAAGCAAAAAAAAAAAAAAAACCCAAAACAAACAAACAAACAAAAAACTAAATGAAAATGTATAGAAAGGAACACAGAATAAAATCAATACTTTATCCATGAATTCTCCTGTGAAAAACAGAAATGATTAAACTCATTTATAAAATACAATCTCACACTATTTATAGGCTATAAAATATGGGGGCAGAAACATTAGTAAAACATTTAAAAAGATCAAGAGGTCAAAGGGATCAAAAGGAGATAGTATAAGATGTGCAGAAGAAATGATTTATGATGAAAATACTGGTCTCCCTATCTAGAATAATAAAAGTATAATATGCAAATTAGACCAGTCATCCTGCCAGATGATCTTCAGGTCGAAGCTGGAGATGTGAAGGAAACCTGGGTCCCGAGTGCTAGAGGAAAGCCAGTGCTGGCAGCCGGGGGAAGGAAGGCCTACTCTTGTACGATATTTATGCATTGGGCCTCTAGGATTTAATAAAAACAAAGTTCTATGTCATGTGTAAGTTACTGTCTTTCAATTCTCATGTATTTAAAAATATATGTAACACATTTTTAAAATACATGAAAATTGAAAGGCATTAACTAACAATAAATGATGCTATAAGCTTAATTTATTATCTTTTTTCATGAAGTTCCTGATAACATTTAATGGTTTGACTTACAATAAATGAAGCCAAAATACTTTTTTTAGGCTTAAATTATTTTATTTATAAATTACATTGTTACTTCATGGGAATAGTTAAAGAATTTTTTGTAAATGTGCATAAGATCATTTTGCAAAAATTTTAGAGGTGAGCCAGGATAGCAAATAACTATTGTCACTGAATGACCTGGAGGAAAAATTGTCTGGCTTTCTCATAGGCATCTGAAAAAGAATGAGAGATATTTTTTTTCCCTGTATCCTGGTCACCACACCCCGCTCTAGTATAGTCACCAAACATATGCACCAACAGGTAGTCTGCAGGACTTGGACCCAGGAAGTAGCTGGGAAGACTGTGTCCTAATATCTGAGTTTCTCTGACTCCAGAGAGTAATTAACAATTTTTGTTTTAAAAATTTGGACTTTTGCTCTAACCGGTTTGGCTCAAAGGATAGAGCATTGTCCTGCAGACTGAAAGGTCCCAGGTTCAATTCTGGTCAAGGGCATGTACTTTGGTTGCAGGCACATCCCCAGTAGGAGGTGTGCAGGAGGCAGCTGATCAAAGTTTCTCTCTCATTGACTTTCCAAACTCTCTATCTCTGTCCCTCCTTCTATGTAAAAAAAAAAATCAATAAAATATATTTATTTAAAAAGTTGGGCTCTTATGGGTTCTAGAGGTAGTTTTTCTTAGAGAATGGATGACTCCAGGGTAAGGACAAGAAAGGTGGGGGTGTCAGCATGGTGGTAACTTGCATCTATTCCCACACACTGCTCTGTGAGGTGGCAGAACTTCCATGAATGCCAAGAACCTACCTGACCATGATCACAAAGCTTCAAGTTCTGGCAGGCAGAAGCCAGGAATCTCTTTTGGATAAGACTTTTTGCAGAAGGGCTTATACCAATTCCTCTCGTTGTCATCATCATTGGCCATACTGCAATGGAGACCAGAACGTAGGTAGTCAAGTTTAGTCAAAGGTGCAGTAGGAAATACAGCAAACCTCACTAACCATGGCTTGGAGTCAGACAAAATTTAATTTAGAAAAGTTAAAAATTAAAAAAAAAGTTATTTTACTATAATATGTAGGAGTAAATTCATAGTCCCTACATTATGGTTTTTATTATTTACTAGAGGCCCGGTGCATCAAATTTGTGCATGGGGGTGGAGGGTTTGTCCCTCAGCTCAGCCTGCAACCTCTCCAACCTGGGACCCCGAGAGGAATGTCCGAGCACCATGGGATCAGGCCTAAATGGGTGGTCAGACATCCTTCTCATAATCCAGGACTGCTGGTTCCCAACTGCCCTCCCCTGCAGGCCTGGTCCCCCACAACTGTCCTCCCCTGCAGGACTTGTCCCACCCCAACTACCCTTTCCTGTAGGCCTGGTTCCCCTAAACTGACCTCCTCTGCTGGCCTGGTCTTCAACAATTATCCTCCTCTTCTGGCCTGGTCACCCCTAACTGCCCTCCCTGATTGCCCACCACTGCCCTTCCCTGAAGGTCTGGGTTCCCCCCAACTACCCTCTCTTGCTGGCCTAGTTTTCCTCAACTGCCCTCCTCTGCCAGCCTGGTCACACCAACTGCCCTCCTTTACTGGCCTGATCACCCCTAACTTCCCACAACTGCCCTCCCCTGCAGGCCATCTTGTGGTGGCCATTTTGTGGTGGCCATCTTGTGGCAGCCATCTTGTGTCCACATGGGGGCAGCCATCTTGTGTCTTGATGTGAAGATCAATTTGCATATTACTCTTTTATTGGATTGGATTAGAGGCCTGATGCACTAAAATAATGCATGAGTAGGGTCCCTGGGCCTAGCCAGAAATCAGGGATGATCAGGATCAGCTTTCCCACCTCCCTGCCTCCCTGCCTCCTCCTTCCCTCTCTCTCTCAGCACCCTGCTGCCAAATGCTGGTCACTCACCATGTTCCACACTGCCCCTTGGTGGTCAGCGCACATCATAGCAAGTGATAGAACTATTCTCTGAATCAAAAGGGAGGACACTTTGCATATTAGCCTTTGTATATATAGATTATTAGTAAGTGACTGAACATTTTTTGGAACATTTGCTTTTATTGATTGTTTCCAGTATGATTAGCTAAAGCTCAAGAATCTAAATAGTATATATGGAACATGATTTGTAATTTTAACTGGAGCACTTTTTTTTATCTTGGCCCTTGCATCAGCACAGTTTTACATGAAATATTCTGTTTTTCATCAGTGATCCATCTCTGAATTAAATTATTGTTTTATCTCAATCAAAAAATATTTTAAAATAAAATTTATTAAGAACCATATTAAATATGTAATTAACACAAAATTTGCACAATTAATTTTCACTGTGATGGAGTATAGTATATATTCTCTTGTTATTGCACAACCAATTGGGATTTCACAACAGGTAGGTATGCAAAACTCATATGCCTGGGTATTTAATAGAGCATGATCTCCTTCTTCTGTAGATGTGAACTTACTTGTATAGTTTTAAATAGAAGGACAGGCACACACCTGAAGTCACAAGAGGTAAGTGCAGAACAGCAACCTTCAAATCCACAACACATTTATAGGAGTCCAAATACATGGGGAGCCTTCACAAACTCAAGACACACTTCAATTAAATGGAGAGAGCAAGAGGGCTTTCATTTAGAGAGTTACACAAAAATAATTACCCACAAGAGTACATTAAATCTTTAATAATCCTCAGTATATTTAGTGTATTTTAATTTATGTGTTTTTTAAACTATATTCAAAATAATTTAAAATATTAAAAAAAAGGTAAATTTGAAGTAGAAAATTGGGAAGCCCCAAAATATGACGACAGAATTCTAAGATGTTTAGAGAAGTAAGTTGAAAACTAATGGTCTAAAAACCCCTTCTAATTCTCTGACCCTTTGAACCTGTTTTAATTGAGTAGTAGTTATTCATATTTTTATTCAGGGCCTCATCAAATAATAGTTCTATGGTTGGCCTGCTTCAAACTCAAGCAACACATAGAGTAGAAGTTGTGTAACAACACACAGGCTAGAAATCCATGTAGAATCAGTAATCATTCTCTATGGCTGAGTGTACTTACAAGAACATTTCAGAGAACATATCAAACTGGGCAGAATTGGATGAATCCCCAGGGATTCTCTTAAACACATTTTATTCATAATTGCAATGAGACAGTAGGGCTTATTCATTTATATTATTTTCCTCATAAAAATTAACCTTTGTGCTTTTCTGAATAATAAAAAAATGGAATATGTTTGGTCAATATTTTACAATTCAGAGTATAATCACTCATTTCACTCATTTCATATAGATCTTGCTTGGCAGTGCATTTGAAGGCAAAATTTCCAAAAAGAAAATGAAAAATATCTCAGGAGCATGTAATATTTCTTAAAACAGACTTATTAACTTATGATTGACATATAATAAACTGCACCACATATTGAAATTTGATGTTTTGACATATGTGTAAATCTATGAAATAATTACAGCATCAAGATAATGAAAACATCCATCTTCTTTTGTTATATCTCTTGGCAATTTCCTTTCCTCACCCTTTCTTTTTGAATATTGATTTTGCATTTGGAAACTTTAATAGCTTATTACTATTAATTCTAGTCACTTTAAAAATTTTTCATCAAATGTTATAAATGCAATGTTGAATAAAATAATGAGAGCATATACTAGTATACATGTCTTTTTCAGACTTAATGGGAAAATATTTAATCTTTAAATATTAAGTATGATGTTAGCTGTAGATTTTTTCTAAATGTCCCCTCCCTTTTTTGTATTAAGGAGGTTCCCTTCTATTCCTATGTCATAAGATGACCACCTTTTTTTGTTTTCTTTTACTTAATTTTCTAATAGATGACATAAATTGATTTTCCAATATTAAACCAACCTTGCATTTCTAAGATCAACCTTACTTGATCATTATGTGTTATATTTTTCACATATTAATTTCATCCTTATTTTTGTTTTTCTTTATGTATTGTATAGTTTTTTTTTTGGCTGTCTTTAACATTTTCCTTTTATCACAGCAATCAAATATGGCAAAAATGACATTGAGGCCAGTTTTGCATCTAGGCTGCAAGAAGCTTTGCTTAATTCTGCTCTTCTGTGGGATTTCTGCAGAAGGGACAGGTCTGAATTGACTTTCTGGAAGATTAGAAAGATCAGAAACCATGTTAACAAAGATCAGCCATCAAGATGAAGCTTTCTAATCCAGAGAGTCCTCAGCTAGACTCCAGCTAGCATGGGTCACCTCAACCACAGTCAGCTAATCCCTGCCAAGGAAGCAGAAATATGCAATTGACCCACAAAATCAGAAGTTAATTGGTATTTATTTCAAGCTATCATGTTTTGAGGGAGTTCATTAAGCAACAATAACTGATACAGTATATTTACAAATATGTAAATGTGATAGACTTCAATTAACATTACCCATTATTAAATATGTATGTCCAGGTAATTAGTGTAGCATGACCACACTAATTCTTTTGGTTGAATTTTAAATATCTATAGAGTGGTTAATCTTCACCACCTTGAGTAAAATTTCAAGTCTTTCTCCTAACACAAACAAATGTCCTTTTAAAGTGATTTATAGAGATTCTGACCACGATTTATTGCTATCCACACTATAAATGCAGTTTTCTTAAAAATAAATTCAAAATCTGAGGATATCTATATTTAAATAATTACTTTTAAATTTCCTAATTTTCATAAAGATTTGCCATTAAATTTTTGCCTTCCAATTACCTGTTTGTGTGCTTTTAAAAGATTACAATCAGATTTTGTTATAAACATTTCATTTTAAGAAGATATAAAGTTTAATTTGCACAAATAACTCAGAAACATAACTGTTAAGAAGCTACAGTAGTTCAAGGACAAAATTGGGAAACTCTTGGCAAAAATGGGAAATCACTAGGCTGATGGTATGTGCTATACTCCTTTCAATCAGAAGAAATCTTTGCAAAGAGAAAGTCCTTGGAAATAACAGACAGTAAGCCTTATTGGCACATCTGGTAAACTGTTGAATTTTTGCAAAAAGCTTGTTCATCAACTGTTTTCCTGAACAGAACAATTGGAGATGAGACAAAATGTACTATATAATAAAAGTGTAGTATGCAAATTGTCCCCTTGATCAACCAGAATTCTTCTGGGAGTTTGACCAGGGGGTGGACCAGACTCAGGAAGGGAGGGAGGCCCTAGGCCAGCAGCCGCTAGGGACCCTACCAGTGCACGACTTTCATGTATTGGGTCTCTAGTTTTTTTATAAAAATGCTTGATCAATTGATCTAGTAATTTTAGAAAATAAAGGTCAAGAAAGAATTTGGTAATAAAAGTTATTTGGAATTTTTTCTTTAAATCTATAATTGTTACCCTGCAGCTGGAAAGGATATATTTACCCCTATGATCATTGAAGCATTATTTACAATACCCAAGATAT
>JAAGEH010000006.1:21789202-21847777 GCA_011751065.1 Lasiurus cinereus | reverse complement strand
CCTATCCTCTCAAAAATCAATAAAAAGGGAACAAAATAAAGGAACAAACAAAACAGATTCATATACAGAGAAGAAACCGTTAGTTGTCAGAGAGGAGTGGGGTTGGGAAACTGAATGAAAAAAGTGAAAAGATTAATTAATCCAAGTTGATAGATACAAAATCATCATGGGGATGTAAAGTACAACACAAAAAATGTAATTGATAATATTGTGATAACTATGTATGGTGTCAGGTGGACATGAAATATCTGGAGGATCACTTTGTAAAGTATATAATTATCTAACAACTATGCTATGCACCTGAAGCTAATACAAAATAATATTGAATATAAATAGCAATTGAAAAATGCATATAAAGAATAATGATCTCCCTCTCTCTAAGAATCAAATTTTGTTTGTAACTCTAGAACTGAGAGAAGCCTAAAATGGAACTGGTGAGTATAAACTACGATAAAGCTGTGGCTAGCCAAGGTGAGACATTAGATGTAGCTGTACTTGAATTGTTGCTGTCAGTTAGTCTGTGGACATGCACCTCTTCATTATCTTCAAATGTCAGAGTCACCTTGTTAAAAGTTATAGCCTCTGATGTTCCAAGGAATCAGGATTGGGCCTGTGCCCACATTTGGGCCAAAGAGATATGGGGATGACTGTGTCTCATATGTTAGCCAGCCAAGTTGACTGATATTACTGTGATCATGTGGGTTATTCTATGAAGAGTTGTGAGCAAAGAGAAAATTGATAAGCGGCTAAATGAGGGAGACAGAGTGCAAGGACATAAGGTCTTGATTGTACATGGGTAAGTTATGGAAAATTCCAAAAAGTAGCTAGGCATCATTTTGAGGTGGGTGTAGAGTGTAATTACTTCCCAAAAGCATTCCAGCAGACCTATGGGCTCAGCCATGATAATCCTCATGGCATTATTCATAGACCATTAGGTTATAGTTCATAAAATAAGCATAAGCTCTATTGCTATTTGGGGATGGAGTGATACTTTCCTATTCAAAGGGCATTTTACTTTTGATTTACTTCAAATAAAATACATTGAATATATCAAAGTGTTAATAGTATTACTAGAGAATGGAGGCTTATGATTTGAAATAATGTAGCTTAATTTTTCATTCATCTACGTGATTTTATTACATGCCCCTGGATCAACTATACACATTCTATTTCCTTAGCATAAAAAAAAAGTAATTTTACAATTGAGAACAGTAGGCTCAGAGAACATAGGCACATCATGCTGGCTATTAATCCAGACCCACTGCAGGGCTGTCAAATGCAAAAATTGAATGGTATTGCTACACGGAAATTGAAATAGGAAGAAGCCAAACTCCTTTTGAAAAATTTAAGACATATGAAGAGGCAATTTGAATACAAAATTGACCCAGGCAAATAATTTGGCAAGGTGCGTTAGTTTTTTTTAAACATGGAGTTTATCAGCAGATGAAATACAATAGGCAAGAAATGGGCAGAAAGTGAATATACTAGTAAACCAGAAGATAATGGGGTCCTTTGTTCAAATATCACCATGTTGTGATTTTTCAGGTTTAAATATCATAATGGAAGACAGAATGAGGCAAGTTGGCAATAGAATATGTCAATATTTTCCCTCTCCAAAATGTCACCAGCAGTTAGAAGACAGCAGTCTCAGTCATAACTCTCATGAATACTATTTATATTGTTAATAGGGGGAAATCTGAAAGTATATTGCATATGGTAAAGCTATGTTGCTGAGTTAATCTAAGAGTAAAGGAATCCTAAAATTTGTGCTAATATTAAAAGGTGTCCAATCAATGTAGGTTATATTATGTAAATGGCCTGGGAATGTTATTTATATTTGGACAGGTTGGTGATGGAGAACTGCGTGGCATATTCTGATATAGAAAATTTTACTTTCATTCTCACTGGTAGAGTTCATGCAAGCATCAGCTATGAACTTGGGTGATAATAATTCAGACTAACAAAGGGGATGTTGGACAAAGTAATGAACATTTATAGACCAACTATTATGTGCCAGGCATGTGCTAAGAACTGTTAGATATGGCATTTAATTTATTTATCTAAATATCAATGATTAGAGATCATCTATGCATATTTTTATAGATCAAGATACAAGGAAGAGAGGGATAAAAAAACTTGAACAAATTCAGATAACCAATAAATACAGAACAAGGATTTAAAGTTAAATCTTTCTGACTTCAGTGACTCTTTAAAAAAAAAAAACTGCTGTAAGGATATGTTTTTATGTTTTTATTGATTTTTAGACAGAGAGAGACAGAGAGAAAAACATCAGTGTGAGAAAGAAACATTGATTGATTGTCTCCTTTATTCATGTGGACCAGGAATGGACCCCAGAATCTAGGTATGTCCTCTGACCAGGAATCGAACCACAACCTTTTGGTGTACAGGACAATGCTCCAATTCATAGAATCACATGGCCAGGGTTATGAACTCTTTTGATAACTTGATACTACTTCTGAAACCAATATTGTAGAACAATTACTAGTTGAGTAAGTCAACAAAATTTTAATTTATTAAGTTTAGTTCCTTAAAAATATACTAAAACTGCTCTCCTGCACACTCCTCAAGGTTATAAACCTATGAAAACTTTGATTCCCAGCTGGCTGTTAGCTTATCACTCTGGTGGCATCGTTAATCAGTTACATAACTGGTGTTCACGTGCTTTTAATTATTAATTCTATTAATAAAAATTTTACCATATGTACTTATTATGTATGTATACTACATGTGTATATATATATATATGTATATATATATATGTTAAATATATGACCTGCTGCAATAAAGTATATTGCACATTATAAAGCTCAAACAAAATACAAATGTAAAAACTGAGAAAGGATGATATAAATATTTTAAGCCGTTATTTAAGTAGTTTTCTTTTCTGTTTTATTATGTATTATTATTTCATTATGTAGCATGTTTTATTTATGAATAGTACACACATACAATATTTTAGTAATAATGAGATAGAATGTTCCTCATTATTTTTAAAAACCTTGCCTTAAAACTTATAATAGCAGTTTAAAAATTGTAGCTTCAATTCAGTATGTAATTTTATTTATATAAATAAAAATTTCAATACTTTTAAAATATACCACACTTTAAGAAAAGTTAACAAATTGCATATGCATACTTCAATGAATTTTCACAAAGTGAACATACCAGACACCAAACCAGAATAATCCTACATCCCATCAACTACTTTTTGACTCTTACCATAACTATGCCCTCTGTCCTTCCCAAGGTTATCTTCTAATAGCACTTTCAACCTTTTTATAAGGGATAATGCAGCATATTCTTTTTTGTGAGTGGTTTCTTTTGTTCACATTTATGCTTGTCTGATTTATTGAGGTTGTTGATAGGCAGTGCTTGTTTGCATGGAAATAACAGAAAATATTGTAATACCAATAGGCATTTGGCTTGTTTCGAATTTGGAGTATTACAAATAATGTTGCTGTAGCAATCTTTTTACATATCTTTTGCTGCATATAAGTCTACATTTCTACTGAGTTCTAGGAGCATAATTATCTTTGGAGAGTCACATGGTAAATATAGGTTTAATTTTATAAGAAACAGACCAGGTTTGCTCTGGCCAGCTAGGCTCAGTTGGTTGAGCATTGTCCTATGCACTGAAAAGTTTGATTCCAGGTCAAGGCACATACCTGGATTTCGGTTTTCATCTTGGTTGTGGTGCATATGGAGCCAATCAATCAGTGTTTCTCACATCAATGTTCTCTCTCTCTTTCCCCCTCTCTTCTTCTCTCTTAAAAATCAATAAAAACATATTTTAAAACAATAAAAAGAAAGAAACTCACCAGGTTTTCATGTGGTGTGCCATTTTATGTTTCCATCAGCAAAATGTGAATGAATGATCCAGTTCTTCCATAGATGTACCACATTTCATATTGTCATTCTAGATCATTTTAAGCAGTCTGGTGGGTATGTAATAATAGGTATTACAATATGATTTCAATTTGTATTTCCACAAGAGTTATGAAGTTGTGTGCTTTTTCATATGTTTAATGGTCCATTGGATAAATCTCTTGTGAAATAACCATATAGGAATTTTTTTCATTGAATTATTTTCATTTTTCTAATTAATTCACAAGTCCTTTGTAGACAGAAGTTACTTATTTTGCAAATATCTTTTTACTCATACTCTGGTTTGCCTTTTCATTCTCTTAATTGTGTGTTTTGATGAACAGAAATTTCTAATTTTAATTAATTCCCACTTTATCCATCTTTTTTATTTATGGTTAGTGATAATTAAGTGCTACTTATTCATCTATGTCAGTGGTTCTCAACCTTCCTAAGGCCGCGACCCTTGCATACAGTTCCTCATGTGGTAGTGACCCCCAACCATGAAATTTTGCTACTGTTATGCATGATGATGTAAATATCTGCATTTTCCGATGGTCTTAGGCGACCCCTGTGAAAGGGTCATTCCACCCCCAAAGGGGTCGCGACCCACAGGTTGAGAACCGCTGATCTATGTCTTTCTAGTTTGGCTTTTTGCTTAAGAAATCTTTTCTTCCCCCAGTCATATAAAGGCATTTTCTTACATTAGGTCCCATAAGCTTTATTGTTTACCATTTATATTTTGTTCTAGAATCATGATCAGCCTGGAATTGATTTTCTGTAGGTGATAATATGAGAAAGTTTGCATTTTTCTATATGGTCATTTAGTTGGCCTGGAACCACTAATTGAAAAATCATCATTTACCTATTACTCTGCAGAGTTACTTTTTTTTTAGAGCTCTAATAAATAATATATTGATTTGTTTATTGTTCCTTGGGCTACTAACATTAGCTTTTATTATTATTATTTTATATATTTTTCTTTATTGATTAAGGTATTACATATGTGTCCTTATATCCCCAGTGGCCCCCCACTCCACCATTCATGACTTCACCCCTCTGGTGCCTGTGTCCATTGGTTAGGATTATATACATACATATAAGTCCTTTGGTTGATCTCTCAACCTTCCGCGATCTTCCCTCTGAAGTTTGACTGTCTGATCAATGCTTCTCTGTCCCTGGATCTGTTTTTTTCATCTCTTTATGTTGTTCATTTTATTCCATAGATGAATGAGATCATGTGATATTTATCTTTCTATGACTGGCCTATTTTGCTTAGCATAATGCTCTCAAGTTCCACCCATGCTGTTGCAAATTCCTTCTTTTTTACTGTAGCATAGTATTCCATTGTGTACATGTACACAAATTTTAATTCACTCATCTGCTGATCAGCACTTAGGCTGTTTCCAAATTTTAGCTAAGGTGAATTGTGCTGCTATGAACATAGGGGTGCATATATCCTTTCTGATTGGTGTTACTAGTTTCTTGGGATATATTCCTAGAAGTTAGTTTTTTGAGGAAACTCTATACTGTTCTCCACAGTGGCTGCAGCAGTCTACATTCCCACCAGCAGTGCACAAGGGTTCCTTTTTCTCCACATCCTCACCAGCACTTGTTATTTGTTGATTTGTTGATGATAGCCATTCTGAGACATGTGAGATGGTACTGTATTGTCATTTTTATTTGCATCTCTTAGATGATTAGTCACTGTGAGCATGTTTTCTCATGTATCTTGGCCTTCCTTATGTCCCCTTTCAAAAAGTATCTATTTAGGTCCATTGCCCTTTTTTTGATTGGGTTGTTTATCTTCCTTTTGTTAAGTTGTATGAGTTCTTTGTAAATGTTGGAGATTAAACCATTATCAGTGATAACATTGACAAATATGTTCTCATATGATGGTTTCTTTTGCTGTACAAAAGCTTTTTATTTTGATGTAGTCCCATTTGTTTATTTTCTCTTTAGTTTCCATTGCGCTAGGAGCAGTATTGGTGAAGAAATTGCTTTAACATATGTCTGAGATTTTGTTGCCTGAGGATTCCTCTAGTATTTTTATGGTTCCCATCTTATGTTTATGTCCTTTATCCATTTTGAGTTTATTTTTGTGTATGGTGTAAATTGGTGGCCTAATTTCATTTTTTTTGCATGTATCTGTCTAATTTTTCCAACACCATTTATTGAAGAGACTGTCTTTACTCCATTGTATGTTCATGCCTCCTTTGTCAAATATTAATTGAGTATAGTAGCTTGGGTTGATTTCTGGGTTCTCTATTCTATTTCATTGATTTATATGTGTTTTTTATACCAGTACCAAGTAGTTTTGAGAACAATGGCTTTGTAATACAGCTTGATATTTGGTATTGAGATCCCTCCTACTTTGTTCTTCTTTCTCAGATTGCTGCAGCTATTCGGGATTTTATTTTATTCCATATGAATTTTTGGAAAGTTCATTGTAGATCTGTAAAATATGCTTTTGGTATTTTAATGGGGAGTGCATTGAATCAATAGATTGCTTTGGGTAATATGGACATTTTAATGATGTTGATTCTACCAATCTATAAACACAATATGTTCTTCCAACTATTTATGTCTTCCTCCATCCTAACTACCCTCCCCTGCTGGCCATCTTGTGGTGGCCATCTTTTGTCCACATGGGGGCAGGATCTTTGATCTCATGGGGCAGCCATCTTGTGTGTTGGAATGATGGTCAATCTGCATAGTACTCTTTTATTAGATAGGATAGAGCCTGGTACATGGGTGAAAGCCAGCTGGTTTGCCCTGAAGAGTGTCCCAGATCAGGGTGGGGGTTCCCTGGGTGTATGGGGTGACCTGGGCCAGGGGCCTGTGTTGGTTTGCAGGATAGCCACACCCCTGGTGACCCAAGCAGAGGCCCTAGTATCTGGGATTTATTAATCTTCTACAATTGCAACTTTGTAGCCTGGAGTGGAGTTAAGATTTCTGATTGTTCCATGGTGGCAGCCATTCTGTTGGGATTTATTTATCTTCTGTAGTTGAAACTTTGTAGCCTTGAGTGGAGGCCTGGGCCTGCCAGGGTGTATGGAAAGCTTGGCTTCCTCCCTCACTGAGGAAACCCCAGCCTCCCTCCTGCTCACTCCTTGGTTGGGGTTAATTTGCATACCCGCTCCTGATTGGCTGGTGGGCATGGCTTGTGGGTGTAGCAGAGTAATGGTTAATTTGCATATTACTCTTTCATTAGATAGGATAAATTATATTCTTTTGTAATAGATTATATTTCAGCACTTTGCTAAAAATACCTGTATTTTGGAATAGCAACAATAAAATGTATACACTACTTAAATAAAACTTTAAATACTCCAATGAGCATAAACATTGTTCATAGCAATTTTATGATCTCCTTCATCACAGACAGAAATCTAATCTAGCAGGAATATGCAAGATTTTCCATGCCTGAGTGAAAGACATTGATTAAAAACAGCATTTTCTGTTTCTTAATGTACTATAGAATTAAAATGATTCTCTAAATTGATTCCGTACCTGTGACCTTGTGATTTTCATTAATAAATACAACATTTCAGATTTTCTACATACACATCTGCAAATAATCACACTTTTGTTTCTTCATTTCATATTCTTTCACTTTTTATTTTTTACTCTTCTTTACTGCTCTGGCTTGGCCTCCAGTACAATAATGATTGGAAGTTATGATAGCAGGTATTTTTGTTTCCTTCCCAATATTATAGTGGAAGCTTATTTACACATCATTAATCAGCTTAAGAAAGTTGCCATCTATTCCTAGTTAGCTATGTTTTTTTGTGTGAATATTGAATTTTACCAAACACCTTGTCCTTTATTCTCTCCATGTGGTGAATGATATTGATTGAGGTTTGAATGTGTAGTTTCAAAACCACCTCTACCTTATCATGATGTATTATTACTCAAGTTATATTTTGCTGTGTTAGTATTGTTGATATTTTGTTTAGTTTTGCATCAGCTTTCATGAGGCAAAGTGGCCTATCATTTTTATCTTTTATAATGTCCTCATTAGGTTTTGGTATTAAGTTGTGCTGACTGCATTATAAGAAGCCTGGTGAATTAAGGACTTAAATGTAAGATGCAAAACTATAAAACTTCTAGGAAAAAAACATAGGCAGTAAAGTCTCTGACATTTCTTTTAGCAAATATTTTTTCTGCTATATTTCCTCAGGCAAAGGAAGCAAAGGAAAAAATAAACAGATGAGTCTACATCAAACTAAAGAAGTTTTTGAACAGCAAAGGAAATGATCAATAAAACAAGTTAACAACTGTCTAAATGGGAGAA
The DNA here is from genome assembly GCA_011751065.1 of Lasiurus cinereus. NCBI lineage: Eukaryota > Metazoa > Chordata > Mammalia > Chiroptera > Vespertilionidae > Lasiurus > Lasiurus cinereus. The sequence continues at coordinate 21,839,598 of JAAGEH010000006.1, read as the reverse complement.
AATATTTGCCAATGTTACATCCGATAAGGGATTAATATTCAAAATTTATAAAGAACTCATACAACTCAACACCAGAAAAACAATATAATTAAAAAATGGGCAAAGGACCTGGATAGATATTTCTCTGAAGAAGATATATAGATGGCCAATCGATAAATGAAAATGTATTTCACATTACTAATAATTAGAGAAATATAATTAAAACCACAATGAAATATCACTTCATACCTGTCAGAATGCCAATAAACAAGTGTTGACAATGATGTGGAGAAAAGGGAACCCTAATGCACTCTTAGTTGGAGCAGCCATTGTGGAAAGCTGTTAAGAATTTTTTCAAAAAATTAAAAGTGGAACTACCTTATGACTCAGTGATTTTGTTTTTGAGAATACATACAAAGAAACAAAAGAAACTAATTTGAAAGAATATATGCACCCCTTTGTTTATTGCACCATTATTTATAACAGGCAAGACATGGAAGGGATTCGAGTGCTCATCAATAGATGAGTGGATAAAGAAAGTGGTGATACTTATAAACAATGGAATATGACTCTGCCATAAAAAAATCAATGAAATCCTATCATTTGCAAGAGCAGAGATGGACCTAGAGGTTATTATGTTAAGCAAAATAAGTCAGACTGAGAAGGACTAATACCATATAATTTACTAACATGGAGAATCTACAGAACAAAATAAATGAGCAAAGAAAATAGAAACAGACTCATAGATAATGAAGACAGACTGATGGGTGCCAGACAGGAGGGGGATCTGAAACTGAGTGAAAAGGATGAAGTGATTGAGAAGTACAAGTTAATAGTTACAGAATAGTCATAGTATGTAAATACAGCATAGGGAATATAATCAATAATATTGTAATAATTATGTATGGTGCTTTGTGGATACTTGAAATATTGTGGAAAACACTTAATGAAGTATGTAATTTTCTAACCACTCACTATGCTGTACACTGGAAACTACTACAAAATATTATTGAATGAAAACTATAAACAATAAAATTAAAAAAGAGAGAAGAAGCTGAGTGACTTTCTTCTTTTTCTATTATCTGGAGAAATTTATGTGAAATGGGTCTTATTCTTCATTAAACATTTGGTGGAAATCAAGAGTAAAAAAATTCTGAGTCTGAAGTTATTTTTGGTAATAAGATTCTTAATTATATATTTAAATGTTAAGTAATCATCAGACTGATGGGAATTTTTTTTTCCTGTACCAAATTTGGTAAGATTTCTTGTTCCAAATGATAGAGGATCACATTTACCTCACAAGGGTTATATATAATCTTTACCATTCTACTTAAATTTTCAAAAAAATTTAACACAAAGGCTTTTATACTATTCTTCTATTATCTTTTACTCATAGTGATTTCCCAGTCTTCATTCTGTATTTCGGTGCTTGGTGCTGCTTAGTTTCTTTATCTATCTTATCAAGGTTTTATCAACTTCATGTTCTTTCCAAACAAAACAAAAGAAAACGTCTGACTTGGTTTGATCCTTTCTATTTTAGATTTACTTTTCATTTCATTAATTTCCTCCATAATCTTCATTGCTTCCTTCTTTTTGTGAGGTTAATTTCCCACTAACATTGATGTTTAGAGAATCCATTTTTAGTTTTTCTTCTCTCCTGTGTACAATATGATTGCAAAGTTCCATCTAAGCACAGATTGAGCTATGTTCCTCAAGTTTTGATTATTTTTTTACTTTTATTACCATTCATTTTCTTTTATTATCTATTTTTCATTTACTCATTGCTAACTTAGGAGTTTTATATTTAATTTCTACATATAAAAGAATCTCCTAAGTTTTATTTGTTTTTATTAAGTTTCAGCTGAATTCTACTCTGAGTATTTGTGATTTCAATACCATAAATTTGGTTTTATTTGTTTTATAGCATATGATCTATTTTGGTAAATGTTTTATGTACACTTTAAATAATATTGATTAAGATGTTGATGAGTTCAGTATACTAAATAGGCCAATTAGGATTGATTTATTAATCAAACTGTTGAAGTACCAATCACATCATAATGAATGTTTATAACAAAATGGGGAGACAAAGGTGAACCTCTGAATTCCAATCACCCACTTTTCCCTTGTGAGGTAAATGTGATCCTCTATCATTTGGAACAAGAAAAGACTCCAGCTTTGATTTGTATTTTAATTTAGAATTTAGTACTTAGAATTTTATATTTTTCTATTTTAAACTTTTAAATCATTATTCAATGATTTTCTCTAATCCTAACCTTGGTTTTGTCTTAAAGTTGTTGTTGCTTTTTGGCTCATCTTAATGTAATTATACTAAACTTCTTTGAGTTAGTAATTTTCTTATATATTTCCCCCACATCTTTATTATGTAAAAAGGGGCAGGTTTTTAAAAGATATAAAAAACATAATGAAACCTTTGTGTAGGAAAATTACCCTAACTACAGTGGGAAATAATTCAGGAACTAGAAAACAATTGGAACCTGAGTGTCTCCCTCTAACTGGGCCCATGTTTCTTCATGTCTTCTTTGTTCTGCTCACTATTTCTGAAATTCTTTCAGCGCTCTCATCCTGTTTGGAGCCCAGCATGGCTTTCATGCTCATTTCTTTAATGAGCAGGCGAGAGCTTTCTGTATCCACTGATCTAGCAAATTTTATTTAACTCAGGTGTAAAATATTAGCTTTCTGGTCAAGTAATCAGAAATACCTCTAGTACAATACATAGACTATGGTATACATATAGGCTATTGCCTAGGCTATTGCCTTATGAGGAGTTGACAACAATGTTGCAGGAAGTAGTAACAAATATCTTGTCAGATGCCAGTGATTATTGGATCTGCAGTTCTTCTTTGCAAAAGAGTATAACAGAAAATTTCAATGGTTCATGATTCCAAATTGCTCTTTAACTGAAATGTTTGCTAACATTTATAAATTACAAGATATTGCATAAAAAAAAACAAAATCTCAGTTCCTTTTGCAAAAAGTCCTGAGAGCAGTAGATCAATATTCCTAGATAGAAATATATGCTTAACAAAACTGTTTTTCCCCTTTTTGGATCTGGCCTTTAGTGCTACCTGGACAAATTCTTTTGTAAAACTGACGTGATTGCTTTTGACTTTGCTATCCTTGAAAAAAATTCTGACTGTAAATTCTGATGGCTTTGAAAACTAGCACTTTATTTAAATTACCTTCATATCACTGTATGTTGCAGAACATTCAGGTCACCTTTGGTGACCAGATGGATGCCACTGAAATAGTTAAAGTAAAATATATTTATATCAGTAGATATACCAAACTTTATTATTAATAATAAACAAATATATTATTTTAATTAATGTCTAAAATCTACAGAATCCACAAACACCTCAATTTATCCAATAATTTTTTCTTAAATTAAAATTTTAGAGAAATAATTATAGTTGCTAACAAGTAGCAAAATTGTGCATAGAATTGGCTTTTTTTGTTGTTTGGTTAAAGGAAGGCAAACAGATAAGATACAGAAAGAGGAAGCTGGGAGCAGGAAGAACTTCACACAGGGAAGCAAAGACAATGGATCATTAAGAATGGATTTCTGAGGAGAGGGGGAAAATGGTGGCAGAATAGACAGACATGTCTGGAGCTTTGTCACTGGGCAAACCGAGAGAGAGCAGCTGAGAGTCGCACTGGGAGTGTTTGTTGGCAAGTTAAGGGGTGGTTATCCTCCAGAAGAAGGTGGGGGACTGCTGACAGGGCTCCCCTGACCAGGAAGCCCCACTGCCATGGGGTTTTTGTCTCCCGGAGTCACCAGTGCCAACTTGCAGAAGAAGGTGGATGTCTACAGATGTCTGAAAAGCTAGCTGCAGCACCCACCAAACAGCCGGGGGACCCAGAACATCTCTCTCCAATCGGCACAGACACTGGGACTCAGAGGAGCTGCACACACCACACAGAAATGAGAGAGAACTACATAACCAGACACCCGGGGAAGAAAGACCATGGGCAGATGAAGAAACAGCCCGCATATGAGAGAAAGGCAGGTATCACCAGAAAAGGACATAAACAAAATAGAAGCAAAAATAAGCCTAAGAGTTCAGAGAAATGATCATAAGGTGGATGAAAGGAATGGAAGATAAAATCCACCATGTGAGTAAGAGCCAAGAGGAAATGAAGAAGAGCCAAGAGGAAATGAAGGAGAAGCAAGAAGTGCAGAATAATCAAGAAGAAATGAAAAATGACAACACTGTTATAAAGAATTCAATAGAAAGCATCAAAAGTAGACTAGAAGAAGCAGAGGACCGCATCAGTGAGCTAGAAGACAAGTTAGGAAAAAATTCCCAAGTACAGAAGCTTCTAGAAAAAAAATTAAAAAGCAAGAGGAGAGCCTAAGGGAACTTTAGGATAACGTGAAACAAAACAACATACACATAATTGGGGTTCCAGAAAGAGTGGAAACTGAGCAAGAAATAGAAAACTTGTTTGAATAAATAATGACAAAAAAATTCCCTAATATAAAAAAGAAAAATTGCACACAAATCCAAGAAGCTCCAGAGTCCTAAGCAAAATAAACTCCAAAAAACCAACACCAAGGCACATTATAATTAAATTGGCAAACACCAATGACACAGTAAGAATCTTAAAAGCAGCCAGAGAGAAACACAAAGTTACCTACAAAGGAACCCCCATAAGACTAGCAACTGATTTCTCAACAGAAACTCATCAGGCCAGAAGGGAATGGAATGAAATATACAAAGTCATGCAAAGGAAAGGTCTGAATCCAAGAATACCATACCCTGCAAGACTATCAATCAAAATTGAAAGTGAAATCAGAAGCTTCACAAATAAAAGAGGACTGAGGGAATATATTACCAACAAACCAGTAATGCAAGAAATGTTAAAAGGTCTGCTATAAAAAAATAAATAAATATAAAGCAAAGAAGGAACTCGGGGGTAAAGACTAAAAATGGCAACAGATAAGTACCTATCAATAATAACTTTAAATGTAAATGGTTTAAATGCTCCAATCAAAGGACATACTGTAACTGATTGGATAGAAAACATGATCCATATATCCGCTGTCTACAAGAAACCCACCTCAGGAAAAGAGATGCACACAGATTGAGGGGAAAGGGATGGAAGATGGTATTTTAGGCAAATGGAAATGAAAAAGAAAAGCTGAAATTGCAATACTTATATCTAACAAATTAGATCTCAAAGTGAAGGACATAACAAGAAATAAGGAAGGCCACTTCGTAATACTAGAGGGAACATTCCAATAAGAAGAAATAACTCTGGTAAACATATATGCACCCAATATAGGAGCACCTAAATACATAAAAAATTACTGGAGGATATTAAGGGAGAGATTGACAGCAATACAATCATAGTAGGAGACTTTAATACCGTACTGTCACCATTGGACAAATCCTCTAAAAAAAAATTCAGGAAAGAAACATCAATCTTAAATGACTCACTAGACCAGATGGAATTAATTGACATCTTCAGAACATTTCACCCCAAAGCCACAGAATGTACCTTATCTCTAGTACACATGGGTCATTTTCAAAGATAGATCATAGGTTGGGTCATAAGAAAAGTATCTTCAAATTGAAAAAGATAGAAATCATATCAAGCATTTTCTCAAATAACAGTGGCATAAAACTGGAAATCAAGTATAATAAAAACAATATAAAGAAATCAAACACATGGAGACTAAACAGCATGCTATTAAACAATGACTGGGTAACTGGAGAGATCAAGGAAGAAATAAAAAACATCATGGCAACAAATGATAATGACAAAACAACAACTCAAAACTTACGGGATACAGTGAAAGCAGTCTTGAGAGGGAAGTTCTTAGCCCCACAAGCCTACTGCAAAAAACAGGAAATAATGGTAATAAATTTCCTAACCCTATGATTCAAAGAGCTAGAAAGAGAGCATCAAGAAAATCTCACTGTAACAGAAGGAAAGAAATAGTAGAGATCAGAGTGAAGATAAACAACTTGGAGATCAAAGAAACAATTGAAAAGATCAACAAAACCAAGAGCTGGATCTTTGAAAAGATAAACAAGATTGATGGACCTCTAGCCAGGCTCACCAAGAAGCAAAGAGAGAAGACCCAAATAAACAAAATCAAAAATGAAAGAAGAGAAATAACAAAAGATCACGCCGAAATACAAAAGATTGTTAAAAAATACTATGAACAACTCTATTCCAACAAATTGGACAACCTGCAAGAAATGGACATATTCCTAGAAAAATATAACCTTCCAAAACACAATCAGGAAGAATCTAAACATCTCAATAGTCCAATAATTATTGAAGAAATTAAAGCAGTCATCAAAAAGCTTCCAGCAAACAAAAGCCTGGGACCAGATGGCTACACAGGAGAGTTTTACCAAACATTCAAGGAAGAATTTAAACATATCCTCCTCAGACCATTCAAAAATATTCAAGAAGAAGGAACACTTCCCAAAACCTTCTATGAAGCCAACATCACCCTAATACCAAAACTATATAAAGACAACACATCGGAAGAGAAATATAGGCCAATATCTCTCATGAACATAGATTCCAAAATACTAAACAAAATTCTAGCAAATCGGATCCAGCAGTACATCAGAAAGATCATATACCATGACCAAGTACGATTCATTCCAGGAATGCAAGGATGGTACAATATCCACAAACCAATAAACATGATACATGACATAAACAAACTGAGAGATTATTTGTTGGGATTTATTTATCTTGTCAATTGATGCAGATAAAGCATTTGACAAAATCCAACACCCTTTCTTGATTAAAAACTCTCAGCAAAGTGGGAATAGAAGGATCATACATCAACATCATTAAAGCCATATATGATAAACCCACAGCTAAAATCATACTCAAAGGGCAAAAACTAAAACCATTCCCCCTAAGAACAGGAACAAGATAGGGATGCCCACACTCACCTCTTCTGTTCAACATAGTACTGGAAGTATTAGCCATTGCAATTAGAAAAGAAATGAAATAAAAGGCATCCAAATTGGAAAAGAAGAAGTAAAGGTGTCCTTATTTGCAGATGACATGATACTGTACATAAGAAACCCAAAGAACTCCATCCAAAAACTAACTTAATAAATGAATTCGGCAATGTAGCAAGATACAAAATTAATGCCAAGAAATCTATGGCATTTCTATACACTAATAGAAAAATTACAGAAAGAGAGACTAAAAAAGCAGTCCCATTTACCATCGCACCAAAAAAATTAAGATACTTAGGAATAAACCTAACTAAGGAGGTAAAAGACCTATATGTAGAAAACTACAGGACAAGGAAAAAAGAGATAGAGGAAGATTTAACAGATGGAAGAGCATACCATGCTCATGGGTTGGAAGAATCAACATCATTATAATGTCCATACTACCCAAAGCAATCTAAAGATTCAATGCACTATCCATTATAATACCAATGATGCATTTCACAGACGTAGAAAAATTATTCAAAGATTCATCTGGAACAAAAAAAGACCACGAATAGCCACACCAATCCTGAGAAAGAAAAATAAAGTACCAGATTTTAAGCTATATTACAAAGGAACTGTTCTCAAAACAGCCTGCTACTGGCACAAGAACAGACATATAGACCAATGGAATAGAATAGAGAACCCACTTATCCACCCAAACCATTATGCCCAATTAATATTTGACAAAGGAAGCCTGAACATACAATGGAGCCAAGATAGCCTCTTCAATAAATGGTGTTGGGAAAATTGGACAGATACATGCGAAAAAATGAAACTGGACGACCATCTTACACTAAATACAAAAATAAACTCCAAATGGATACAGGACTTAAACATTCGATGGGAAACCATAAAAATACTATAGGAATCCACAGGCAGCACAATCTCAGACATATGCTGAAAGAACTTCTTCACTGCTCCAAATGCAATGGAAGCTAAAGAAAAAATTAACAAATGGGACAACATCAAAATAAAAAGCTTTTGCAGAGCAAAAGAAACCATCAACAAAACAATAAGAAAGAGCACTGTATGGGAGAACATATTTGCAAATGTTATCACTGATAAAGGTTTAATCTCCAGCATCTACAGCCAACTTATACAAGTTAATAAAGGGAAGATAAATGATCCAATAAAAAAAATGGGCAACAGACCTAAATAAATCCTTTTTGAAAGACAACAGAAGGAAGGCCAAGAGACACATGAAAACATTTTCAAAGCCATTAATTATCTGAGGGATGCAAATCAAAAAGACAATGCAATACCATCTTACACCTTTCAGAATGGCAATCATCAACAAATCAACAAATGACAAGTGTTGGTGAGGATGTGGAGAAAAAGGCACCCTTGTGCACTGTTGGTGGGAATGAAGACTGGTGCAGCCACTGTGGAGAACAGTATGGCTTTTCCTCAAAAAACTAAAAATGGATTTCCCATTTGACCAGCAATACCACTCTTAGGAATATATCCTAAGAAATTACAAATACCAATCAGAAAGGATTTATGTACCCCTATGTTTATAGCAGCACAATTTACAATAGCTAAAATTTAGAAACAGACTAGGTGCCCATCAGTAGATGAGTGGATCAGAAAACTGTGGTACATCTACACAATGGAATTCTATGCTGCCATTAAAAAGAAGGAATTTTTATCATTTGCAGCAACCTGGATGGAACTGCAGAGCCTTGTGCTAAGTGAAATAAGCCAGTCAATGAAGGAGAAACACCACATGATCTCTCATTTGTGGATAATAAAGAACATTATAAACTGATGAACAGAAGCAGTAAAGCATCAAATAGACTGTCAAATTACAGCAGGAAGGGTAAGGAGAGGTGGGGTAGATAAGAGATCAACCAAAGGACTTGTATGCATGCATATAAGCATAACCAATGAACACAAGACACTGGGAGGTTGGGTATGCCTGGGAGGGGGGGCAATGGGGAGATATGTATACATGTAAAACAATAATAATAAAATAAAGTAAAATAAAATAAAATAAAATAAAATAAAATAAAATAAAATAAAATAAAAAGAATGCATTTCATTTAAATCCCAGCAATCACTCAGAAGAGTTTCTTGGGATAAGCAGTTAAAGTTGGTCACACATATGAAAAGAAAATGCTTTGTTTTGTTTAAGTGGAAGAATTGGGAATAATAGAGACTTTTATGGATCAATACCTTGCTAACCAATGAACACCTTACAATTTAATTTACAGCTTTTTAAAGCCCTTGGACTCATTAATGCAGAAGCTATTGGGAACTGCTGAGACTCTCACAGGTCATCCAGAGATGCCTCAGTTCCCAGACCTCAGATGCAAATAAACAAGACATCTGTGTCCAAAAGTTTGACTTTCAGTCTCTGTGTCGAATGAACCTGAGAGGAAACGCTCCTTCAGAAGAGGCTGACCTCAGAAGATTCTGGCACATCCCCTGTCTGGGAAGAACTAACAGGATTTATATGCACGGATAGGAAAGGGCCACTCAGCACCTGGTGATAACACCGCATTCAATCAAGGGAAATTAAATTCTAACAGGATTAAAGAAGTCAGCAGTTAATACCTAGGAGCAAGATTTTCCCCAAGCTGACATGCACATTGAAAGCCTATCTTCTTTGGGAGAAACTGCTAAGAACATGACACAATGCATTAAGGAAGGAAGCAGCTTAAAATATGTGCAGAAATTTTAGCTTTTCATTCTGTTATGGCAACACAGATTAGTTCTGAATCTCCTAAGATTTATTGCCCTGTTTGCTAGCAATGAATGCAAAAAACATGCATTAAAATAACACTGTGGAACCAACCCAAATAAACTAAAATTACATATCAGATTTCTAGTGTGACTATCACACATGCACATGAGCACACACATACACACACACACACAGACACACACACACACACACAAAGGGAATATACCAAAAATATCAAATATGGAAATCATGAATATGTTTCATTATTCCAAACCAAGGTTCTTTAATACTTTGTTGTTTTGCCTCAGAAATCTAGCTGTTTCCTATCAGTGTTTCTGCATTTCGCAATTTGCAATTTTTATGGAACTCAAAGAAGATGCCCACAGTTTATGCAGGATCAACATTTCTCTAACTGCAGTTACAAGACTTATATTTTTCCCAAAAACTCTTTCTTTCCTTGAGAAGAAATACACCATGCTTTTATGGGCACTGTCACTTCCTCATGTTGCTTCCTGCCATTGATGCGAAGTTAAACCAAGGACTGTGTTGCTTTTTGGTTGCTTCTTTCTCCTTATAAAAATTGACTTCAGGCAACTAGATGCTCCAGCTTGTCAAACAACAAGCTAGGATTGGTGAAGTGCCAGGGCTAAAGGATAAGCTTGTCCTTGAATAGGTCATGGCTCAACTAAAACATGCCTTTCCCTGGGGACAATAGTTCCCTGCCAAAAAAAAAAAAAAGTTATTTTGTTCATATTCTGTATTTCTCAGTTAGAAAGGAAATTAATCTCTGTGGTAGACTAATTACATTAATGGTCCCACTACTTGGCCCCTACCAGTGTCCTCACACTCTTCCCTATAGCACTATAGTACCTTCTGAATTTGATTCTGAGCTCAATTAGATTAAATAATTTCTTTTGGCCAGTGGGATATTAGCAAGTGTGATGCAAAAAGAGGGTTAGAGATTATTTGCATATTATGCTTGCTTCTATTGCTATTGGCAATGACTAAGGAAACATACCTAGCATTCCTGCTGGAGGATGAAGGACATGTAGCTTAGAATCAAGTTAACCCAGCCTAGCCCATTAGCCCATCCTAAATCAGCCAATAACCAGTGATATGCATTTATGTGTGAGTCCAACCAAGACCAGAAGACTTCTTTTATAACTTACAATCATAAAGGCTTTGTTTCCCTGTGAATAATCTCTTTTCTCCATCTGCACAGACCTTCAGAACCATAATAGTGTCTTGAATAATCTTCCTAATAGAAGAAAATACTTTCCTAGCGAGGGAGGAAAGAGAGAGGGGCATTCCCCAAAGCCCTCTGTAGTCACTACTCGCCATTTTCTTGCTAAGTTACTAAATGCAATAAAAATAAATATGATTAAGTAAGTAATTAGGTATTCACCCAGCTTAGATCAGTCCCTAACTGGACATGTTGTTAAATGCTCTATTATACTAGTAAGGTTTGATAGAGACATTTTTGTTTTCCTTTGGAGAATTTTTCTTCATAAAAATTGAGATGATTTAAGAATCAGTATATATTTGGGTCTGAGTTCCCAAAATTGTTCTACAAGAATCAGATAAGAGATAAAATTAACTTATTTTAAAGCTGCTGAATCATTTTTATGGTACTAGCCAATTGTGTGACAGAATACAGTCTATTATTTTTATAAGATAACACCTTTATTACTTAAGTTGTACAGAAAAAAAAGTATACTTAACTGGAAGATTAAATTTCATTGTTTATTTCCAATCAGCCTATCTAATAAAATAGTAATATGCAAATTGACCATCACTCCAACACACAAGATGGCTGCCCCTATGTGGTCAAAGATGGCTGCCACTATGTGGATAAAGGATGGATGCCACAAGATGGCAGGGGAGGGCAGTTAGGAGGGACCAGGCCTGCAAGGGAGGGCAGTTGGGGGTGATCAAGCCTACAGAGGAGGGCAGTTAGGAGTGACCAGGCTAGCAGAGAAGGGAAGTTGGGAGCAACCAGTTCTGCAGGGGAGAGTAGTTGGGGAGGACCAGGTCTACAGGGGAAGACAGTTGGGCGGGCGGGGGGGGAGGGGGAGCCCAGGCCAGCAAGAGGGGGCAGTTGGGGGTGACCAGCCCAGCAGAAGAGGGCAGTTAGGAGTGACCAGGCCAGCAGGGGAGGGCAATTAGGGGCAATAAGGCTGGCAAGGGAGCAATTAGGCATCAATCAGGCTGGCAGGGGAGTAGTTAGGGGGTGATCAGGATAGCAGGCAGAAGCAGTTAGGAGCAATCAGGAAGGCAGGCAGGTGAGATGTTGGGATCCAGCAGACCTGGATTGTGAGAAGGATGTCTGACTGCCTGTTTAGGCCCCAATCCTACCAGAATCAGGCCTAAACGGGCAGTCGGACATTTGAGGTGTCCCAGATTGGAAAGAGTGCAGGCTGGGCTGAGGGACAAACCCCTTCCTCATGCTTGAATTTTGTGCACCGGGTCTCTACTTGGAATATAATCAGATTGTGTGAAAAGAAATCCATGTGCATTCTTTTTATAAGCAATACACCCAAAACATTGAAAATTTGAGTACAGAAGGGGAGAAAAATGTCAGCAGAATAGATGGACTTTTCCTGAGCCTTGTCCCTGAGCAGAGAGAGAGAACAGCCAGGGTCACACTGGGAGTGTTTGTTGGCGATTTAAGGGATACTATACTCAGGAAAAGGTGGGAGACTGCTGGATGGGGCTCCCCTGACCGGGCAGCCCCCACTGCTGCTGCTGGGTTTTTCTCCCTCTAGCTCTGATGCAGAGACCATGCCACCTTGAAGGGGAAAGTGGATGTTTATGGAAGCCTGAAAATCTATAGTTGCTCCACCCACTCAGCAATTGCAAACCAAAGAACATCGGTCACCAATTAACACAAACACTTGGATTCAGAGGAGCTCCACACACCACAGGGAAAGGTCAGATTTTGCCTGGGATAAGGTGAGGTCTCTGGTCCCGCAGAACAGATAGGTGCATACTGGGAGCTGGAGGGTCGGGGGAAACGTGCACCTAGAGAAATCCATGGCTGTTGGGCAGGGCTTGATACGTGAATGTGGAAGGGGGTCCTCAGAGCTGTTAAAAGAGGGGATCTCTAGAAAGCAACCCATTTTTATATGATGCAGAAGGAAAGCCTGGAAGTTATTAAAGTGTACTGGCTGCTTGAATAAGAGCAGGGAAGGGGGACTGTGCAGATTTGAGCTCTTTCCTCTTCAGATCTTTGCTTCTGATTGCTAAGCCCAATACAAATAATCACCCAGTTGGGGACACCCTGGGAGACTGCAGGGGAAAGTTGTTTTTCTGGAACCTGGAGATCAGAATGGAAAGTGACTGTAAGAGAACCATTTCTGGGGCAGCCCACTCCCACAAACTAGTATTGAGTGCCACAGGGAAAGCAGGATCTAAGCACAGGCTAGAGAGGACCTATAGTCACAGAAGTCAATCACAAAACACTGCCCCCCAGGGGCTGACTCACAAATTAACTCTTGTGCAATCACCAAAGAATAAAGAGATTAAGACACACTGCCAGCTTAAAAACTAGTGGAAAGCAGGGAACTGCAATATTGTTCCAACTGGGAAAAAGGTGTGCCAAACAGATCAATAAAGCAAGTGAATGACCTTCACTACAGCACATTCTATATATTTATTTTTTTCATCTTTTACTTAAGAAACTAATTTATTTTCTTTTTTCCTCACTTGATTTTACCTTTTTAATTATTACATTTTTATTTTCAATCAGTATTATTACTATTACTATTTTACTTTTTTGAAAAAAAATGTCATTTTATTTTCTCTTTATTTTACTTTGGGTTTAGAGTTCTACATTATTATTTGATCTTTCCTTTAGCATAATTTTACACTATCTCAACTCTACTTTTATGCCATCACTCTCTTCCTAACTTTTCCGCTTTTGTAGTCCTATTTCTCTTACCCGTTTCCTTCTTTGGATTTTTCCTATTTTTTATTTTTACCCACTGTTAAAATTTCACCATATATATACTTATCAATCCACTGCCCCAAGTCCATAGACACCTCTCTCTTCTCTGTCTTCACTATCCAAAAAATTGTTTTTCTCTCTGGCCTTTTGTTGTTGTTTGCTTGAATGCTGATTATATTGATTTTTTATATTTTTTCTGAGATCATTTTACTTATTCTTTTTATTTTGTTTTGTTTTTTGTTTGCTTTATTTCTGTTTGTTTTTTACTTCTGTTTTCCATTGCCTCCCTTGATATTAGTTGTTGTTTGTAGTTTGCACTAATCTCCAGGTACCTGTTGCTGGCATTTTTTGGGATTAGTGCTGTTCTATTGTAGTTTTCTCCCGATATATATAATTTGTTCCCCTTCACTTTCTTACTCTCTTTCTTTTATCTCTTATTTTCTTTATTTTTATTTTTTCTTTTTCTTCCCTTCTCCCAATTTCATTTTGGCACTCATTTCTTTTCTTTTCTTTTTTTTCTTCTTTTTCTTTTATCCCCTAATTTGTCTCTCTCTGGTGATCACCTTTATTTATAGATATTAATATTGTGAATACATTTCTGTTCAGTGCCTTGTGCATTGTACCTGGTTGTGTTATTTTTGTGCCTTTAAATCATGCACAAGAGAGAGAACTACATAACCAGACACCCAGAGAAGAGAGACAATGGGCAGACAAAGAAACAGCCCACATATGAAAGAAAAGCAGGTATTACCAGAAAATGAAATAAACAAAATGTAGGCAAGCAACTTGCCAGAGAAAGAATTCAGAGAAATGGTCATAAGATGAATTTAAAGAATGGAAGACAAATTCGACAATATGAATAAGAACCAAGAGGATATAAAGAAGAACCAAGAGAAAATGAAGATGAACCAAGAAAAAATTAAAAATGACATTGCTGATGTAAAGAAATAAATAGAAAGCATCAAAGGTAGACTAGAAGAAGCAGAGGACTGCATCAGTGAGCTAGAAGACAAGGTAGGAAAAAATACCCACGTATAACAGCTTCTAGAAAAAAAAAATTAAAAAGCAAGAAGAGAGCCTAAGAAAATATTGAGATAACATGAAACAAAACAACCACATAATAGGGGTTCCAGAAAGAGTTGAAACTAAGCAAGGAATAGAAAACCTGTTTGAAAAAATAATGACAGAAAACTTCCCTAATATAGAGAAGAAAAAAACCCACACAAATCCAAGAAGCTCACAGAGGCCCAAGCAAAATGAACCCCAAAAGACCAACAAGAAGGCACATTATAATTAAATTGGCAAATGACAAATTAAGAGTCAGAGAGGGACAGAAAGTTACCTAAAAAGGAACCCTAATCGGACTATGACTGATTTCTCAACAGAAACTCATCAGGCCAGAAGGGAATGGAATGAAATATACAAACTCATGCAAAGGAAGGGTCTGAATCCAAGAACACTATACCCAGCAAGGATTTCAATCAAAATTGAAGGTGAAATTAGGAGCTTCACAGACAAAAAAGGACTGAAGGAATTTATTACCTCCAAAACCAGCAATGCAAGAAATGCTAAAGGGTCTACTATAAAAAAAAGAAATAAGAAGCAAAAAAGAAGCACAGGGGTAAAGAATAAAAATGGCAACAAATAAGTACCCATCAATAATAACTTTAAATCTAAATTGATTCAATCCTTTAATGAAAAGATATAGGGTAACGGATTGGATAAGAAAACATGACCCATATATCTACTGACTATAAGAAACACACCTCAGAAATAAAGACATATACAAACTGAGGGTGAAGGGATGGAAAATGGTTTTTCAGGCAAATGGAAATGAAAAAAAAAGCTGGGGTAGCAATACTTATATCTGACTAATTAGATCTCAAAGTGAAGAACATAACAATATATATGGAATATATGGAAAGCAATCCAACAAGAAGACATAAATCTGGTAAACATATATGCACCCAATACATGAGCACCCAAATACATAAAATAACTCGTAGAGGATATAAAGGGATAGATTGACAGCAATACAATCATAGTAGGAGACTTTAATACCTCACTATCACCATTGGACAAATACGCTAAAGAAAAAATCAGCAAAGAAACATCAATCCTAAATGACTCACTAGATCAGATGGAACTGAAACCTTCAGAACATTTCACCCCAAAGCCACAAAATATATATTCTTTTCAAGTGCACATAGGTCACTTTAAAAGATAAACCATATGTTGGGTAATAGGCAAAGTCTCTTCAAATTCAAGTAGATAGAAATCATATCAAGCATCTTCTCAGATCACAGTGGCATAATACTGGAAATCAAGTACAATAAAAACAATCCAAAGAAATCAAATATATGGAGACTAAACAGCATGCTATTAAACAATGACTGAGTTACCACAGAGATCAAAGAAGAAAAAAAAAAAAACAACCATCATGGCAACAAATGACAATGAAAACACAACAATCCAAAATCTATGGACACAGTGAAAGCAGTCTTGAGAGCCAAGTTCATAGCTCTACAAGCCCAGGGACAGATGGCTACACAGGAGAGTTATACCAAACATTCAAGGAAGAATTAAAACCTATCCTTCTCAAACTATTCCAAAAAATTCAAGAAGAAAGAACACTTTCAAGCACGTTCAATGAAGCCAGCATTACCCTAATACCAAAACCAGATAAGGACAATACAATGAAAGAGAATTACAGGCCAATATCTCTCATGAACATAGATGCCAAAATCCTCAACAAAATTCTAGCAAATCTAATTCAGCAGTATATCAGAGAGATCATACACCATGACCAAGTAGGATTTATCCCAGGAATGCAAGGATGGAACAATATCCTCAGGTCAATAAACATGGTAAATCTTATAAAAATCACATAGTCATATAAATTGATGCAGAAAAAGCATTTGACAAAATCCAACACCCTTTCTTGATAAAAATTGTCAACAAGGTGGGAATAGAAGGATCATAGCTCAACATAATAAAGGCCAAATATAATAAACCCACAGTTAACATCATACTCAAAGGGCAAAAACTAAAACCATTTCCCCTAAGTACTATGTCCTGTTCAGCATAGTATTGGAAGTATTAGCCATTGCAATTAGACAAGAAGAAATAAAAGGCATCCAAATTGGAAAAGAAGAATTATAGCTGTCCTTATTTGCAGATGACATAATACCATACCTAAAACAACCCAAAAGACTCCATCCAAAAATAATAGACTTAATAAATGAATTTGGCAATGTAGCAGGATACAAAATAAATGCCAAGAAATCTATGGCATTTCTATACACTAATAGTGAAATTACAGAAAGAGAGACTAAAAAAGCAATCCCATTTACCATCGCACCAAAAAAATTAAAATACCTAGGATAAACTTAACTAAGGAGATAAAATATCTATATGCAGAAAACTACAGTACACTGAGAAAAGAGATAGAGGGTGATACAAACAGATGGAAGAACATACTAGGCTCATGGATTGGGAGAATCAATATCATTAAAATGTCCATACTACCCAAAGCAATCTATTGATTCAATGCACTCCCTATTAAAATACCAACGACATATCTCACAGACCTAGAAAGAACTCTCCAAAGATTCATCTGGAACAAAAAAGACCCTGGATAGCCACAGCAATCCTGAGAAAGAAAAATAAAATAGGTGGAATATCAATGCCAGATTTCAAGCTGTATTTCAAAGCCACTGTTCTCAAAACAGCCTGGTACTGGCACAAAAACAGACTTACAGACTAATGGAATAGAATAGAGAATCCAGATATCAACCCAAACCACTAAACTCAATTAATATTTGACAAAGAAGCATGAGTATACAATGGAGTAAAAACATTCTCTTTAATAAGTGTTGTTGGGAAAATTGGTCAGATATATGCAAAAAAATGAAGCTAGACCATCAGCTTACACCATACACAAAAATAAACTCAAAATGAACACAGGAACTTAAACATAAAAAATACTAGAGTAATCCACAGGCAGCACAATCTCAGTCATATGCCAAAGGAACTTCTTCAGATACTACCCAAAGGCAATGGAAGCTAAAGAGAAAATAAATAAATGGGATTACATTAAAATAAAAAAGCTTTTTCACAACAAAAATACCATCAACAAAACAACAAGAAAGCCCACTGTATGGGAGAACATATTTGCAAATGTTATCACTGATAAAGGTTTAATCTCCAACATCTACAGGCAACTTATACAACTTAATAAAAAGAAGATAAATGATCCAATTAAAAAAAAATGGTCAATGGACCTAAATAGTATCTTTTAGAAAGAAGACAGAAGGAAGGTCAAGAGACACATGAAAACATGCTCAAAGTCATTAATTATCCAACAGATGCAAACCAAGACTACAATGTGATACCATCTCACACCTGTCAGAATGGCAATCATCAGCAAATCAAGAAATGACAAGTGTTGGCAAGGATGCAGAGAAAAAGGAACCCTCATGCACTGCTGGTGGGAACACAGACTGCTGCAACCACTGTGGAGGACATTATGGAGTTTCCTCAAAAAACTAAAAATGGAACTCCCATTTGACTCAGCAATCCCACTCCTAGGAATACATCCTAAGAAACTAGAAACACCAATCAAAAAGGTTATATGCATCCCTATGTTCACAGCAGCAAAATTTACAATAGGTAAGATTTGGAAATAGTCTAGGTGCCCATCAGCAGATGACTGGATCAGAAAACTATGCTACATTTACACAATGGAATACTATGCTGCCATAAAAAGGAAGGAATTCTTACCATTTGCAGCAACTGGATGGAACTGGAAAGCATTATGCTAAGTGAAATAAACCAGTCAATGAAAGAAAAATACCACATGATCTCACTCATTTATGGATCACAAAGAATATTATAAACTGATGAACAAAAAGATAGATACAGAGGCAATAAAGCATCAAACAGACTGTCAAATTACAGTAGGAAGGTTAGGGAGAGGTGGGATAGATAAGAGATCAACTGAAGCACTTGTATGCATTTATATAAGAATAACCAATGGACGCAAGACACTGGGGGGTTAGGGCATGCATGGCAATGGGGGGTGGACAATGGGAAGACATGTACACATGTAATATAGTAATAAAAAAGAAAAATTAAAAAAATAATAAAAATCAATTTCCAATTAGGAAAAAGAAAAGAAAATTTGAGTATTAAAACATGGGGAAAATATATGGCAAGTATGAACCAAATGAAATCTGGCATAATTATATTCAACTAGAGGTCCAATACACAAAATTTGGGCAGGGAGTGGGAGGTGTCCTTCAGCCTGGTAGTATGACATCCCTTTCACATGCCGGGCTTCTTCTCTCCTAATCTTCTGCCTGCTCATTCCTTACCGCTTGGCTCACCACTCCTTAAAACTGCCACAAAAGTGGTAAAGGCTCCAGTCACCACAGCTGTGGGAGCACACTGACCACCAGGGGCAGCTCCTGCGTTGTGCATATGCCCCCTGTGGTCAGTTCCTGGTCATTCTGGTTGTTCCACTGTAAGGGCCACTGGGTTTTTATTATATAGATAAGTGAAAAAAGACTTTTGGTAAAAAATAAAGTTAGGGATAGAAAGGGTCTTTGTATAATGATAAAATAAATTAAAACAGGAGACTAAACTTGCAGATACATATCAAAATAATCTCCACAAAAATATATTTCTAGTAGACTAAAGAATTAATTTTCAAAGGCAATGTAAAATATTTGGAAGTATATGTATCTTTGGAGAATGAAGGCTATCTTTTTGTTGTTGTTATTAAAAAATATGGAATACTTCATGAATTTGTGTGTCATCCTTGCGCAGAGGCCATGCTAATCTTGTCTGTTTCCTTCCAATTTTAGTATATGTGCTGCCAAAGAAAGCACAGGGAAGGCTATCTTAAATAAGTCACAAAGTGCTAAACAAACAAACAAACAAAAACATATTTGACAAAATTAAATTAATAACTTTTTATCAAAAATATCATAGGGGAAATAAAAACATGCCACAGACTCTAAGAAGATAGTTGTAACATATACCATTTGTCAATCAAGATGTAGCACAATGAATTATTTATATTTGTACAATAGAAAACTAGTCAGTTGTAAAAATAAGTAAGGTCTACTTCTTATAACAAGGTTGAATTAAAAATAAGAATACTGTTGAGTGAAGAAAGCCAGTACCACAAAAACTGTGTACAATATAACACACTTTTATTAAAATTAAACTAAATAATGCATTGTTTAACAGTATATACTTAGGAAACAAAGAGTTATAAAAACACAATTTAGAATAATAGTTATTCCAATGGTTGAGGAAAGACAGAGAAGGAGAAAACAGTGATTGCATCAATAATAATAATAGCTTAAATAAAATGGGAGAAGTTTAATGAGTTGTTAGTGGTCTGCTATATGTTTTACCTATATTCTTTGTATGCATAAAACATTACATATTGAAAAAATAAATGCATCCAAAATGGGTCAGCACTATTTGCAACTTATCAAAATTAATTAAATTAAATTCAAAATAATAAAAAAATGGCTACAGAACTTTACATTTCAAAAGTCTAGTTAATCTTTTGAAAAATGAATTCAGTTAATAATTCCGGGTAGAAACTCTATATATGAAAAGTATTATATAAGTCGAGATGGAATGAGAGAGAGAGAAAAAAGAGAATACCATCCACTGTATTTTTGATATGATAAATCATGCTTTTGGTATTATTTTTATCCCAACTGCTTCCCTAAAATGATAAGGAAGGAAGTTAGTTGGATTAGAAGCATTTTTGGCATTTGCTATTCTGAATGTATTTTCCATCTTGAAGTCACTGTGCGTGAAGCCAGGAGCAATTACTTTTCAAGTGGATACAGTGTCACCACTTTTCAAGGTGTCATTGTCCTGCATTTCATCAGAACTGCTTGAGCCAGCAAGAGAGTCACAAGCCAGGTATTATAAATAAATAGGGAATTGGAATTTTTTTCATCTGCAAATCAAGGAAATGAAAAATTGAGTTCTGACAGAAGAGGCACCTCCCTCTTTCTAAAAAGAGCTTGTATTCCAACTGTTCTAGTGTAGTTCAAAGAAAGTCTCATATTGGCAGTTCAAACACCTTTTTTTTTTTAAAGTGTTTTCTATCTTTCCAATTAAGTTCATTCTATAGCAAAACAATGGATTAACCATTTGCCAGTTAATTTGTTTTTCTTCTTCCTGGCAATCTTGATGAATAGGCAGTTGTCTGAAGCGAATGGCTGCTCAGCCAGGTGTTTCTCAGGTATGTAGGTGCCTGAATGCTGACACATAGCATTGCTTAGATTCATATGCTTCTGGGGAATTCAAATGATTTTTGAGTAATTTACTTGTTTAGAAATTAGTTATCTTTTACCTCACCTCTATCTTGACCCAAGCAAATTTGACTTTATGGGTAATTTTTTTATTATCCTATCTAATAAAGAGGGAATATGCTAATTGACCCTCATGCCATCACAAAGATGGCGGCACTCACAGCCAATAAGGAGGGAATATGTAATTGATTGCCATGTCCTAAAAGATGGTGGTACAGTCACAGGATGGGGGTGCCCAGTCCCCTCAGCCCTGCCAGGGTGGCAGGTGTGCAGCAAGGCTGGGTACTCCCCCAGATGGGCCCGGCCACTCTGCATCAGCATTCTGAGTCCCCCAGTTTCCTCAGCTCCCTGCTGCTCAGGTCTGGCCTGAGTTACAGGCAAGCCTTAAATGGTGGCTGACCAGCTGATGCCTGAGATGCAGGCAAACCTTGGACGTTGGCTGCCCAGCTGCACAGGGCCACATGAGGCTTAGGTAACCAGGCCTGGCCGAAGTTTGCACTGCCAGCAGTGGCAGCAGCAGAAGTGTAATGAAGGTGTTGCCTTCCCCTGATCTCCAGGTCACCTCCTGCTCCTAAGGGCTCTTGGACTGTGAAAGAGAGCAGGCCTGGCTGAGGTATCCCCCATGCATGGCCTCTAGTCTTATTTAATAAAAGAGTAATACAGTGGTACCTCGAGATACGAGTGCCCTAACATACGAGATTTTTGAGATACGAGCCATTGAGTGGGCGATTTTTGCTTTGAAATACGAGCAACAGTTGAGATACGAGTAATCACTCAGATTGGCTGGCTGCACATAACCCACCAGTTTACCACGACTCGAGCGTCTCATCGTTTCCCACGCCTCAAGGTTACGAAATGAATTAAACTCATATCTTGAGGTACCACTGTATGCAGATTGATCATCACTCCAACACACAAGATGACTGCCCCCATGTGGTCACAAGATCCTGGCCCCATGTGGACACAAAATGGCCATCACAAGATGGCCAGCAGGGGAGGGCAGTTGGTAGGAACCAGGCCTGCAGGAGAGGGCAGGTAGGGGCAATCAGGCTGGCAGGGGAGTGGTTAGGGGGTGATAAGGTGGCAGGCAGAAGCAATTAGGGGCAATCAGGAAGGAAGGCAGGTAAGCAGTTGGGGGGCAGCAGTCCTGGATTATGAGAGGGATGTCTGACTGCCCTTTTAGGCCTGATCCTGGGGTCCCAGTTTGAAGAGGGAGCAGGTTGGGCTGAAGGACAAGCTCCCCTGTGCACAAATTTCGTTCACCAGGCTTCTAATACATATATAAAATGTACAACTTGGTGATTTGATATACATATGAAGATGAGGTAAAGGTATGTTTACAGTTGTTCATATGGAAAATAAATAAGCTAATTATATATAATAAAATATTAATATGCAAATAGACTGAATGGTAGAACAACTGAACAATTAGTTGCTATGACAGGCACCAACTACCAGGTGACACGCGCAAAATATGGTGGGTGCTGGCCGTGACAGGACAGTGGAGCAGATGAGCGAGGATGCCAGATCAAAGTGGGGTGCTGGTTGCTGTCATTGGGGTGAGCTTGTTTGCTCTCACACACCACAGTCCCACCCAGCGCTTTCACCTGCTGCCAATGCTGGAGCTACTTCTCACACCCACTGCTGGTGCTGGCTTCAATTGCTCTGTGCCATTAGCAGGTGCAACCTGGCGCCATCAGCGTGTGGAACTGGCAGCAACAGGAGTGGAGCTCCCAGCAGACAGGGGATTGTGAGCTGTGGTTGGAGGGGCCAGATGGAGGGTGTAGGATGGGCCAAGACCCACCCCTGTGCCCACCAAAGCCTCACAGCCCACAATGCCTTTCAAGGTGCACAAATTCATGCACTGGGCCTCTAGTAAATAATAATACAAGAATAAACCTCGGCACTCACAGCTGTAAATCTACTTTTGCCCCACCCTGCACATTGTGTAATAATCTTCACAATAAAACTAATTAACATATCCATTATTTCATACATCACTTTTTTTCTTTTGGTAGTGACAGCACTTAGTATTAGCCTTCTTTGTAAATTTCAAGTACCCAGTACCATATTGTTACTTACAATCTCCATGCTATGCATTAGATCTCTGGAACTTACTGGTTTGCAAAACTGAAACTTGATTGGCATTTCCCCATTTTCTTTTTCTTCTGGCCCCTGGTAACCACCATTCTGCCTTCTGCTTCTATGAATTTGACTATTTTAGATTTCATATATAGGTAAGATTATATAGTATTTATCTTCTGTGTCTGGCTTATTTCAATTAGCACCATGTCATCCAAGTCCATCCATGTTGTCACAAATGGCATAGTGTCCTTCTATTTAAGGCTGGATAATATTCTATTGTATGTATATAGCACATTTTCTTTTTCCATTCATCTATCAATAGACATTAGTTTGTTCCCATATCTTAGTTATTATGATTAATGCTGCAATGAACATAAGAGTACCTCTTTGAGATACTCATTTTATCTCCTCTAGGTGTATACTCAGAAATGGGATTGCTGGATTATCTGGTAGTTTTATTTTTGACTAGAAGCCTGGTGCACGATATTCATGGACGGATAGGGTCCCTAGGCCTGGCTTGTGATCAGAGCCTATCTGTAGGGTGACCAGTGGGGTGGTTGGGGGCCTACTGCCTGCTTGCCGGCACCACCCCCTACAAGGGCTGCCAGTTGCCTCCTCTGCATGGTGACCTGTGGGAGGATTAGGCAACTCTCCCACCCCCGATGGCACCAATCTTGGCTAACCTGGCGCCTAGGAGCTGAGGGAAGCTCCTACATAGAGCTTCTTCCCCCTGGTGGTCAGTGGGCATTACAGCAACTGGTTGTTCCACCAATCATTCTGCCATTATGTCAATTTGCATATCAGACTTTTGTTACATAGGATGTTTGAGAAGCCTCCATATTATTTTCCCATAAAAGCTGTGCCAATTTATATCCCCACCAATAGTGTACTAGGATTCCTTTTTCTCCATACTCTCACCAACACTTGTTAGTTTTTGTTTTTTAAGTAATAGTCCCCTCTTAATAGGTTTGAGGTGTTATTTCATTGTGAATTTGATTTCCATTTCTCTTATGATTAGTGATGTTGAGCACTTTTTCACATACTTCTTGGCTATTTATGTCTTTAGTAGAGGCCTGGTGCATGAAATTCATGCATGGGAGTCATGTCCCTCAGCCCAGCCTATACCCTCATCAATCTGGGACCCCTTGAGGAATGTCTGACCCCCTTGAGAGATCAGGCCTAAATGAGCAGTCAGACATCACTCTCACAATCCAGGACTGCTGGCTCTAAATTGCTCACCTGCCTCTGCCTGATTGGCCCTAAGCCCTTCTTCCTGCCAGTTTGATCACTCCTTAACTACTCCCCTGCCAGCCTGATTAACACCTAACAGCTCCCTGGCCTGCCCGATTGCTCCTAACTGCCCTCCCCAGCAGTCTGGTCACCCCTAACTGTCCTCTCCTGCAGGTCTGGTTACCCCCAACTGCCTTCCCTTGCTGGCCTGGTCACCCCTAACTGCCCTCCTCTTCTGCCTGGTCACCCCCAATTGCCCTCCTGTACTGGTCTGGTCACCCCTAACGGTCCACAACTGCCCTCCCCTGCAGGCCATCTTGTGCCACCATCTTGTGTCCACATGGGGCAGCCATCTTTAACCACATGGGGGAAGCCATCTTGTGTCTTGGAGTGATGGTCAATTTGTATATTATTCTTTTATTAGATAATATTAGAAAAATTTTCAGGTCCTTTGCCTATTTTTAAATCAGATTATTTATGTGTGTGTGTGTTTCTATTGAACTGTATGATCAATTTCTTATATATTTTTTACATTAACCCCTTATCAGATATATGCTTACAAATACTTTCTCCCATTCTGTAGGTTGCTTTTTCATTCTGTCAATTGTGTTAGCTGTGCAGAAGATTTTTATTTTGATATAGTTCTAGTTCTAGTGTTTATTTTTGCTTCTGTTGCCTGTGCATTTGGTGTTATATCTAAAAATCCATCGTCAAGACCAATGTCAAGGAGCTTTTCCTCAGGAGTATTTTTTGACATATGACACTAAAAAAATATTCATAGCACCTAAAAATGCCAAATTCCCAGTGAGTCTCAAATAAAATAAAATAAAATTTAAAAAGCTGTCTTTAATGCATCAGCTATTTTTCCATATGAATTTAATAGCTTTAAGAAAATTACAGTTCTATTTATTTTTATTGATTTTAGATGAAATATTGTGTTCAAAATGAGTACATAAAATAGACAATTCTTGAACCACACATGTGCATTTTTGTGAAAGTTAAACATACATAACTGGCGTACTTTACACACACATACACACACACACACACACACACACACACACAAACAAACAAAAAAACTGCACACCACTTAATCTATTTAAAATTTGTTCCTAGCTTCTAAATCCCCCAGGCCTTGGGGAAATAAAACCAAAACCATAGCCATATAATTGCATAGATCCAACTGTGTCATATTAACCCAGTCAATTCTTGAGCTAATTCATGGGCCATGTGTCCACAAAACGTCAGTGTATTTAAGATTTATAATTAAATTTTATTTTTTTCTGCCTTGTTTAAGGATCCATGAAGTGTATGGTTATCATACAAATTCTTATGGATGGACTGACCCACCTTTCCTTAATCAAGCTTTTTTTTTTTTTTATTATGTCACCAGTTTATAGCAAAGAATTTGGCCTTGTTTTCTAAAAAGACATTTCAGCTTTAAACACAAGATATTAAAAGAAAAATCCTGACAGTGCATTTGAGGAAGTTCCCTGAATTTCTCCCTGTTCCTGAGGGGAAACATTTTAAAAATTAAATTTCTATCCATGAATATCTGTGATTTAAAAATACACACTAAGGAACACTGTCTATAAGCCTGGAATAGTGAAAGGATAAAAGACTATGTTAGTCTAGCTCCTCTAAGAAACAGATGCCAAGACAGGATTAAACACAAAGGGTAGGATTTGTTTGAGGGGTGGGGCATGTGAAAAAGCATGAGGATGGAGCTGGAAAAAGCTGGGAGAACTCAGGGTACGGTGCACATCTAACCTGGAGTGAAAATGAGCATGAAGGAAGACAAGATGAAAACATTAAAGTTTCCTAGACCATTTGACATCTACATTTCAGCAAGGCCTTGAGCCAAAACCAGTCACCAGAGGAGTCCAGTGTAGGGGACTTGCCCTAGAATGAGCTATGGTATGCTTCGTCATTGGCTGGGAG
Source organism: Lasiurus cinereus (assembly GCA_011751065.1). Classification (NCBI taxonomy): domain Eukaryota; kingdom Metazoa; phylum Chordata; class Mammalia; order Chiroptera; family Vespertilionidae; genus Lasiurus; species Lasiurus cinereus. Next base: position 21,813,381 of record JAAGEH010000006.1, on the reverse strand, counting down.
CAGCTCACAGGAGGTACGGTCTCAGAGCCAACACAGGAATGAATTGTAGAGCTCAGTGACTAGGCCCTGGGATTTCATTCTCATGCCATTACTATCTTTATATGTCTTATAATTATTTGTTAAAGATGGGAATGTTGCATGAGGTTCATAGGCATTGAGTGTGAAGTTTTATGTTAATCTAGCTAAGAGTTGTTCTATGTATGATGTTTGCCCTTCCTATATGTATGAAAGACCTTAAGTTTCTCTGGTGTCCTTGTTTTTGTCTCCCTTTGACTTCGAGTTTCCCTGAGTGTACCTGTTATCTCTTTCAGCTGTAATCTACTATCCACTGTTGTATAACTATGATAAATATAAAATCCAGGAGCTGCATTGATGTTGCTATAAATTATGGCAGAGGGGATGTGATCTTTAATGTTATAGCTAAATCTCAGTCTTTTAGTGTGTCCATGCCTCTGGGACAGGACTTGCACAGAACTTTTATTTTATTTCTGACCCCTTCTTGCATCCTACTCCTTGCATCTTTGCTCAATTTTCCCTAAGCCCCATTTCCTGTTGATAATATTGCTCCCCTGTTAGGTGAGACAGAAAGGCTACAGGAGATCAAATGTCAGGAATGCTTTTCTGGTAGATGATGGGACAATGCTCTGGCAAAGTCTTTTACCCTGGAACACAGGCCTTCATCATAGAGAGGGTTTTGGGCATGTTTCAAAGTGATTATTCTTCCTCTTCTAGCCAGACTATGGTAGGTCGGGGGTGGGGGGAGGGGTTCTGTCTTAGATCTTCACTGTGAGAACCTAGTGGGGTTCCTGGAAATAAAGTCCAGAAGTGTGTGAACTCCTAACACTTGCCTTCTGTATTCACCTCTCAAACAGGGATTAGACCTGAAACCCAGGTCTATAAATTGTGGTAGAGGTATGTGTCCTGACTGGGCCTGCAACCTTTTAGTGAATGGGACAATGGTTCAACCCACTGAGCAACACTACCATGGCTATATTTTTATTTTAGTCATTGTAATCATTGTATAGTGGTATTTTATCAAAATGTACGGTCTTGCTGGAAGCGGTTTGGCTCAGTGGATAGAGTGTCGGCCTGCAGACTGAAAGGTCCCAGGTTCGATTCCGGTCAAGGGCACATACCTTGGTTGTGGGAATATCCCCTGTGGGGGGCATGCAGAAGGCAGCTGATCGATGTCTCTCTCTCATCGATGTTTCTAACTTTCTATCCCTCTCCCTTCCTCTCTGTAATAAATCAACAAAATATATTTTTTTAAAAAGTATAAAATATATATGGGAAATTTTATCAAGTACAATGATAAGTGAAATTAATACTAAAAATTCAGAAAATCTAATTTTCAGAAATCTATTAATAGATTAGCTATGTTACTAAGTCAATTTATAAAAAGTTAAAATTATTTTAGTACATTTAAAAAAAGAACAATTATTTCAATACATTTAAAAAGGGCAATTCAATTATCTAAGGAACAAATAGTTTTGATAATATAGAAATAGAATTATTTTTATTAAAACATAATTTACATGTATTTACGTGTGTATATATAGATAAGTTTATATGTGTATTTATAGCACATAATAATAACCAGCATCATAATTAATGTTGAAACACTAGGCACTTTCTCCTTTGAACTAGGAACAAAAGAAGTACAATTGCAGTCATTGCTATTCTTTATAATTGTTCTGAAAATATAAAGGATATAAATACTAAAAGTAGGAAGATTATTATTCTTATTTGCAAATTATGTGATTATACATTCAGGCAACTTTAAGTAAAGCAACAACAATTAGAATTAGTGGGAGAATTTAGTAGATTTAGTAGCATGGTCAATCACAAAATAAGTAGCCAAGTACAGTTTTCTTATGTAATAATTAGAAGCCCGTTGCATGATATTAATGCAAGAATAGACCTTCCTTCCCCCGGCTTCACTCCCAGTCGCCCGGGAGCCGGCAAGTCCTCGCTTCTGTCTGGAACACCAGTCCTGTAGCTCCCTCTGCTGCCCCCTTTCCCCTCATAGCAGATATCCCACCCCACCTGGCTGCTTCATGCCTGTGTATGCAAATTAACTTACATCTTTGTTGAGTTAATTTGCATACTCACTCTGATTGGCTGTGAGCATAGCAGAGTGTTGTTTAATTTGCATGTTTCTCCTTTATTAGGTAAGATACTAGAGGCCTGGTGCACAAATCCATGCACCAGTGGGGTCTTTCTGCCTGGCCTGAGGAATCAGGCTGAAACCAGCTCTCTGACATCCCCTGAGTAATAATGTGACTTGTGAGAGGGTACAGGTCAGGCCAAGGGACTCCACCAGTGCACAATTGGGGCTGGAGAGGGATATGGGAGGTTGGCCAGCCAAGGAGAAACTATGGAAGGGCTCCACAGCTGTACCCCAACAGCAAGCTAGCCTACTGGTTGGAGCATCTGCCCCCTGGTGATCAGTACACATCATAGCAACTGGTCAACTAGTCGACTGTCTGTCCCTTGGTGGTCAGTGCATGTCATAGTGAACAGTTTAGCGGCCTTAGCATATCATTAGCATATTATGCTTTCATTGGTTGAATAGCAGCCTGATGACTGGACACTTAACATATTAGGCTTTTATTATATAGGATCACTTTAGAAGTTGTATTATAGGAAAAAATTGCATTCACAATAGTAATATTGTAAATACTAACATTATTTCACAAATATAGAATAATAACAATGAATATTATAATAAACACATATGTATTATATAAAATATAACTTATATAAGAACTTAGAATACTTGAAGAGATGGATAACTATGTCTTCTGAGGACAGAAACAAAATATTGAAAATTAGCCACTTGTCCTAAAATAACGTTTGAATTCGTTTTATAAAACAAGTACAATTTTGTTTTCCTTTCTTTTAAGAATTAATAATAATTATGCTAATATTTATTTAAATATTAATATACAGAATTGGCTAGAGAAAACCTGACAATAGAAGAAGCATAAACAGCCCTAACTGGTTTGGCTCAATTGGCCTGCAGACTGAAGGGTTCCAGGTTTGATTTCAGTCAAGGGCATGTATCTTGGTTGTGGGCATATCCCCGTAGAAGATGTGTAGGAATCAGCTGATTGATGTTTCTCTCTCATCTCATCAATGTTTCTAATTCTCTATTCCTCTCCCTCCCTCTCTGTAAAAATCAATAAAATATTTTTAAAAAGGAAGCATAAACAATTTGGTTTACCAAATATTAAAATCGAGTGACATCACAAAAGATGGCAGAATACAAAGCTTTGGGAACTAATCTTTCAAAACAACTATTGAACTGGCAAGAACTATTACAATAAAACATTGTTGAGCTCTAGAGTCTAATTAAATTCTTTTAGTGTTCAAGAAAGTGCTTGATGAATAAAAACTTGTATGTGAATGTGAATGTTAATAGCAACATTATTCACAATAGCCTAAAAGTAGAAATAACCCAAATTTCCATTGATGGATGAACAAATAAATATAATATTATTCAGCTACAAAAAGAAAAAGGACTGATATGTGCCACAAGTTGGATAAGCTTTAAAATTATTATGCTAAGTGAAAGAAAACAGATATAAAAGTGCTATATTGTCTGACTCCTTTTTAATGAAATATTACAAACCCATAATTACAGAAAGAAGATTGTGGTTGCCAGATGATAAGTAGTATATAAAATGGAGCCTGGTTTAAAAAAAAAGATGATAACTTTTTTATATTGGGATTCATGGTATGTTACAGTTTACTGTTTTTCCCAAAGTATGAGTGTCATTATTGAATTGAGAGCAATACCTCACAAACTTTTTTAATTGGATTGAACCAAGGCCAAAATTGGACTATAGGCAGTCAATACTAAACTTTCCTTGGACTGTTTGAACATGTACATTACAACTGCTAATTTCCTCTATTTCTAACTTTAGTCAGTAAGACAATGATGGAAGAAGGACCTTTTGTGTAGTGGGCATGGCAGCGAGGGGCTGGAAAGATAAAAGATGATAGGCCAGAAGTACTGCCAACCTTAATGCATGGGTAGTTCTTTTACCTCCTCACACTAAAGAATCCACTCTACCAGTTTCTCTCACTTCCTTCCAAGTTTCTCCTAAAGGTAGCATTCAATAAATTATCTGTACATGAATCCTCATTTCAGGCTCTCCTTCTAGTAAAGCTTATTCAAGACCCTGTATACCTACATATCCTTGAACTTCTTTGGTCTTCCCTATATTCCTGGGGGAATGAGTGCTTTAGTCCTGAAGTATGTCAGTAGATATACTAACAGTCTATTAGCCAGAGCAAGTCACATGATCAAGACTAACATCAAAGGGGTCTGGATGGACTCCCTGTCCATAGAAGAAAACAGAGAGAAAAATCATTGCTGGATGATAAACTAATTAATAAGAGAATTATTAATAAATTGTGACCATTTTATTTAACCAAATACAGTTTTTAATTCATGTATTAAAAGATCTGGGGTATCATACCAAATTTAACTGATTGGCTAAGGATCTTTTTTAAACACATGTATTGCCATCACTGGAAGAAATCTGGCAAGTAAATTATTCTACATCTTCTACTCCTGAACAGGCAGAATTCATTCTTTATAAAATGACAGCTATCTGGAAGGCTCTCCCATTAATTCAGCTCTGTCCCTACACTAAGGAAAGATTAAAGCTCTTTTGCCAATAGATTAATAATTCTTTATTCAATCAGTTGGACTCCTGGTCACCTTTCTATGAATTATATTAATTTTAGTAAAATTTATTGAACTATAATCTTAACCCAGCCAAGAAACAGAATATTACTAGCATGGCAGAAGCCCCCTCACTCTCCTTTCTAGACTCTTTGCTCCAAGGGTAACTACAACCCTGACTTTGATTAACATAGATTAATTTTGCTTATTTCTGTCCTTTAGATAAATGGAGTCATGCAATATGTACGCTTGTGTCTTGCTTCATTCACCTAACAGTATGTTTCTGAGATTCACCCATATTTTTCATACAGTTAGTACAAAGCATTGCTTCTTATTCTGTGTAGTATTTATTTATTTCTTTATTTACCTATTGTACTGATAATTAACAACTTGGAAGCTTTTAGTTCGGGGCTATTAGGAGGAATAAGGCTGCTATGAACATTCTGCTACATGACTTTTGTTGAACCTATGAATACATTTCATTTGGGTGTACACCCATGAGTAAAGTTGCTGCGTCACAGAATTTTATATGCTCATATTTAGTTATACTTTTAGCTCCTATTTTAAGAGTTTTATTGAAGAGTGGTATAGACTTAGTCATAAGCGCATTTAGCTACATTTCATTTATAAAATTGTGATTTTCCACTTTAAAAAGTCACAAACCTATTTCTCTCTGGGCCTACGCTGTTGTTTGGTTGCAAATTGGGCAGTTTTGAAAAGTTTGCTAACTTTTTTTTAATCTCTCTGGGGCTATATTCAGTGTATTACTCATAGACTGGAAAGAGATGGAGGTTCTTGCCACCAACACTGTCATGTACAGGGTAAATGTCCCACCACGCCATTATCCAGCATTCTCCTGGGAAAGGATAATGGGTCTGGAAAATGATTATCCTTTTAGAGTCCCAGTAGCAGAGTCATTTATCATTGAGAGTCCCACAGAGAAGGACAGGCCTTGTTCAAGGGCTATGCTAAATGAGGTGAGTGTTCTGCCAGGCAGGAGGCGGCACTGCCTTCCTCCTTGTTTGCATGACTGCCTCACTGTGGAGAGAGGCAGTCTTGGAACTGTAGGATGACAGATCCTCAGGGGAAAGATAAAGGCAGACAAAGATATAGAGAAAGAAACCCTGCTCCCCTTCCCCTCCTCCCCCAGTTCTCTGAAAAGTCATGGCTCCTCATTTATTATGGCTCCAAGGTAAAGTACCTGCCCACTGAAAAGGTAAAAGTAGTGTTTTGCTTAGCATTTGATTTTTGGTTACAACCAATACGTTTATTCAAGAGAAACTAAAATAGAGAGAAAAAAATGCTGAGTTGAAGCTCTCCCTCCAAAGGGCTTACCTCTCAGATAGATCTGTCCAATAGACAAATGAATGCACAGAGGGAAACTGCATCACAACACCTTCTTTAACAACAGGTTGAATTTTTATGCTCTTTCCTATCTGTCTTTGCCCCTTGGTGAACACAAAAGCCATCTGAAAAGCTTCTTTCACAATTCCACTTTGGTGGAAAAGACATGGAAAACATGCAAAAGACAATATGAAGATAAGATACAAATTACAAGTCAAATGATTCATATGAAGATGAGTGAGTGAATATGTTTGACTTTACAAATTATATCAACAGAGGTAGCTAATCTGGCATTGAAGTAGCCTGATGTCATAGTTATATCTTAAAATATATGCTTAACAATATGTGTTTAAATATAAATTTAGTTATTCTGCCCTGGTCAGCGTGGCTCAGGTGGTTGGGCATTGTCCCATGCACCAAAAGGTTGCCAGTTTAATTCCTCATCAAGGAACATGCCCAGGTTGTGGGCACAAATCAACAATAGGGGTTTTCCATTCTCACACTGATGTTTCTTTCTCTCCCTCTCATTTCTTCTCTCTCCTTCTCTCTTCCTCCATGTCTAAAAATCAATAAAATATTTTAAAAGTTTAGTTATGCTTTTTAATATATTTAGTTTTTGATCCCAATGAAAAATTGACTCTCAAGGAGTAGCAGGCAGGGCTCCAGAAGGAATCCCATGCTCATTCAAATAGTTAAAGGAATATGTTTATAAAACTACTAGCAGGGTTAAGGGTAACCAACAGAAATTGTGAAGCCCCTGGGACCAGAAATAGGCAGGCGCTGCTTATCACACCCAGGATCGAAGTATCCATCACCCAGCACCCAGGAGCTGTGGCTAGAGGTGAAGAATCTCAGCTAATTTGCAGCAACCTGGCAGGAGAGAGTCAAACCCCACATTACCATTTCCCTTCCATCTTCTACATGGTATCTCCCATGACATAAATCCAACTGGAAGCTCAGGAGCAAGAACCCTATTGATTGGTCCATAAAGGTAAGTTTTCCTTGCCTTCAAGTCGAAAAGGGTAGAGGGAAGGGAGGGAAGGATGGGCAAATATTCATCAGATGGACAAATACAGTTTATCACAAAAGGAAACAAAGCTATTTGTTTAGACCATGTTCTTTTTTAAAGAATGCATACCTATTGTACTGCTATTATTTAATGTTCATTAAACACTTCTACCTCATTAACATTCATTAAATGGTTTCTAATTCTGCAAATTCCTTTTCCCAGCTATGGGAAAAAAAATGGCAGTTGTTGTTTTTTTTTTGTGTGTGTGTGTGTGTTTTTTTCTCCCTCAACTGCTTTTATCTGGTTGACAGAGAAAAACAATTAAACAAATGTTAGAGTTACATAAAAACTTTGAAAAATATCAGAAAGCAGCTTCAAAAGGTGAATACAAAATTTTCTGAAGCATCTGTAATTGTATTAGGATTTTATAGACAAGACACTATCTTCTAGCTCCAAACCTATATTTAAGGGCTAACATAACAGATTGTATCCTGTTCAATCCCAGCTATTGATTTAGGGATTCATAGAACTGTTTATTCTCCCACTAAATAGAAAATATTGTTTACCATAGCAACCTGTGCATTAGCATTCAGCTTCCAGGTTACAAAGCATCTTCCTAAGGAGGACTTACATGAATGTGCAAAGTGAACCCAGGGTTTTAAATCTAATTTTAAGATGGAAGGTTGTTATATTAAGACTCATAAAATAGAGGACAACCCCAGGTGGAGTTCAGCGATTGTCTAAGCATTTTTTTGCAATTATTTAATTGGCATAATTCCCCTGATCCTGGGCATTCTAGTTCTCTTGCACTTCTATAAACCAAAATGGCTGGGAAATAATAAAATATTATGCACAACCCATACCCAGCATAAGAAGCCTGCTGCTCTCTATGGGGAGTTCTGGCTTAGGTTAGCTTCACTCCACTGTTCTTAAATTTATCTTATTTTCTTTTGTTAGAAAAAGGCAAACTCCTGCTCCTGCCACTCAAAGTGAAAATATTTAGACTAATTTTCAATTGTATTTCCCTGATGTCGATCAACTGTCTGATATATTCATGATTGTTTTACCTTATATTGTGAAGTAAGGTAGCATTTCAATTAGGGGAAACATTTTTTACTTGTTCTCATAGTAATGGTCACAGCATCTGTGGCTGAGCTTAAAACTCCTAGAGGGCTGGAAGTCATGATTGTGGATCAATGATCAAGACTGTTTTGGCAGTTTCTCTTTAAAAGTGGCCAGTTAGTTCATAAGAGCATTGTAGCACTGCTGACAGTCAAAGGTACTCCTGAAAAATACCCTTGGGATTGTTAGTGATTTTGATTGCTCTGTTTTAGCTCTAGGACAATTTTAACGCAGTGGAAGACAATGGCTAAACAGAATAAAAAGTGCTCAGGCTAAGATAACCTCAGAAGACCTGGTAGATAATAGGGAGAAGAGTGGTAAACTCAGATGTTACATCCAAGGAAATGTGTAGGAGGAAGATGAGCTGGAAAATGGGATTAAACTTTGGGTCCAGGTAGAAGAGTTTTTTTTTTTTTTTCCATATGTGCTGTGTTCAGAGCACAGCCTGGGCCCCATGAAACAGTCCAAAGACTTGGGTGACAACATTATTCCTGATTAAAGTGGGAAAAATATGCTAAGCTCCCTGCCTATATTTTTATCCTAGATTAGAGGCCAAAATTCACGCACAGGTATAGTCCCTAGACCTGGCTGGAGAGCAGGGCCGATCAGGTTCCCTACCTCCCTGCCTTCCCATCTCCTTCTTCCCTTGCCCTGCCGCCATTGCTGGTTGCCCATCATGTTCCCCGCCACTCCCTGGTAATGATTGCACATCATAGTGAGCGATTGAACTCCCGATCTCCCAGTTGAACTCCCAAGGAGACACTGTGCATATTAGCCACATATATATATACACTTCTCCCAGTTATGACATGGGCTTTGCTTTTAGGTCAAACTCCTGTCTTCCAGCCTTGATGAAAAATGTGAATCTGGGTCTCTGGCAGACATACTATTGCATTACTTTTCATGGAGACTGACTTAGCAATAAGGGGTTCTATTCATTCAAGGTAACCTGTGATGGGTGCTGTCTGTGAGAGAATCAGGAAGGTTCACCCAAATGGACAAGATCGAGTAAGGAGTTGGGATTCCTGGGCTGATTAGACCAATCTTGCACAGTTATCGGTGTTTTGTGGTACAAATAATAAATCAGACAGTTAATGGGTGATTGGAATTTTGCCATTGTTTGAAATATTTTCCACTGTTATCCTTGTTACAGAGTTTTAACCATTTTCTCTGGAGCAATGATGCTCAACTTTGGTAAACACTGATAGTACTCAGAGCGCTAGTAAACCTGAAGATCCAGAGATTCCACTCACAGTGATTCAGTTTGGGATGGTAGCTGAGGATTTGCATTTCTGACAAGCTTCCCAGTGATGCTAACTGAGGGGCACAGTTAGAGAAGCACTGAGGAAGTTGTCTGATAATCAGTGATTGGGCCCAGAAGTGTTTTAACAAGTGTCCAGATATACTGTTGCTTCCCAAACTCTGAGAAAAGCTGTTTTAAACCACTTGTTCTCAACCTTAGCTAAATATTGGAGTCACCTGATGAGTTGTTTAAAGAATGCCAAAGTCTGGGTCTCACCCAACTGGTTCTGTTGAAATTGGACTGAGACACATCCTGACATGGGGATTAAAGTTCCTCAGATGTTCTAATGTGCAGCCAAGGTTAAAAACCAGTTCTTAGACCATACTTTCCTTACTAGGTTGCAAGACTAAACTCTCTACAATTTGTACTTTTCAATGTGTTGCTATGTAAAGAAAAGAGATAGATAAAAATTCTAACATCTGAAAGGAGATAAGCTGTGCTAGTCGTGTGTGAAGTTACCTTAAATACTGTAGGGAGTGTAAGTAATAAAGGACTCAGAAGTATTTGGAGTGACTCAGCTGGAAGAGGTAGAACTTTGGGTAAAGATCAAATTCAATAAATCTGCAGAAGTAAAATCCATTTAGTTATTTCCAAAGGGCCAACTATGCTATTTAAAATGCTCCAATAGAGCATTCAATTCCACAGCTGTCTGTAGCTTTGAGGCCAAATTCTCATTCCTTAAAGTTAGAAAACAGACATAGGAGTACTTCCAAAAGCCATAGGTGCTACTGAGATATTAATTAAGCCCTAAATACTTCAAAGACCCCTGTCCAGTCCGCCTAAATGTATTATTCTTTGTCATCTGATGCAAATATGCTTCCTTTGACCTCCCGTTGGATTGATCCAGACCTCTAAATCTGTATATTATTAACCTGAAAGGATGTCAAAATTTTAAATTTCAGATAATAGACTCCACCAAAGCTAACCCACATCCTTTTGTTATATTCCCAAGATACTGAATTTGTTTTATGTCTTTAAGAAATAGGAATGTAATAGGGATATGTTGAACAAAAATAAGATTCCTTTTATTTGGTAAATGAACCTTAACATTTAGGCACAAAATGGGAGTATGAAGCCTTCAGAGCACTGGATGAAGAATCAGAAACACAGGCTCCTCATTCTTTAACTAATCTAAGCCTTAGTTGCATTAACTGTCAAATGACCATAATTTCTCATGTTCCATATGATTTTTATACTGTAAAAGGGTCTTACCAGAAAAGGGGGATCTGGGCAAACTATGTTATCACAATCAACTGCAAATCTATTGGGCTAGTTTTCAAACTTTCAACTGAAATACTAAGTGGATCATTGCCTCTGCAATGACACAGCTTCAATTCTCCTCCCCACTTCCTGCTGTGTAATGGCGGTTCTTTTTCATTGATATGAGACTGGAAAAAGCAAGCCATATTCTCCATCTCATTCCTCTTTGGATGATAGCAAATAAACTATTTTTTCCTATGATCTGCTTCCAAATCACTCTCACCAGCTGTGAATCTCCCATTCTCAGAAAGTTATCAGTTGAATCATTTCCCTCTGTTGCTTTGTACTTAGCTATCTTTTTGAAATGAAGTTCCATTTCCTTTGGTGGTTTCAGGAAAATGTAAGCTATTTCAAGGCCTATTTCTGTATCTTTATGTTTGGAATGAGGTTGTGGTAGAGGATTGACTTCTCTAATTTGCTGGTAAAATGACAAATATTATAAAGACCTTTGTTCAGTCCTTCTAAGCAGATTGATATTTGCTAACAAACAACAAATACATTTTTTGACTTTGCCAACCATTGTTCCTATACTAAAGTTGAGACTATATTGATATAAAAGGATATCAAAAGTTAATTGCTGCTGAGAGTAGATCCAGCCAAACCTGGCATTGGCAATGATGGGCATTGATAGCAATTGAATTATTACTAAGGGTTTCTATGAGAATAATTGCCATTTTGCCTAAAAATGTGTCAAAAATAAGAAATGAATGCCAGAAAAAAAAATACAGGTCTGGAATTCAAGAACCCTAGGCATGAATTTTTATAATTAATTAACTAGCTATTAGAACTGGAACAATTCTTCAGTTGCTCCAAGTGTGAAATAGGTCTAGAGCAGTGCTTCCTGAACTTTAATATATGTTTGAATTCCTTGAGATGTTGGTAAAATGCAGACTCTGATTCAGTAGGTCTAGAATCCTGTGATTCTGTGACCATACTCTCAGTGGGAAGTGGCCAGAGGATTCTTCCCAAGTTATGGTGCTGATACAGAAGTAAATAAATACATAAACAAATAACTCTTAATCCATTTTGAAGTTCTTATTAGGTACTATGGTAAAGTCCAAATTCTATAAACCATCAAATGAATGTGGGTAGTACCTGAGTGGAGTATCTACAATTTCACATCCCCAACACAGGAAAAATGCCAGTCACAGAAGCAAGAGCTTTTGGAGTAATGGTCCTACTGTTTTCCCCAAAATATTATCCTCTGCCTTTCAGATACTTTCTAACCCCTCTCCAAAATAACCCAAAAGAAATTTATTAGAAGCTTTCTGATTTGTATACCAGCCAGAGAAATAAGTTTTTAAGGTTTCTGCAAAATTTATGGAATATACACAATGAATTAAGACAATATTTTTTTTGACAAAACAGTTATTTTTTAAAAATTGTTTGTATTGTGGTATGAGTTACTCCATCATGAGACTGAACCTTTATTTTAGTGAGTGACACAAATTAACATGTTTGCATCCTATTAATGAGAAATCTTTAGTTGAAGTTCTAACCTAAGTTATGTGGATAAATTAGGAAGTTAGTGTAGTATGTCTAATGTGTATGGATTGCTTTGGACACCCCAATGCAGGCTTATAAAGTTAACAAAGATGATGGTGAAAATGCAGGCAAAGATATAAATTTGGCTTTTACAGTTGTATTTTTAACTGTATAGTTTTATTAGGTTTCAGAATGTTCAGGTTTTTTCTTGGAAATGCAGTTGCTTGTGATACGATACAGCCTACCCACACTAACCTCAAAAACAGACTGGACTCTGCTGAGAAAAGTAATTTCCAGATTTCATCCCCTGGAAGTTAACATAAACAGCAAATTCAAATTTGGCTTTCTTGCAGTGTGTTCAGAGGACACACTCACTCTGATGAAATGGAAAGAGGTAAATAGGGTAACCTTGCTTCTATTTTGCATCAGGGAATAGAAAAGTCTAAGAGAGAGTTTTATTGATAATGAACATTAATGCATCCTCTTTGATGTTTAAAAAGTTAGATGCTTAGAGCCCTATCTGGATGGCTCCATGGGTTGGAGAGTTATCCCATACAAAAAAAGGTTGTGGGTTGGATTCCAGTCAGGGTGCAAACCTAGTTCAATCTTCAAGCTGGAGCTAGTATGGGAGGCAACCAAATGATTACTCTCCATTTCTCTTCCTCTTTCTATAAAATTAATAAAAACATATCCTTGGGTGAGAATTAAAAAAAAAAGCTGCTGCTTAGAATATAAACTTATTGAAGATATATTTTTAAAAAACTTTTTACTTATCTAAACTCATTGGGAAAAATATTAAAAATTTTTAGTGTCCTTGTTGTCTTGAAATAGCATCCTATCTAATAAAAGGTAATATGCAAATTAACCATCACTCTCCAACAAAAATGGTGGCATCCATAGATACAAGATGGTGGCACCCAGTCTTCTCTGGCCTGCTGAAGATGCCCAGTTCCAGGAAGGGCTACCAATGAGACCTGGCAGAGTGTGGCCCCCGGCTGGGAGGCAGCCGCACCCCCCACTGCAACCCTCTACTAGCCTTAGCTGTGCACCTCCAGCATGATCTACTCCCAGCTGTAGCCCAAGCCATGGGCCTGGGAGGCTCTCACAACCCTTCACCTCCCCCCCACCCCAATGATCTGCTTCCAGCCCCGGCCCTGGTAGTTGGCCTGGGAGGCAGCCCAATAGGCTCTCCCCATTTCACCACCACCCCCTTCTCTCACCGCAATCCACTTCCAGCCATGGCCTGGGCCATAGGCCTGTTGGCTGGGAGGCACCTGTGCCTCTCATGGTGCATTCTGCTCCCAATCAAGGCCAGAAATGTGGACCTGGGAGGCATCTGAACCACTCCTCTCTACCCCAGTGATCAGCTCCCAGCTCCCAGCTGCAGCTGGGGGGGAGGGAGAGCGGGTATAGGGCTGGGAGAAAGACATGCTCCCCAGAGCAATCCCCTCCCAGTGGCAGCCTGGGGTGTCAGCCTCCAAAGGTCCTGCACTCCCATGGAGTGATCCCTACACACACACCTATAACATCAGAACTTCCTTTGCCCCCAGCCAAGTGATTGGAGATGTGGGGAAGGTATCTGGGCGATGCTGCCCAGCAAACCTCTCCCACTGGGAATAAACTTCTGACCAGGTTAGGGGGGTAAATGGGTTTGGTTTAAAATCTTTAGAAACCGCAAAGCAAATGTCTGAAGTAGGGTTCTACATTGGAAGTAACTTACAACTAATTTCTGAAGGCAAACGGGGACATGGCAGTTACATTACTGGAAAGTACCTCGAGATCCAGAGGTTGGCTCTGCAAGGCCGGTGGCAGGTGTTCCCCACCTTGGCTCCTCAGCACCTTGGGCAGGGCTTGATCACACCCAGGAAGGCCTTTTTCCCTACAGTTTTCACCAATGCATGGAGGTTTTGTAGACATGAATAAGAAGTGCCCACACCCAAATCCTGAAGTTGCTGGGACTGGCAGAAATGACAAACAAACCAGGAAAAGAGCAAAACCAAAAACACCACCAATCCCAACATAGATCATCTTTTTTTTTTTCAGATGACGGTGTGTTTCCCTCTTCTTCATCTTCTGAAAGCAAGACAGATCAAGTACTGGTGATTCTACTGATGGAAAAGTTAAAAGAAAGAGAGGACAGAAAAGGAATAAAAGGAGAAAAGAAAGGACAAAAGATGAAACATCAAGAGAAAGAAAGAAAAGGAAGAAAGGAAGGAAGAAACAACCATATGATATCACCTTTCCAAAGTCTCATGAAATTCCTGTTTAAAGAGTTTATTTTATGACACTTTTAGTTTGGGCTTACATTTTTACTGGTTTGTCAAGACCACGGCAGATACACTGTCCAATATGTTAAAGAAAAAAACCCTATCTAATAAAAGAGGGAATATGCAGAGGAGGGCATTTGTGGGTGAACAGGCTGTCAGAGGAGGGCAGTTGGGGATGATCGGGCTGGTAGGGGAAAAGTTAGGCATTGAACAGGCTGGCAGGGGAGTGGTTAGAAGGTGATCAGGCTGGCAGGCAGAAGCAGTTAGGGGCAACCAATTAGGCAGGCAAGCAGTTGGGAGCCAGCAGTCCGGATTGTGAAAGGAATGTCCAACTGCCTGTTTAGCCCCGAACCCTGGGCCTAAACAGGAAGTCGTACATCTCCTGAGGGGTCTCAGATTGGAGAGGGTGCATATTGGACTGAGAGACACCCCCCTCTCCCTCGAGTGCACAAATTTTGTACATTGGGCCTCTGGTATCATAATAATCATCTAAAACTTAAGCTGATGTGGATTTTTAAATAGTGCCAACTTATGATAATGGTCAAAGCAATTTATTAGAATATGTTTGTGTGGTTTTTTAGAGAGAGATGAAGGGAAAGGGGTAGAATGATAGAAACATGGATCAGCTGCCTCCTGCATGGCTTCTATGGGGGGAGGGAGGGTGGAGCCCGAAAACTGGGTATGTGCCCTGAAAAGGAATTGAACCAGTGATCTCTTGGTTCCTGGGTCGATGCTCAACCACTGAGTCACACTGGCCAGGCAAAGCAATTCATTTGGAATTAGAATACTCTGCTTTAAAAATCTGACCTTGAATCAGTCACTTAAACTTTCTGGGCCTCAATTTTTTTTTTATTTATACAATCTTATCTATCGAAATGCTAATAGTTTAGATATTTACTGAGTCCCAACTAGTGCATTTCCTTGCTCAACTTCCCAATAATATTTTGTTTTGTTTCATGTTTACTTATAAATCCCAAACTATGCTCACTGCTCTTCTTCACACATTTTTTTTTACATTTAATATTTTTTATGACTTGCCCATTTCCCTTTAAAAAGCCTACACAGTTTCCTACCTAATGATATTTGGGCTTTACAACCTAATAAGGCTACAGTAGACAGAGGAATTACAGGAGGAGAGTGGATTGCTGGGCTAAGCAATGTACATGTGTTCCTTCTCTCTTGTATCTTGGTGGGTTTGACTTGTAATGTTTGGAGAGGAGCTTCAAACTGACCACAGACAACTGTTTTGTTGTTGTTTAATTTTTTTAAAATATATTTTTTTTATTTTTTACAAAGAGGAAGGGAGAGGGATAGAGAGTTAGAAACATCGATGAGAAAGAAACATCGATCAGCTGCCTCCTGTGCACCCCAGACTGGGATGCGCCTGCAACCAAGGTACATGCCCCTGACCGGAATCGAACCCGGGACCCTTCAATCCACAGCCCGACGCTCCATCCACCGAGCCAAACCGGTTCCGGCTACAACTGTTTTCTAGAAGCCAGTTTTAGGTGCTTAGCCATTGGCTCTGGGAGGTACTCAGTGGAAGATGAAATCCAGCTGTCCCTTAGGGCTGGGTCAGCATCTGTGGCCTTGTGAGACCAATCATGTATGTCTCTGCACAAAATTTGGCTACAATTAGAATATTTACACCATGAAATTCAGCAGGTGTTACAAACTGGGGTATTTATTGGAGTATTATTAAACAATTGTAAGCATTATTACTGGATGTTACATGTATTCATGTACACAAAACACAAAGACCAATACTACCCATATTCAGACTTTATAAATATATTTGTCAAGCAAAGAATAAAACTAGAAATTTCCTCTCCCAAATGACCATTTTTTATAAATTTTTCCTAATTAAAATGTTCATGCAGTTAGTGTTTTAAAAATTTATACGGTATATAATTAATTCATATACCTATTAAAGGAATATTATTCATAATGTATTAAAATGGGTTATGAATGAAAGGAATAAAATAATCATTCATGTTCATATAATCAAAATTATTACAATTAATAATATGGGTAGTACATCACTACTATTTTTATTTTTTTATATGCAATCTTATGAAAATGGAATAATTTGCTTAATCATTATTCTGTAGTTTAAGTTTCTTCTTAGTTCATCACTATGATAAATTATACTGTGATAGACAAGAGAAAAGATAGAAATATAGTGTTATTAATTCTGGATCCTGAACCCTCTGAATTACTGGCAAGGTGAGGGAGAGGATGGCATGAAAAGTTTAATCATGGCCAAGGGAAACTCAGCTGTCTGTAGAACAGTTTGGAGAACCTGAATGGCATATGTGGGCGTGTTGGTATTTGCTGCCAGGTGGTTTTGAAAAAAGCTTGCCAGGGTTCAAATCAACATCATCAGGATCAGAGTAGATTAGATGCCAGCTATTTTTTTCTTTGTCCCTATTTCTGGACATGACTGAGAACACCTGCCGGGAATATTCATCACTTGATGCAGATCCAAGCAAGCAATATCATCCAGGAGAGTTTGCTAACAGCAAAAGTAGAACCTTTAGTTGTTTGGGGGATACCAAGGGTTTCTGTGTACTCTGGTCTGCAAAATCTAGCTCCAGCTTGTTTGGTGGGTATGTTTCTGAACCTTCTTAAGCAGCAAATCAAGCCAACTGATCTGGTACATTGTGTTCCCTGGTAACTCTGCTTTGAATATATTTGTGTACATTTCCACCTGGTCTATTCAGCAAACTGAAGGTTCATTGTTGAACACGTTTGGTTTTAAATTTATTAAATTCTTCATTTATTTTAACTCACCAGACATTTAATGTGCAATTGTCCACTGCAAGGCAGGATGTGGTTGTTTTATCCCCACTTTTTTCAGATTGATAGTCTAATAGAAGTGATAAGTATTAAAATGCCCAGGATGTAAGGTACCTGGGATAAAGTCTATCATATGGGTTGCCACTAAAATATGGAGACAGAAAAGGGATAAATCTAAGTGAAGATATGTGGGAACAATGTCTTTTTGGGGGAGTGGCATGACTCATTCCTCAGCTGATGAGCATAAAATAAAGGAAATCTAGGAAGAAGGAGTTTAATAGGCAAACAA
This sequence comes from Lasiurus cinereus, assembly GCA_011751065.1. Classification (NCBI taxonomy): domain Eukaryota; kingdom Metazoa; phylum Chordata; class Mammalia; order Chiroptera; family Vespertilionidae; genus Lasiurus; species Lasiurus cinereus. Next base: position 21,795,807 of record JAAGEH010000006.1, on the reverse strand, counting down.
GAAGCTAATAACAATAGCTCATGATTATATAGTGATTTTTAAACAAAGGGCTCTCACATCCTATATAATAAAGATATAATATGCAAATTAACCCACACGCCCTCACAAGATGGCTGACTACAACCACGCCAGCTGGGGCATTAGTGAAGGTCAACCAAATGACTGAATAGCAGGCTGTGTAGGACAACCAGGCTGATGGTAGGGGCTGTGAGGGGCGATCAGGCCAGCATTAGGAGCAGTTGGAGGCAACCAGGCTGATGAGAGGGAGCAGTAAGAGACAATCAGACTGGTGGGGGTTGCAGTTGGGGACAACCAATCCAGCAGGGAGGGAAGTTAGGGGTGACCAGGGTGGTGGAGGGGCATTAGGAGTGACCAAACTGGCAGGGAAAGGGCAGTTGGGGGCAACATGACCAGCAGCGGGGGAAGTTAGGCTAGGAAGTCAGGCAGGTGAGCAATTAGGAGCCAGCAGTCCTGGATTGTGAGAGGGATGTCCGACTGCCAGGATCAGGCCTAAACCGGCAATCAGACATCCCCCGAGGGGTCCAAGATTGTAGAGGGTGCAGGCTGGACTAAGAGGACTCCTCCCCCATGCACAAATTTTATGTACCAGGCCTCTAGTATTTTTTATAGTTAAATAAAGTAGGAGTGGAAAACACCCTAAATTGGTTAAGCATAGGTTTGAAGGACAAAAATGGAAAGTGTGTCAGTGACAGGCAGTGGTTGCTAGACCACAGAGGGCATATTAATTTGTATTTCTCCAATAGCAGATCCTAAAATAAAGACTTCTGATAATCTATTTGAGAAGGACTCCTTGGATGTAGAATGAGGGAAGTGGAAAGTGAGGCAGGAAAATGAGAAAATTCAATAAAGAGAGAATTAATGGGCTAGGATTAGGGTAAAGTGAGGAAAGCCTTCACACAAGATGCAGAATTTAAGGGATGCTAAACAGTCAGTAGTTCAAATTCTCAATATTTTAATAAAATATTTTAAATATAAAAATTAATACAAAAATTTATTATGTGAAATTATCCAAATTTTAAACAAAACCAGGACCTGATAGTGCTGTGCTGAGCCACACTGGTGTCTATGATTTAAAAAAAGTCAAAATAAAAATTGTATGTACTTTTTAAAATGTTGAGTATTGAACAGAACATTAAAGTAACTGAAAACTATTGAAAAATCAGAAAGTAGGTGTGTTGAAACACATATCATTATTTTAAATGTAAACATTTTATTTACAACAAAACCACATTTTAGTATTTTACTTTATTAACTTTAATGAAAACAAATTCATTAATAATATTTCATTAAAACAATGAACTATTTAAAATATAAATATTGTATATAGGAGCATATTTTTTTGTTAAATCTGTGGGGATGGCATCCGAATATATAAAAATCCAGGGGTTAGGGAGAACTGCTGGAAGGGGCTCTCCCGGCCAGGCAGCCCCACTGCCACGGGGTTTTTGTCTGCCGGAGCCACCAGCGCGAACGCGGAGCCCGAGCCATCTTGCAGTGGGAGGTGGATGTCTGCAGCGCTCTGAAGCCTTCGGCTGGGCACCCATCGAGCAGCCAGGAACCCGGGGACCCAGAACTCCGCTCTCCAATCGGCGCAGACACGCGGCGGAACCAGAGATCCACAGAGCACACGGAAAGTGCCTTGTGTGCTGTGCCTGGTCGTGTTGTAGTTTGTGCCTTTCAGTCAACGTAGGAGAGAGCACTACATAACCAGACACCCAGAGAAGAAAGACCATGGTCAGAAAAAGAAACAGCCCACAAAAGACAGAAAGGCAGGTTTCACCAGAAAAGGAAGTAAACAAAATAGAACCACAAATAAGCCTACCAGAGAAAGAGTTCAGAGAAATTATCATAATGTGGTTGAAAAGATTGGAAGACAAATTTGACAATATGAGTAAGAGCCAAGAGGTAACGAATAAGAACCTAGAGGAGGCGAAGAAGCGTGAAGAAGAAATGCAGAAGAAACTAGAGGAGGTGCACAATAAACAAGAAGAAATGCAGAAGAAACTAGAGGAGGTGCAGAATAAACAAGAAGAAATGAATAATGACATCACTGCTATAAAGAACTCAATAGAAAGCATCAAAAGTAGACTAGAAGAAGCAGAGGACCGCATCAGTGAGCTAGAAGACACGGTAGGAGAAAATACCCAAGTACAGCAGCTTCTAGAAAAAAAAGTTAAAAAGCAAGAGGAGAGTCTAAGGGAACTTTGGGATAACATGAAACAAAATAACATCCGCATAATTGGGGTTCCAGAAAGAGTGGAAACTGAACAAGGATTAGAGAACGTGTTTGAAGAAATAATGACAGAAAATTTTCCCAATATAGAAAAGAAAAAACCCACACAAATCCAAGAAGCTCACAGAGTCCCAAGCAAAATGAACCCCAACAAACCGACACCGAGGCACATTATAATTAAATTGGCAAACACCGACGACAAAGTAAGAATCTTAAAAGCAGCCAGAGAGAAACAGAAAGTTACCTACAAAGGAACCCCCATAAGACTAGCTACTGACTTCTCAACAGAAACTCGTCAGGCCAGAAGAGAATGGAATGAAATATACAAAGTCATGCAAAGGAAGGGTCTGAATCCAAGAATACTGTACCCTGCAAGACTCTCAATCAAAATTGAAGGTGAAATCAAAAGCTTCACAGACAAAAAAGTACTAAGGGAATATATTACCACCAAACCAGCAATGCAAGAAATGTTAAAAGATCTGCTGTAATAAAAAGAAAGAGGAAGCGAAGAAGGAACTCGGGGGTAAGGACTAAAAATGGCAACAGATAAGTACTTATCAATAATAACTTTAAATGTAAACGGATTAAATGCTCCAATCAAAAGACATAGGGTAACCGATTGGATAAGAAAACATGATCCATATATCTGCTGTCTGCAAGAAACCCACCTCAGGAAAAGAGACGCACACAGACTGAGGGTGAAGGGATGGAACATGGTACTTCAGGCAAATGGAAATGAAAAAAAAGCTGGGGTTGCAATACTTATATCTGACAAATTAGATCTCAAAGTGAAGGACATAACAAGAGATAAAGAAGGCCACTTCATAATACTAAAGGGAACAATCCAACAAGAAGAAATAACTCTGGTAAACATATATGCGCCCAATATAGTAGCACCTAAATACATAAAAAAACTCTTGGAGGACATTAAGGGAGAGATTGACAGCAATACAATCATAGTAGGAGACTTTAATACCCCACTGTCACCATTGGACAAATCCTCTAAACAAAAAATTAGCAAAGAAACATCAATCCTAAATGACTCACTAGACCAGATGGAATTAATTGACATCTTCAGAACATTTCACCCCAAAGCCACAGAATATACATTCTTCTCCAGTGCACATGGGTCATTTTCAAAGATAGATCATATGTTGGGTCATAAGAAAAGTCTCTTCAAATTCAAGAAGATAGAAATCATATCAAGCATTTTCTCAGACCACAGTGGCATAAAACTGGAAATCAACTATAATAAAAACAATAGAAAGAAATCAAACACATGGAGACTAAACAGCATGCTATTAAACAACGACTGGGTAGCCAGAGAGATCAAGGAAGAAATAAAAAACATCATGGCAACAAATGACAATGACAACACAACAATACAAAATTTATGGGACACAGTGAAAGCAGTCTTGAGAGGGAAGTTCATAGCCCTACAAGCCTACTGCAAAAAACAGGAAATAATGGTAATAAATCACCTAAACCTACAACTCAAAGAGCTAGAACGTGAGCAACAAGAAAAGCCTAGTGTACTCAGAAGGAAGGAAATAGTGAAGATCAGAGCGGAGATAAACAACTTGGAGACCAAAGAAACAATTCAAAAGATCAACAAAACAAAGAGCTGGTTCTTTGAAAGGATAAACAAGATTGATGGACCCCTTGCCAGGCTCACCAAGAAGCAAAGAGAGAAGACACAAATAAACAAAATCAGAAATGAAAGAGGAGAAATAACAACAGACCCTGTGGAAATACAAAGGATTGTTAAAAAATACTATGAACAACTCTATTCAAACAAATTGGACAACCTGCAAGAAATGGACATTTTCCTAGAAAAATATAACCTCCCAAAACTCAATGAGGAGGAAGCCAAACATCTCAATAGTCCAATAACTATGGAAGAAATTGAAGCAGTAATCAAAAAGCTTCCAGCAAATAAAAGCCCGGGTCCAGATGGCTACACAGGAGAGTTTTACCAAACATTCAAGGAAGAATTAAAACCTATCCTCCTCAGACTATTCAAAAACATTCAAGAAGAAGGAATACTACCAAATACCTTCTATGAAGCCAGCATCACCCTAATACCAAAACCAGATAAAGACAACACAATGAAAGAGAATTATAGGCCAATATCTCTCATGAACATAGATGCCAAAATCCTCAACAAAATTCTAGCAAACCGGATCCAGCAGTACATCAGAAAGATCATACACCATGACCAAGCAGGATTCATCCCAGGAATGCAGGGATGGTTCAATATCCGCAAATCAATAAATGTGATACATCACATAAACAAATTGAGAGATAAAAATCACATAGTCATATCAATTGATGCAGAAAAAGCATTTGACAAAATCCAACATCCTTTCTTGATAAAAACTCTCAGCAAAGTGGGAATAGAAGGATCATACCTCAACATCATAAAAGCCATATATGATAAACCCACAGCTAACATCATACTCAATGGGCAAAAACTAAAACCATTTCCCCTAAGAACAGGAACAAGACAGGGATGCCCACTCTCACCTCTCCTGTTTGACATAGTACTGGAAGTATTAGCCATTGCAATTAGACAAGAAGAAGAAATAAAAGGCATCCAAATTGGAAAAGAAGAAGTAAAGCTGTCCTTATTTGCAGATGACATGATATTGTACATAAAAAACCCAAAGGACTCCATTCCAAAACTAATTGACTTAATTAATGAATTCGGCAATGTAGCAGGATACAAAATTAATGCTAAGAAGTCTGTGGCATTTCTATACACTAACAGTGAAATTATAGAAAGAGAAACTAAAAAAGCAATCCCATTTACCATCGCACCAAAAAAATTAAGATACCTAGGAATAAACCTAACTAAAGAGGTAAAAGACCTTTATGCAGAAAACTACAGGACACTGAAAAAAGAGATAGAGGAAGATGTTAACAGATGGAAGAGCATACCATGCTCATGGATTGGGAGAATCAACATCATTAAAATGTCCATACTACCCAAAGCAATCTACAGATTCAACGCACTACCCATTAAAATACCAACGACATATTTCACAGACCTACAAAGAATTCTTCATAGATTCATCTGGAACAAAAAAAGACCACGGATAGCTACAGCAATTTTGAGAAAAAAGAATAAAGTAGGTGGGATCTCAATACCAGACTTCAAGCTATACTACAAAGCAACTGTTCTCAAAACAGCCTGGTACTGGCACAAGAACAGACATATAGATAAATGGAATAGAATAGAGAACCCAGATATCCACCCAAACCACTATGCTCAATTAATATTTGACAAAGGAGGCATGAACATTCAATGGAACCAAGATAGCCTCTTTAATAAATGGTGTTGGGAAAATTGGACAGATACATGCAAAAAATTGAAACTGGACCACCATCTTACACCAAATACAAAAATAAACTCAAAATGGATACAGGACTTAAACTTTAGAAGGGAAACCATAAAAATACTAGAGGAATCCACAGGCAGCACAATCTCAGATATATGCCGAAAGAACTTCTTCACTGATACTGCTCCAAAGGCAATGGAAGCTAAAGAAAAAATAAACAAATGGGACTACATCAAAATAAAAAGCTTTTGCACAGCAAAAGAAACCATCAACAAAACAACAAGAAAGATAAATGCATGGGAGAACATATTTGCAAATGCTATCACTGATAAAGGTTTAATCTCCAAAATCTACAACCAACTTATACAACTTAATAAAAGGAAGATGAAGGATCCAATAAAAAAATGGGCAATGGACCTAAATAGAACCTTTTCAAAAGACGACAGAAGGAAAGCCAAGAGACACATGAAAACATGTTCAAAGTCATTAATCATCCGAGAGATGCAAATCAAAACGACAATGCGATACCATCTTACACCTGTCAGAATGGCAATCATCAACAAATCAACAAACGACAAGTGTTGGCGAGGATGCGGAGAAAAAGGAACCCTTGTGCACTGTTGGCGGGAATGCAGACTGGTGCAGCCACTGTGGAGAACAGTATGGAGTTTCCTCAAAAAACTAAAAATGGATCTCCCATTTGACCCTGTAATCCCACTCTTAGGAATTTATCCTAAGAAATTACAAACACCAATCAGAAAGGATTTATGCACCCCTATGTTCATAGCAGCACAATTTACAATAGCCACAATTTGGAAACAGCCTAGGTGCCCGTCAGCAGATGAGTGGATCAGAAAACTGTGGTACATCTACACAATGGAATTCTATGCTGCCATTAAAAAGAAGGAATTCTTACCATTTGCAGCAACCTGGTTGGAACTGGAGAGCCTTATGCTTAGTGAAATAAGCCAGTCAATGAAGGAGAAGCATCACATGATCGCACTCATTGG
>JAAGEH010000006.1:21768307-21783640 GCA_011751065.1 Lasiurus cinereus | reverse complement strand
ATTTATCCTAAGAAATTACAAACACCAATCAGAAAGGATTTATGCACCCCTATGTTCATAGCAGCACAATTTACAATAGCCACAATTTGGAAACAGCCTAGGTGCCCGTCAGCAGATGAGTGGATCAGAAAACTGTGGTACATCTACACAATGGAATTCTATGCTGCCATTAAAAAGAAGGAATTCTTACCATTTGCAGCAACCTGGTTGGAACTGGAGAGCCTTATGCTTAGTGAAATAAGCCAGTCAATGAAGGAGAAGCATCACATGATCGCACTCATTGGAGGATAATAAAGAACATTATAAACTGATGAACAAAAGGATAGATACAGAGACAGTAAAGCTTCAAACAGACTGTGAAATTACAGCAGGAAGATTAAAGTTAGGTGAGGTAAATAAGAGATCAATCAAAGGACTTGTATCTATGCATATAATCATAACCAATGAACATAGACACTGGGGGGTTGGGGTATGCCTGGGAGGGAGGGGGGGCAATGGGAAGATACGTATAAAAAATTAATAAAAAAAAATAAAAAATAAATAAAAAAAGAAAAAAAAATCCAGGGGTTATCACATCCTAAACGACCAGATGACCAGAACAGGAGGCTGCATGGGGCTACCAGGTTGGCTGGGGGATCAGTGAGGCACAACCAAGTGACTCGTGGCCAAAGGGAGTTCTGGGCCCTGGCCAGGATGCAGCAGAATGTGATGGAGTTGTGGCTGGCCTTCAAACCTGGTGCCCAGAGCTCCCTGTCTGGGCTATCCTGAGCCAGGGCTCAGAATTCCCTCCTGCAGGGTATGGCGGAAGAAGGGATGTCTGGACCCCAGTGAGGACCAGTGGGAACTCTAAGTCTCCCAGGATCAAGGCATGGCTGGTCTTCAAACCTGGGACCCAGAGCTCCCTGCAGAAAGTGCTTCTGTTTGTTTAGTCCATTAGTTTTAAATCAGATTACACATCCACAAACAGGGTAAGAGAAAACTGTTCAATGTGCCTTTGGCAAATTTCAAACTCTTGCTGAATTTGAGTGACCCCTTCCCTGCAAAGCTGTCTTCGCCTTTTTTAGGGCACTTTTGAAGGAAGGAAAGGAATCTGGTGCTCCTATGGCTCACCTGCAGGGACAGAGCTGGAAAAACAGTTTCCTAAGGAGGTGGAAGTGCAGTGTGGACCCTCCCAGCTTGAGGAGGGGTGTGCCCAGATGCCCCCTGGGATGGGACATCAAGTGGTAAAGGTCCAATAGATGCAAGGCCTACAGGTTGCCTGAGGAGGAGTGTTAGGTGCATGAACGAAAAGCTTAGCATCTCTGTCATCACTTTGGTTTTCAGAATTCCCTGCTCCCCATCTCTCAGATCCCTCCCTCTGAAGGGCGCTGTCATCCTCATATGGGTGCAACTGGAATATTGTATCTTGAGAGGATTGCCCCAATGTAAGTATCCATTAACTCAATGGTGAAAAAAATACCAAAGAACAAGAATGGAGACAGACTACTGTCCTTTAGTCTTAAAAAAACCCAGAAGTGTCCAGTGAAGACCTGAGACTTTGTTCTGACCACATGCCTCAGAGAGATTAGATGAAGAAATGGTCTGGTTTGGTTCTGACTTTACCCACGTATGTTACTCTTGAAGATGTCTTTGCCACATTGTGAATAAACTTCCACCTTTTAGAATAGGGGCTTACACAAAAGTCTGCATTCCCAACATTTTTTTTGTGTGTGTATGTATGTATGTATGTATGTATTTAGTTTTTGTTATTTGTTTTTTTGTTGTTGTTTTTTATTAATGTGTTACATGTATACATATCTTCCCATTGCGCCCCCCAACCCTCCCAGGCATATCCTAACCCCCCAGTGTCTTGTGTTCATTGGTTATGCTAATATGCATGCATATAAGTCCTTTGGTTGATCTCTTAAATACCCCTACTCTCTTTAATATTCCTGCTGTAATTTGACAGTCTGTTTGATGCTTTACTGCTTCTGTGTCTATCCTTTTGTTCATCAGTTTATAATGTTCTTTATTATCCACAAATGAGTGAGATCATGTGCTGTTTCTCCTTCATTGACTGGCTTATTTCACTTAGCATAAGGCTCTCCAGTTCCATCCAGGTTGCTGCAAATGGTAAGAATTCCTTCTTTTTATGGCAGCATAGATTCCAATGTGTAGAAGTACCATAGTTTTCTGATCTACTCATCTGATGACGGGCACCTAAGCCATTTCCAATTTGTAGGTATTGTAAATTGTGCTGCTATGAACATAGGGGTGCATAAATCCTTTCTCATTGGTGTTTCTAGTTTCTTAGGATATATTCCTAAGAGTGGGATTGCTGGGTCAAATAGGAGTTCCATTTTTAGTTTTTCAAGGAAACTCCATACTGTTCTCCACAGTGGCTGCACCAGTCTGCATTCCCACCAGCAGTGCAGGAGCGTTCCTTTTCCTCCATATCCTCAGCAACACTTGTCATTTGTTGATTTGTTGATGATTGCGATTCTGACAAGTGTGAGATGGTATCACATTGTCATTTTGATTTTTATCTGTTGGATAATTAATAGCTTTGAAAATGTTTTCATGTGTCTCTTGGTCTTCCTCCTGTTGTCTTTCGAAAAGGTTCTATTTAGGCCCTTGGATCATTTATCTTCCCTTTATTAAGTTGTATAAGTTGGCTGTAGATGTTCGAGATTAAACCTTTATCAGTGATAACATTTGCAAATATGTTCTTCCATACAGTGGGCTTTCTTGTTGTTTTGTTGATGGTTTCTTTTGCTGTGCAAAAGCTTTTTATTTTGATGTAGTCCAGGTTGTTTATTTTTTCATTAGCTTCCATTGCCCTTGGAACAGTATCAGTGAAGAAGTTCTTTTGGCATATGTCTGAGATTATGCTGCCTGTGAATTCCTCTAGTACAGTGGTTCTCAACCTGTGGGTCACGACTCCTTTGGGGGTCAAATGACTCTTTCACAGGAGTTGCCTAAGAGCACTGGAAAATGCAGATATTTACATCACGATGCATAACAGTAGCAAAATTTCATGGTTGGAGGTCACCACCACAAGAGGAATTGTATGCAAGGGTCGAGGCCTTAGGAAGGATGAGAACCACTGCTCTAGTACTTTTATGGTTTCCCATCTAATGTTTAAGTCCTGTATCCATTTTGAGTTTATTTTTGTATTTGGTGTAAGATGGGGGACTAGTTTTAATTTTTTGCATGTATCTGTCCAATTTTCCCAACACCATTTAGTGAAGAGTCTGTCTTGACTCTATTGTATGTTCATGCCTCCTTTGTCAAATATTAATTGAGCATAGTGGTTTGGGTGGATATCTGGATTCTTTATTCTATTCCATTGGTCTATGTGTCTGTTCTTGTGCCAGTACCTCTTTTGAGAACAGTTATTAAGTCTATTAGTTTTTGGATGGTGTCTTTTGGGTTTTTTATGTACAGTATCATGTCATCTGTAAATAAGGACAGCTTTACTTCTTCTTTTCCAATTTGGATGCCTTTTATTTCTTCTTCTTGTCTAATTGCAATGGCTATTATTTCCAGTATTATGTCGAACAGGAGAGGTGAGAGTGAGCATCCCTGTCTTATTGCTGTTCTTAGGGGAAATGGTTTTAGTTTTTGCCCTTTGAATATGATGTTAGCTGTGGGTTTATCATATGTGCCTTTTATGATGTTCTGGTATGATCCTTCTATTCCCACTTTGCTGAGAGTTTTAGTCAAGAAAGGGTGTTGGATTTTGTCAAATGCTTTTTCTGCATCAATTGATAAGACTATGTGATTTTTATCTCTCAATTTATGTGATATATCACGTTTATTGATTTGCAGATATTTTACCATCCTTGGATTCCTGGGATGAATCCTACTTGGTCATGGTATATGATCTTTCTGATATACTTCTGGATCGGATTTGCTAGAATTTTGTTGAGCATTTTGGCATCTATGTTCATGAGAGATATTGGCCTATATTTCTGTTCCTATATATTGTCTTTATCTGGTTTTAGTATTTGGGTGATGCTGGCTTCATAGAAGGTGTTTGGAAGTGTTCCTTCTTCTTGAATATTTTTGAATAGTCTGAGGAGAATATGTTTTAATTCTTTCTTGAATGTTTGGTAAAACTCTCCAGTGTAGACATCTAGTCCCAGGCTTTTGTTTGCTGGAAGCTTTTTGATTACTGCTTTAATTTCTTCAATAATTATTGGACTATTTCCATGTTTAGATTCTTCCGTATTGAGTTTTGGAAGGTTATATTTTTCTAGGAATATGTCTATTTCTTGCAGGTTGTCCAATTTGTTGGAATAGAGTTGTTCATAGTATTTTTTTTTAAGAATCCTTTGTATTTCCACAGGGTCTGTTGTTATTTCTCCTCCTTCATTTTTGATTTTTTTTTTTTTTGGGTCTTTTCCCTTTGCTTCTTGGTGAGCCTGGCTAGAGGTCCATCAATCTTGTTTATCCTTTCAAAGAACCAGCTCTTGGTTTTGTTGATCTTTTGAATTATTTCTTTGGCCTCTATGTTGTTTATCTTCACTCTGATCTTTACTATTTCCTTCCTTTTGCTGAAACTTGGCTCTTCTTGTTGCTCTCTTTCTAATTCTGTGAGTTGCAGGGTTAGATCATTTGGTACCATTGTTTCCTGTGTTTTTGCATTAGGCCTGTAGAGCTATGAACTTGGTTCTCAAGACTGCTTTTACTGTGTCTCATAGATTTTGGATTGTTGTGTTTTCATTGTCATTTGTTGCTATGATGTTTTTTATTTCTTCCTTGATCTCTCTGGCTACCCAGTCGTTGTTTAATAGCATATTGAATAGTTTTCATGTGTTTGATTTCTTTAGATTGTTTTTATTGTACTTGATTTCCAGTTTTATGCCACTGTTATCTGAGAATATGCTTGATATGATTTCTATCTCCTTGGATTTGAAGAGACTTTACCTATGAGCCAACATATGGTCTATCTTTGAAAATGACTCATGTACACTTGAGAATAATATATATTCTGTGGCTTTGGGGTGAAATGTTCTGAAGGTGTCAATTAATTCCATCTGGTCTAGTGATTCACTTAGGATTGATGTTTCTTTCCTGAATTTTTGTTTAGAAGATTTGTCCAGTGGTGACAGTGGGGTATTAAAGTCTCCTACTATGATTGTATAGCTGTCAATATCTCCCTTGATATCCTCCAGGAGTTTTTTATGTATGTAGGTACTCCTATATTGGGTGTGTATATGTTTATCAGAGTTATTTCTTCTTGTTGGATTGTTCCCTTTACTATTATGAAGTGGCCTTCCTTATTTCTTGTTATGTCCTTCACTTAGAGATCTATTTTGTCAGATATAAGTATTGCAATTCCAGCTTTTTTTCATTTCCATTTGCCTGAAACACCATTTTTCATCCCTTCACCCTCAGTCTGTGTGCATCTCCTTTTCTGGGGTGAGTTTCTTGTAGACAGTAGATATATAGGTCCTGTTTTCTTATCCAATCAGTTACCCTGTATCTTTTGATGGGAACATTTAATCCATTTACATTTAAAGTTATTATTGATAGGTACTTATCTGTCGCCATTTTTATTCTTTATCCTTGTGTTCCTTCTTCGCTTCCTATTTCTTTTTTTTACAGCAGACCCTTTAACATTTCTTGCATTGCTGGTTTGGTGGTAATATATTCCCATAGTCCTTTTTTGTCTGTGAAGCTCCTGATTTCACCTTCAATTTTGATTGAAATCCTTGGTGGGTACAGTATTCTTGGATTCAGACCTTTCCTTTGCATGACTTTGAATATTTCATTCTATTCCCTTCTGGCCTGATGAGTTTCTATTGAGAAATCAGTAGCTAGTCTTATGTGGGTTCCTTTGTAGGTAACTTTCTGTTTCTTTCTTGCCACTTTTAAGATTCTTACTTTGTCGTTGGTGTTTGCCAATTTAATTATAATGTGCCTTGGTGTTGGTCTTTTGGGGTTCATTTTGCTTGGGACTTTGTGAGCTTCTTGGATTTGTGTGGGGTTTTTTTTCTTTCCTATATCAGGGAAGTTTTCTGTCATTATTTCTTCAAACAGGTTTTCTATTTCTCGCTCAGTTTCCACTCTTTCTCGAACCCCAATTATGTGGATGTTTTTTTTGTTTGTTTATTTGTTTCATGTTATCCCAAATTCCCTTAGGCTCTCCTATTGCTTTTTAATTTTTTTTTCTAAAAGCTGCTGTACTTGGGTATTTTTTCCTACCTTGTCTTCTAGCTCACTGATGTTGTCCTCTGCTCTTCTAGTCTACTTTTGATGCTTTCCATTGAGTTCTTTATAACAGTGTTGTCATTTTTTCATTTCTTCTTGATTATTCTGCATTTCCTCTTGGTTCTTCATCATTTTCTCTTGGCTCTTACTCATATTGTCAATTTTGTCTTCCATTCTTTTCAGCCACCTTATGGCCATTTTTCAGAAGTTTTTCTCTGGCAAGTTTATTTCTTCTTCTATTTTGTTTACTTCCTTTTCTGGTGATACCTGCTTTTCTTTCATATGTGGGCTGTTTCTTGGTCTGCCCATGGTCTTTCTTCTCCAGGTGTCTGGTTATGTAGTTCTCTCTCCTTATCCCAGTCGAAATCTGCCCTTTTCGTGTGGCGTGTGGAGCTCCTCTGAGTCCCAGTGTTTGCGCCGATTGGAGAGCGGTATTCTGGGTCCCTTGGCTGTTTGGTGGGTGCTCCCAACGTTTCTTGAAACAGATCTATGTTCTGCAGCTATGGCCACCGTCCTGAAATCAGGTCCTGTCAACCAGGTCCTGTCTCTGGGAATCAGGGGCCACTGAGTGGAGACCACCTATCCCACCCTACCCCCATGCTCTTTTACATTCAGGGATTGAGCTGAACTCACTTTGGGGGAAGCTTAGCAAGGGTGACTAGTGTTACAGATGGAATAATGAAGAATAGAAAAGCTCAGTCCCTCCCTGGGTGGGGTCAGGCAAATGAAGTCCAGCCAGCCCACTCCACAATGGGTGAGATAGCATCCTCTATGTCCCCCTCTCACCCTGTGGGCCTGGCCACTCCCCTCAGCTCTGGGCAACTTCTGTGTTTCACAACAGCATGCTCCTGCCCTCACATGCTGCTCTCCCTAAATGAGAAGGAAGAGAACAGTAGGCCCATAGACAACTACACAGAAAGATAAGGCTCATGACTAGTAGGCACTGTGGCAATGGCAGGAGCCTCTCCTGCCTTTGTGGCTGCACTGAGGAGCAGCTAGCCGAGTGGTAAGGAGTAGCGAGCAGGTGGGTGGTAAGGAGCAAGACGTCCCATGTACTGGGAGAGGGATTTCCAACTGCAATTCTTTCCAACACTTGTTATTCTTTGTGGGGAACTGGCTTAAGCTGGCAGGTGGACATATCCTGATGGGTTCTGGACTGTGAGAAGGTCCAATCTAGGCTGAGGGACCACCGCCCTTACCAGTGAACAAATTTCATGCACAGAACCTCTAGTTGGGTAGTAAGATTGTATAAGTTTAAAGTGTACAATATTAGAGTTCATCCTCTATATATTGCTTTGTGTGCTTATCACTAAAAGTTTGGTCTTCAGTCATCATATATTTGACCCCTTCCTTTTACTTTCTTCTACTTTCCTGCTCTTCATTCTTCTCTTGTAACCACTATATAGTTAATTGAGTCAAATGTTTTTTAGTTTGTTTATTTATTTATTTGTTGCTTTATGTTATATGCCACATATAACATATGAGTGAAATCATATGGTCTTGTCCTCTTCTGTCTGACTTTTGTATACTCAACATCCATCCATGTTGTTCAAAATGGCATTGTTTATTTTTTTGTGTGCAGCTCAGTAGTGTTCCATTGTATATATGTACCACATTTTATTTATTCATTCATCCATGGGAGGAAGCCTAGATTGTTTCTATTTCTTGGCTACTGTGAATAATGTTGCAGTGATATATATAGGAGTATATATAACTTTATGAATAATTTTTTTTTCAAAATGTTCAGGTAGATGCCCAGTAGAAGGATTACTATGTCGTATGGTAGCTCTATTCTTAAATATTTTAAGGAACCTCCTTACTATTTTCCATAGTGGCTGTATCAGTTTACATTCCCACCAGCAGCATAAGAGGGTTCCTTTTCTCCACATCCTTTCCAAAACTTGTTATTTCTTGTCTTATTGTAATAAAAATACTCCACTTGCGATTGTAACAAAACAAAACAAAAAATACCTAAGAATAAATTTAACAAAGGATGTAAAGAATTTATACTATGAAAACTCAAGACATTATTGAAAGTAATTGAAGAAAAAACAAATAAATATAAAGATATTCTATCTTCGTGGATTTGAAGAATCAACAGGGTTAAAATGGCCACAGCACCTAAAGCAAAATAAAGATTTAATGCCATCCTATAAAAATCTCAATGGCACTTTTCAAAAAAATATAAAAATAATTATCAAATTTGTGTGGAAACACAAAAGATGCCAAATAGGCAAAGCAACCCTGAAGAGGAGGGGGAAGCTTAAGGTATCACAATCCTAACTTCAAATTATACTACAAAAATCATTACATAACTATTTTACCTGAGGCTCCAGTATGACTTGGCAGGACATTGGTTACCACTGTTGGCTTTATCTTGCTCTAGACTCCTTTGGGAATTGTTCTCTGAGGAGTTGGGAGGCTGAGATATTTATCCACCAATTCCTGCCTTTCAGCAGGTGGGGGTTCTTCTTGAGGATGTTAACTCTCTGACACTCTCAACATGCTCCTGGGAGTAAGCCAATACTTACAAAAAAGACACTACCATTGCCCACTATGGAGAGCTTTGATGTGTAGTCAAGGATCACAGATTTTTATATTGTGGGTCCTAAAAAAGTACTAAAAATGCTTTCAAGAAAGTGTAGGACAATTGTCAGAGCTCTGGTTTATAAATGATTTTCTGGATTCACTATATACAGTATAGTAAGTTGGGGGATGAGGAAACAGAAAAACAATTTAGAGGCCACTGCAATAATTTATTTGGAAGATAATGTGAGCTTGAGCTAGGCATATGTCATTGGGGCCAAAATAAAAAAATAAAAGAGGCAAGAAAGTATGGCAAGATTTGAATCATTGGATCAAATGGATGTGTGTGTTGCAGGACAGGTGTAGGGGGAGAGGGAATATGTGTAGAAGAGACTGTGGTTTCTTACTAATAACTATTATAATAAATATTTTGTTTACTGAATTTATAGCTTCAGAGAAAGAGCAAACCAGGTGAGTAGAGAGATTTGGATTTGAGCAAGTATAAGGGAAAGTGATCCAAGTTGGACCCACACATATAATTTGCAGGGCTAGGAAATTGCAGGACTCTTTTTTATTTCCTTCCTTCCTTCCTTCCTTCCTTTCTTTCTTTCTTTCTTTCTTTCTTTCTTTCTTTCTTTCTTTCTTTCTTTCTTTCCTTTTTTTGCCTGAGTTGACATTCCTAGAAGAACATATCTATTAAGGGGAAGGCTTGGGAGACAGAGACACATGGAAAGAGAAAGCTAAATGGCTTGTGTACTGATGTTGACTCAAGGACTGCTGGTTACCTGTCCACAGGTAAATGTAGAGCACAAATGCAACATGTGGAGACTTTCATAGAAATCTGACACTGTGGCCAGATATTGTGTTGTGAGCCCTGTGCAGAGGCATGTGTGGTGAAGGAGTCTTTGGATGAGATTGCAGGCCCAGCTGGCAGCTTGACTGCAGCCTAGCTAAGCTGCATCTAGATCCCTAACCCACAAAAACTATGTGGTAACTTGTTATTTTAAACTACTAGATTTTGAGGAAATTAATAGCTAAATTTTCACTGTCAATTAGTGGGCTGAAATAGATAGACCTGAGAAAAAGGTTTTTCTTAAGTCAGGTAATTGGCCTGAGAAAATATACGTTTTCAATGTCATTGAGATGGACACTGCCCTCTCCTGTATGACTCAACACCTCTTTCCTGGTAAAGAAGAATTCATGTAGTTAAAAAGCATTGAACCAGACTGTAATTGTGAAGGAAACAATTTCTGCTGTCATCTTTTGCCCTGTCTTCAATGTAAAAACCACATTGCCTGCTCAGCATAATAATCTCAGAGGTTCTAAGTATGTTGCCCACAGTCAAGGCATCGTAACTACTCAGCTACTGTTGGGAACCACTTTCAGCTAGACATGCCTCCTAGCTTGAGTGTTCCCAGAGAGCCATTTTTCTAATCCACTCATGACTGTTACATAGGTTTCTTCCATAAATTATAAATTGGGATTAAGTGGGAGCGTGAATTTGAAGATAAGTTCATGATTCACGTCTCATAGAAATGGCCTCCTCTGGAACTGGAATCCACAAGAGTGTGGACATTCATTCTCCAGGATTCTCAGAAACTACAGAGTATGCATAGCATAAAACAGATGAACATGTAATAAAGTTTAGGGTAAGCAACATTTTACCTTTATTCTCTTTGTTTCGATTCCAGCTGGGCCTGAGAAAAAGTTGACATAGGCTAGATCAACAGTAGAAAAGCATACACATTTATTTAATACAAGCTTTACATAAACAGAAGCCTTTATGAGAAATGAAAACACAAAGAAATTGTGAAATCTACATGCCCTGGTATTAGGTTGAACAAAGAGAGGCCATTGTGGACAAGTAACTAAACTATGTGGGGAGGCTAAAGGAAGATAGAGTTTAACAAGAGCTGTATGTATAGAATTCTCTCAATTTCAACTTCTCATTCTAAATAAGAATGCTCCTTTTCTTCTGGCATAGGGAGTATATCTTCCACATGAGAATTTCCTCTCCTGCTGTTAAAAAAGTGAAAAATGGTCACAGTACTTTTCTTGTATTTGCTGTTTTACAGGTGCCTTTAACTCAAAATAGTCAATGTGCCAGAACAGCATATTTTGGAGTGGCATGTTCTGAACCCTTTCAATATATTATATATTTTGATAAATAAAGCATTTGTCATAGGGTTTGGTTTACTACTGTTCTGGCCTGGGGTAGATATTTACTCTGAGAGTCAGATAATAGATGTACCCTCTCCTACCTTTACATTGGGCCCATTCTTTATTTAGGATCTTCTAGATGTCTTTGGATTCTGAAAAGGAATTGAGAAAGTTCAAAGTTGCCTCAGGAGCCCATCTGCAAATCTAACTTCTATTGAAGGCAGTTTTCAGTGGATGATAACACAAAAAACAATTAACATTTTCCCCACTAAAGGAAACACATAGTGCTTACTGCAATGCTTATCTCCTACACAGTACGTAGGGAGGTAAGAGAGAGGACTCACTGGGTGGCACTAAAGGAAAGGATGGATCATCTCTCAATCTATTCTTACCTGTTTAGGTTTGCCATTCTTTCCATCTGAATCTAATTCCTTAACTTGGTTTATGCTCTGAGAATTTATTACTATTTAAAAAGAATAAAAATTTTCTTCAAAACCTATGGCCTCTGCTCTAGGTTTATAAAATTTAAAAAGATAAAATAAATAAAAGAATTGACTATTTCTAAACTTGTAATTTCTTATTCTCCTGAGCCCACAAATGGACAATGGTAGGATGAATAGACAAAGGTGAAAAGGAAGGGCAGAATGAATTAAGAAGAGAAAGAAAAGCAATAACCTGGCTTAATTCCTCATATGTATTATTTTTCTACAAACACATAAATAAATTGTATGGAATTCAAAAGCTATTTGTGATGCAGCCATTTCTATAAACAGTAATTTATAAATAATGCATGTGGTTTTGGATCCTTAAAGTGATAAAGTCCTTCAGTTTAGCAGTCCCCAGATAGTCACTGAAGTTAAAACAATGGGATTTATGCCCCTGGGATTTGCTCAGGCTATCATAACAACAATTACTGCTATTTGTTGAAGACAGATGTTGTGACAGTCTGTGTAATAAGGACTGCATGATTTTTATCCATTATCACTATTCCCTACCTGTACAAAGTAAGCATTGTATCCCCAATCTTGCAAATGAAGAAGTTGATGCTCACAGAGGTTGAAGATCTTCCAGGCATAAAGTACAGACTCAGGTCTGTCTGGTTTCAAAGGCATTGATCATTTTACTCTATCATTACATTAGCTTTTATTTCCCTCAGAAGTAGAACCTGAAGCAAGGACTTGTATACAAGTAGATTATTTATGAGGTGATCCCAGAGATTAGAAAAAAGGCACAAAGGGGAGTGAAAAAAGAAGGAAAAACCAGTATGAGAGTGTACATTGTTAAGGTCACTAATGTGGGCCCCTTGAATTTGATTCTTCCAAAGGTTTTCTAAACAGCTTGGAGATGGCTCTCTGAATTTTCCCAGAAAATCAACTGGGAAAAAGAGTTACCTATCTGCCTCCAGGACTCCATGTTTGAGGACTGTGTCTGGGGACACTACCAGCCTTATACTTCCAGAAGTGTTTCATGCCCAATGAGTGGACTGTTGCTAGCTTTTGGAACATCAGAGAAGTCCCAGAATGGAAAGAAAAGACTCACAGAGCACAATTAAGATGAGACATGGTGGGTATAAAATAAGTAGAAGCCTGTAAATACCTGCTTGCTGCAAGCACAGCTGGGATCAGAGATGAGGCTGAGAGAATGTGAGCTACTGCACCAGAAGCAGCTGATATACCTATATCCTTCCAAGCCATATTGCCATGTGAACCTTTCATTGCATTGGCCTTTGAAAGGCAATAAAGCTTGAACATGACCAGTTACACCCAATTAAAAATTACCCCACAAAATTAAGTGTATAGATACTGAAATAGATGGATAGAAAGGGCTTTCCTTCCTTCCTTATTAAAACAGCATATAAAGCAAGGGAGACCTGAGTTTGCAGTTGAAATAGTGCTATTTTCTGTTAATTCTCACCTGTGGATATTTTTCCAATGATTTTTAGAGAGAATGGAAGGGAGGGGGGAGACACACAGAGAGATACACCTATATGAGAGAGACACAAACATTCTCCTTTTCAATATATATATAGCTAGTATTTTGCTGGTATCAAAGAGGATGGATAAAGGTACAGCTTTGAGGCAAGACTGTGAAGGGGTTAAGAGGTTAGCTATTTGCAATCTAATGTGTTAGCCTGCTACACTTTCATGGATATCTGAAGAATATAGAAGACCCCAGTATCAGACACAGAGGATTTTATTACTCAGGCACAGTAAGCAGCAAAAACATCAGCTTATTTTTGTCAGTTTTCCTTACTCTCAAGTCCAACAGTGGCTACATGGATGTGCCCAAGGAGTTGCCTCACATGTAGTATGAGAAGAACCTTAAGCTTCAGAAATCTGAATTTTACATTGGCCAGGTATGGCCTCCCTTTGCTCACAGGTGACATTATTTTATTATCCTTAATGGTAAGGATGCCTGTCTTGTCATCCAGAATGAGGTACTGTTTCTTTCTTATAAAAAATGTAATCAAACTTGTCCTTATCTTCAGATTGAGTTACAAACATCCTTGAAAAGATACTCAGAAACAAAAGGGAGTTAGTGCCCCACTCATAAAATGTATAGAAATGTGAAAGAACCATCAATATTTTTTCTTTAATACTTTTTCAGCTAGTAGCAACAGGGTTCACTTTGGTTGAGCCATGTATAGAGGTCTTATTGCCTTAACAAGGTATAGACCTTCAATACATGGAAACATATTTTCTGACCTTGGATTTGGCAAATGATAATAACATGCAAGAACATGCTTAAAATACCTGATGAACACTAACTTTCAATAGAGAGAGGGGAGAAGTTTGAAGGTGGAAGAATAGAGAGAATGTGTGAGAAAGACAGAGACAGAGAAAGGCAGATAGGCCCCAGAGGAAATTAGAAAGTATATATGACATATTTAGAAAAGGATTTAGAGGTGTGGAAAGCATAGTGGATAGATAGATGAATACGTGAATGGATGGATGGAGAAATAAATATATATTAAAAGAATGAGAGAAAAAGGAAATGAAGAATTAAGACATGAAATAGAGTGGCAGAAGCTCATTAGGGCTGATATGGAGTTAAGGGCACAGAGATAGAAGAGTACACAGAAAGACAGAGACAGGGTACATAGGTACAGAGAAAGACAGGGAAAGAAAATGGTTAGATGCACAGATGGAGGTGAGGTGGGCAAGAAATGAATAGATGGATGGACAAATACATGGATGGAAGATAATTAAAGAGAGAGAAGAGGTAATATAATATGGATTTGAAATCTCTATTCAGATCCAGTGTTTTAGTTCTGCCACTGTCCAAACTGCATGGTTTTAAACAAGTTACTTTCTTTATCTGTCAAATGGGAATAATATTAATAGTCTGACTTCATGAGGCTATTTTAAATCTGAAGTGAAATATTCCTCATAAATGGTTAGTAAGTTGGCAGACACATGATAATGCTATTATACAGAAAGATAACTTGTTACGTCAGCTGAGATGCCCGTCCCCATAAATCTTAGAGGCTTCAACATTTTCAGCACTCATATTAAATTTGTATTTCCCATTGGAGCCACAGCTGAGTCTGGCAGGTATGTCAAATCCTGATAACTTCAACACTGGTATCCAACACTCAAATAGCAATTTTATGCAAACAGGATCTTCTCATTATGTTATCTTTCTGTAATCCATAATTATTGCTCTGAATGAGTATGAAGTTGTCTTCATCTCCATAGTGAAATGTGGTCACACTGCTTATACAGTAAACTAAAGCCAAATGGAGCAGATGATATGTATAAAATAAGACACATGCAGTTTTTAGTGCCATTGACACATTGCTCAATGAGTAGATTTTTCAATCCAAACCAAGTATTTATATAATTTGGTTTAGCATCCCAACATTCAGATGAAGATCCACACTCTTTATAGAATTGCTACTCTTTTATTCTTTATATAGAGATAGCATTTATGATGAGGAATTACCTCTTGAGTCCTAGGATTTCAGTTTATATCCAAGCACATAATGTTTTACAGCTCATTCTTGCTAAAGGAAAAAAGGAGATAATTGCCTAAGTTATTTTGGTACATATCACATTATGGTAAAGTATTTCCAAATAAAGCATCATGAAAAGCACAATCTAAAATCTTTGGCTACATTAGAATGCACTATGAAATATTTCTGGCCATATTCTTTAATTGCTCTTCATTCACCCCAGTGTTTACATTTCAAAGATAGTTATTATAATTTCTAGTACACATTTAATTTAAGTTTTCTTACTTTTAATGAGTATAGAGTGAATAAAAATTATCTGACTTATGAAAAAGTACGTGGTACCTCAAGATACGAGTTTAATTCATTCCTTAACCTTGCTCATATATCAAGTTGCTCCTATCTCAAAACAAATTTCCCCATTGAAATCAATTGAAATGCCGTTAATCCGTTCCAGCCCCCAAAATGCCACCCCAGTTGTTCTTGTTACGTGTTTT
>JAAGEH010000006.1:21622627-21768297 GCA_011751065.1 Lasiurus cinereus | reverse complement strand
GGATCTTGAGGTACCACTGTACTTTTATCCAGGGCCACTTCCTACTTCGGGTTCTCATATGTGCCAGGTAACTCCATAGGCCCTTAGGCCCTGCTGTGTGCCAAATAGTCACTGTCTCACCATCCTTAGCAAGAGTTCCCTTAAGACCCTGATAATTGTACCTCTCTTTGAGATTGTGCTGTGCCCTTTTACTACTCCACCTCGACACCTTGAAGCTCATTGCCCCACCTCAATCAGACATCCACCAGTCATAGACACTGCAGTAGGTGCCTGAAGGGGCAGAGCTTTACTCTTATATCTGCAATGGGGGCATATGTCCTGCATGCCATGCAGTGGCTCCCTGAAAATAGAATCTGGAGTGGGTTTGCCTAAACTTACAACAAGTGTATTATATACACAAATTCACTCCATTCTGGGCCACTTTAACCAGAACTAGAAAGGGTTTGGGTAACAGATACATCAAGACCAGCTAGCTGTAATCATGAAGATTTGGTGAAATATCAGCTACAAAGACAGACATCTGCAAATCTTTGTCCTAGACTAACATTTTAATATTCCATGGTATTTGGCATAATTTCTGAGTTGGCAAGCAAGTTATCTTCTTGCATCAGGGAAACAGCTATGCAGAGGATCTTGGACTTTTGCCATCTCATTAAGTAGTTTTGAGTTATCTCAAAGCATGTGTCATAGGATATAAGATTCCCACCAATTTAATAATTGAATGAGGGGTTGATGTTTATTTCAACAAAACCAAATCCCTTTTCAACAAGTCTATTTTTTTTCCATTATGAGAGAAGAATTTCATTATGAGACATCGTTCAGAAAGACAATCACCCACTAATTTCTGAGTCATGCCTCCAGCTGGTGTTTCACCCTCTCATGTGCCCCTCACATTGTCACTGCCCACAGGGAAAAGACAGAACTGCCGCCACAACTTCACAAGCAGTTCCTCCTCCTTTTTTTTTTTCACTTGTAAGTTTGTACAATGAGATAATGACACCATAGAGGAGGCAACACCATAAAGGAAGATCCATGGTAAAAGTAATGGAAAGAAGACATCTTCCCACATCAATTCCTTGCTTTATATAGAGCATATTAATAAGTTAAGATAATTTCAAAGAGACATACATTCAAGCTATTTTAAAAGTAGCATTGGATTCAATTTATTTCTCTTACATTAACTTTTCATTTGAACAATGACATCTGAGAAGTGCCAGAATACAGCCCCAGATTGCTGCCCAAGATGCTTGGGGAAGTCATTCAATCATCAAATGTGTCTTTCTGTCAAACTGTCCTGGGTGCTGGGAAATTCAGTAGTGAACAACACAAGTGAGGTTCCCTCCTCATGTGGTTAAACAAATAACATACACATAATCCAGTAAATCTAACAAGATACTATCAGCTAGCTTTGAGGCCATGGTGATTTTGGATTTTCAAAGCAGCTCCCAAGAGTGTGTCTTAAGTGGAATCCAATCAGTGGGCAATGCATGCAGAAGAGGACATTTTTAGATGCTGCCAGTGAAGGTCTAGAAGGAATTCCAGGGAGGAATAATCCAAGGCATGGTCTAATCCCCTCAGGAAAAGCATTTTCAACGGTTCCTTGGTATCTAATTCTGTCTTTCTACATCTGCCCCCTTACCTGGCAGCTAAGCAGATGTCACAGGAATGCAGGGTGGGTGTTATTCAGGGTGGGTGCTGTTGAACCTTAGAGAACAAGCACGTAAAGGCTCACCACATTTAACAGTCACATTTGAACTAGTTAAAAATGATTTAATAATAGTTTTCTTCAGAAAATATGAAAAATTAGAAGAGGGTTGCTTGTTTTTAATCATCAAAGATTTTTAACTCCAGGGGCCAGGAAAAAATTATTTTTGATGCATTTGTAAATGGAATGATCCAATACTGAAACAGCTACTTTTTTATCTAGCCCCTGATAATATTTCCCTGTGGAACTAGACTTTTCTCCTCCCAAGCAATGTAGGGGAAGTAATTACCTAAATAGTTTCTTCTCTCTTCATATATTTTCCCTGCTTGTGATGCCTTCTTCAAAAATATCTTCAGATGGTTCATGGCTTCATGTTGCACTTTGCATGCAACCCAGTTTTGATCCACTCTTCAATTCTCACCCAGAGCAATAAGCAGAAAAGTTGTGAATCTGGGGAACACTCGCAGTCCCATTTCACTTGGTCTTATTGGAACATTAGCCTTTGTAGTGGGTGGAATGTTGGTACCTAAAGATATATGAGGTCCTAATCCACAGAACCTGTGACTGGCCTTATTTGAAAACAAGTCTTTGCAGATGTAATTAAGCTCAGGATCCCAAAAAGAAATAATCTTGGGCTCTAAATCTAATTTTAAAATATCCTTGTAAGAGACAGAGAGATGAAGAGCCAGCATGACCACAGAGGCAGAGATGGGAGTGATGCAGCCATAACAAGTCCAGCAATGCCAATCAAGGCCCATCAGAAGCTGGAAGAGATAAGAAATGGTGTCTCATTTAGAGCTTCTGCTGACTTCTTGATTTTGAACTTCTGGCCTCCTAGACTATGAAGGGCATATTTAAGAACACATTTTCTGTTGTTTTGTTTTAAGTCACCAAGTTTGTGCTATTTTGTTACAATAGCCCTGGGAAACTAATCAGTCCCTATGGGTTGTACATTCCATAAAATTAATACCTACATGATGCTCCTGTATATGTATCTTTTGCCTAAATTAGTATGATTTGATAAGATCAGTGTAAGAATGCAGGTAAATGGTAAAAAGGTCTATTATAAAAATATTCCTATTTTTGGCATTCATGTGGCATCTCAAGCAAAATGGAGGACCCTATCTTTCACTGTTAGGAGAAAAGAATGGACATTTTGGGGGATCTGTTCAGTATGTGATAATAATCATATTCTGACAGCAAACCAATAACTTAATCAAGGCTGTTTTACACCCACATTTCCCTGCAACACAGAGATGTCCTTAAGTACAAAACTCAATTTCTCACTCTAGTGTTTAGTCAGTCCATCTAAGACTGTTAATTCAGCTTGAGGATGCTGTGTGGATTTGCTATTCCCTTTACACTAAAAAGAAAGCAACCTTGGAGCTCTCTGGCACTTGAACCACCATAAATTTCTTGCATTGCCAAAGAACACAAGCCAACAGCAGGGATCGGTTGTTTATTTCTCCAAATACTGATGAAAGCCTGTTGTTTTGTGGTAATTCAGCTTCAAATTTGCTAGGAAAAAAAAGAGTCCTTCTCACTCCTCAGTAATAAAACACAGTGGCTGGGGACATGCAAAGACACTGAAAGAAACATTCATCAAGGTGTAGACGCTATTTCATGAAAGCAAAATATCCCACACCAGTGACACTGAATCCCAAGGAACTGTTTGATCTTGCTCTCCTCCCCTCCAGCGGCAAGTCCAGAGCAGACAATGTTCTTGGTGTAAGGCTGCATCCCGCTCCCTGCTAAAAACAGTCATTTGCACTAAAATGAGAGTCTCTACTTCTGTCATTCTCACTGCAGCAAGATTCAACCTATTTCAGGCTCTTGCAGAACCCTGATAAATCTCTGGGGTTTATGAGGGCAGGCTCTGTGGAGGGCAGCAGGAAAAGAGGATGCTTCTAAATTTCTTCAGGAATGCCTCCACTAATGTGATTTATTTCAAATGCTTATTATAATCCATTCTTAGGATTCATTAGTGAGGACAATAGCACAGACGAATACTTTTACCACATCCTGATGTCTTGGTTTTGTTAGAGTAGACAGTTAGTTAGATAATTAACAAAAAAGAGGAGGGAACAAATGGAACAGTTACCCCAGGGAGTAACCAGCATTCCTCTGCTGGATCAGTGGGGGAGGGAGAAAACTGCAAAGGGAAATTCCTTTTACTAAGCACATGTGCAACAGAAGCCAAGTGATAGAGCAGAACCCTGAGGCATGAGCAGTAGGAGCCAAAATGGTGACCATAAAGTGGGAGGGCAAAGCCTGGGAAAACCTGGGGGAAAGATCAGAAAGGGTAAGCCAAATGAACCTGGAAAATCCAGGAAAGAGATTAAATAGGAGGAGAGCACAGGCCCAAATCTGGGGAGAGACAAGAAAGAAACCAGAAAGCCTGTGCTTTCCCAGGGCACATACTTTTTATCCTCTTTTCTGCTAAACTCTAAGGGTCCCCATGAGACTTGCAACCAGGGGAGCAATTGTCAGTGGCTGAAGTCTCTCCCTTTGCTTCTATAACTTCCCCTCTTGAGTCCTCACAGCGTGTACCCAATGGCTTGCTACTCTCTCTGCCTCTCCCAGAGTATAGTGTCACTTGTCACTTTTCACTCTAATAAACCTGCCACTATCACTGGACTCCTCCTTCACGAGTGTCCCTGAAAGTCTTTTCCTGCAACATCACTGAAGAACCTATTTCTTCCCGTAACAGTTTTAGTGGGAAGAAACCTTTTTAAAACTAGTGGAACTACCCCGCAGTCAGCAAAATGACTCAGAGATATGTCAAAAATTAAACGCCAGTTTTAAATTTTCTGAAAGGAACTGGCCTAGAATGTTGGAGAGGAAGTCTCACAGTCAATAATAGCATTTTAAAGAATTTGTTCATTCTATAACTATAAATAATACATCCACCATTTTATCAGCATTACATATATGCTTTATGTAATTGATATAAAGTCAATTATAAATTTCTGTCTCCTACAGTGTGCAAGCTACTAAAGAAAAACAGGCAGATTTTCTTTAAAATGTTAAAAAGAAATACAAGAAATACAATTACAAAGTAGTAATGTTATGCTCAGAGTTCAAGGTCCCCAATAATCAACCACCAGGGAGCCTTTTTCCTATGCAAAAGCAAAGAGTCTTTATTCAAACCCGGATTTGGTTCCCAGCCTCTTTCTGGCACAACAGCAAAACGAGAGAGTGAGCCCCAAAAAACAATGGGTTATATGGGGTTGGTCATTTGGGTGGGCTTATGGAAGTTGAAAGAAAATGGACTCCCCTCCATCTTGTCCTATAGGGCTGGGACCCCTGCCTAAACCCCCTCCCTTTTCTGGGATTGGCCACAGGTGTGCCAGCAATGTCTGAACTTCCCCGACCCCCACCCAAATGGACCAATGAAGCTCCAGGAACACAGCAAAGATCCTAATTAGGCTTAACCACTGAAAGACCCCAAATCAAGTGACCAATCTCTGTAACTCTCATCACTTTCCTAAGCCTTCCCAATTATCCTACCCATATAACTCATTGTACACCCCCTCCCCCCCCGCTCGCTCTCTCATCTCACTGCTGCTCCAGAAAGAGGCTGGGAGCCAAACCTGGGTTTGAATAAAGACTCTTTGCTTTTGCATTGGAAAAGGCTCCTTAGTGGTTGATTATTGAAGACCCCAAACTCTGGGCATAACATTTGAGGGCTCGTCTGGGATTTGGGCTCTCCAATACCCATGAGGGACCCCAATCCGGAGAGTCTGTCTGACCGCGGTAAGTGTCTGCATGTTGTCTGTTTCTGTTCTGTGCGTGAGCTCGCTTCTGAAGTCTGCAGTGCCCGAAACGGTTTAGGTGGATGCACTGGTGGATCTCGGGCAGGAGGAGTCAGAAGACACTTTGATTCCCCATCTTGAGGGACGTGGATTCCCCTCAAACCTCTGGGACGAAGTGAGTCACTCCCACTGGTTGACGCACGGCCATCCTCCAGTTTTCAGTTTTGTTTCCACGGGGTCGGAAGGCTGTTTTTGGGTGTTTTTATCTGTTTGATCAGTTTTGTTTCTTTTTGTGTACTTTTGTGGGCTCATTGGACAGACATAATGGGACAGACTCAGGCTACCCCTTGAGTATTATGGTTGATCATTTTAGAGAGGTTAAGAGAAGGGCTAACAACCTTAGTGTAGAAGTGAAGAAAAGCAGATGGCAAAACTTTTGTTCCAGCGAGTGGCCGGCCCTCAATGCCAGATGGCCGCCAGAAGGGACTCTTGACTTCCCCACCATTCGCCGGGTCAGAGAAATAGTTTCTTGGCCAAAGGGAAGCAATCCTAATAAACTCCCTTACATTATTACTTGGCAGGATCTCGTAGAGGACCCTCCCGTCTGGATTAAACCTTTCCTAGCTCCAAGCCCTCCGGATCCGGAACCCATTCTTGCCTTGCAGGAAACGGAGAAGAAAAAGAAGGTGGTTACTTCAGAGAAGAAGGAGAAGGAAGCCACCCTGCCATCAGCTCCTGATCCCTTCTACCCGGTTGTATAGGGAGGAACTGGAGAAGAGTTAATTTTCCCTCCCCCATACCAGTTCCCCAGGTTGCCTGAGAGAGGCGGCTTCTGGCCACGGCAGTGGGCAGGCTTCTGGCAGTGGCGGTGGACGGGCTTCCGGGTATGGCTGCAGTTCCGGTGGAAGCCCACCTCTTACCAGGCAAAGGGCTCAGAGGGAACTGCATATTGCAGCCCCTGACTCCACCATTAAGACTCTGCCCTTGTGAACTGTGGGCCCCCCCGACACAGATGGCAATCAGCCCCACCACTACTGGCCTTTTGCCACTAGTGACCTTTATAACTGGAAAGCACAGAATCCTAAGTTCTCCGAGAAGCTGGCAAGGCTTATCAATCTGCTAGATTCTGTTCTTTTCACTCATCAACCCACCTGAGATGATTGTCAGCAGCTTTTACAGGTCCTGTTTACAACGGGAGAGAGAGAATCCTCAACGAGGCCAGGAGGGTAGTTCCTGGTGTAGACAGGAACCCAACCACTAACCAGGCCCAGATAGATGTCTCATTCCCCTGACTAGACCTGAATGGGACTTCAATACAGCAGAAGGTAAGGAGAGGCTCCGGGTCTACCGCCAGACTCTAATGGGAGAGTCTCTGCATGGCTGCTAGAAAGCCTACCAATTTGACCAAGGTAGGGAACATACAGCAGGAAAGGGATAAGTCTCTAGCTGCTTTCGTAGAACAGATCATGGAGGCATACGACACTTACACCCCCATGGACCCAGAAGCCCCTGATAATAAGGCAGCTGTAGTCATGAGTTTTATAAACCAGTCAGCTGCAGACATCAGAAAGAAACTGCAAAAAATAGATAGATTTGGAGAAAAGAGTCTTTGGGACTTGCTGGAAGTGGCTGAGAAAGTGTAAAATAACGGGGAGTCCCCTGAAGATAGGCAAGTCCGCGCCATGGCAGACCCGAAACCTGGCCAAGATTCTGCTAGCCACTACCACAGAATCCCCTGAGGAGCAGACCCGCCGCCTTTGCCAGGTTGCAGATGACCAAGAAGAAGGGTCGCGGCACTAGGAAGGTTGAGAGCCACTGCTCTATAGTCTGGTATACTGTATTAGACTTGAAGGATGCCTTCTTCAGCCTGCCACTAGTGTCTCAAAGCCAACCCCTGTTTGCCTTTGAATGGCACAACCCGGAGGAGGGATACAGTGGAAAACTAACCTGGATGCGACTGCCCCAAGGGTTCAACAATTCGTCTACCATCTTCCACGAGACACTACATGAAGACCTCGGTGATTACAGGAGAGAGCACCCCAGTCTCACCCTCCTTCAGTACATAGATGACATCTTGATTGCTGCCGATACTGCCGAATACTTCGAGCAGGGGACCAGAGACTTGTTGGCCACCCTGGGGACCTTAGGGTATCGGGCCTCGGCAAAGAAAGCTCAAATATGCCAAGAGAGGGTGAGTTACCTGGGATACATACTGGAGGGTAGACAGCGGCGGTTATCAGTTGCTAGAAAAGAAACTGTGCTGAAGATCCCTGCCCCCACCCCCGAAGAGAAGTCAGGGAGTTCCTAAGGTCGGCTGGCTATTGCTGCCTCTGGATGCCAACAAACTGACCCTAGGACAAGAGATCTGATTAAAACCCTACATGCCATTGAGGGGGTCCTAAAACAGCCTCCTGATAGATGGATGAGCAATGCATGTATGACTCACTATCAAAGCTTGCTGCTCAACACTCGTATAGTACGTTTTCATCCAAGTGCAGCCCTCAACCCCACTACCCTGCTGCCTGACCCTTACCTAGATGCCCCGCTACATGACTGTGTGGGAATCCTGGAGCGGGTGCATGGACTCCGGAAAGACTTGACTGACCGGCCCCTCCCTGATGTAGAGGCCACCTGGTTCATGGATGGAAGCAGCATCATGCAAGACAGGTGCAGGTATGCGGGTGCAGCAGTGGTTACCAACATGGACACTGTGTGGGCGGAGGCTCTGCTCCCTGGGACATCAGCTCAGCCAGCAGTACTCATTGCACTCACCAAGGCCCTGACACTGGGGTCTGGGAAACAGCTTAACATTATACATTTGCTACAGCTCATGTTCATGGGGTGATCTATCAGGAGAGAGGGCTATTGACAGCAGAGGGAAGAACAATAAAGAATACACAGGAAATTCTTGACCTGCTTGCGGCCTTGTGGCTACCTGCTAAGCTAGCCATTATCCACTGCCAAGGTCACCAGAAGACAGATGACCCAGTGGCAAGAGGTAACCAAAGGGCTGATCAGGTAGCCAGAGCAAAGGCCCTCACCTCGTTCCCAACAATGACCTTACGACTGTCAGACCCTGGGAACCTAGTTTTGCCAGATGAGCCTGGGTACTCTCAGGAGTAGCTGCAGCAGATCAGGAAGCTCCCTCATGTCCAGGAAATTAAAGGATGGTGGTACACACCATACAAGGAGCTCATACTACCGGACTGGTTTGGGGTTACAGTGTTAGAACGCATGCATCAGTCCACCCACCTGGGGACACAGCAATTAAGAGACTTAATTCAGCATGCTAGAATCAAGATTCACCAACAAGACTCAAAAATAAATCAAATTTTGTCTCCTGCAAGACCTGCCAACTCACAAAAGCAAGAGCTGGGTCAGGTGATCAAGGAACCAGGCTCAGAGGCACCAAACCAGGGGCACAATGGGAAGTTGATTTCACTGAAATCAAACCAGGGAAGTATGGTTATAAATACATTTTAGTATTCATAGACACCTTCTACGGCTGGGTAGAAGCGTACCCAACCAAGCATGAAACAGCCCAGACGGTCGCTAAGAAACTACTGGAAGACATCCTACCCAGGTATGGTTTTCCAGCTAGGATAGGATCTGACAACAGTCCAGCTTTTATTTCACAGGTAACACAGGCGGTAGCTAAAGCCATAGGGGCAGATTGGAAATTACATTTTGCCTATAGGCCCCAGAGCTCAGGGCAGGTAGAGAGAATGAATAGAACTCTAAAAGAGACCCTTACCAAATTAACCATGGGGACTGGCGGGGATTGGTTGGCTCTCCTTCCTTATGCCCTTTACCGGGTAAGACACTCTCCTTACACTCTAGGTCTTACCCCTTATGAGATCATGTTTGGCAGACACCCCCCAGCCCCCTCAATTATTCCTAACCTTTAGGCTGAGCTTCTTGCTGAATTTGAAAATCAGGAGATATCTTTTCTCTTGAGAGGGCTGCAGAGGGTACATGAAAACGTTTGGCTACACCTCTGCACGATCTAGGAGGCTGGCCCAACCCCGACGCCTCACTGTAAGCCAGGGGACTGGGTGTTGGTCAAGAGGCACCTTTGGGAGACCCTTGAGCCACGCTGGAAAGGCCCCTATGTCCTCGTGCTGACCACACCCACCGCTCTCAAGGTTGACGGCATCTCGACCTGGGTCCATCATACGCACGCTCGCCTGGCTGACCCCTCTGCAATCCAGGAGGACTTCATCTCACAATGGAACATTGACCAGGACCAGCACAACCCGCTCAAGCTCAAGCTGTGGCGCACTCGACCTGCCTGATGTTGGTAACTTTACTCGTGATCACTCCTACCACCAGGAGCCCACACACTCCCTATAATATTACATGGCAGATCATAGACACCATCTCAGGGACAATACTTAATCAGACCTCCCAGATCCACCCTAAGAACACTTGGTCCCCAGACCTCTACTGTGACTTGCTAGACCTCATTCCCCTTAGATGGGACCCTGGCTTTGTTCAGGGCCACCATTTCTATGTCTGTCCCGGGCACTCATGGACTCCACGGAGGCACATCCGGGACCCATGCGGAGGAGCTGAGGACTACTTCTGTGCCTCCTGGTCATGCGTCTCGACTGGACACATCTGGTGGACCCCTCCCAAAACAGATGACCTAATAACTGTGGCTTGAGCGGCAGCACCCACCTGTCAGGGTCATCCCCACACCCTATGCAACCCTGTGCGGATATCCTTCACAAAACAGGGGAAGAAAGCAACAGGATGGGACACTGGCAAAACCTGGGGAATTCGCATCTATGATAAAATCAGACTTGGGGCTAGGGATCAGGGAGGATTATTTACCCTCCGGGTTCAAAACACTCCCCTTAATTATCACCACCCTGTGGGAGTAGGGCCCCACAAGGTATTGGCAATGGCTCCTGCTCCCCGGCCCCAGCCAACTACGTCCCCAGTGCTCCCCACCAAGAGAGCAATGGGTTATACCCACCACGGGGAGCTTGACCCAGAGTCAGACTTCACGGCCTGAGATAGACCCTCTCTTAAGCCTAGTCATAGGAGCCTACCATGTCCTAAACGCCTCCAGGCCTGACCTAACTGAATCTTGCTGGCTCTGTCTAGACATTGAACCACCATATTATGAAGGTGTTGCCGTCAAAGGCAATTATACAATGGCCCCGACTGCTAGTTTCTTCAGGTGGCAGCAAACTGCTGCAAGGCTAACCCTCCAGGGAGTGATAGGCCAGGGATCGTGCATAGGCAAGGTTTCCTCAGACCAGTCACACCTTTGTAACAGAACTCTGGCCATTCCCGGGGAAGCAGTATATCTCCTGCCCCCTGAAAACGCATGGTGGGCATGTTCCAGCGGCCTCGTTCCTTGCATCCATTCTTCAGTCCTTAACTCCCAAAAGGAAGGCTTTTGCATACTCGTGCAGTTAGTTCCCAAGTTAATATACCACTCTGAAAAAGAAATATTTGATAAGTTGGGGGCCACTAATTCATGAAATAAAAGAGAACCCATCATGGCCCTAACCATGGCAGCCCTCTTGGGGTTAGGACTGGTGGGAGCAGGGACTGGGATATCCTCGCTTGTCATACAGGACAAGAACTATGGGGCCCTAAGAA
This sequence comes from Lasiurus cinereus, assembly GCA_011751065.1. Lineage (NCBI taxonomy): Eukaryota > Metazoa > Chordata > Mammalia > Chiroptera > Vespertilionidae > Lasiurus > Lasiurus cinereus. The sequence goes on along the minus strand of JAAGEH010000006.1, from coordinate 21,757,221 downwards.
TAGCCATTGACTTGGACATAGAAAGAATTGAAAAATCCATCACCACCTGCAAGAATCCCTCACTTCCTTCTCTGAGGTAGTGCTCCAGCACAGGAGGGGACTGGACCTACTACTCATGTAGCAGGGGGGCTTGAGTGCAGCCCTAGGGGAAAAATGTTGTTTCTATGTTGATCATTCAGGAGTTGTCAAGGAATCCATGGCCCTTGTAAGAGAGGGATTGCAGAGGTGTAGGCTAGAAAGGGAGCGGTCTCAGTCTTCATATGAATCACTGTTTAATTGGTCCTCATGGTTAACTACTCTTATTTCCGCCCTCATCGGACCCCTTATAATCCTTTTAATGCTTTTAACTTTTGGTCCTTGTATTATTAACAAACTGGACAAATTTGTCAAGGAGCGCATAGGAGTAGTCCAATTAATGGTTTTACAAACCCAGTACTAGCCTCTAGCAACAGAAGAAGAGGCAGAAATGCATCCCATCTCATGATTGAGACATGTGTCCCAAGACAAGGGGGGAATGAAAGGAAATGGACTCCCCTCCATCTTGTCCTATAGGGTTGGGACCCCTGCCTAAATTCCCTCTCTTTTCTGGGAGTGGTCACAGGTGTGCCAGCAATGTCTTAACTTCCCCGACCCCCACCCAAATGGACCAATGAAGCTCCAGGAACACAGCAAAGGTCCTAATTAGGCTTAACCACAGAAAGACCCCAATTCAAGTGACCAATCTCTGTAACCCTCATCACTTTCCTAAGCCCTCCCAATTATCCTACCCCATATAACTCATTGTTCTCCCCAGCTCGCTCTCTGATCTCACTGCTGGGCCAGAAAGAGGCTGGGAGCCAAACCCGGGTTTGAATAAAGACTCTTTGCTTTTGCATGGGAAAAGGCTCCTTAGTGGTTGATTATTGGGGATCCCGAACTCTGGGCATAACAAAGTGATGTGGGTTATAGAGATTGGGTCAGTGTTTTTCTGTGGTTTAGCCTTATTAGGACCCTCACTGTGTTTCTGGAGCTTCATTGGTCCATCTGGCAGTGGTCGGGGAAGTTAGGACATTGCTGGCATACCTGTGGTCACTCCCAGAAAAGGGAGGGGGTTTAGGCAGGAGGCCTAGGCCTATAGGACAAGATGGAGGAGAGTTAATTTCTGCTTTGTCCTTTCATTCCTCCCTTGTCTTGGGACACACATCTCAATCATGAGATGGGCTGCATTTTGCAATGAAGTCCTCCTGGATTGCAGAGGGGTGGCTGTGCAAGCTGAGTGTGATGAACCCAGGTTGCGATGCCATCAACTTTGAGAGCGGTGGGTGTATTCAGCATGACGACGTAGGGGCCTTTCCAACATGGCTCCAGGGTCTCCCGGTGGTGCCTCTGGAGGAACACCCAGTCTCCTGGCTTGTACCAATAGAGTGTTGGGGATGAGCAAGCCTCATAGACAGCGCAGAGGCATGGCAAAATGTTTTCATGCACCCTCTGCAGTCCTCTTAAGAGAAAAGATATCTCCTGATTTTCAAACTCAGCAAGAAGCTCAGCCTTGAGTTTAGGGATGATAGGGGGATCTGCATAACATGATCTCGTAAGGGGTAAGATCCAGGGTGTAAAGAGAGTTCCTCACCTGGTACAGGGCATACGGAAGGAGAGCTACCCAATTCCTGCCAGTCTCCATGGTTAATTTGATTAGGGTCTCTTTTAGAGTTCTATTCATCCTCTCTACCTGCCCTGAGCTCTGGGGCCTATAGGCACAATGTAATTTCCAATATGCCCCTATGACCTTGGATACTGCCTGCATTACCTGTGAAATAAAAGCTGGTCTGTTGTCAGATCCTATCATAGCTGAAAAACCATACCTGGGTAGAATGTCTTCCAGTAGCTTCTTGGCGACCATCTGGGCTGTTTCATGCTTGGTTGTGTACACCTCTATCCAATCAGAGAAGGTGTCTATGAACCCAAAAGATATTTATGATCGTACTTCCCTGGTTTGATTTCAGTGAAATCAACTTCCCATTGTGCCCCTGGTTTGGTGCCTCTGAGCCTCATTCCTTGTTCACCTGACCTGGCTCTTGCATTCGTGAGTTGGCAGGTCTTACAGGAGGTTACAATTTGATTTATTTTTGAGTCTTGTTGGTGAATTTTGATTCTACCTTGCTGAACTAAGTCTCTTAATTTCTGGGTCCCCAAGTGGGTGGACCAGTGCAGGCATTCTCACACTGTAACCCCAAGCCAGTCCGGTAGTATGAGCTCCTTGTTTGGTGTGTACCACCATCCTTTAATTTCCTGGACATGGAGAAGCCTCCTGATCCGCTGCAGCTCTTCCTGAGAGTACCCAGGCTGATTTGGCAAGACTGGTCCCTGTGGTCTGGTAGTTGTAAGGCCATGATAGGGACCAAAGTGAAGGCCACTGCTTTGACTGCCTGATCAGTGTTTTGGTTACCTCTTGCCACTGGGTCATCTGCCTTCTAGTGCCCTTGGCAGTGGATAATGGCTAGCTTAGCGGGTAGCCACAAGGCCGCAAGCAGGTCAAGAATTTCCTGTGTATTATTTATTGTTCTTCCCTCTGCTGTCAATAGCCCTCTCTCCTGATAGATCACCCCATGAACATGAGCTGTAGCAAATGTATAACAACTATCTGTGTAGACATTAAGCTGTTTCCCAGCCCCCAGTATCAGTGCCTTGGTGAGTGCAATGAGTTCTGCTCGCTGAGCTGACGTTCCAGGGGGCAGAGCCTCCGCCTATATAGTGTCCGTGTCGGTGACCAATGCTGCACCCGCATACCTGCACCCATCTTGCACGATGCTGCTTCCATCCGTGAACCAGGTGGCCTCTGCCTCAAGGAGGGGCCGATTGGTCAAGTCCTTCTGAAGTCCATGCACCTACTCCAGGATCCCCGCACAGTCATTTAGCGGGGCATCTAGGTCGGGGTCAGGCAGCAGGGTAACGGGGTTGAGGGCCGCATTTGGATGGAACCACACTCTAGGAGGGTTGAGCAGCAAGCTTTGATAGTGGGTCATACTTGCATTGCTCATCCATCTATCAGGAGGCTGTTTTAGGAACCCCTCAATGGCATGCGGAGTTGTAATCCAGATCTCCTGTCCTAGGGTCAGTTTGTTGGCATGCTTAACTAAGAGTGCAGTTGCCACAATGATTCTCAGACATGGCAGTGAGCTGGCAGCTACTGGATCTAACTTCTTGGACAAGTATGCTACTGGGTGGCTCCAGGGAACTAAAGCCTGAGTTAGAACCCCTTTTGCTATTCCTTTGCGTTCCTCTACAAAGAGGCGAAAGGGCTTTGTAAAGTCTGGCAGCCCCAGGACTGCAGCAGCCAAGAGGGCTGTCTTTATCTGATTAAAGGCAGTTTCTTCCTTTTCAGTTCATTCAAACATCTTCCCCTCCTGGGTAGCTTTATATAGGGGCATGGCGATCTCAGCAAAACTTGTTATCCAGAGGTGGCAATAGCCAGGCAACCCTAAGAATTCCCTCACTTCCCTCTGAGAGGTGGGAGTAGGGATTTTCAGGACTGTCTCTTTTCTAGCATCAGACAACCACTGCAGTCCACCCTCCAGGTTGTATTTCAGGAAACTCACCCTCTCTTTGCATATTTGAGCTTTCTTTGCAGAGGCTTGATAATCTAAGGTCCCCAGAGTGGCCAACAGGTCTCTGGTCCCCTGCTCTCAGTTTTCCGCGATATCCGCAGCAATCAAGATGTCATCTATGTACTGAAGGAGGGTGAGACTGGGGTGCTCTCTCCTGTACTCACTGAGGTCCTCATGCAGTGCCTCATCAAAGATGGTAGGCGAATTGTTGAACCCTTGGGGCAGTCGCATCCAGGTTAATTGTCCACTCTATCCCTCCTCAGGGTCGTGCCATTCAAAGGCAAACAAGAGTTGGCTTTGAGGTGCTAGCGGCAGGCTGAAAAAGGCATCCTTCAAGTCTAATACAGTATACCAGACTCTAGAGCAGCGGTTCTCAACCTTTGAGTCGCGACCCCTTTGGCCGTCGAACAACCCTTTCACAGGGGTCGCCTAAGACTCTTGGAAAACACCTATTTCCCATGGTCTTAGGAACCAACACACTGCTCCTCGGTGTAGCAAAATATAGCAATGTAGTTTACTGTTGTCATATTAAGACTGTTATCCATGCTACACCACGATTCAAGACAAAATTTCATTTATTTGTAATTAGAAAGAAATATTTCATAATATATAATTACATATTGTTTTTGTGATTAATCCCTATGCTTTAATTATGTTCAATTTGTAACAACGAAAATACATCCTGCATATCAGATATTTACATTACAGTTTATAACAGTAGCAAAATTACAGCTGTGAAGTAGCAATGAAAATAATTTTATGGTTGAGGGTCACCACAACATGAGGAATTCTTTTAAAGGGTCGCGGCATTAGGAAGGTTGAGAACCACTGCTCTAGAGGGTGTCAAAGAACTGAGGAGAGTGTATGGGTTAGAAACAGTTGGGTGTATATTCATGACTTTTACTTCCCGGAGGTCCTGTACTGGCACGTAGTCATTACTGTCTGGCTTCCTGATTGGCAGGAGGGGGGTGTTCCAGGCAGATTGGCATGGCACCAGCACCCCCAAGTTTCACAGTCTCCGGATGTAAGGCTGGATTTCCTTCCAGGCCTCCTGGGACATAGGATACTGCTTGACTCTCATTGGGCCTTCTCCAGGCTTTAGCTCCACCAGGGTTGGAGTCCTATGAGCAGCCAGTCCAACTCTCCCAGTGTCTGCCCAAGCTGTGGGGAATTCTTGTAGCCACCTGTCCACAGTGCTTTCTACTGGGGGAGCCCTCTGGTGGAGACAATACTCACCCTCCAATCTCAGAATCAGAACCTGGATGGGGTAGCCTTTACCATCGGTGACCTGAGCCCCCCCTTGTCTGAAAGTTATTTGGGCTCCAATCTTGGTTAGCAAATCCTGTCTTAATAGGGGGTAGAGGCATTCTGGTATTACCATAAATGAATGGGTTACCCGGCACGTTCCTAGATCTACTGTTCTTTGGGTAGTCCATGAATACTGGCTCATGCCAGTCGCCCCTTGCACCCGGGATTTCTTGTGGGCTAGCTCCCCCTGCGGTGTGCGGAGGACTGAATGTTGGGCCCTGGTGCCCACAAAGAAGTCAACAGGGGTCCCCTCCACTCCAAGAGTTACCCTGGGCTCCGGGAGGGGGTCCGAACCCTGACTCCCCTAATCACTTAATCCTTCCAGCTCTAAGACTTCCACCCAGTCTGTCTTGTTTTTCTTCTTACCGGCTTTCTTTGGGCATTCTCGGACCCAGTATCCTATCTCTTTGCAATAAGCACACTGGTTCCGCTGCAGCCTCTTTTTCCCGCCTGTCATGCCCCCCTAACCTTCTTCTTGGTCGTATGCAAGCTGGCAAAGACTTCGGGTCTGCTCCTCAGGGGATTCTGTGGTAGTGGCTAGCAGAATCTTGGCCAGGTTTCTGGTCTGCTTGTCACTGGCAGCCGCTATGGCCTGGGCTTGCCTATCTTCAGGGGACTCCCGGATATTGTACACTTTCTCGGCCACTTCCAGCAAGGCCCAAAGACTCTTTTTTCCTAATCTATCTATTTTCTGCAGTTTCTTTCTGATGTCTGCAGCTGACTGGATTATAAAACTCATGACTACAGCTGCTTTATTCTCAGAGGCTTCTGGGTCCATGGGGGTGTAAGTGCGGTATGCCTCCATGATCCTTTCTAAGAAAGCAGCTGGAAACTCAATCCTTTCCTGCTGTACATTCCCTACCTTGGTCAAATCGGTAGGCTTCCTAGCAGCCATGAGAAGACCCCCCCATTAGAGTCTGGTGGTAAATTTGGAGCCTTTCCTTACCTTCTGCCATGTTGAAGTCCCAGTCAGGTCTAGTTAAGGGAAAAGAGCCATCTGTCTGGGCCTAGTTAGTGTTTGGGTTTCTGTCTATGCCAGGAACCACCCTCCGAGCCTCATTGAGGATTTTTTCCCTCTCTTCCAATGTGAACAGAACCTGCAATAGCTGCTGGGCAGTCATCCCATGTGGGCTGGGTGGTTGAAAAGAACAGAATCCAACAAGTTCATAATCCCCACCGGCTTCTTGGAGAACTTAGGGTTCTGTGACTCCCAGTTATAAAGGTCACTAGTGGCAAAAGGCTAGTAGTGGTGGGGCTGATTGTCCCCCTTGTTCTCTGACCAAATGTCAGTGATGGTAGGGTATGGGCCTGACACTTCAGCGCTAGCCATTTTCAGGGCTCGCAAGCAGGATACCAGACTTTTCCTTGGCACTCTTATTGGCTTCAAGAGTTCAGGGTTCAGATAGGGATCTTTAAAACATGATACACTAGTCAAAGTTTCTGGCTAATAAAACCACTTTTGAAAACCGGTCTTATTGAATTTATGCAAAGAATATATTCCTATGACTTATTTATTAAATATTGCCAAATTTTGGAGGAATTGTATAAAGAGAAAAATATACTGCAGTCCCTCTATAAGTACTTTGGCATAACTACCCTCTGTTTAGGGAGGCAAAATGCAAATTATTTACTCTTCCTGGCTTACTGGCCTGTATTATTTGATTTCCTTACAACATTTATCTTCTCCTTCTTATTATTACATACACAGTCTTTCTAAATTTTATACTTCCAAATTAGCCTTTAAACCTTCTTTCTATGTCCTTTAAAAATGCATAACCATGCCTCAGACCTTCTACTCAGTATTTCTTATTCTTTGAAACCTCAATCCTTTAATGATTCCTAACAAGTAAACAGCCAGAATTTCTGAGCTTAAAGTTCCTTTGCTGAATATTCCACCACTGCCCAAGAAGTATCCAGTAACCCCAACCTGCCTGGCTCAGACAATGAGATTTCTTTTATGTGTATTAAAAAGGTTAAAAAGAAGAAAACAGGGCAGAAGAAGATCCACTGTGTTTTGTAGTAGCATAGTTCAGATAAGCAAGAAACCAAGGATGCCTGCAGAGCGGGTTGTAGCCAGAAAATCAACAAAAACCTATCTCTCCCTGCTTCATGATTAACTGCCAACATCCTCCCTCCCGTTCCCCAGTCCAGTTGCTTGTCTCCTTTTCTTATTGTGAGTTAGAAGACAATTTCTACATAAGGGAGAAACAGAAACAGTGGGAGTTTCAGAGAAAACTACAGACGACCACTGTAGTAGTGCTCCCTTTCGAAGCCTGAGGTCTGACCTGTGGAAAAAAATGACTATTAGCCTGGAAAGATAAGGGTGTATAGGGAGATTTCTTGTGAATTGAAAGCCTGGATGGCCACCTAAAGAAAAGATATTTAACCCAGTTACAGGTGCTAAAATAAAATAATACATTAATAATAACTCCAGCCTTAGTTCAGCCTTAGATGGCTCACGTTGTCCTATGATGTCACAGGAAGGGATAGGGCCTGTAATCTCTCTGCCCTGCAGAACTGTAAGCCCTGTCCCTGGAAGTCTCCAACCACCAAAAGAGATAAGAAAGCCATAAATAAAAGTTCTTTGTTCTTTGCAGTGTTACAAATTTATTCTTAGGACTTTAAAATTTAATATAGCAAATTCACAAATCAGAACAAACTGAAACCTCTACTTATACAAAATTAGAGAGGAATTTTTATTAGCTAAATAGGCTGACTCCCTCTCTGACAGAGAGCAAAACCTCAGAAAAAGAATTCCAGCAGCTGCTAAAGACTTTTGCACTCTGTCACAGCAGGTCCATCCCAAAACAAATGAAACAATAGAAAGAGATAATAAATACTCTCCTGTGTACAGCCAGAAGGTACAAAGTAACTTCTGCCTCACACAGACCAGCTAATGAGCAGATAATTATTCCAAGACAGACAAACATCCATACTCACCCTCCCTCAGTAGACTAGCCCAGATTGGAGCTGAGCAGATAATGCCCAACTCCCCAGATGAGCATGGGAGCACTTCCAGCACCCACACCCAGACCAGAATTCTCAACCAACATCCACAGAATAAAACAGAGAATACAGACACAGATAAAGCACTCCCTCCAAAAAACAGTCTTCCAACTTCGTGGAAGCAAACCCAAAAGCTAGACGACGGCCTCATGCCGACCAGTGGGAGCGATCCACTTCATCCCAGAGGTTTGAGGGGAACCCACTACCCTCATGAAGGGTTTTTACACCCCTCCAGATGGAGGATCAGAGCATCCTCTGACTCCTCCCGCCTGAGGTCCGCCAATGTGTCCACTTAGATTGTTTCGGGCACTACAGGCTTCAGAAGCGAGCTCGCACAGAACAGAACAGACGATGTATAGACACTTACCGCGGTCAGTCATACTCTCCGGATCAGGGTCCCTCATAGGTATTGGGGATCTCGGATGAGCCCCCAAATGTTATGCCCAGAGTTCAGGGTCCCCAATAATCAACCACCAGGGAGCCTTTTTCTGATGCAAAAGCAAAGAGTCTTTATTCAATTCCCGGTTTGGCTCCCAGCCTTTTTCTGGTGCAGCAGCAGTGAGATGAGAGAACAAGCCCCGAAAGAACAATGGGTTATATGGGGTTGGTCATTTGGATGGGCTTAGGGAAGTGACGTGGGTTACAGAGATTGGTCACTTGAGTCAGGGTTTTTCTGTGGATTAGATTTATTAGGACCCTCGCTGTGTTCCTGGAACTTCATTAGTCCATTCGGGTGGTAGTCGGGGAAATTAGGACATTGCTGGCATACTTATGGTCACTCCCAGAAAAGGGAGAGGGTTTAGGCAGGGGCCCAGCCCTATAAGACAAGATGGAGGAGAGTTTGTTTTTGCTTTGTCCTTTCAGTAACTAGTTAAGTTTCTAATTAACACAACATATAATGCTATGTGTTTATAGGTGAAAAGGATGTGGCAAGATGATTTGGTAAAGTGGAAGGAATCCAGGCCTTGTTTCATCCTCCTCCCCTTTTTTGCCTTTTCCTAGCTGTGGGATTAGGGCCAGTAGGTTAACAACCTCTTGAGCCTAAACTTCATCTGGGTGTCTGTGCCAGATTCTTAAAGTGTTTGAAAAATGAGGTAGAGTATATTTGCAATGTCTCATACATTAAGAGTTCAAATATGTTATTGCTTTATTATTACTGCTTCTTCAGTCCTATGGCCCACGCTTTCCTAAGGAACACTGAAATCCTATATAATAAAGAGCTAACATGCTAATTAGACCAAACAGCAGAACAACCTTCAGTACAAAGCCAGGGCTGCAAGGGCTGAATCCCTTGCACAAATTTTGTGCACCAAGCCTCTAGCATTCTATAAGATTTTCATGAGGCATTTCAAAGTCCCTGGGATAGTGTTTGTCACTAGATGTGGTGAATGCAGAACTGCTGATTAAAGAAAGATGATGTACTAAATAGAGAGTTCTTATAATCCAGATGGTCCAAAAAGATGGTTTAGCTTGTGATTTATCAAAGAGCCAATTATAAGCATAGCTGGACCCCAAATTGAGGCCCTAGAAAGGTTCTTATATGAAAAATATTCTTTTCAAATCCAGATCTCATCCCCTTGGTTAATTATGTCTAAGCACTGAATTATCTCTAAGCTACCTGATACCCAGGTGAAAAACAGAAAAACTGTGGATTATATAATTTTCATTGATTGATTTAAAAACACACACACACACACATATGGAGTTTTTCTGGAGATTAAATTCTAAGATTTAAAAGGTGAGTCCATAAAGAAATGCAACTACATGTACAAGTTGCATTGAAAAAATGTGCTTTATCTCTTTGCCTCACAGGTGTGGCTTCCAGTTCTACTCTCAATGGTTGGAGGTAAAGTATAAAAATGTGCACCTGGAGGATTTGATCTTCAGGGCATTATGACTCAAGAGGAAGCCTGGGAAGATACAGATGTGTGTATCAAAGAATGAAAATAAATGTGAATAGCATTAGTATATGTGAGATAAATGGAAAAAATGAAGGGAAAAAACAGGTAAGTAAAAATATGTCAAGACTGGCTTCTATTTTTAAAAAATCTTTATAAAAGCATCAGATATGAACAGCAATGGAAGTCCAGAGATTGAAACGAAGCTAAGGATATTGGCCTGGATGGTGTGCCTGAATTTTGGGATGGTTTTTGTGACAGAATAGATTGAGGTGAATCACTGGTTGAATTCCAAGTGAATATAAGAAATATTTGACCTGCTGTTTCAGCCAGACAATAATATATCTGAATTCAACCAGAAAGGATTTTTCTTCCTATGACTAAAGAGAGTGAGCACAATCATTTTTGTCTTGAACAGGAAATAGGATGTAGGGGGAGAATGCTGATGCTTTAGTTGTTGTGCTAAGATTATTTCCCATATAAACTATTTTGCTTGTTTAAGGAATACAAATACTATCGAAGACAAGTCACAAGGTGGCCAGATTTCTGCATTAAGAAATATATGTGAAAAATTCCCAAAGGCAAAATTGTTGAATGATGATATTTCCTTCCTGTTCCACTGGTTAGAAATGATGAAAAATCATTTTGTGTGCAAAGTGCCCAATAGAACTTTCTGCTCTGAAAATCTTGCTGGTCAATTTTTTTCATCAATACATTCATTACCAGTTAACTGTGAGGCAAAAAAAAAGAAAAGTCAAACCAATAAATATTTTGTTTCTCTTTGGTTCTGATTTGTGAGAGGTTTAAAAATTTTCAAAATGAGCTGGTCCCCCTTATAGGCAAGTCCCTATTAGACTGTCTATTAGAATCACCTAGAGAGCTTTTAAAAATCTATATGCTCAGGTCTATTCCATTCTCTAAGATAGAATTCAGGCACCAGTGTTTGCAAATCTGCTCAGGTGTTCCCAATAGGTAAAGAAGGCTGGGCACCACTGTTTTAAAGGATAACTTAGTAAATCAAATAAGGAAATCAGATACAACTGGAAAAGTAACATTGGAATGAATCATGTGGCTGACTGACAATCATGGTCCCTTAGCAGGTGGGACCATGCTAAGGGACCCACCCTTGCATCTGGCCTGGACTGGTGATTTATTTTGGCCAATAAGATGTGGTAGAAGTAATATGAGGTGAGTCTCAGAGCCTCAGTGCAGCTTGTGCCTTCATCCTTCTGGAATACTGCCTTTGCCAAGTGAAGATGCCTGGGCTAGACTATTGGATCGTGAGGGACCACATAGAGAGATGCCAAGTCAATAGACAGCACCAACGTCTAGGCACCCATGTAGAGTTATCCTGGGTCATCCAACCACACTAGTTTCCTTCACACTTGATGGAGCAGAGGCAAGCCATCCCAACTGCACTTGACCAAATTGTCTGCCTATAAAACTACAACAGTAAAAAATGTTTTTTCTTTTAACCAATCTATGCAAATGCAGTAAACAATATAAATATGTCGGAAATAAACTTTCTTAAAGCTGGACTTTCAGGTAAGTCTGTGGCAGCTAGCCTCCTCCTGGCATTCAGGCCCCTATATCATCTCTTCCAACATTTTACAAGGCTTGGTCTGTATAGCCCATAGAACATGGCAATATATAATATGTAACTTCTGAGGCCAGATCAGGAATATATTGTGACTTGAGCCTTTCTCACTTTCTCCCTGTTGCTTCAGGAGTGTGGGTTCGATGGCCAGATTGTGAACTGGATAAGCAATGCTTTATAGCTTGGGGAAATGGAAAATGGTACATTTATTCAGGGTTCTAGGAGGTTATCCCAACAAATATAATCCTATCTAGGAACAGAATTCAGCTCTGTTGGAGATAAAAACCTGCCACTAAATGAGGATTTAGGAGCTTCAGCTGTATAGATTGGAAAATTTAAGGTTGATAGGTTGACCGTTAACGCACACTTCTGGGGAACTAGAGAAACCACTTCTTTTTAAATCCCCACTGGAGGATATGCTTGTTGATCTGAGAAAGAGAGATGTGAATGAGAGTGGTAGGGAGAAACATTTATGTGAGAGAAAAATATTATTGTTTCCCATATAGGGATTGAACATGCAACATAGGTATGTACCCTGACTGAAATTGAACCACCACATTTTGACATAAGGGACGATGTTCCAACCAACTGAGCTATCTGCCAGGATGCAGAAACCATCTAAACCAAGAAAAAAAAATAACATAGAAATTCATGTTAAGAGATGATAAAGAGAAATGTATCATTTTGGGGGCCAACTAGCAGCTATGGCCTAAACTAAGAAAGGAGAGGAAGTTGGGAAAAGTAAAGAAAAGATTAAGGAACAGAATTGGAATGTAGAAAAAACGGTAAAACACATAAGTGCGGGTAATAAAATTTGAAAACAACTAGCATAAATATTTTAAGTTAATACCTTAGGATAGTTTTTGTCCTTCTTTCCTAACTGCTGTAAATAAATATGTCACAAACTGTACAATCCATAGGAAAAATAGAGATAAAATGTGCATGTACAATGAAACTGAGTAGCTTCAATGAAGAATGCTAATATGTGAATTTCAAGAAGATTGTCAGTTTTTGTAAAACTCCTTAAAGAACAACTTTGTTACAAGGCAGAGTGGAGAAAACAAAAACTGAAGTAGCTTAGCAGCTACAAAATAAAAGGCAAATGAGCAAAAACAAATTTACCAAAATAAAAATCTGTGAGCTGTGGGTTTTTTTTTTTTTTGTGGGACATGAACTTATATTCTTACCCAAAAGGAGTACTTAATTGCTTAAATGCTGAGGCAAAATAACTACAATATGAGATTGTTGGATTCCTTATCTCACTTCCCAGATATTCTCACAATTATGTTGGTCAGGAGTATAAAGTTTCATTTATGCAAAATAAATAAGTTCTGGAGATCCAATGTACAGCAATGGGACTATTGTTATCAATATTGTGGTGTATGCTTGCAATTTGCTGTGAGAATAAATCTCAAGTGTTCTCACCACATACACATAAAAGGAAACAAAAGATGGTAACTATGTAAGGTGGTAGATATATTAATTAGCTTTAATATGGCAATTATTTAAATACCCTATATAATAAAAGGCTAATATGCAAATTGACCAAACAGGGGAATGCCAGTCGCTATGACGCACACTGACCACTAGGGGTCAGGTGCTCAATGCAGGAGCTGCCCCCTGGTGGTCAATGCACTTCCACAGGGGGAGTCTGTTCAGCCAGAAGCCAGGCTCATGGTGGTGAGTTCCACAGTGGTGGTGGGAGCCTCTCCTGCCTCTGTGGCAGTTGGTCATCCCCTGAGGACTCTCAAACTTTGAGAGGGCTGAGGAACCTGCCCCCCACCCAGTGCCTAAATCTTGTGCACTGGGCCTCTACTATATATATCTCAAAACATCAAGTTGTACAGTTATATATAAACTAGTGACCTGGTGCACAAAATTCATACACATTAAAAGGGAATTAATTAGAAGAAATATTTTAATATTGCTATTTGCCCTTTCTCTATAATAGAAGTGTCAGAGATAAAAGAAAATCAGTAAAATGTATATGAAAATCTCTCTCCTGTCAGAGTCTTGGGCGTGCCATGGGAACTAGAGTCAAGTCCCTGCCCACCCATGTGCGCTTCAAAATCGCACCCAGCTGGCCCCACCCCCATTGGGCTGGATCCAGACCTGGCCAACCCCACCCCTATCAAGCCCTGCCAGGTGGGGGTTTAACCTCAGGTCACCAGGCCCAGCACCAGGGTCAGGGGCACACCTTGAGGTCCCTTGTCCCTGGGCTAGGGGGTACAGCCTGAGGTCCCCCATTAAGCCCTATGAAGTTGGGGGTGCAGCCTCAGGTCTCCCGGCCTGGCACCAGGGCAGAGAGTATGGCCTGAGGTCTCCATCAAGCCCCATGGGTGGAGGATGCAGCCTCAGGTCCCATAGCCTGGCACCAGGGCATGGGGTGCAGCTTCAGGTGCCCTGGCCTGGTACCAGGGCAGAGGGTATGGCCTAAGACCCTCCATCAAGTCTTTCCAGGGCCAGGGATGTGGCCTAAAGTACCCTGTCAAGCCCTGATGGGTGGGGTGTGCAGCCTGAGATCTCCTGTCAAGCTATACCAAGCAGGGGACGCAGTCTGAGGTCCCCCATCAAACCCAGCACCACGCAGCCTCAGGTCCCTGCTGATTGCTTGTTAAGGCTTGTTATGGGAACTCAGCCTCCACTGTGGATACAGCCATTTTATGTTATGGGACCCCTGCCTCTGCTATAGGCGCATCCATCTTGTTACAGCATGATGGTCAATTTGCGTATTTCCTCTTTATTAGATAGGATAATTTTGATTTGTCAGTTGTACCTCATTAAAGCTGAAAAAATTATGATTTAACAAATGGCATTGCCAGGAAAAAGGCTCCAACAGAAAAATTCAAAAATGGCATCTATGAATAAATGAAACCATAATAAAAATAAATGAAAAAATAAATTGGAAGTAAAGTGAACACAGTTTGAAAACAAAAAGCTGTCATAGAAATATGTATTAAAAGATGAATTAATCTGTTTAGCAGAGCATTTAATAAAATATTTATATTTATGCTTTTGAAGAAGCAATGTGTTTACTAATGGAAAAATCAATTTTAGACTCTAGGACATCTGACTTCAAAGTCTGTGCTTTTAACTATCACATGATGGATGCTACCTAATAAAACATTTTCTATTTCTTTTTTTTAATATATTTTATTGATTTTTTACAGAGAAGAAGGGAGAGAGAGTTAGAAACATCAATGAGAGACATAGATCAGCTGCCTCCTGCACGGCCCCTACTGGGGATGTGCCTGCAACCAAGGTACATGCCCTTGACCAGAATCGAACCTGGGAGCTTTCAGTCCGCAGGCCGACGCTCTATCCACTGAGCCAAAATGGTTTCGGCTGCATCTTCTATTTCTTAATGCATTAACTTCTGTGAGTGTCTTTGTATCCTCAAACAAATGATGGCCTGATTGATCTGCTCCTTTTGTCCGAGCTAATTAGGTGTCCTCACATCTTAGGGCTCTTCCATTGCTACTTCTGGAAGAATCTTTTTCCAAATATCCTCATGGCTAATAGCTTCCTTAAGGTTTTAATAAAGCTCAACTTTTATAAATGAGGCCTCCCCTAATCACTCCATTATCTGATTTACATTAGAAATGACCTCCCATATCCACTCTGGAGTTTCCCTTCCCTGGGTTGGTTTGTTTCTGGTAGCACCTACCACCTTGTATCATATTATATAACTGACCTTCTGTCTTTCTACCTTGAGCAGAATGTAAACTCTGGAAAAATGAGTCATTTTTATCAGTTTGTTTGCCAATATATTCAATATATCCAAGCACCTAGAAACAGTGTCTGGAATATGGTAAACCCTCAGCGTATATGTATTGAATTACTTGATTGATTATTTATTTTAAATGTTTATTTCTTCAGTTTTCCTTTTTTCTCTCTTTTGAGGAACTACTATATTTAGTATTAGACTCTTCTGAATTGGTCCTCTAATACCTTTGTCTTTTAAAAAACATTTTTTTATCTTTTTCTTCATGTTCTATTTTCTGGAAGTATTCCTAAACTTTCCCCTCTAGCATTTGAATAAGTTATTTAATTTCTGCTATTTATTTATATTTAATATTCATGAATCCTATATTGCTCCTGTTTTTCCTTTTTTATATAGCATTTTATTTCTATTTCCTGGATGTCATGTCTTCCCTTACCTGTTTGAATAAATTAAATGTAGGATTTTTTTTTAATTTTATAATTATGAAAACAGATAGGAAACTGATAATGATAAAATTCTATTGGAAGTAGAAATTAGAGGGAGAAGAATCTTTAGTTTTTCATTTTATATCCTTTGGTACTATTTGACTGCCTTACAATATGCATGTAGTACTCTTATAATGAAATTATTAATAATAATAAGTGGGAGAAAGAAAAGGGAGGAATAAAAATCATTAGATAAGCATTTTGACCTTTGACCAATGGATTTATAATGCTCCTGCAGCATCAGAACGTGAATTTCCTTAAATGCTATCATAGGTCCAGAAGGAGAATTCAGATTCCATCAGGCAATTTAATGTCCCTCTGCATTCTATAGTAGGTCTTCAATGCATAATTTAGAGTTCTCTTAATGAATTCTACCAACCAATGTCACTCCCCATCCCTATATTATCTACTGCAGAGTGGGACTTTGATAGAGGATTTTTATATGATCTGAACTTTTAATCATCTGTGCTTATGCTACTTCATGGCAGTCTTAGATCCCTTTAACCTACCATGCAGCAGTCTAAAGGGAAATCTTTCAATTATCCTTAGTGGTAGTTTGACCAATGAGCCTCAGAATGGATATGTTTCCTTGCATAATCCTTAAGTGTTTGAGTAAATATGATCTGGGAAGCTGAGCCATTACTACCAAAGGAATGTGTGGCAAAGGAAGATGGCTTATGCTTCTATACTCAGATGGAATAGTTTAGGCCATCTTCACATTACCGGTGTTTGAGGCAACTCCTGGCAGACCAATCCTGGCATAAGCCATTCTTCCATATTCCAGTTTCCTTAGGCAGGTACTACTACCAAGAATACAGACCATGTGCAAAGGATACCGACTAGCATGCCCCTGAAATTCTGCACCCATGTGAGGGACTCACAAGGAGGACAGGTCTTGCCAAGACAAGATTTTTCACTGAAGTTCTGCCAAGAATCTCAGGCTCATTTCTGCCCCCAGATTTTGGGTTTCACTTATGCCAATTTCTATAGCCCAGGGCCCTGTTAGGGCCATCCCACTCCTTTCTGTTTTGTTGTGTTTTCTGCAGCAGAATCTTTAGGAGGGTTCTGCTCCTCATCACTGTAATGTTTACTTACATCTACCACTGGTAACATTGAGAAGTAGAAATAATGTGCTTCTGGTATCTTTTCATCAGCACATGCAGCCCAAAGTAATGCCATCCTTTGAGGACTTAATCTCTGTTAACTATTCATATTAATTCAACAAACATTAACTGTCCAATTACTATCTACCAAGTATCCTTCTAAACATTGGGGATATTTTGGAGAACAAAATAGGCCAAATCCCTGCCATCATGAAGCCTATGTTTTACTTAATCGTGCCCTCAGAATCAAAAGCTTTTAATAACAGTATTTTTTGTTCCGAAATGAATTGCCTTTAAACAGGTGCTCTTGGGAGTTCAGAGTATACAAGATCTTAAGGGATTAGGTCAAATGATATTAGATAGGGACAAACTAACTATAGTTTATTACTACAAGAAGTGTGTTTGTGGTGGAATGTATTTTAAAAATATTAAATGTTTCATGTTGGGTTATTTGTATTGTCCTAAAGCAACCTGTTAGAAAGATCCTTGGCTTTTGTGTCCAAAAACATAAGTTAAAATAATCTCTCTGCTTTGTTGTGTGCTTTTGGCAAGTTACTTTACCACTCTGAGCATTAGCCTGTCACCATCCCCACCCCCAATAAAGGGGACTTTATTACCCATTGAGAGGTACTAGTGTGATAATATATGTTTAGCAGCCTAGGATGGTCTGCTATACTCAGTATATCAGTACTCCCTCTGTGGAAAGGACAAAGAATGCTCACTCTCAACAGAGCCCTTGATCCCAAGAGCTGAGTATAGGTATATAGGTTCTGCCGCTTTTGAAGGTCCTGCCTGTGGAAACAGCAATTTGGGGCAGACAGTGGAGTGCATCCAGTTCCATGGCCACAGGCTGCGGGTTTGAGAGGTTTGGGGTCTAACAGGGGGCTCTCTAATGCATGAGGCCCTTCACGGTAGCATTCCCTTATGAAACAGGCATTATTTGCAATGAAAACATATGCAAACTTCTTGCAGATCCTTTTTATGTCAAACCCCAATGACCTCAGGAAAAAGATGGAGGAAAAAAAAAACATTTTGGAGGAGCAAGAGGAGAATTATGCTGAATTATGGCAAGGATGGCTGAGGACATGCACGTGTGCTTTATAGGAGCTTAATTTATTTTTCACTATTATTAAAGTGAACTATATCCTCTTTATTTCTCTAATTCAGAGGGAGAACAGTCTAAGTAAAATGACAATCCTATGGGTGACTCCCTCTAACAACCCTTATACAAGCTTATATAGATGATGTAAAAAGGGAGAACCCCTTAGACATACATTTGGTTTCTCCTGAAGTGTACTTGTAACTTAGTTCAGAGAAGGTCAGGATGAGATTTGGTTTCCAAAGGCTTCAATGGGAGTTTATCCTGGTCAAGAAAGAAAATACAAATAAATAAATAGTAAGAAATATTACATCAAAAAGGCAGGAATGATATATGGATTTAGTATCACAAGGTAGGGGGAATGATTCTCTAACAGAAAGGAAAGAAGCAAGATAGAAGGTAAAGCAAAAATTCTTATATAGTATTTTATATGCTAAGATTTG
Source organism: Lasiurus cinereus (assembly GCA_011751065.1). Classification (NCBI taxonomy): domain Eukaryota; kingdom Metazoa; phylum Chordata; class Mammalia; order Chiroptera; family Vespertilionidae; genus Lasiurus; species Lasiurus cinereus. Next base: position 21,738,974 of record JAAGEH010000006.1, on the reverse strand, counting down.
GGGGGGGGTAAATCTTTACAGTTATCTATTCATCCTAATGATGGATATAGATACTTAGTCATATTGACAACGAAAACATATATTGTATTATCAGGGCTTTGTGGTGACAGATAGATGTCCTAAAAGTACCAGAAATTATTTTCTTATTTTATACATTATCAAAATAATATCTAATATCTGTGTGGGGGGAAGAACATATTCCTTTACAAATTTTTAATTTTAATATAACAATGAGAGACTTCAATAAACTCGGCAAATAAAATGACTGGGTCCTATTTTGATTGGCTTAGGAAAGAAAGCCTTGGTCTCAATTACTGTACTTGTTTGAAGGGCATCCTCAGATGGGGTTAAGGAGAATTTCCTGGCAGCAGAGTTTACGAGTTAGCCCTCTTCAAGTGCGAAGTGATTTCAGATCAAACTTTTGAAATTTAGGGTTAAAACAAATAAATAATTCTTCTTTCTGCTATATGTAATACAAACTTGTTTTGAAAATATTTGAATAGTTATAAAATATTATATAAAATAGTTATAAGGCTTTGTGACATATTAAACCAGTGAAAACAATGAAAAATTAATATGTTCACTTGATATTTTATGCAGAGAAATGTACATGGTTATATATGTTTGTACATATGTATTTGTATATGTATGTATAAATTATCTATATATCTATGATCTATCTATCTATCTATCTATCTATCTATCTATCTATCTACCTATCTACCTACCTATTTAATCATCTATAATCTTGCTTCTACCCTGGGGTGTGCGGGGATAAAGGAGTTCAATGATTTCTACAATGTGAATTTAATTGCTTTTCTGCTTTTTTCCATGTACTAAAATTTGTGGGAGATGAAAAAAACCTTGAACTCTCCAGTGTTAAGATATTCTCAGCTGCTAAATGGTGAATGCCTGGATTAGTAGAGGCTGTGTCTAATCCAGCACCCTAATAAAATTGGAGATGTACAAATTGAGGTTTGTTTGATATAGTGTCTCAAGTTATGGTCATGGGAGGCCAGCTGGACCCCATGGGCCTATCCAATTGTCCACAGGAAGTTTAGCAAGATCACAGGAAAAGTAATATAATTATTTGGTTCATACACAGTTTACAAGTTTAAACATTAGATTATTTTTAATTTTCACAGAAATCTTTATGTACTTAATATTTTTATCAAATGTTTTCCATGTGTTAAAGAATTGGGTTGGTCAGTTCTTCTTGACTAATATTATATACATAGGAGTGGTTTGTCTTGGCAATGGTATTTTCAATATTCAAACAATAAAATCAGTTGCTTGTGTATTGCTTTTATTTGTTAAATTGTCTTTTATTATCACCATCTGTGTACTTTATATATCCCCAATCAATGGATTACTCAGAAATATTTCACTGAAGATAAAAGTGCTCTTAAAAAAAAAGATATGCTCATATGTAATTACAATATAAATAGTAAATGGGAGGTCGAAAAATGGCGGTGGAGTAGACAGATGCGTCTGGAGCTTTGTCGCTGGGCAGAGGGAGAGAGAGCGGCTGAGAGTCGCACGGGGAGTGTTTGTTGGCAAGTTAAGAGTCAGTTATCCTCCAGGAGAAGGTGGGGGACTGCTGGACGGGGCTCTCCTGGCCAGGCAGCCCCACTGCCACGGTGATTTTTGTCTGCCGGAGCCAACAGCACAAACGCGGAGACTTTGCCATCTTGCAGAGGGAGGTGAATGTCTGCGGCGGTCTGAAGCCTGCGGCTGGGGCACCCATCGAGCAGCCGGGGACCCGGGGAACCAGAACTCCACTCTCCAAATGGTGCAGACACGTGGGCGGCAGATTCAGAAATCTACAAGGCACACGGAAAGGTCAGATTTCGCCTGGGATAGAGTGAGGTCTCCTACCCCTCCCCCTCCTTCCCCCCCCCCAGGACAGAGACGCACACACTGTGGGAACCGGGCAGTGGGAAAGCTGCCTCTGGAGAGGTCCACAGAGGTGGGCAGGGCGTGATCCCTAAGTATGGAGGCAAACTCTCCAAGCTGTTGACAGAGGGGAGCTCTGGAAAAGGACTCATTTTTATCTGGGGCAGAGGGACAGCCTGGGAGTTATTACAGTATCCCGGCTTTAAAATCCCCACAAACCTGCTTTGAGAACCACAGAGTAGCAGGATCTGAGCACAGCCTAGAGAGGTCCTGTGCTTTGTCTCAGAGATCAATTCCAAAACACTGCCACCCAGTGGATGACACACAAATTGACTCTCGCATAACCACAAGAGAATAAAGAGATTAAAACACCAAGAGGGGAACACAGGGAACTGCAATACCTCCCCTACTGGGAAACAGGAGTGCCAAGCAGAATAATAGTGGAAGTGAATGACCATTCTATTTTTTTTCTTTTTTTAATTTTTTTTTATTTTTCATTTTTACATATTTTAATTAAAAGACTATTTTTTTCTTTCCACCTCAATTGATTTTACCCTTTTAATTATTACATTTTTGTTTTCAACTACTATTATTAATTAATACTAGTATTTTACCTTTTTGGCAAAAAACAAGTGTCATTTTGTTTTCTCTTTATTTTATTTCGGGATTAGAGTTCTACATTCTATTTTCAGCTTTCCTTTAGCATAATTTCACCCCAACTCAACTCTACCTTTATGCCAACACTTTCCTCCTAACTTTCCCCATTTTGTTGTCTTGTTTCTCTTTCCCTTTTCCAATTTTAGATTCTCCCTATTATTTCTCTTTACCTGGTTAAAATTTCACCCCACTTATATATCTAATTTCAAATCCCCTACATCAAGTCCATACAAACCTCTCTCTTCTTGTCTTCGCTACCCAAAAAGTTGTTTCTTCTCTATGTCCTTTTGTTACTATTTGCCTGAAAAGCGATTATATCGATTTTTTGAAATTTTTTGTGAGATTGTTTTAGTTTATTCTACTTGTTTTATTTTGCTTTTTGCTTGCTTTGTTTTTTACCTCTCTTTTCCCTTACCTCCATCGATACCAGTTGCTATTTGCAGTTTGTATTAACTCTAGGTACTGGTTGCTGGCCTTTATTGGGATTAGTGACTCTTCTATTGGGGTTTTCTCCTGACATCTATATTTTGTTCCCCTTTTCTCTCTTATACGCTTTCTTTTCTCTCTGACTTTTTTCTCTTCCTCTTTTCTTCTTCTTCTCGTTTTTATTTTCTTATTTTACTTTATTTTTTTATTCATTTTTTTCTCACTCTCCCAAATTGATTTTGGCATTTCTTTCTTTTCTGTTTTCCTCATTTTCCTCTTCTTCTTTCTCTATTTACCCCTAATTTGTCTTTCATTGGTGGTCACCTTATTTGTGATTATTAGCATCTTGAATGCATTTCTATTCAGTGCTTTGTATGCTGTACCTGGACCTGTTGTAGTTTGTGCCTTTCAATCAACATAGGAGAGAGAACTACATAACCAGACACCCGGAGAAGAAAGACCATGGGCAGAAAAAGAAACAGCCCACATAAGACAGAAAGGCAGGTTTCACCATAAAAGAAGTAAACAAATAGAAGCAGAAATAAACCTGCCATAGAAAAAGTTCAGAGAAATAATCATAAGGTGGATGAAAAGAATGGAGGACAAAACCGAAAATGTGAGTAAGAGCCAAGAGGAAATGAAGAAGACCCAAGAGGAGATGAAGAAGCAGCAAGAAGAAATGCAGAAAAACCTAGAGGAGGTGCAGAATAATGATGAAGAAATGAAAAATGACATCACTGCTATAAATAACTCAATAGAAAACATCAAAAGTAGACTAGAAGAAGCAGAGGACTGCATCAGTGAGCTAGAAGACACGGTAGGAAAAAATACCCAAGTACAGCAGCTTCTAGAAAAAAAAGTTAAAAAGCAAGAGGAGAGCCTAAGGGAATTTTGGGATAACATGAAACAAAACAACATCTGCATAATTGGGGTTCCAGAAAGAGTGGAAACTGAACAAGGATTAGAGAACCTATTTGAAGAAATAATGACAGAAAATTTCCCCAATATAGAAAAGAAAAAACCCACACAAATCCAAGAAGCTCAAAGAGTCCCAAGCAAAATGAACCCTAACAAACAGACACCAAGGCACACTATAATTAAATTGGCAAACACCAACGACAAAGTAAGAATCTTAAATGCAGCCAGACAGAAACAGAAAGTTACCTACAAAGGAACCCACATAAGAGTAGCTACTGACTTCTCAACAGAAACTCATCAGGCCAGAAGAGAATGGAATGAAATATACAAAGTCATGAAAAGGAAGGGTCTGAATCCAAGAATACTGTACCCTGCAAGACTCTCATTCAAAATTGAAGGTGAAATCAGAAGCTTCACAGAGAAAAAAAGGACTAAGGGAATATATTACCACCAAACCAACAATGGAAGAAATGTTAAAGGGTCTGCTGTAATAAAAAGAAAGTGGAAGTGAAGAAGGAACTCGGGGGTAAGCCCTAAAAATGGCAACAGATAAGTACTTATCAATAATAAGTATAAATGTGAACAGATTAAATGCTCCAATCAAAAGACATAGGATAACTGATTGGATAAGAAAACATGATCCATATATCTGCTGTCTGCAAGAAACCCACCTCAGGAAAAGAGATGCATACAGATTGAGGGTGAAGGGATGGAAGATGGTATTTCAGGCAAATGGAAATGAAAAAAAAAGCTGGGGTTGCAATACTTATATCTGAGAAATTAGATGTCAAAGTTAAGCACAAAACAAGAGATAAAGAAGGACAATTCATAATATTAAAGGGAACAATCCAAGAAGAAATAACTCTGGTAAACATATATGCACCCAATATAGGAGCACCTAAATACATAAAAAAAACTCTTGGAGGATATTAAGGGAGAGATTGACAGCAATACAATCATAGTAGGAGACTTTAATACCCCACTGTCACCATTGGACAAATCTAAACAAAAATCAGCAAAGAAACATCAATCCTAAAAGACTCACTAGACCAGATGGAATTAATTGACATCTTCAGAACATTTCACCCCAAAGCCACAGAATATACATTCTTCTCCAGTGCACATGGGTCATTTTCAAAGATAGATCATATGCTGGGTCATAAGAAAAGTCTCTTCAAATTCAAAAAGATAGAAATAATATCAAGCATTTTCTCAGAACACAGTGGCATAAAAATGGAAATCAACTATAATAAAAACAATAGAAAGAAATTAAACACATGAAGACTAAACAGCATGCTATTTAACAACGACTGGGTAACCAGAGAGATCAAGGAAGAAATAAAAAACATCATGGCAACAAATGACAATGACAACACAACAATACAAAATTTATGGGACACAGTGAAAGCAGTCTTGAGAGGGAAAGCCTACGGCGAAAAACAGGAAACAATGGTAATAAATTACCTAACCTGACAACTCAAAGAGCTAGAATGAGAGCAACAAGAAAAGCCCAGTGTACTCAGAAGGAAGGAAATAGCGAAGATCAGAGCAGAGATAAACAACTTGGAGACCAAAGAAACAATTCAAAAGATCAACAAAACCAAGAGCTGGTTCTTTGAAAGGATAAACCAGATTGATGGACCTCTTGCCAGGCTCACCAAGAAGCAAAGAGAGCAGACCCAAATAAACAAAATCAGAAATGAAAAAGGAGAAATAACAACAGACCCTGTGGAAATACAAGGATTGTTAAAAAATACTATGAACAACTCTATTCCAACAAATTGGACAACCTGCAAGAAATAGACATATTCCTAGAAAAATATAACCTTCCAAAACTCAATGAGGAGGAAGCCAAACATCTCAATAGTCCAATAACTATTGAAGAAATTAAAGCAGTCATCAAAAAGCTTCCAGTAAATAAAAGCCCGGGACCAGATGGCTACACAGGAGAGTTTTACCAAACATTCAAGGAAGAATTAAAACCTATCCTCCTCAGATTATTCAAAAACATTCAAGAAGAAGGAACACTTCCAAACACCTTCCATGAAGCCAGCATCACCTTAATACCAAAACCAGATAAAGACAACACAATGAAAGAGAATTATAGGCCAATATCTCTCATGAACATAGATGCCAAAATACTCAACAAAATTATAGCAAATCGGATCCAGCAGTACATCAGAAAGATCATACACCATGACCAAGCAGGATTCATCCCAGGAATGCAGGGATGGTACAATATCCGCAAATCAATAAATGTGCTACATCACATAAACAAATTGAGAGATAAAAATCACATAGTCATATCAATTAATGCAGAAAAAGCATTTGACAAAATCCAACACCCTTTCTTGATAAAAGCTCTCAGCAAAGTGGGAGTAGAAGAGCATACCTCAACATCATAAAAGCCATATATGATAAACCCACAGCTAACATTATACTCAATGGGCAAAAACTAAAACCATTTCCCCTAAGAACAAGAACAAGACAGGGATGCCCACTCTCACCTCTCCTGTTCAACATAGTACTGGAAGTATTAGCCATTGCAATTAGACAAGAAGAAGAAATGAAAGGCATCCAAATTGGAAAAGAAGAAGTAAAGCTGTCCTTATTTGCAGATGACATGATATTGTACATAAAAAACCCAAAGGACTCAATCCAAAACTAATTCACTTAATTAATGAATTCGGCAATGTAGCAGGATACAAAATTAATGCTAAGAACTCTGTGGCATTTCTATACACTAATAGTGAAATTACAGAAAGAGAAACTAAAAAAAGCAATCCCATTTACCATTGCACCAAAAAAATTAAGATACCTAGGAATAAACCTAACGAAAGAGGTAAAAGACCTATATGCAGAAAACTACAGGACACTGAAAAAAGAGATAGAGGAAGATGTTAACAGATGGAAGAGCATACCATGCTCATGGATTGGGAGAATCAACATCATTAAAATGTCCATACTACCCAAAGCAATCTACAGATTCAACGCACTACCCATTAAAATACCAAGGACATATTTCACAGACCTAGAAAGAATTCTTCATAGATTCATTTGGAACAAAAAAAGACCACGAATAGCTACAGCAATTCTGAGACAGAAGAAAAAAGTAGGTGGGATCTCAATACCAGATTTCAAGCTATACTACAAAGCAACTGTTCTCAAAACAGCCTGGTACTGGCACAAGAACAGACATATAGACCAATGGAATAGAATAGAGAACCCACATATCCACCCAAACCACTATGCTCAACTAATATTTGACAAAGGAGGCATGAGCATTCAATGGAGTCAAGATAGCCTCTTCAATAAATGGTGTTGGGAAAATTGGACAGATACATGCAAAAAAATGAAACTGGACCACCAAATACAAAAATAAACTCAAAATGGATACAGGAGTTAAACATTAGAAGAGAAAGCATAAAAATACTATAGGAATCCACAGGCAGCACAATCTCAGATATATGCCGAAAGAACTTCTTCTCTGATACCGCTCCAAAGGCAATGGAAGCTAAAGAAAAAATAAACAAATGGGACTACATCAAAATAAAAAGCTTTTGCACAGCAAAATAAACCATCAACAAAACAACAAGAAAGACCAGTTTATGGGAGAACATATTTACAAATGTTATCACTGATAAAAGTTTAATCTCCAAAATCCACAGCCAATTTATACAACTTAATAAAAGGAAGATAAATGATTCAATAAAAAAATGAGCAAGGGACCTAAATAGAACCTTTTTGAAAGACGACAGAAGGAAGGCCAAGAGACACATGAAAACATGTTCAAAGTCACTAATCATCTGAGAGATGTAAATCAAAACGACAATGCAATACCATGTTACACTGGTCAGAATGGCAATCATCAACAAATCAACAAATGACAAGTGTTGGCGAGGATGGGGAGAAAAAGGAACTCTTGTGCACTGTTGGTGGGAAAGGAGACTGGTGCAGCCACTGTGGAGAACAGTAAGGATTTTCCTCAAAAAACTAAAAATGGATCTCCCATTTAACCCTGTAATCTCACTCTTAGGAATTTATCCTAAGAAATTACAAATACCAATCAGAAAGGATTTATGCACTCCTATGTTCATAGTAGCACTATTTGGAAACAGCCTAGGTGCCCTCCGCAGATGAGTGGATCAGAAAATTGTGGTACCTCTACACAATGGAATTCTATGCTGCCATTAAAAAGAAGGAATTCTTACCATTTGCAGCAACCTGGTTGGAACTGGAGAGCCTTATGCTTAGTAAAATAAGCTAGTCAAGGAAAGAGAAGCATCACATGATCTCACTCATTTGTGGATAATAAAGAACATTATAAACTGATGAACAAAAGGATAGGTACAGAGGCAGTAAAGCTTCAGACAGTGTGAAATTACCGCAGGAAGATTAAAGTTATGTGAGGTAAATAAGAGATCAATTAAGGATTGTATGCATGCATATAAGCATAACCAATGAACATAGACACTGGGGGGTTGTGGTATGCCTGGGAAGGAGGGGGTCAATGGAAAGATATGTATAAAAATAAATAAATAAATAATAAAAATAAAAAATAAATTAAAAAATTTTAAAAAGAAATAGTAAAATAATAAAATAAAAAAATAAAAATAAAAAAATAGTAAATGGATCCAGTGTGAATACAATTTCATATATGTAACAAAAAAATTAGAAGTGAAAATATAATTGCTGATGGAAAAAATTAAAATTGTATAGGACTAGTGAGACTTCCATTTCCAAATATATCTGCTATAAAATTTTTGAAAATATGTTAAAAAGGCATCTATGTTTTCATGTATATTTTAAAATAAATAATGGAACTTAGACTTATCTTTCAAAACAACTGTAAACTAATGGATTACAACAAAATTGAAAAATTTATCTCTAAACTCAAAGAAGTGATAAGAGTGAGAGATGCATAATTCAGTTTTTCTCTTTATAGCATAAATGGATGTTATTCTTGTTATTGCTAAAATGCTTATAAATGCCCCATAATATTAATGATAAGTATGATACACAGAAAGGAAGCTAAATAAACCATTACCAGAACAAATCTTTACCAACATTATTTACCCATTGATATTGTTGGATATTCTTTTTCAGTAGTAGGGTATTATGATTAACATAATTCCAATTTGACTCAAAAGCATCATCAAAGAAGTCACTGTAGCCTCACCCTCAGGCTGAGTATTTTTAGATATCTGGCATACTTCCCTGTGTACATGTGCTTCATTGTCTACCCCCTAATATCACATCATCTCATTACAGGGACCAGTTGAGTATGATTAGTCAATTACTTTGAATCAGTTCAGTCCTTCCTTAGAGGTAACCATTATGTGTGTGTTTTTTCCAAGTGAGTACAAATCTTGTGATTAAAACCTATGGAAAAATCACATATTTCTTTTTGTTAAAGCTGATTTTATAATTACCAATTGTGATTAAGCTTATCTGGCTTTTCCCATACTCTGGTTTATTTCATTCAAAGCAAAAGCCAATTTTCTTTTTTTAGTTTTGTCAATTTATATTTTAGAATATGATTTAAATTCGAACATTCTGGTGTAGTTTATTACTCATTATGTTGTGCACCATTATCTTTACTCTCTAATTATTGTGAGTGTGGTGACAAGTCAGATAAAACTAGAAATATATACTGTCTGAATCAATTCTTAATATATAAAGGAGTCATTTTCAACAGAGGAAGCAATAAATACTTTTTTAAAAAATGTGTTTTATGCTAACAACACAAACTGAAGAAGAAGCTAATTTCTGTTTAACTAATTGTTTTATGGGCTCTGATGTAGACTCAGTGTTAATGCCAAAAAAACTATCCATGCAACAAAGAACAATGTTGCGTAGCTGAAGGAGGCTAATGCCACTAGGTGATGTAGTCACTGACAATACTTAGCTGCTGACAATTTGCCTCCTAATCCTAATTTACTAGTAGTCTGGAAGAAATAATTATTGTCAATATAACTAAATGATTATCAGTTTAAACAGATAGAATAATTTACACACTGAAGACTTTCATGAGAAATGGTGAGTACATGAGTCTTTGAAATGTGAGTTTAGATGAAAGACTTTCCTCATTACTTAGAGGGGGACTGAAAATATTTCCATGATTTCCACCATCTTTCCCATGGTGCACTATCTCAGAAATACTGTCAGGGTTTTTAGGGGATGAATATATCACCCTTAGACCAAAAATCCACAAATTTAAAATAAAAAATTAGAATGCATCAGGATTTCTTAGGAAATTCAAATTTTGTTGTTTTCTCAGTTTCTAAAAAAACAATCTTTTCTGCAACAATCCTATATAATAAAAGGCTAATATGGAAATGGACTGAACAGTGGAACAATCAAACATCCAAACAATCAAACAACCAGTCCCTATGAGAGTGCACTGACCACCAGGGGGTGCATGTGGAACATTGTGAGCATCAGTAGCAGGCAGCAAAGTGCACAAGATGATGGGTGTCGGCCATGGCAGAATAGTGGAGCAGATGAGCCAGACCAAGGTGGGGCACCTGACATTGGGGTGAGCCTCTAGTGGTTACTGAAAATTCTTTGCTCCCACACAGCATGGTCCCACCCAGTGCTTGCACCTGCTGCCAGCAGCTGAAGCTAGCCCCATACTTGGTGCTGTCAGCAGTGCAAGCAGTGGCTGCTGGCCCTGATCACCCCTCAGACCTTCTCCACCTCCCCCTGCTCCTGAGGGTCAATCGAGCCAGCAGTCACCTCTCATACGCACTGCTGGCAATGGTGCCATTCACACCTGCTGCTGGTGCTGGCCCCAATCGCTCCGTGCAGTCACCATGTGGGAGCGGCTGAGGCAGGGAGAAGACAGGGGACTGGGACTGTGGCAGGAGGGGCCAGGTGAAGGGGGCAGAGGATGGATGAAGACCCACCCCTGTGCCCACCACAACCTCACAGCCCACAGCTCCTTTCAAGGTGCACAAATTCATACACTCAGGTCTTAGTGTACACTAATAAAAGAATAAGATGCAAATTGATCATACCTTCAAGACATCCACCAGACAATCAGGAGTGAATATGCAAATTAACTCCACGAAGATGGTGGATTAATTTGCATATGTAGGTACCGAGCTGTCAGGGGTGGAATGCTTGCATCATTGCCATGATGATGATGCAGGCATTTCCCACTGTCCCAGCCTTTCTGGGCTTCTAGGCAGTGTGGGAAGGTGGAAAGGTGGCTCTGGGCTGGAGCAAAGGTGGTGCCAGCAGCCAGGGGAAGGAAGGTCCATTCTTGCATGAATCTTCATGCCTCCAGCCTCTAGTTAATAATAATACTCTTGACTGCTTAGTTAAGAAAGAAAATGATGTTTAAATTTTGCATAATAACTTGATTGCTGACAATATGTCTTTTTCTTCCAACTTTCTAAGTTTGCCTACTTTCCATAAAAAAAAAAATTGATGGCCCAAATGATACGAGAAAAAATGAAAATAAATGAACAAGTAATTTTTTTTCAGATCTGAATTAATACAGCTTATGAATGAGGTTTCCATTTTCAAAATGAAATATGCAACTTTTTGTCTTTTAAAGGCTGATATGACTATTGGTTCATCACTCAGAGCACTGAAAGTAAACTTTATTGAGATGCATCATCATATGTTCAATATAGGCTGAATTCATTCACATTCAAATTAAATTGCCAGAATTATCTGTCAGGCCAAACATGGTCCACACCATCCCTCCTGGTGTAATTGCGAGTTAGGGTTTTCTAATTTTGTTTAAAGTAAATATAATAGTAAGAAATAGAAACAAGTGATTGAATAATAACCCACTTCCCAGTGTATCTATTATGAGGCTAGATATAAAAACTTTGGTAAAAATTTGCAAATGATTTTGTTGCTCCCAAAAATATGAAACAATTATAACTAAATTTATTATTATTTACTTAAAATGGGTTTTATTTATATTTAAAATTATGGAGACTTTCTTTTATGTTGCTAAAAATTGATGGCCATAGAAATTCTAATAATCATTATATGGCCTACTGATGTGAAAAACTTTGACAACATACTGTAATAAATAATCACTCAGGTTAAGCACAATGAGAAAATTTAATAAGCAATCAGAATCACCAATTGCACTAACTGTCACAATTTAAAAATAGAAAAGCAAATATATTTTGTTTTAGGTATTCAAATGTATTAATTCAAGTAACGTAATATTTCTGATTTTAAAAGAAAAAATCAGGGGGCTAGAATTACAGATTCTAAGATATAGGTAATTTTTTTAGAGAATGAGAAGATGCTGCTTTTATAATGAATGATAATCCTTACTGTGAGAAGTTAGTGTTATAAATACCTGATTGCCAGATTAGTGTCAGGGGTTCCAGGAAAACCCTTGCCAAGAGAATAACTTTTTAAGGAAAAAGAAAGAATGAAGGCAGCATCCTATAGTTATATTCACAGAAGAATCTTGTCAGGCAGAAGAAAGAGAGTTGCAAAGACCACGAGGTGGGAACATTTGTGATATGTTCAAGAAACAGTGAGTCAGTCAACGTGGCATGAGCATAAAAGAAAGAAGGGGAATGACAAATAATGGAAAAGGAAAGTTCATATAAAGTCGTAGAGGGTTAGCAAAGACTTTTACTTTATTCTGAGTGAGATGGGAAACCTTTGTATAGTTTTGAGCAGAATTGTGACATAATCTCACTTAAATTTTAACAAAATCATTATGACTACTGTGATTGGGGAGGCCTATTACTAGCTAATCCAAATGAGAAATGATAATGGTTTAAACAAGATGATGCCAGCAAGAAGAGTATAAAGTGGTCAAACTCTGAGTATCTATTTCAATAGCACATTTTCCAGGATTTGGTAATGAATCTGGCAGGTGTTGCATAAGACTGAATCACAAAGGACTTGATTTAAGGAGATGAGCTCTCAGGAGAGACATGACAGAAGTAGGATAGAATAGGGGAGAAAGCCAAAGAAAAATGTGCACTCAACTGGTGACCAACTCTAGCTTGATACACAGGCTTTGCATCACTTGTTAGCCTATCATCCATCTTCTGTAGGCTGCCATCAGGTAGCAAGGGTGGGGCTTGGTTCCAAAGAGCAGTCACTTCCCAGGCAAGGCAGCTCTTACTTTGTCCAAGCCAAATCACAGGAGAAGAGGCACCTTGGAACTGTTAGCAGCAGCTGGAGATGAATGTACCACCCCAGGAGAGGGGAACTGGGCAGGGCAGCAGTGGTATGGAAACCTGCCATCTAGACATCTTCACTTTCTTCCTAGGAGGGATGGTACAGATTAAAGGTCAGCATGACTGCTGTTTATAGCTTCTAGAGCATCAAAAATGGAAGTAAAACATTATAAAAACTGACTGTCAATTTTCCCATGATCATCTTATTATTGTCCAGGCAAGCTATTCAGGACCGAAGTTCACCTCTGTCCTCTGTCCTAACTGCGCTGCCTCTGGGGAATTCCTGGAGCTGAGGTTCTGAAACATTGTCTCTGCTACCTCCTCTAAAGAGAGTTCCCATCCTTTATGCATCATTGGTCACAGTCTCTTAGGTGATAGTCACAGCAATGACAATGACTTGATGCCTCTTTTTCATGTCATAAAGTACTTTAATTTGTTGGTGTCTGACAATAATCACTCTAACTCAGACATTTTCAACCTTTTCGTCTCATGGCAAATGTAATTAACAACATTGTGTGGCACACTGAAAAATACACTTTTTGACAATTTAACAGGAAAAAAATGTGTATAGTTTTGATTCATTCACATTGAACAGCTATTATTTTGTTTTCTGATGTCATTTTTTTATTTGACAATCTAAGGGAAAAGGGGTCAGTGCCTCTGACTAAATAGTCAGGTATTGTATTTTTAAAATTCTTGCAGCACACCAGTGTTCCTGCCATGGCACACTGGTTGAAAACCGCTACTCTAACTGCATTTGTGCGATATCCATGCAGACTCATGCTTTGTATTTATGCCTTTAAACTTGGCAGATGTACATAACATAACCACATGCTTTTTGCAAATGCGAAAAAACAGTGTTGTGGGGCAATTTTATGAATTTGGAGCCCAGGGCCACACTAGATTTTGGTTCTGCTACTTTGTAGCTAAATTTGGCCAAGTCATTTAACTTTATTGAGATTCAGATTTTTTATCTTTAAAATGGGAATAAAACCAATATACACCCACACCCACAAGAATTTTAAGGAGTTCTCGGCATAATCAGACAGACAAGATGCCTTGTAGGACAACTGGCTCCTTAGTAAATCTCTGCTCTTTCTTCTGCCTCCTTCCTCCCTTCTCTCCTCTGCAGAGGGTGGTTTTATGAATATTTTACTTTTCCCATTTATCCTTCAAAGGACTTCATTCCTGCTAAGTTCTGAGGCCAGGAGATTGCCCTGCGATGTTTGTTTGTAGTCTGACATCAATTTGTACCCAACTCATCAGATCCTCAGCACAGCCTCACACTTATTTAAAAAAGGAAAAAAACCCTACCTCACCTCTGCAGAATATGCTAGACAGAAACAGAACATTTCCTGCTTCTCCCAAAAAGAAAATGTAACAGCATCCACATTTTCTTTTTACCCACACACCAGCAATTTTAGGTGGACTCTGCCCCCCATGGCTGTTCTTCTATGTCTCCCCTGAGCACACCAGCACCTCTCCACCCAGAGTCCCACAGAGTGTACACCTGGCCTCTATTATGCACCTCCTTGTGGGGTTTGCGCTAATACTCTGAACACTTATTAAAGTGATCTTTCCAACGAATGCAATTCGCTACAGAGGAGCTCTAATTAACACCACCCACCTCACCCCCCGCTTTTATTATAGTAAGAAAGCAGGCAAGAAGAGAAAAGGATATATTTAATACAAAACAGCCTCTCTTTGCTTGGTAGTAAAACTCTTTTTCTATCAGACATTTGTAAGCTGGAGTTCCTCTGGCTTTTGAGTCTAAATAATTTTGTAAACTTCATTTGAAACTTGGCTGTCATTTCCTATAGAGGAAAACAAGAGAAACTCTGACTACCTGATTACCTGTCCCCTGATTACCTGTCAGCCCCACAGGAACAAGCCTCTTGCAATTTGTCCCTGCCCAGAAACTTCATCTTCAAATAGAAACTGCAGCTTAATTATAGCCTTTAATGGTCTGTTTCACTCCAGGATCAATATGTGTGACAAAAACCAAGCTCCACTAAAAGCTCATTAATTCACATCCGACTAATTCAGGATTTGTGATGATTTTGGCAGGGACCAAGCTGAAGTTTACCACCTGTGTCACTGCTTACAACGGTTCAGGCTGGCCCTTGAATTGGGGAAAAGAGAATTTCCAGGGAAGAATTTACAGAGCATCTATGTGCATGGAGAAAACAGGCTGATTGTAGCTTCTAGTTCCTACTAGGCAATGCCAGTTAAGCATTATTTTCTCTTAGCACCTTTAACTTAAAAACTGCAAAGTGCAGTGTCTCAAAAATGTCTTCAAGCCCACTAGTTTTCTCTCCCTGTGGTCTATGCCTTTGGTATATTGAATCACAACCTTCACCCCACCTCCCATTTTAGCCACAGCTGCAGTGAGCATTTCTATGTGGGGTTAAACTCATCTCTGCCAGTATCATCTAATCTCCAGCATAAACGTGTGTGGCTCATTGCTCTTTTGCCCAGTGCCTCCTCTGGACCCACTGAAAGGGCAGGCCAGAGTGTAGAGGGTTAATTCCTGCATAGGGTCACACTTCAGCAAAAGGAGCTGGTAGATGTTTGATGGGCACTTGGGAGGCATTCTGTGAGTTTCTGAGAAGTCCTGGTAAAAGTGAGCCTCTATAGCCAACAGCTGTGACCTTGATCTTGTGTAGTTTTGTTGGCTTTTCCTGCTTTCCTATCTTACTCTCCCTCCTGCGTAGCACCAATTCCTAAATAAATTACTGGCCCTCACTCTGCTGTTTGGAGAACTCAAACTAAGGCACCAACTCTTTAAAAATTATATATTTGAGATGCTTGCTTTTTTCCTTAATCCATTCATTCCTTGGTGAATGCATTTCTTCCTTTTGTTTCCTGGGTTAGAGTTATCCTTTGGCAAAAGTAGTGAATGGGCAATGTCTATTTTTTCCCCTTTTCTCCAATTCCAGAACATTTCCCATTCTCCCTGATGTCCCTTTCTTTGCTCTCACAGTATCTTCTACAACTCTCTATTGTACCATTTCTAGTACCATTTCTCTGTCTCCTGCTTTCCCCTTGTATCAGCATAAACCATCCCCCACTCTTTTTTTTAATCTTCCCAGTATTCTATTCTTAGTAACATAGCCTACTCTAACAAATATGATAGATGGACCCATGTCAGAAGAACTCATGTGTTTTTATATTGTCCTGAAAAGGTTAAAAAAAAAAGTATGTGGCTTTACCATGACTTTCTAAGCAACTAGGGCATTTTCATTATCACTCAAGCCATCTTAGATTTGATTGTATGTAAACATGCCAAATGGTCCTGCCTTCTTGAGGTATAGTTGTCTCAGATTTTGGAATATCACCATCACCTTATTCCTTTTGAGCCCTGTGGTCTTGCTTTTTCATCCTTTGTATCTTCTTCCCATCATTTAACTCCTCGTTATTCATGTGTGATCTGTGGACCAGTAACATCTGATACACCAGAGGGTCTTCTATAAATTTGGGATCTTGTGTTTCTGCAGCACATCTATTAAATCACAGACTATATTTCTAAAAGACCTGCAGGAGGCTCATATGCACATTAAAATTTGATAAATATTGCAACTGGCAGTGGTTTCCTAGTTTTCCAGACCCCTTTGTTCTCCACACTTTCCAAACTCTCCCAGGAAATGCCTCTGACTTATAGCACCAACTACTGCATGTGAACTGATGACTACAACTTCCTATTTCCAACTCAGATCTCTATACCCAGCTCAAGCTCATTTGTGCAACATTCAACTGTCTGCTGGACATCTACATCTAAATATCACACAAGTAAGCCCAAATCAAGATACGAAGGTGTGGTGACTATGGTAAGGCTATGGTTTATTGTTCTGGCCTGGATATTGACATTAATTAGGACCAAGTCAAATTGAGTTCAGGTGGTTCCTTGTTGTTATGGTAAAACCAACCAACAAACAAACAAACAAACAAACAAATGTGTCCTTTTTTAAATTTGGAGTCTAGGACTATTTTATTCTAAAAAAAATAAAAAATTTAATGGCATTTTTTTTTACACTTAATCCCACAAAAAGAAAAATCAACCTAGTGTTGGATAAAGTGTTACCCCTCCAGATCCTCTCTTCAGGATCAGTATAGCTGTCCTATGCTGAAGGATTGTGCAACTAAATCCCTTACTGGAAATTGTCTTGGGCCGTAGAAAACTCATGTTCTCAAAGGTGTGCCACTTTCAAGGGGGGGAACCTGAGGCTAAGGAACAAGAGATATCAGCAGATAAAGATCTAGTCCCCTTGACTCAGTTTGGGACTCTGAAGGACTCCTTTAAGCTTTCATGGGATCAGCTGGGGTCTCAGTTGCTACCACATTGTGTGTCAGACTCTACCACTACTGTGTTCTGCCATCCTTCCCCATGGAAACTTCCCCTAAGAGCACTTTCCAATAAAACTTCTGTGTAAAATTCCATCCCAGAGCCTGTTTCTAAGGAATCTAATTTTATACACTGATTTTCATCATTCCCTTTCTTACTGAATGCACCAATATTCATCCTAGTTTAGGCAAAACCAAACAAGTGGGAATTATTATTTTTTTAAGTCTTTATTGTTGAAAGTATTACAGATGTCCCTTTCCCCGCCCCCCCATTGATCCCTTCTACACTTCTCCTGCCCCCTGCCCAATGCCTTCAGCACATGATTATCTATGCCCATGGGTTATGCATATATGCATATAATTTTTTTGTTAATCTCTTCTGGGAATTATTTTTGTATTTTCCCCTCACTGTCTCAGGCTACATACTAAGCTGTCAATGTTGCATTGATCCTACCTCTCCATCCTTGATGACTACTGTCCTAATTGAAGCTTTTATCTAACTGTTAGCTGGATAATTATAACAGCTCCATCACTTGTGTCCTTAATGCAACCATAATGATAGTTTTAAAACTAAAAATAAAAGTCAATTTTGAAATTTACAATTCTTCAATACCTCCCATTTTTTCAGCATAAAATCTGAACTTTTTAAGACACCATATAATGCCTATTTGGTTAAGCCAGTAACATGACTGCCTTTCTCATAGCATTCACTTCATTTTATTACTGCAGGTTATCAGATTCTCTCTGTAAAATTTGCCTTTTCAATGCCAAGGATGTATTGTTGTTGTTGTTTGTATCTCAGTATTCCTACACCATTGAGTGGGAAATGGAATAAAAGTTTCTTGCAGACATTTACTCGATTCTCTTCTGTAGGTTATTTCTCCTTTCCCATCTATTCTAAATTCAAGCAATGAAATTCAACAGTGAGATGATTTCACTGTTTGCTTATGTATCTAACCTGTCACTTACCTTTACTTCTTAAGAATAACCATTTAAATTTGAGGGCATGATGATCCATTAGGAATTTTCTGGGGTGACTGGACAGCCAGAATGTATAGCACTCTGTCGATGTGATTCATTTTATGCATACTGTAAATTTTAGTTATAGCTACACGTCTGTGGCCAGTATGGGTAAGGCTGGGTCCTTTTTGTAATTTCATAATCACAATAAGGTCATAAATCTCAAGCTGCTTTTTTTGATAGCCTATGCTTGAAGTTAGACAATAGACTTCAGAGGTAAATGTCAGCATTAATAGACAGCCATTCTCAATGAGCCAGGCAGTGCTGCTTCAAGGTTATGGGAAGTTTGATCCCTTCTCTTGACTGAAAACTCAAGATTGAAAAATATCTAGGATGTTCTGTGGAATCAAATGGCTAAATCTTTCCAGAGCTGAAGGACAGGTGTACAGATATGAGTATCTAGATGTTGGTGATATCCTTCTGCCTCACCCAGATGGAAACTAGTCTTTGGAAGAACCATACAAGTAGTTAGACATCATGGGAATTTGCTTAGTTTTCCTGGAATAGCCACATTTTACTTCACTATTATGTCCCAATGATGCAACCTATGCTCACCTAAAGAATTGATCTTGAAGATTCAAATTATTGTTTTGTAACAAATATTGTATTTTAAAATCGTTATAGATTTAAAGGAAAAAAGCAAAAAAAATACAAAGAGTTTTCATGTCCTGTACACCAATTTTCTTCATTTTTAATATCTTACATTAGTATGGTATATCTGTTACATATTAAAAAACAATATTGATAAAGTATTATTAAGAAAAGTCCATAATTTATTCGCATATTTAGTTTTTTTCTTTAATGTTCGTTTTCTGTTTAAGGATACATTCAGAAATGCCAATTTATATTTACTTGTCTTCTTAGACCACTTTTGGGGGTGACAGTTTCTCAGACTTGACTTGATTTTAAAGACTTTGACATTTTTGGGGAGAATGGGAAAAGTATTTTGTAGAATTCCTTCCATTGGGGTGTATCTGATGTTCTCCTCATGTTTTGACTGAATTTATGGATGTTTGGGATGAAGACCACAGAGGAAGGGCCATCCGCATATCAAAGTACATGCATTTAACATGACATCACTAACCTTGATCACCTGGCCAAGGCACTGCCTTCAGGTTTCTTCATGATAAAGTTACTCTTTTTCTTTTTTATACTATATTCTTTGAAAGGGAGTCACTATGTGCAACCCACACAAAAGCAGAGACAAATTAATCTCTATTTTCTTTAGGGGCAGGTATCTACAAAAATTACTTGGAATTCTTCTCTAGAAAGATTTGACTATTGTCTCGTATTTATTTATCTATTTATTTAATCAGCCTTTTATTTATATCAATATGGATTTGTCAATTTTATACTTTATATTATAATCCAATACTACTTTACTTATTTTATTACTCGAATTGTTTCAAGCCTGGCCATTGAGGGCCTTTTCAGTACATACCTTAGTCCTTAACATACTCTCATTGTGGAGATTTATTTGTTGAAACACTTCCTTACTTTCTGACTCTCTCTAGGAGTTTGATCACTGACTATGACGTGCACTGACCACCAGGGTGCAGTGTGGAACATGGCAGGTGACCAGCAGCAGCAGTAGCGGCGGGGCAGTAAGGAGTGAGGGGGTTCCATATTGTGAGAGCCCCGGACTGCAAGAGGGATGTCTGCCTGCTGGCAGGCGGAAATCCCTCACGGGGTCCCGAACTGCGAGAGGACATAGGCCAGTGGACACAGACAAATCTTGTGCACCGGGCATTTTATATGTCTTATAAATATTTTTTAAAGGGATAATATATCAGGTAGTGGGGACAGAGTATATAGGTCTTTGGTTTTAGGTTTTATGTTAATTGGCTAGGAGTTGTACTGTGTTTAGCGTCTGCTGTAACTATAGTGTTTTTATCTCCCCTGTTGACTTCTGGGCTTCCCTAAGAGCTCCTCCTCAAAGAGAGTCTGTATCTTGAAGCACTAGGCCAGTGGTTGGCAAACTGCAACTCACGAGCCACATGTGGCTCTCTGGCCCCTTGAGTGTGGCTCTTCTACAAAATACCACAGCCTGGGTGAGTCTATTTTGAAGAAGTGGTGTTAGAAGTTTAAGTTTAAAAAATTTGGCTCTCAAAAGAAATTTCAGTCATTGTATAATTGATATTTGGCTCTGTTGACTATTGAGTTTGCTGACCAGTGCACTAGGCTATTACACTGAAATGCTGTTAGTATTGTGGTAAGGTGCAGCAGAAGAGAAGCATTTTATAATTTACTAGAGGCCCAATGCATGAAAATTCATGCATGAGTAGGCCTTCCTTTCCCCAGCTGCTGGCATCAGGTTCCCTGGGGCACTCAGGACGTGGGCTTCGCTTTGGCCATCGCCACTGCCGCTGGCAGGCTTTGCTCCAGCCCCAGCTTTACTCAGAAGGACATTCAGTCTAATTAGTATATAACTTTTTTATTATTATAGAGAATTAAATCTTGATCTTTCAGTAGACTTCTGTCCTTGTGACCTTCATAATAGTTCCTTCCTTTCCCTTCCCTTCTCTTCCCTTCCCTCCTCTCCTCTCCTCTCCTCTCCTCTCCTCTCCTCTCCTCTCCTCTTCTCTTCTCTTCTCTTCTCTTCTCTTCTCTTTTCTCCTCTCCTCTCCTCTTCCCTCTTTTTTCTTCCCCTCCCTTTCCCTTCCATTCCCTTTCCTTTTCTTCCCCCAACTTAGATAAAATAGGAATCTAGAGGGGACTGGAATGGGAGGAATGTCCCTCACCTAAATGAAATTAGCCCTGGGAAACTTTTTTTTTTTTTTTTGCAATGTAAGCCTTCTTAAGGAAAATGCTTTAAGTATATTGCATAAGGATTATCTCTTCCACCCATGTCCCAGATCAATTAGGGGTTCTTTTCTGAATCTTTACCATGAGAACCTTGTGGGATTCCTGGAGGTAAAACCCAGGCAACTGTAGAGGCTCCAGTTACATCCTCCAGGAATTTTTCATTCCCCCTCTACTTCAGACTCCACTTCCTATAGTTCCTCAAGATTTCCACCTAATTGTTCATACCAGTTTGTGAACCCAGAAAAGCTCTGCTCCAGGTAAGCAGATCTTGGCCATGCTTCTGGATTTGCCCGTCTCTCCAGATTTTGGTGTAGCAGTTGCCTTGCCCTAAGACTTGAATTATCTGATGACTCCAAGAAAAGTCTTTGAGTTTAGTTTATTCAGCTTTTTTTTTTTTTTTTTTTGTTATAAGGACAAGACTGGTGACTTCTAAACTCTTTACATATCAGAGCTGAAACTAGGAGCCGAGTATGGGATTTTAAGCAGAACATAGAGAAGTCAGAATAACATCCAAAACACCAAGATGTCACCTCCATGATTCCTTATTATTAAATCAGCTTCATATTAAACATACATGTGTTCATGTGCACACATACATATACAACATCTTACCTAATAATAGAGAAACATATAAATTGAGCATACTACTGTTATGCCCACAGCCGATCAGAGTAAGTATGCAAATTAACCCAACAAAGATAGTGGATAATTTGCATACATCCCTGGGTCCCTGTAACCTTCTTGGCACCCAGGTCACTCCCAGCGGCCATAGGGCAGAGGCTTTAGGCTTGGGAAGGGGCCAAACCTGTGATGGGAGGGCTGAGCAGGGGGGGTCCCCCTTCCCAAGCCTAAAGCCTGGGCAGGGGTCAAACCTGGAATTGAAAGGCTGGGGAGTCCCCCTTTCCAAGCCTACAACTTAGGGGGTAGGCTTTAGGCTTGGGAAGGGGCCAAGCCTAGGATCAGAGAAAAGAGGATAAAATCAATAGAAACATATCCTTAGGTGAGGATAAAAAGCAAAATAAAGAAAAAAATGTCATATCATTTGAAAGATACATCTTAAAAATGCTTAAAGAAAGTTGTCATTTTTTCATGGTGAAGGGACTGGAATCCATGTTGATGAAAATACTTTGGTGGCTGTGATTACTGGCAGTGGCTGCAGCAGAGGGTGATGGGTCTGGTGCCTTTCCCTGATCAGCCTGGTCGCCTCCCACTAATGGAGGCCAGACTGTGGCTTAGGTCCGCTCCAAACAAGGAATGGGCCTAAACCATCAGTAGGACATTCCCTGAGGGATCCCAGTATGTGAGAGGGGGCAGGCTTGGCTGAGGGACCCCTAGTACAACATTAATAAGCACTCAATTCTATAAAAGGCATTTGATAAGTGAGTATCAGAGACTCTAGAATCTTATAGATGTATTTTCCTTTTGTATTATTTCATGTTATTTGTATTTTTATTATTATTTACTTAACTGTTAAACTGACATATGTTCTTAAAGAATATTTATTAAATAAATGAATGTCTTTAAGTAACTATATAATGCATAAAATCAAATACAGTGTGAGAGAAGAACACTTTTGGTTTAGTATATTAATTGATAATTAATAACTGATAAATGATTTTGGAGATTAATCATTATTACTACTTTCCTGCCACACCAAAGGAAAGAAATATAAAATTGTAAGGTTGGAAATGAAAACTGAAATCACCATAATTTCCTTTTTCAATATTATACAGTTCTGAGACTGGGGATATTTTTCTCTCTGTGTGTTAAACAGTACAGAGAAGAAGCAACATTACTTAGCTTCTTGCTCAAGAAATACCTTTTCCAGAAAAATAAGATTGTAAGCAACTGAAGTTATTTAAATATCACTACTGATAGTGTGAATATCAAGATCCTGACCTGCTTTGCTCAGCAATCTAAGACTATGTGTCATAACTTCTGTTCAGTTCCCACCAGTTCCCCACCTTCCAAAACTCACCTTAAAATTGACTTGCCTAGCCCTAAAACCTCATACATATCCTCCCATTATTTCCCTATACTGAGACAATGTTAAGACCTGTGAAGGTGCTATTCTACTTTCCTGCAATAAATGTATTAATCTTAGCAACCAACAGGTTTTCTCATTATCTTTTGGGCTGAAACGGAAACTGACTGCACTATTGTTTGGGAGCCTTTGCAGAGTCTTACATAACTCTTGTATTTAAAAATGTTTATGCAGAAATGCCTTCTAGTAACAGGAAACTTTTAAAAATTATTTTTCTTTATTTTTTTTTCTTAGACAAATCTGTCAAATTCCCCCTGCCCTTATTTTGTCTAAATTCCATGTTCTTCTTACATTAACCACTGCAAAGCTCATGACAGCCTCATGAATGATGTGTAAGGATGTTTGCTTTTTGTGTGCACTCCCAAAATCACATTGTAATAATTTTTATTTAAGAAACTTAAATAGATAGGGAACTTATGACTATTCTAACATATTTTTAAAATACAGATGACTCTGTAAAGACCTCAAATTGACAACAAAACACTTTTAACAAAATCTAAGGGAATATTTACTGATGAGATTTATTAGTAATGATCTAATTTTATTTGAGATCATTGTAAATTAAGCAAGCCGATCCTGGCCAGCAACAACTTATATCTGAAACCTTAACATATCCTGAGACTCTACATGTCCCAGTCTCAGTATAGCATTGTACTCAAATTACCAAAATTAATTTTAAAATATTTCTATTCCTTATTCAGCAGACCTATTCTCACTCTGAATTATCATTTTACATACAAAAATTCTCATGTGATAAAAACAAATACCACTTATACCTCTTATTGGAAAGTATACTGTATGTTAGTATATGCAAGGATGTGGGGGTTTGCTTTGTGTGTGTAGGTACATTTTATTTTGTAGTAGCAAATTTGGTTTTCTCATAGTTAAATTCTATTTCCCAAAACTAAAATGTGTATTTATTGCAACACAGATAGTTTCTGGAAGTGTATGACAGTAAGGGCTGGGGGTGCGGGCAAGGCATAAAAAGTTCACTATTTCACTATGCTATTCACTATCCATAATCCAGAGAGAGGATCATTGAACTTCACCAAAATACTTACATATTTAGGTGGCACTGACTTCTCTTTTGCAATCAGAAAAAGTTTTACTTTGAGTAAAATCAAATGAAGGATGAAATCAACTAGTAACTGAACAAGAAAATGAACATCAATAGTTTTTTATAGAGCAAGGAAAAAATCAATAAAAATTGGAAGGGCAACTCATTATGTTCGAGTAATCAGAGTTGAGAAGAAATTCTGCCATTGGTTAATTGACAAAAAAAAAAAAAAAAGAAACTGTATCTAACAAATCAGATTGCTATTCATGATCTGATACTTGAAAGAGAATTGCGTTCAGAGCTTCCAGTTATAAGACCTGATAGAAAATAGCATCAATACACATTTCTTTTTAATTGAATGTAGTGTTCAAATAGAAAATAAAAGTGAACTCAATCAAAAGACCCAAATTATTGGTCTATTGAGCCCAATAATAAGGCTAATGCATTTTCTCCTTTTATCATATGTTTTGATGTCACTTAAAAACAGGATCTATTTGTTCTTAATTCCATGCACATGGAGCAGCAGTTTCTACTTTGATCCCTAAGAGTTAATCTGCCAGGATTTTCACATGCCCATAGCTTGCTTCATCTATCTTCCAGACAGACAATGATAAAAAGAGTCAGGCAACCAATGGAGCCTCAAGCAGGTTTGTGCTCTTAATTATTTTTGAAACTTTTAGATCAGGATAACCTTTCCAAGTAGAAGTATCTTTATTTTAAATTATGTTAATATTTTTCCAAGATACCACACTTCATTTATATCCTAAGCCTGAAAAACTAAAATTCTTTGATACAGAAAATGAGAAAAACCCTCTGCTTTCATTCCAGGAGTTGGAAGATGGTGATAGTGTCATTTTTGTTAATTACTAGTACAATGAAAGGGTACTATGTCAATAATATTGAAGAAAAAAAAATCTTGATGCCTGGTGTATAGATTCAAATATTATATTAGAAGAAAATACATATATGAGCAATTTACCATTAAGGAAAATAAATTGACACAATAAAAACCGCTAACAGAAACTTGGGTCTCCTCCTTCAATGGTGGAACTGGTTTTGATCAAATAGAAATGAGAAGATTGTCAATTGGAGATAATAGAAAATTTAGAGTAAGAAGATCTAGATTCATCACTTTATATATATATATATATATATATAAAACCTGGTATTTTGACCTATTGAGCCTGTTTCCATTTCTGTAAAAATGGGGATAAAAATGTTCGTTACATATGTTATATTAGGGAGGCCAAAATAAATCCCCATAACATACTTGAGTTGGACATATAAATATTTTTATTTCTAACCAAAAGTTGAATAACAATAATAGCTTTTGCCTTTTTCCATTAGGGATCTCTAGTTGATGGCTTTACTAGAGTCTCACATTTATTCTGCCTTCTGTTGTGGAGGTTTTCTTCACTGTGAGGAATTGAGACTGTATTGAATTATAAAGCATGACTACAAACTAAACTGACTTAAAAAAATATTTACATCAGAATGTTACATTACATATGCATATCCTTCTCTTGAAGATCTATACACATATTTTAGTGACCCACCAAACTTTAGCATCTTTGAAAATTTTGACTTTTAGAATAGAATTCTCATCTGTGGCCTGGTCTTTCAACAAACTGTTATTGAGGACCTATTGTGTGCCTGGAGTTGTATCAGAACAAGTTTGTGATTAGCATACAATGAAACTGATTTTACCAATTTAATCTCTAAACTTAATTCCAGACTAAGAGAAAAATAGTATTTATTAAGTACTTAGTATTTTCAATCATTATATTTTCCAAATTTTGAGAAATGTTTTTAAAAGTCCATCAACTAATACTTGCCAATGAGAATTAGTAATTTTGTAAAACCATATTATTAAAATGTGACAGAAGCAAATCCAAATTCAAGTCCCTCTGTCAAAGACAATGTCCTTCCTGGTATGACAGTTGTATATCCCTAGGTGTTTCAAGTGTTCTATGGGTAATGGCAATATAATTAGAATATTTATATAACTTCCCAAGGGAATTACTTAGAAATAAGGAAGTTTTGAAACCAGTAAGGTTAGAATCATTTACCAAAAAACCCAGTCTTCTTCTTTTTTTTTAAATGCAATTTTTTATTGATGTTGGAGAGGATAGGAGAAGGTTAGAGAGGTAGAAACATCAACAATGAGAGAATCATTTATCAGATGCATTGTGGACTCAGCCTGACCAAGAATTGAACCATGACTTCCTGAGTTGTAGGTCAATGCTCAACCACTGAGCCAGCAACTCCATACGGGTTCCAATTTTCTTAATAAGAGCACCTTACATGTTCATGCTATAATAGGATCAATTTCCATTTCAACAAGAGGCAGCAAATTCCAATAGAAGGATGATGAGATGAGATTTATAATGGCTTACCCTGTTGGGGTTCTTGTCCTAGCCTTAGAAAGGGTTCAGCAATATGAAGAAAGAAGCTGCATGTAAATTAAGAAGGAGTCTAAAAATGAAAGATAATTTTGAAAGGCATTGGAGGTCAGAGGATCTTCAGCTAAAGGAGCTGAAAGACTACTCTTTAATTCAGGACCCCATGCTATTTATTAACACAATTTATTCTAAAGCAAGGTGGAAATAATACACTTCAAAGGGTATGGTTTACAGAAGCATTGTCAGTTTGGGGAATAGCCTACAGCTGTTCAGGTGTTTGGCCAAAGCAGACAATAATATGCAGATTTAAGATTTTCTGAGTTGTCTGGCAGCAAGCAATGATCCTATTTGGGTTTGGGGGAGATGCCCTTAGCCATCCCAGATGATTTAGCCCTGCTGACATATGGGAACTGGCTTTTGGCATTACCCAATGGACATTACTAGGCATTAGCTACAAAGTGATGAGATCACAAACTTTAAGGCACCTCAAACCAATGACTATTGACACTTTAGTGACTTGTACAATTGCCAAAATCCAACCCCTAAATGACACTACTTTGTAAATCCTATTGGTTGTAATTCAGTTTCCTTGTAAAAGCATGAAATCCCCAAATAGTGTCTTCCTTAGCTACTTCATAAGATTATCATCACTAAAGTCTAGCCAGCCCACCCCAGGCCATGACCTCTATAACCACAAAGTTCAGGTTCAGGATGCATGCTGTGTAGGTTTACAGATCACGTTGCTGCTGTATACAGATAAATTGGCTGAAACACCATTAAATGACAGAACTGTTAAGGACACAAAGAACTCAGTAAGATGAACAATATTAAGATTAGGCTTTGCTTTTTGTTGGAACATTTTCCTATAGGAAATTAATTCACCCATCATTTTTATCAAAGTCAGGGACAGCCAGCATTTTTGTCAATCAGTCATGTTTATTTAATAAGCAGCATGGTATTGCTTCCTAATCACTGGAACACATTAGCACTGTCTCTAAGTCCCCTTGCCTGTGTCCCTCATCTGTGAACTGTTAAGCCATACTTACAGCTGACTCTCTGAATTAGGAAATTTCAGATTAGAAAGCTGTAGTCAGTTGGGGCTGAGAACAAGATTGGTGCATATGTCAGCATTAGGTTCATAGCAATCAGTCAGCAAACATTCATTGATTGAATTCTATCAGCAAACTCTTCCCTCAGTCCTGAGGGTAAAATAAAAAAGGATGCCATATGTTTATACAGGAAAGATTCTTAGAATCAAATTGGGGAGAAAATAATAGTAGCCACTATTTATTATGAATTCACTCCTGAAACTTGTATATTAACCTCCCCAATAAAGAGAAGGTAAGGAATTTGAACCCAACACAGTAAGTAAAAAATCCAAAATTTGAACTCAGTTTTTCCAGCTACAAATCTTAATTTCTATCCATTATACTATTTTAATATCAATGTAAAAATTAAAAATATTAAAAAAGGAAATCACATAATTAAAGGAGATAAATATAGTGCAAAAAATGTACATACATAGTACTAAATAGGTTAGATAGTATGGTGGTTGCTAGAGATTGGTAGGATGTTTGAGCCAGTGTTGGAGGAGATACTTGAGAAGACATGACCACCAGTTGACTCCTCACTCCCTCTCCTGTCTATGGAATGTACACTCTGTCTACCTTTCCCACAGCTGAAGCCATTTTCATAGATACAGCCTTAAGAGAATAAAGTTTTATTGAGACCATTGGGATAGTTTATGTGACTGAATTCCATTAAGGGCTCTAAATAAATCTTAAAATTCTAGTGGGCAGGATCAGAGATCTACTCCTCTTGTGGACTAACATAGCATTGTAGGTAAGTTCCCTTCCTTATTAAATCTGTTACCTA
This sequence comes from Lasiurus cinereus, assembly GCA_011751065.1. NCBI lineage: Eukaryota > Metazoa > Chordata > Mammalia > Chiroptera > Vespertilionidae > Lasiurus > Lasiurus cinereus. Next base: position 21,710,360 of record JAAGEH010000006.1, on the reverse strand, counting down.
CCAATCTTGAGGCATCTGCTTCTTCCTCCAATCTATTCTTACCTTCTGTATTTGGGGACCAGTGTGCCAACCAAAAGCCAGATTCTAGAGAATAAGGTAGCAGGATCTTGAGAAGACTTCTGTGTTTAACTGAAATTATAATTTACCAGTCATTACTTTTCACTCTTAAATTTGCAAGCAAAATTTTTGTCATTGATTAGATGATGTTATAACTGTGCTTTCTTTCAACAAATAGCAATGGATCAAAGCAAGAGTGCAACGTCTTTCATTAACCTAGCAACTATTCTCTTTAGTCTTATTTAATCATTATTTTTCTTTGTTTAATAAAGATATGGCCTAGCTAATGGAACCCACAATTATAAATGGAAGATCCAGTACTTGTTAAGATCTCTCAGGTTCCAAGTGTTTTCCCAAATCTCCTACAGAAGCCATCCCAGTGAATTTCCTCAGTGGTCCATTATCTTTATTTTCCAGATGAGGAGCAAAAAGAGGGGGAAACCTTTCCCTAACTGGCTTGACTCAGTGGCTAGAGCATTGGCTGGAGGATTCAAGGGTCCTAAGTTTGATTCTGGTCAAGAGCATGTACCTTGGTTGTGGGCGCATAACCAGTAGGGAGTGTGCAGGGGGTAGCTGATTGATGTTTCTCTCTCATCGATGTTTCTAACTTTCTATCCCTCTCCCTTCCTCTCTGTAAAAAAACAATAAAATATATGTATAAAAAAGAGAGGGGAAAGCCTGTTAAGCCTTTAGAAGATTAAAAAAGAAGTTCCCTTCTGAAATTCCCTTTCCTGAAGCACCATGAACCTTGTCTCAGAAATTAACTAGAAGCATCTTTCTTATGGTACCTGAGAGAGAAAACATGCTTATTTCTCAAAGTCATTTATGAGGCAGTTCCAATTATTTTCCACACACTTTATTTTCTAGAAAAACACTTGACCATACTCTTCTCCCAGATAAATAGCGGCCAGCCCATGTGTTGTTTTGGAGAAACAAAGCAATTAGAAATCTTACCATATTTTGTTTTCCCTCTAGTTCCAATCCCCTTGGGTTATTATAGTTATGGTTGACCAAACTTATGGCTCTTATGCTTTCATTATCTCCAGTAAAGCCTCTGAACATCCTATGTGCTTCTTGGGAGTAGAGACAAAGTATTATTAAGTTACTAGAGGCCTGGTGGATGAAATTTATGCACAGGTGAGGTCCCCGGGACTGGCTGGTGATCAGAGCTTATCAGGGTCATCTTGTCCAGTCCCGATTTGGGTTGCGCCCACCAGAGCCTGCTGGATGAAACAAGGGACTGTGGGAAGTTTGCCAGCTGGGGAGAGGGACCGAGAGAAGTTAGCTAGCTGTGGGAGGTTGGCTATGGGAGTGCACTGACCACCAGGGGGCAGCTCCTGCATTGAGTGTCTGCCCCCTGATGGTTAGTGCATGCCATAGCTACTGGTCAACTGGTCATTCAGTCATAATGGTCATTTAGGCATATATATATATATATATATACATATATATAGATAGATAGATAGATAGATAGATAGATAGATAGATAGATAGATAGATATCCCCCATCTCCTAGTTTAATGTCTGGCATATGTCCTAAATATCATAAATACCTGGAGAAGTGAGCTTAATTCTATAAAATTTCCCTTACCTGATTTGAGTGATTAAAGTTACTTAACATGGGATAAGGTCTTTCATTTTATAGTAAAACACAGCTTACAGGAAAAGTCACAGTATTTTGTACCATTAATGGGAAAGAGAGAACTCTCACTGGCAGGGGGCACACAGGAGGTTTTTGAGGTAACATTTTATTTCTTGTCTTGTGTAGTTGGTACACAGCTGTTCAATTGCTAATTAATTCTTAGGTATTTGCAAGCATTTTTCTATACAATTTATGTACTTTATGAAACATAATATTCATGCAACAAATAGAAAACTGTTTTCACAATTTAAGGTAAATTACAAACCAAACAGTTGTATAACCACCAAACTATTTGTGTTATCAACAAACTAAAAAGAAGGGGAAAAAAGACTTAAATTAAAATGCCCCTGTGTAAAGTAACAATGTGCCTTAAATTTCTCCATTAATGTGAGCACAAGGAAGTGAGGGACATTGTAAAGATGGAGAAAGACCATCAGGAGTGAGATTGAAGGATAAGACAAATGGTCTTGGTACACAGGTTTGGGAAGCAGATATTCTTTTTATATGAGATGAGGGGATACATGTTCCCTGCTCAACAGGCTAGATGCTTTGTCTTCAGAGTTGTAAAAGGGAAATCAAAGTGAAACTTGTGGAGGAAGAGGTGATGTTGGATGTGGGTGTGGGTGTTTTTGGTAGTTCTATTGATTATAGTGCAAAACCATATATCTCCCAGATTAAGATTATGATGCCTGAATAAGACTATGATAATCCTATCTAATAAAGAGGGAATAAGTTAATTGACCCTCATGTCAACATTTAAAAAAATATATTTTATTGATTTTTTACAGAGAGGAAGGGAAATATCGATCATGTGCTCGCAACCAAGGTACATGCCCCTGACCGGAATCAAACCTGGGACCCTTCAGTCTGCAGGCTGACACTCTATCCACTAAGCCAAACCAGTTAGGATGGAGGTGCCCACAGCCAATAAGGAGGGAATATGCTATTGACTGTCCCATCCTCAAAGATAGCTATGCCCACATCCATAAGATGGTGGTGCCCAGTCCACTCAGCCCCACTGGGGCAGCAGGCACATGGCAAAGCTGGGCCAACCCCCAGGAGTCCCCCAGTCTGCTCAGCCCCTCAGCGGCCCAGGGCTGGCGGAGGCTTGTGCTGCTGGCAGTGGCAGCAGCAGAGGTATGATGGACATCACCTTCCCCTGATCACTGGGTTGCCTCCCACGCCGGAGGGCTCCTGGACTGTGAGAGGGGGCAGGCCAGGCTGAGGGACCCCTCATCCCCTCTAGTGCATGACTTTTTATGCACCAGACCTCCAGTACTTAAATAAAGGAAAATCTTGGCAGATGTCACATAAGAATCACTGATATATTGATAACCTTAAAAGTTTACTATATTTAAAAATCAAACATGACATATACACTATGGATCACTAATCGGCATTACAAAATGACGTTGATTTACTATGGTAGTTTGACATTTGTCTCTTTGTTTTTCTGTACAAATTATTTTATGGAACAGGCTGTGAAAGTTTGAGCTTTGAAGTGATCCAGTGTAAACAGTTGTCCATCCTATACTTCTTGGTAGATGACACTTCTTAATGGAATGGTATTCCACTTGGAAAGCTAATATTAAGCACTTTTTCACCAGTGGAACAAGACCCATGATTGGGCATAGTATTGTTTCCTATGTAGAATTTGTTCCAAGTTCCATTGTTTAAATTTAGAAGGCCAATGGAATGGAAACATGGAATTAACCTGATTATAGCAGAAAACATTTCAGAGTGAGACTCTTCATTTTCTTGGTTTGTCTTAATAGGGAATCAGATGTGATTTGTGTTGTGTGGAGATGATTGCTGATGGATAATTACTCTAAAATATCTCTTTCAAATCCTTTGCATGGCAATCAAGGAAGAATATGCAAGGTTAGGCATTTCATTACCAGAGTTATCAGCAGCATATAATTTCTTAATTATGCATAGAAATGAATAGTAACCACTTGCTCAAGGACTTCCTGAATTTTCTTTGTGTAATGAAGTTTGGAGTACACATGGGCCTCTGAGCCTTATTAGAGAATCTGTGGTTTAAAAGACATGAACAGCCTGGCTGGTGTGGTTCAGTAGTTGACTTTCAACATAGGAACCAGGAGGTCATGATTCAACTCCTGGTTAGGGCACATGCCCAGGTTCCCAGTATCACCCCAAGTAGGGGGTCATGCAGGATGTAGACAATCAGTGATTCTCTCTCATCATTGTTTCTAAATCTCTCTCCTCACTTACTCTCTGAAACCAATAAAAATATTTTAAAAATAAAAATAAATAAAAGACATGAACAAAGATTCTTCTTTCTAGTAGCTGTGTGATTGAACCTCAGTTTTCTTACCACTATAATTAAAATAATGGGAATAATAAATAAACCTTTTTCTTTTCAGAGTTTACTCATGTGACATTAAATCATTATCACATGCTGTTTATTATGATTTCTGGCACATAATACAAGATACTCACAAATTTTAGTTTTTATTCTGGTCATCATTATTACTATCAGCATTAATATTACTACTACTTCTTGTTTTCAAATTTTATTAAATTTATTGGGGTGACATGGATTAATAAAATTATACAGGTTTCAAGTGTATAATTCTATAATATATCAACTGCATACTGCATTATGTGTTCACCACCCAAAGGTGGTTTCCTCTGGTAACCACCATACAGTTATCTGTGTCTCTCAGTTTGTTTGTCTTGTTTGTTCAAGTGTTGCTTTCAGTTTTATAGCAAGCATAGGAATGAAATCATATGTTTGGCTTTGTTTTTTACTTTTTCCAATTCACTTATTTTGTTTAGCATGATATTCTCAAGATTCATCCTTGTGGTCACAAATGGCAGTATTCTATATTTTCTGATAGCTGAGTAGTGTTCCATTGTATATATGTATCACATTTTTACCCAATCATCTATTGAAGCCAAGCATCTCACCTAATAAAGGCTATATATAACAAACCTTCAGCTAATAATATACTAATGGTTAAACACAAAACAAAAATGAAAGCTTTACTTCTCAGAACAGGCAAAAACAAGTAGGTACTCTCTCACTTGTTATTAAATACTAGTGGGCAAGTGCACAAAATTTGTGCACAGAGGGGGGTTCCTTCAGCCCAGGCTGCACCTTCTCCAAACAGGGACCCTTTGGGGGATGTCTGATAGCACAGGTGTAGTGCTCTGGACAAAACCCACAGCCTAGTAGGGGGCACCTGCCAGGACTATGCTCAGGAGGCCTTCCCCAGGGCATCCTTGCTCTCCTGGCACAGTGAGGTTTTGGGAGATGGTTACATTGAAGTCAGCCTCCTTCACCAGCAGCTTGCCATTCACCAAGTTCACATCCACATGATTAGAAGCGTCTTTGAGGAGGCCAACAATGACTGTGGGGTTCAGGCAGTTCCCGGAATTCTACAGGGATAAGCCCTGCATTACCTGGATGGTCCCTTTGGGAGACCCTACCCAGGCTTGCATTAGAATCTCCAGAGCTTCTGTCAGACCAACCCAAGGTTTGGTGTGTGGAGAGAGGGAGCTGGTAAGGGCCTGGGCATTCTCATCCCCCGTGAGGGCTCTCCCCTTCACCATGTCCATGAACCGGATAATGATCTCCTCCCTGCAGTGGCTCTGTGCCTCATTAGTGCTGGCACCTAGGTGGGGGCAGCTGATGACGTTCTTGTAGTCCACCAGGTGTGGTCCTGAGGTAGTTCCTCCGTGAACACATCAAGCGTTGCACCCGCACATTGTCCCAACTGTAGGTCCAAGAGCAGGGCACCCTCATCCATGATCCATCTGCAGGAGCAGTTCACCATGTGCACGCCCTTCTTGCACAGGTTGAAGGTGCTGTTGTTCAGCAGGCTTGTCATGGATGGCAGGAGAGGGGTGTGCACAGTGAAAGAGTCACAGAGGGGCCAGATCTCTTCCAGGGGCAGCTGCTGAATGCTGATGGAGGCCTAGACCTCTGGTGAGATGATGGGGTTGTATCCTATAGTCTTCATCCCAAAGGACTGCATCTGGACAATCACTTCTCTCCCTATTCTCCCCAGGCCAAGAATTCCCAAGAATCTTGCAGAATCTTCTGGCAGCAAGAGTTCAGGCTGTCACTGATGAACACTTTTTGTAGATTTGCAAAGGCCATTGCTGGAGCCAGCCTCCACCACTCTCCTTGGAGAGAAACACCTCTAAGCCCCCAAAATTTGGTTCTGATTGATCAGTTTCTATGCCAGTCAGAGCCTATCAATGCGGCCTTATCAGAAATGTGGGGCTGATCAGCAGCCCTAGTGGAGTCCTGGAGAAGAATGGAGGCGAGACTGATGGCCAGACTGAGAGAGAAAGAGAGGGCAAGTGCTGATCAAAAACTGCAACAGAGGCAGCAGTCAGTCCCTGCTTCTCTCTTCAGGCCTCTCTCTGGCTCTGATTCACAGGCCCCTCAGAAGTCAGTGTTAGGAGAACACACCTGCAGCAGAAGCAGTCAGTCCCGGATTGCCACAAAAATTCAGCACTGACTTTCAGTCTGGTCAAGCTTCATTCTTAATGGTATAACACCCAGGCTCTTTATTATAGAGACTAGAGACCCAGTGCACAAAATTTGTACATGGGGGGTGTGTCCTTCAGCCCAGCCTGCTCCCTCCCAAATCTGGGACACCTTGAGGGATCGAGCCTAAATAGGCAGTCAGACATCCCTCTCACAATCTAGGACTGCTGGCTCCCAACTGTTCACTTGCCTGCCTTCCTGATTGCCCCTAACCACTTCCCTGCCAGCCTGATTGACACCTAACTGCTCTCCTGCCAGCCTGTTTGCCCCTAACTGCCCTATGCTATGGGCCTGGTCACCCCAAATTCCCTCTCCTGCTGTCCCGGTCACCCCTAATTGCTCTCCCTTGCAGGCCTGGTTCCTGCCAGCTGCCCTCCCCTGCTGGCCATCTTGTGGTGGACATCTTGTGTCCACATGGGGACAGGGTCTTTTGATCAACAGGGGCAGTCATCCTGTTGGACTGATGGGTAATTTGCATATAACTCCTTTATGAGATAGGATAGAGGCCTGGTGTACAGGTGAGGGCCAGCTGAAGGATGTCCTGGATCAGGGTGGGTTTTCCACTGTGGTGTGGGGTGGCCTGGGCAAGGGGTCTGTGGTGGTTTGCAGGCCAGCCACGTCCCCCAGTGACCCAAGCAGAGGTCTGGTATCTGGGATTTATTTATCTTCTATAATTGAAACTTTGTAGCCTAGAGCAGAACCAAGCCTTCTGCTTGCACAGCCATTGAAACCTTGTTGTCTTAAGCGGAGGTCTGCCAGCCAGGGTGTGTGAAAAGCTTGGCTTCCTCCATCTCCAGGGGCAACCCAAGTGTTCCTCCTGCTCTCTCTGTGGCCATAGCCATCTTGGTTGGGTTAATTTGCCTACTTGATCTGATTGGCTGGTGGGCGTGGCTTGTGGGTATGGCTTGTGGGTGTAGTGGAGGTACAGTCAATTGTATATTACTCTTTTATTAGATAGGACAGCACTCAAAGTCCTAGCCAGAGCATTCAGGCAAGAGAAAGAAATAAAAGACATCAATATTGGGATTGAAGAAGTAGCACTGTCAAGTTTTGCAGATAACATGATTTGTTATACAGAAAACCCTAAGGAATCCAATCTAAAGCTAAAAAACTATTAAAAACAATAAACAAATTCACTAAAAGATACAGGATATAAAAATCAATGTATAAAAATTAATTGCATTAATTTTATTAACAAGAAATTTTCAGAAAAAGAAATGAAAGATGGTTTCTTTTGCAAAACAAAAAAGAATAAAATGCATAGGAAAACATAACAAAGGATGTGACAAACCTATATACTGAAAACTACAAGACATTATAAAAAAATCAAAGAAGGCACAAAGAAATAAAAATTATATATATATACATATATATATATCCTATATAATAAAGAGGAAATATGCAAATCGACCCTCATGCCCTCGCATCACGAGATGGCCATCCCCACATTGTCACAAAATGGCTGCTCCCATATCATCATAAGATGGCTACCCAAATGTCATAAAAGATGGCTGCTCCCACATTGTCACAAGATGGTCTGTCACCACATCATCACAAGATGACCAGCCCCACATTGTCATAAGATAGCTACCACAAGATGGCGAGCAAGAGAGGGCAGTTTGGGAGATTGAGCCAGCAGGGGAGGCAGTTGGGGGCAACCATGCCAGCAGGAGAGGGCAGTTTGGGAGACTGGGCCAGCAGGGGAGGCAGTTGGGGGGGGACCAGACCTGCAGGGGAGGGCAGTTGAGGTAGATTGGGCCAGCAGAGGAGCAGTAAGGTGTCAAATGTGCTGGCAAGGGAATAATTATGTGTCAATCAGGCCAGCAGGGGAGTGATCAGGGGGTGATAAGGTGGCAGGGGAGGGCAGTTGGGGAAGATCAGGCTGGCAGGGGAGCAGTTAGGCATCAATCAAGCTGGCAGTGGAGTGACTAGGGGTTGATCAGGCTGGTAAGCAGAAGAAGTTAGAGGCAATCAGGCAGCCAGGCAGGCAAGTGGTTAGGAGCTAGCAGTCCCAAATTGTGAGAGGGATGTCTGACTGCCAATTTAGGCCCGACTCCTGTGGTGTCTCTGAAGGGTCCCAGATTGAAGAGGGTATAGGCTAGACTGAGGGACACCCCCAGTGCACAAACTGGATTAAAAAAATTAACATAGTTTAAATTGCCATATAACTCAGATTAATATATATATTTAACAGGAGGGGGAACCAAGATGGCGACATAAGGTATACACCTATACATGCTGTCTCTCACGACCACACCAAAACTACAACTAAAAGTTAAAATGACTGTCCCCCAGAACCATGAAAAAGCTGTCAGTGGAAGTTCTACAACTAGATGGAAAGAAAAAAGCACATTGAGACCTAGTAGGACATGCAGAGGCTCAAAAAGGCAGAGGTATGGAGATGCACGTGAATTGGGCTGGCGTGTGTTGTTCTTTTCAATTGAGAGAGAGTTACAAGTTTCTGATTGCTCTGAACATCAGTTTTCAGTGAAATTCTGGGGACCGAGGCTCATACAAGAGAAACTGGACTGTCTGCCATTGGGTGAAAAAGGGAGGCTGGCTCTCTCACAGAGGTGTGCACAGGAATCATTGTTTACTACACTGGGATGCAGGATATGGGACACGGATCAGAAAGTGAAAACACGGAGACTCAGAGAGGGCTGACTGGCAGCCAGCACTGTTTTACATGCCCTAGCGATTCCCTGAGACCCCACGCTGCCCAATTTACAAACCCACCAAGCTGTGCTCAATGGCTTTTGCATATGAATGGCCTGACCTCTAGCAGCTTAACCTAACAAAATGCAACTGGGTCAGACAACTCCAAAACTTCCAAACTCCAAGCAAAGAGGAGAAATCTGCAGATCTTCCTGCAGCTCCTGCTGGATGGCCTCAGACACTAGCTGACTTGCACCTCCTTGGAGATCCAGGAACCAGTGTACCTAGAGGTCAGTGTGAGACAACACCAGGTTTCAACTTCTCACATACATAAGTGACACACTCAAGAAACAGACTCAGTGAGCATCAAAGCTCCACTGAAGCAAGTCCTGTCCTATAGGGGTGTCTCCAGTACAGCAATTCTTCCATTATAGACACAGCTAATCCTCACAGCCAATTGGCCTGGAGGTCAATTCCTCCCAGTGTACTAATAGCAATCAAGACTTAACTACAACAAGACTGTGTACCCAGCCCACAAAAAGATGCATTAAGAGTATCCACCTCAGGTGATTGGGAAAGTGGAGCTACTGGGCTATAAAGGACAACTAGCACACAAAGCCGCTCCATCAACATAGGGAAGCAGCCAAAATGTGGAGACAAAGAAATATGTCACAAATGAAAGAAATGGAGGAAAGCAAATGACTGGACATAGAGTTCAAAACCACATTTATAAGCTTACTCAAGAATCTTCTACAAACTGCTGAGAAATTTAGTGAGACCTCTGAGAAACTTAGTGAGATCTTCAAGGATCTTAATGAGAATGCCAAAAAAATGGAAAAGGACCAGTCAGAAATTAAGCATTCACTGACTGAAATAAAGAATAATATACAGAAATCCAACATCAGAATTATGAGAGTGCCAGAAGAAGAGAGAGAGCAAAATACTGAAAATCTATTTGAAGAAATAATGACTGAAAACTTTCTCTACCTGGTAAGAGAAATGGACTTACAATCCAGGAAGTGCAAAGAACCCCAAACAAAAGCAATCCAAAGAGGACCACACCAAGACACATCATAATTAAAATACCAAGGGCAAAAGGCAAAGAGAGAATCTTGAAAGCAGCAAGAGAAAAACAGTTAGTTACCTACAAGGGAGTACCCATATGACTGTCAGCTGATTTCTCAACAGAAACTATGCAGGCCAGATGGGAGTGGCAGGAAATATTCAAAGTGATGAATAGCAAGAACCTACAACCAAGATTACTCTACCCAGTAAAGCTATCATTCAGAATTGAAGTTCAGATAAAGAGCTTTACAGACAAGAAGAAGCTGAAGGAGTTCATCACCACCAAACCAGGATTATATGAATGCTGAAGGGTGTTCAAGAAAAACAGGAAGGGGGAGGAGGAGCAGGAGGAGGAGGAGGAGGAGGAGGAGGAGGAGAAGAAGAAGAAAAAGGTAGAGATAGAGGAGGAGGAGGAAGAAGGAGAAGAAGAAAAAGGTAAAGATAAAAATTACGAACAACAAAGTGATAACAGATACATACCTATCAACAAGTGAATCTAAAAATCAAGTGAATAAAAAATTTGATTAACAGAGTAAACTGGTGAATATAATAGAATCAGGGGCATAGAAAGGGAATGGACCGACAATTCTAGGGGGGGAAGGGGGTGTGATGGAAGAGATTGGACAAAAATCTTACACCTATGGATGAGGACAGTGGCAGTAGTAAGGGCATGGGGTGGGGGGAGGTGAATCAGGTGTAGGGGAGCTATGGGGGAAAATAAGAGGAACATCTGTAATAAATAGAAAAATAAAGGTTTATTTAAAAAAAATATATATATATATATATTTAATGTAATCCCCATCAAAATCCCAAAGGAATTTAAAAAAAAGAAATAGTACAAAAATCATCAGATTTGTATAGAAGCAATCCTGAGGAAAAAAAACAATGCTAGAGATAGATACTATACTTTCTGACTTCAAATTATACTACACTATTGGCCAGGTGCATGAAATTTGTGCGCATTAAAGGAAATTAATTAGAGGAAATTTTTTAATATTGCTATTTGCCCTTTCTCTTCAATAGAAGTGTCAGGGATGAAAGAAAATTAGTAAGATGTATATGAAAACTCTCTCTTGTCAGAGTCTGGGGCATACCACAGGACCCAGAGTAAAGTCTCCACTCATTAGCATGCACCTTGAAATAGCCGGCTAGCCCCACCCCCACTGGGTGAGACCCAGACCCAGCTAGCATCCCCCATGAAGCCCCACTGGGTGGGGGGAATTCAGGCAGGGGTCATGGCCTCAGGTCCTTTGATAAGCCCCACCAAGGTGGTAGGTGTGGCCTCAGGTCCCCCATCAATCCCCACTAGGCAGGGGACATGGTCTCAGGTTCTCTGGCATGGCACCATAACAGGGGGTGCTGCCTCATATCCCCCTCAAGCACTGCTGGGTGGGCAGTGTGGCCTGAGGTCCCCCAACCTGACCCTAAGGTGGGGGCACAGCCTGAGGTTCCCTAGCCAAGTGCCAAGGTGGGGAGCACAACTTCAGGTCCCTTAGGCAGGCACCAGGATGGGGGGTGCATCCTGTGGTTCTCCATCTAGCCCTGTCAGGTGGAGGCATGTCCTGAGGTCCCTCACACCGGCCAAGCACCAGGCAGCCTCGGGTCCCTGCTGATTGGTAGTTACAGAATCACAGGGTGACAACCATTTGCATATTAGCCTTTTATTATGATGATAGGGAAAATAATCAAAACAACATGGTATTGTCCTAGCTGGCTTTGCTCAGTGAATAGAGCATCAGCCTGAAGACTAAAAGGTCCCAAATTCGATTCCAATCAAGGGCACATGCCCAGGTTGTGGGCTTGATCCCAAATGGGGGGCATGCAGAAGGCAGACCATCAATCATTCTCTCTCACCATTAATGTTTCTATCTCTCTCTCCCTCTCCCTTCTTCTCTGAAATCAATAATAATAATAAAAAAAGCATGGTATGAGCAGAAAAGCAAACACAAAGACCAATGTAACAGAATTGAGAGCCTAGAAATAGATACACACATATGTGGGCAAATAATGTTTGACAAAGGTGCCAAAAACATAGGAGAAAAGAAAGCCCCTTCGATAAATGGCACTACCACTTTTTATACTACTAGATTTGATTAGGCCACACATAATTCAGGTAGAGATAAAGTTAATTGAGATGCGTTACTCTAGAATAATATCATGAACACAGAGGTGAACTGCTACTGTTTGGGTTAATTTATTCTCAAAGTAAAAAGCAGACTTTACCATTTTGCATCTTCTCTTAGCTGTTTCCACAGAGCCAGAGAATTTATTGAGACCTTATGCTCTCAATGGAATGAATATTTAGATTTTGGAAGTCACAATTCATTAGCAGCAACATGGCGGAGAGATTTACCTACAAGCTCTTATGTTTGATTGTCAGAGGGGTAGGAATCTAATTAAAAAGTTCTGTATAGTGAAGATAACACTATCTAGAAACATTTTTAGCTAATTATATGATGTCTCTTCTATCCCCTCCTACACCAGGAGGTTGCATGAACCTAGTGTGAACAAATTGGCATCTGTCAGTGTTTCTACATCTGGGGTATGAGAGTATCTAGGCTTTCATGGTAAATGCCCAGTGTTTGAGGCTACCAAGTTATTGAAAAGGTACCACTCTTTCTGATTTGCAAAAGCAACCATGCTGTCTGTCTTCCATGGAAGAATGCCATCTTATCTCAGATAACTTGTCATGAATTGTACTTAAAAGAAATAACAAAGGGAGTAAACCTGAGAATGGGGCATGGTAGTGTTGTCCCCAGCAATAATTATGATTAACTAAAGTTTTCTTAAAGAGAACATTTTGAATCCTGAATGATTGTCTGCATAATTATTTCTGACAACCAGAGAATCTTTCTTTATGAGTAACATAATTCCAGATTGTATGCCACTCTAAAACATATTACAAATTAATAAACATATTAGGAAAAAGTAGATCCATAACAACATATAAGAGAAAATTGTGCTTAGAAAATTGAATTTCAACTGGTTCAATTAAATGCAATATTATATAGATATTTTACATAAATATAAATTAACTAGGATACTGGTTAGAAACACTGGACTCCAATATCAATTATTTATAACATCAGCTCATGTGGAATTGACAATTTATTGCACTTTTAAGCCTTTGGGGTGAAAAGATAATTTACATTTTACCTCCTATTCTATTGTACATTGCAATTATGGTTTAAATCTGAATGTGATGCTCTATGAATGCAAACATATAATGTTTGAGGACAAAAAAATTTGGAAAACAAATGAGGGCTATACATTTATTTCATTCTAAGTTTCTGCAGCACTTCTCTGTCTGGAAGAAAGAAAATGGTTTTGGATTTAGATGCCTCATACAGCTTCCACTCAAAGTGGACGTTTAAATCCTCTGAGGATGTTTAATAACATTTTTCAGTAATATTGGGAAAGCCATTTGTTCATTCATTTCAGATGCAGTAATCTGACCCATTTTTTTCTCTTTCTCAGTTTTCTCCCATTTTAACACCATCTTGTGTAAGTGAAGGTCAAAATAAAGGGCAAAGTAATCCTCTGTATCTATTGCATCTCTGCAAATTGAAGGTAGATGGAAATATATTGTTTCTGAGTATTACAAAAGAACCATGACATGTACACCCACTCTCATATCCACTGAAGGAAAGAGTTGAATATGTGAGACCTTGGTACAAATTGTTTGGGTACAATGACTCCAAACCCCTAGTTTAATGTCTATCTTTCATTTGTAAGTCAAATCAAGCAGGATTGCAAAAATTCATTGTTTCAGGTTTTTTGCAAGGTCTCCAAAGCTATGAGTAAACAGAAGATACCAGAAACTTTTTTGAGACATGGCTTTGTCCAATAAATTTGCTCAATATATGTCCTCAATAGGGAAAGGTTCTTCCACTCTGAGACATTCATGACATTCATGATACAATCTCTCAACAAAAATTGACAGATGTAGCTACAATGATCAGGGAAGCACATGGCCATACTGCTTCAAACCCTTGGAAGAATTTTCATGGCTTTGCACACAGCCTTGCAGTAGGTGTATATGTGATAGTACATTATGGGCCTCTTTATTTGGCAAAGAGTTTATGCTCCTGCTATTAGAGTGATGGTCTAATGATATTTTCCTATACTCAGACATAAGTAAGACATAGAGAAAGCCTGATGAATACTCATAGGAAAGGTCATTTTCCATTCATAACTTGCTACTTGTGTCTATGGTGTCTTTTCTCTTTCTTTTTTGCTTTTCCTCTGTGTTTTAGCTAAGATAGATCCAGTCTCCATCTATGACATTCCTTTAACTATATTTGAGTTGTTGTTATTCAAGTGGCCCTATTACCAATCGAGGATAGCAGCCTTGGTGAGTACAACAGAGGAGAGGTACAAGAAAAAAGGTTATTATGAAAAGTATGAACACAGATGTAGGGCACACAGATGTGGGGTACACAGACATGTGTCATATTGTAACGCTAGTACTTACTATCTGTTTGACCTATCTGCTTGATTACAAGTGTCTTCATCACCTATAAGAGGACTCTGAGGATAATAATACTGTCTTCACTATAAACTCCAAATGAGGTAAGGACTGTGAAAACTCCAAGCAGTTAGTGTTTGGTTTAGTGAGGACAGTTAATTAATCTCCAGTTTCTCCTTTCTTTTTTTTTTTTTCCTGTGATGGTGTCACTCTTGTCTGCAGTCCCATGATTGGATTCAAGAAACAACACCAGGTCTGGGGCAAGTGTGGGGAGGAGGATAGTGGTGGGAGGGTCGGGGTGGACAAAAATGGGTCAATGGGGGAAAGAGGAGAGGACATGTGTGTAATAATTTTAACAATAAAGCTTTTTAAAAAGAAAGAAAATTACTAAGTTTGTTGTTTCTGTTAAGAAAATCTGCTGCCCTTCAGTTACATAAAGCATTACTCTTTACACTCATAGGATAATGTCTTCTCAGTGCCAGTTAGTGAAGAAATGAGAAGAAGAAGTCAGAAAATAGGAGGGACTCACCAACCCCTGTTCATTTTTTAAATGTGAAAAGTTAATGATTTTACACATCAGAAATTATCATTTGTTTCCAATATCATACAAACAATAACTATTACTATTAATTATATTTTTACAATAGCCCAGTGGTCGGCAAACAGAGCCAAATATCAGCAGTTCAACAATTGAAATTTCTTTTGAGAGCCAAATATTTTTCAACTTAAACTTCTTCTAATGCCACTTCTTTAAAATAGACTCACCCAGATGGTGGTATTTTTGGAAGAGCCACACTCAAGGGGCCAAAGAGCCACATGTGGCTCGTGAGCCACAGTTTGCCAACCACTGCAATAGCCTATATTACCACCACTGTTTTTTAGGATTTTGTGAGCAATTATTTTGTGCTAGACATTATACCCAGCACTTACACTGAAGCAAAGCTGAATGGTGGGTCCATCTCCCTCAGGGAACAGCATGTTAAAACCCTTCCTCTCTGGTGGGTCTCATTTCTCCTTCACCATTGTTGACATATGAAAATGGAACCTGAAGAGAAGAATAGAAGAAAGTCTGTAACATTTTTATTGATCCATAAGGAGGCATAACTCTGGTCAGATCACTAGATGGTGCCTATATATGGGGAAGTGGGGAAGTCATGGCCCCCAGAAGAAAAGAATCAGCAGATAGAAGCCTTCCAGCCTGAGCATAGTCTCAAGCATTGCTTCAAGTTTGAGGCTTCTCACTTGCTCTCAGGTGCTCTTATGCCAGACCATCAAATCATCATCATTGGCCTAAAAGTTAGAGCATTCTGTGCCTCACATGTGGCCAATGAGAACTTAAATTTGGAATCCTAAATGACTTAATCACAAAGGCTGGGAGAGAGAATGTATAGTTCAGTTCCTTGATGTGACTAATACCTTGGGGATATGATGGCATCTAGTGACTATTGTTTATGAGGAAAAAAAAGGCACACAAAAATAGTGCAGATTTGCAAACATCAAACTTATAGGCAGCCTTTTTAAAATATATTTGAGGGCTTCTTGTGTCATTTGTATTTATTTTTGGACATAAAAAATCTGTTTTTGTTTTCACTTGTAGAATCTGGTGCTGTAAAAGGAGAAGTGGACACTGAAATCACACATTCTTCTGCTAGTCTGGAAGCCTTCTAGTAGTAGGGACCATACCTTTTCAGTATCAACCATAGAGCCTCCTATTATTACAGTGTTACTAGAGGCATGGTGCACAAATTTCGTGCACAGGTGGGACCCCTAAGCCTGGCCAGTGATCAGGGCCGATTGAGGCCAAGCAGATCAGGGCTAGGCTGGAGAGAAGGCTGGAGAACAGGCAACAGTTGCTGGGCCGGGTGTGGAAAGAACGGATGCCAGATGGCAACACTGCCATTGTTGGCACCCTGCCACTTCACAGTTCCTGGTTTCCCCCCCTCCTCCTTCCCTCATCATCACCACCACCACCACCACAACAGGCAGGCAGTGGGCCAGTTGGGGCCTGCTGGCCGGGGGGAGGGTCAAGACAGGATTGGTTGGCCACTGGCCCAAGGAGGGAGCTGGCCCTTGGCCCCCCTGGGAAAGGTGCTGCATCTATTGCCACCCATCCCAGTTCCCTATCCAAGCCCAGGGCCCAGCCTCAATCAGGCAATCAGGGCCTGACAGCTTGGGGAAGGGACCATGGGAGGTTGGCTCCAGTTATTCCGGTCATTCTGGTCACTTAGTCTTTTATATATATAGATTGGTTGTTAACATCTTAGAGCAGGATTTTCAAATTTTATTTTGCCTCAGAATCTCCCAAGAAGCTTGTGAATTGGATTATTGGGTCCTACTTCTAGAGATAGTGATGCATATGTCTAAGATGAAGTCTAACATTTTGCATTTTTTATAAGCTCCTGGTAATGCTGATTATATTGGTCTTTGGATTATGCTTCAAGTAACATTGTCATAGAACACTATTGCAATTTTCATCTTTACTTTGTTGTAGAAGATTCTAGCCATGGTTAGAGACCAGATTGAATGATTGAACTTCATATCCACCACTCATGCCTTCAGGTCTCAGTAAGATTCTTGGGCAGTGTTTAGATGTTTGTTATTCTTAGAGCCCTAAGTCAATAGGGCCTGAGATGCAAGCATCTTTGAGACCTCTGGGCCAGCTTACTCTCCACACTTGGGAGTAAAGAAGAAGGAAGTGAATCTGGAACACAGAATTAGGAAAGTGTTTTATGTGGACACAAAGGTATCAAATTACAGACTTACTAGATCTCACCTAAGATAATTTCATTCTGGTTTATAAGGTTTATCATGCATGCTGTTGGAAAGAAGATGACTGACACATGGCTATATTAAAGCTGTTTTGACACAGAAATCTTTCAGTTTGCCTTGAAATGCAATTATGCCCTAATTGGCTCACAGCCCCATTTTGGGCCTGGCTCTACCTGGGCCCTAAACATTTTGAAGCAATTATGGAACAGGGTGAGTCAAGGTAAGGGTGAAAATGTATGGAGGTGCCCAGATAAGCTGTAGGTAAATACTTTAGGTTCTCTTAACCTTTGTTTCCTCATCTAAAATATAGCAACATCAATGATATTACACTGACAAAGTTCTTATAAGGACTGCATATAAGCATGTAGAAAAGCAGCCAGTATGACACTGAGAACATAATAATGTTCAATTGGTATTAGTTTTTCCCCCATATATTTCATGTCTTCTGACTACAACATTGGGAGAGAATGGAGGCTAGAGAAAGAAGATAAATATTAGATTCTTAGAAACTGCAAAATGGTTGGTTTCCTGGCATGTAACTGAATTAGATTTATTCTTTTTTTTAAAAAAAAGGTTAATGGAAGTCTAAGGACTGGCCTGGAAACCTAATAGGCATTGAGATAGAAAATCTATAAAAGGGCATCATGCTTTCAAAATAGAAAACACACCTTAGGTGTTAAAGATAACGGGTGGAATATGGCTGGCAAATATTTATATGAAGTCTTTAGTGTTTGACAATAGAACATAGTAGAAACTAAAACTCCATATTAAGGTGCAAATTATATATAAATGAGTAAATAAGTGCCTGACATAGTGCGATACATAGAAAGGGAATGGAATCAGGGCCTTGGTTTTAATTCGAGCTCTGCCTTTAAACAACTTTATAACCCTGGGAAAATCCCTAAACTTTCTCCTATCATGAGTGCACACACACACACACACACACACACACACACACACACACATGCACTGACATACAAATGCACACACATATTCCAGAACCAGGAACAGTGACTCTTAGCTAGAAATACAATGTTTTGCTTATACTCTTATATTCTTCAAGACTATACTTTGGATGCTAAGCATTCCCATGCAGAGAAGCATATCCAAGACAAAAAAGCTGGAAAAAATTAAGTTTTGCTATTAGGATGCTAATCTTTATAACTGTGGACAGCAATTTTGAAGACAAAATTTTGTTGAAAATCTCCACAAATTCTCTGATTCCCATGTTTTTCTGATCACAGCAGATCATTAGAAGGAAGTTGAGTCACTAGATTCTCTCTGGAGGTCCGATCCCCACTCTATTAGTACCATGTAACAGGTGTTTGCACACTGCCTGCCATATAGTAAGAACGCCATCAAAATTTGTGGACCAGCCGCAACCATTTGGCTCAGTGGATAGAGCGTCGGCCTGTGGACTGAAAGGTCCCAGGTTCGATTCCGGTCAAGGGCATGTATCCTGGTTGTGGGCACATCCCCAGTAAGGGTTGTGCAGGAGGCGGCTGATCGATCTCACTCTCATCAATGTTTCTAACTCTCTATCTCTCTCCCTTCCTCTCTGTAAAAAATCAATAAAATATATATATAAAAAAAATCGGGGACCAGTGAGAAAATGGATGAATGGCAAACAATTCAGGTAATCTAGCCTCAGGAAGGTTGTCTCAGAGAGTCTATACAAATCAAATTGTGAAAATTTCTATCTTTCCTGATTCTATATAGATGCATCCCCAATGTCTGCCACTGTCTGAAGGATAATCACAATAATCTTTCATGTCTCCGTGTGTAAATAAGATATAATATTTGTACTTTCACTAGGTGCGTTACTACACATCATTTTTGAAAGAATAATATAGAAAATTAGCAGTTCCACCACAAAGCTAATAAAAAATATTGGCAAAGCAGTTGAAGCAATTGAAAGTAATATTTTTTTCCACTACAATCAGTTAAAAGCATGTAGTAGAAAGCCATGCATGGAACTGTACTCCACATCAAGCAATAGCTTCACCAACTTTATTCAAAATTTTTTCTTCTTCTTTATTTATCAATTCAGTTAGTTTGTCTTTAAAACATAGATGTTAGGTGCAAATTGTGTGCATGGTATTATTATAAATGCAAAGGTATTAGATAATATATAAAGCATTTTCTTACTACCAGTACCATGCAGTTAGCTGGAGACACAGACATATATAAAAATCTAAACATGAAGGGTCTGATGGTGCCATACTAAGCAGAAAGAGGCCTGATAATTAAGATTTTTGAAATGTGCAAGTAAAAATAACAAACTAGGGTGGTGGGAAGTAGAAGATTGGGAAGGTAGAAAAGCACATTATCATGAGAGGATCAAAATTGAGATAGAACATATATGAATATCTGTGTGGTCAAGTCAGTCCAAGAATCATGATGTGAAGAGGGTCAAGGATCATCCACAAAGATATGGCATTTAAGGTAGCTTTTAGGTACAATAAAAGAAGCACTCATTTTGGTATAAACATGTACATAAGAAATCCAGCTCTGTCACCTACCACAAAACAACTAATCTTGAGCCCAATCTACTATATAAGCTCAACTTATATTTCAATTTGTGAAATAGGTTTATAGGAATTTATCTCAGAGAGCTCTTCAGAAGAACCAATGTGGTAACACATAAAGAGAAAACCACATTACCAACACACAGAGTATAGAATCAATCTCATCACGCTCTGGTGCATAAATGAAGCTTACAAAGTATAGCTAGACTGAAGGCATAGTCTGCAGATTTGGCTGAGACTTTGTGTGAGCCAGTTTTAACAATGTTGAGTCAACGAGATTACTCATCTCTAAGATTTCTGTAAGACAATTCATCAAGAAGCCAAATAATCCTAACATACATTCTTGTCCTATTTTAACACAGTGTGTTTAGTTTCCATTTGAATAGTGAACCTGATATTGTAGAGAACTAAATCATATAATTCAGCCCTTGTTATTTTTATGTTTGAAACAGTTCATTTTGGATAGCAATACTGAGAAGAGTAAGCAAATAATTGCCAACTTTCCACTTAGCTTGGTGGAAATATTACACAGATCCTAGCTGTAAATAAGGGTGAATCAGGGAATAAGGATGTTGTTAAAAGATGAGAAAATTCCTAGGAGAAGAGGCTGGGGTTCTCTGGGTTGTTTTATTCTTGGAGAATTTCCACCATGCATATTCAGAAAAAATCTATGCACCTATCTATGCTCCTTGTTTAAATCACTGTGCTGTCATCTGCAAGCTACCTGGATTCGGTTCTACTTATACCCTTTAAATAACTTCTGAACCCATCCTGTACTTTTCTTACCAACTCATAATAACATTTATTGATGAAGGCATTTCATTTTACAATTTAAAAAGCATTTTTATGTAATTATTCACTTGACTCTCCTAAGAACTATGAAAGCCTGACATTGCTATTTTCACTTTACAAATGAGAGAGAGTTTTAGTAAGGGCAGGGGAACTAGGAAAGGGAAAGAATATAAATCAAGGATGGAAAGAGGAAGGCAGCCTCCTAGAAGTGAAGGAGGCCATGGGAAGTCAGTCAGTCCAATGGCTGAATCTCTGTGACCACAAGTTGTGTTGTAGATTCAGAGCACAGTGTTTGTTTCCTCTTCCTGACAGCCACTATCAAAGCCCAAAGTGTTCATGCAATTTGACTCAGCTAGACAATGGCTGAATCAACACCCATGGTGCTGATCGACCAGGCCTGGGACCTTACCTATCTTTACCAAAGCATGTCCTTCGTCTAAAGGGCTTAAGGGATTATGGTGATATATATATATATATATATCTGTACACAAAGCAAATGCAGGGAGCAGTGATGGGAGAAAAACAATCCAGGCATTAATCAGATGATAATCAATTGCTGCTTAAATATACATCCCATGAGCAAATGTGTTGTGATACACACTCTACTCCTTAACAACACTCTATCCACACATGTGACCTTGTTTCTTGAGCTCCCGTCTTCTGAGATCTTCACAATTTTTAGAAACAAATTATCCTTCTGTAAATACCAAGGACATATGGATTCTGGGAAAGTGCTGACTGAGCATGATACAAAGCATGTAAATTGTAACTTGATGCAACCACTCTTTCATTGACTTTGTATTTGTCTTCCAGGCATATATTTATTTTTAAGTCCACATTTTTCATCCAGGATATTTAATGAAGATGCTTACCTTATTCCTGAGTACCTGAATCCTCAATTCAGGACAAGATCTTCATGGCAGAATTGGTTTATGTATTCACATCTATCTTGTCTGCTCAGGCTGCCATAACAAAATGCCAGAGACTGAATGACTTTGGCTTAAACAACAGAAAGTTATTTTCTCACAGTTCTAGAGGTTTAGTGTCCAAGATCAAGGTGCCAGCAAGGTTGATTTCTGGTGAGATCGCTTTTCATGGTTTGTGTGTCCTTCATGCTGTGTCCTCACATGGCTCTTTCTCTGTGTGCATGAGTAGAGAGAGAGAAAGCTCTGGTGTCTCTTCCTCTTGTTATAAGAATACCAGTTCTTTAGGATCAGGTCCCCACCCTTATACCTTATATAATCTTATTTATCCCTTTAATGACACTGTCTCTGAATATAATCACTTTGGGGGTTAGGGCTTCAACAAGTGAATTTTGGAGTGAGGATAAAACTAAGAACTAAGCCAATCTTTCCTGAATAATTTATCTCAAAGCATTCCAACCCAAGTGGCTTTTCACTCCCCTGACCCCCTCCCCCCTGACCACCACTATTCCTCTGTACCCTCAGCTTTTCGCTGAATATTATTTCTTCTTCTTACATTTTACACTGAAAGAGCCTATGAGTGGCTATTGCCTTGGGGCAATTTAAGGAGCCATCCTGGAGTAAAGTAAGAAAGACTTGATCATCTTGAAAAAAACAAAAACAAGAACTTCAAAACTTTAAGTTTCAGGTTTGGCTATTTATCCTCCTTTTATTGTGAAAAAAAAAAGAGAGTTTGAAGGAAAGATAGGGTCATTGGATAAGCAGTGAAACTTGGTGGAAAATGCACTATGAGGGGGAGTAGGTAGAAGATAGTAGATAGTAATTGAAGAATGTAAGGGTGTGAGGAGAGGTTCATCTTAGTGTGTGGTCTGAAGGCCAAAATCTAACTGGAAATCAGTCAGATAGGAGAAGACTCTCTGAGTGAAAGGGTAGAGAAGCCAGATGAGCAAAAATATTCCCTTTGGAGGAAAAAATAAATGGGCTCAGCCAAGAGCAGCACTGTACCAATAAGTAACTACAAATATTGGCTGCTGCTACAGTTTGTTCTTATTAACCTTTGTATTATTTCAAGTGCAAACAATATCTTTGCAATTTCAGAAGGGTGGTTCTTTAGTTTTTAGACAAAGAAAATAAATTGTGTTATATATATATATATATATTGCTTCTTTGTGGATTACTGACCTCAAAATCTTCCTTTCTTCATTTAATTGAATAATAATAAAATGCTGCCTTTAGCAAATGAATGGAGAGAATTGGGAGACAAGAATTCTAAAAACATTGCGTCTTCATTCACTCATGTGTTCTTGCCCCAATTCTATCACATCACAGTGATTAGGATGCTTTGAAATACTCCTTAAAATGTCAGCATTTGTTATTTAAGATATTTTCTAAAATGCATGACTCTATTTTGGGTGAATAATAAAATCCTTGATCATTTATTTACACATGGAGCTCCAGAATAAATCTCTATGAACACCAATTGTATAATATCATATGGGAAAATAAATAAGAGAAATGCAGAGTTTAGGCTGCAAGTGCATCCCTTAGCAGGCATAGAGATGTGTTTTGTTTGTTTTGGTACAAAATCCAAACAAAACACTTTTATTTTATTTAAATCCAACAAAACAGCTCTATTCTCTTGCTGACACCTTTAAGATTAATTTCCCAAAACAGAAGACCACAAATATTTGTGGAGAGCTCTGGATTTTTAGCTAAAGGATTTTATATTATGTTGCTACACTTTTCCACCAACTCCTCCTCATCACTTCACTTGGTTAGGTCTTCTCCTACTCCATCTGTTGCCAGTTGATCTCCTTTGCTCTGTGACCCAGTCTCCTTGACTATTGAATAAGGAGTCTTCCAGGGTTCACTCCTGGTGCAGCTTTGATATTAATACTCTTTACTTAATCCCATCCAGTCTCATTGTTTTTTGATTGTTCTCAAAATTATATCCCTGCTCCCAACTTCCCCTATTCCTTAAGCTAATTCTTCCAACTGCCTGTTCAGTGTATCTACTGTGAAAGTTAAAAGGGCATCTCAAACAAAACAGCCAAAATTAAATTATAAATTTCCTCCTCAAATCTATTTCTCTTACAGTCATTTCCCTATCCATAAATGGCAAGTCCACTCCTCCAGTTGCTCAGGTCAAAACTCTTAAAGTTATCTGATTTTCTCTGACACCTCACAGCTAATCCATCAGAAAAACATGTTGCCTTAGTTACAGGATTTATCTAGACTTTCAACACATGTGCCCTTCACTGCTGTGAGCTGAGTTTGCTCCATCAACAGATCTGTACTTTCCCTGATTCCCTCAGCTCTAAACTCTTAGAGTCTGTACACAAAAACCATGGATGCTTTTAAAATATGTCATATCATGCTGTATCTATCTAAAATCCTCCACTGAAAGTGAAAGGAATAGAGAGTTAGAAACATCAATGTGAGAGAAACATTGATCAGCTGCCTCCTGCACACTCCCTACTGGGTATGTGCCTGCAACCAAGGTATATACCTTTAACTGGAATCGAACCTGGGACCCTTGAGTCCATAGGCCAATGCTCTAGCCACTGAGCCACAAACCAGTTAGGGCCCTCAGTGCCTTGCTTACACTGTTTGCACTCTCTAAAAATTATTTCTCCAGAAACATGCCTTGTTCCTTCAGGTCATTTAAACATCTGTTCAGATGTCACCTTATCAAAGATATCTTCCTTAATCAGCCTTCCTAAAGTAGAATCCCTGCTCTTTCCCTCTCCATTCCTTCCCTGTCTTATTTTAGCTCATAGGTCTATATCCACCTGATATATACTTTCTATGTACCTGTTTATTGTCCCCCTTCTCCACTAAGGTGTCAGATCTCTGAGAATAGGTACTATGTATGTTAATTTCTTGATAGATCTCCAGTGCCTATAGTGCCTGGTTCATAGTAGTTAACCAATAAATGAATAAATTGACCTAGTCCTACTTTTTATATGTATTGGCCTGGTATTATCACTGACAGTAAAGAGAAGCCATAGGAAAGGGAACCAGAGAGAAATCAGTAACACAGCCTTGAAAAAAAATACCCTCCCCCTTTTTTTGGTGAGCCTTGCTCCTTCCTCTAATTGTGGCATCATCTGGGAGCTTAGCTTGTTAGAAATCCCGATTATCAGGGCTCATCTCAAACCTAATAGAAGGCACTCTAACAAGATCTGTTAATTCAAAGCAAAAGTTGATTTAAAATTTTCTAGACCTTTGGGATGTTATTTG
The DNA here is from genome assembly GCA_011751065.1 of Lasiurus cinereus. NCBI lineage: Eukaryota > Metazoa > Chordata > Mammalia > Chiroptera > Vespertilionidae > Lasiurus > Lasiurus cinereus. The sequence goes on along the minus strand of JAAGEH010000006.1, from coordinate 21,685,693 downwards.
ACCCATTTTGTGGGCATTTGGATAGCTGAGCTGTAGCTCTGTGGACCCCACTGTACCCAGGACCAGGTATGCATTTTAAGATTGAAATGAATATAGCCCAGAATCCTGAATTCTAACAAGACTCCTGCATAACGCGTATGTACCATGGCATGAGAAGCATGACTCTAGAGCAGTGGTTCTCAACCTTCCTAATGCCGCGACCCTTTAAGACAGCTCCTCATGTGGTGGTGACCCCCAACCATAAAATTATTTTTGTTGTTACTTCATAACTGTAATTTTGCTACTGTTATGAACTGTAATGTAAATATCTGATATGCCGATGTATTTTCATTGTTACAAATTGAACATAATCAAAGCATAGTGATTAATCACAAAAACAATATGTAATTATATATTGTGAAATATTTCTTTCTAATTATAAATAAATGAAATTTTGTCTTGAATCGTGGTATAGCATGGGTAACAGTCTTAATATAACAACAGTAAACTACATTTTGCTACACCGAGGAGCGGTGTGTTGGTTCCTAAGACCATGGGAAATAGGTGTTTTCCAATAGTCTTAGGCGACCCTGTGAAAGGGTCGTTGAACTCCCAAAGGGGGTCGTGACCCACAGTTGAGAACCGCTGCTCTAGAGTCTCCAAATGCAGCTCCTTATTTCCACAGTGAGACACCTGTCTTGTTTGAGCAAAATACCGGCTTGCCTGATATCCGACATCAAGTGTCTTTCTGTATTGTCTGCCTTCCTGACCTTGTGACTTATAAATGGTTGATAAATGTGACTTGCATCAGGGAAACTAATAAGACCAGAAACCCTGCTGTAGTTCAATTTTTGACAGAGGAGAGACCCATCTAGGGGAGTGCGCAGGGGAAAATTCTCACTCAAAAGATCATGGTCCCCTGCCAAGAAACATGAGCCCAAACAAGAGTCCGTTGAGAATGACCACAGGCACAGCCTTCCCACTGGGATGATATAAGGAAGCAGAGCTTAACCTTCCTCTGGCAGAAGGAAGACAGCTGCATTTACATTGTGTCTCATTCCTCTCAAGTTGTCTTGCAAAGAGCATCTTCTCTCCTGGTAGCTGCTATAATTAGTATATGATTATCTTTTCATTGTTCCAATTTGGTTTGCTAAATCATCTGAATTTCTCTGACAGGCTGATGCTGCAAGGTCAGAAAAGGACATTTCATCCTTTTCTTAAGCCAGGTTTCCTAGAAGCATACAGGAAATGGGGATTTAAATGCCTGTAATTAATTGGGAAGTGATCTCAGGAGAGAAGGAGTGAGGAAAGTAGGATGACACACAGGAAAAGCCAAGTAAAGATGTGTACTTTTTTTCTTTCTGAAGCTAAGACTCCTCTGATTCCTTAGAGAGCTCAGGAAGAGAGCATGTAAGACACCAGAGACTAGGTTCCACCTTGAGGCAAGTAGGCTGCTCATTTTTGCTCTCTAACCAGTTAGCTGCAAGCTGTCCCCAGAAATGGTATGTAACCTTTTCCCAATGAGGCAGATCCTTTAGACCAGGGGTAAGCCTCAGGATAAAGAAGGTAGTAGTGAGCTGTAAGCAACCAACACTCACAGAAGCTGGGGTACATCACAGGTAAAAGGTGACTTAAAATATTTATTAATAATTACCCATCCATAGATGCTTTCTGAGGAGTAGGTTCATTTAGATTGGAAATAGGTCTGATTATTCCAGGCAAAGAAAGGAATCTTTCCAATTTTTAGATGTTAACATTTTTTATTTAATTATCTATTGCTGTTTTACATGCACTGTAAATATTAACTTATTTACTCCTTATGACAACCAAGAAGTGTGAGTGCTATTCCTTTAAAAAATTTTTTAAATATATTTTATTGATTTTTTTTTTTACAGAGAGGAATGGAGAGGGATAGAGAGTTAGAAACATCAATGAGAGAGAAACATCTATCAATTGCCTCCTGCATGTCCCCCACCAGGGATATGCCTGCAACTAAGGTACATGTCCTTGACCAGAATCAAACCCAGGACCTCTCAGTCTGCAGGCTGATGCTTTATTCACTGAGCCAAACTGGTTTTGGTTGTTATTTCCTTTTTAATGATGAAAACAAAAGCAACTGAGGCACTAAAAGCTTAGGAATTTTGCCCAAAGTACCCAGCAGAAGCATATCCGAGTCTAGGCAGTTTGGCTCCAGACTCCTTATCTTAACCACTAAGCTACAAGATACCAACTGGATGACTGCCACTTTGAACATAAGCACAGCACCATAAAATCTTACCCAGTGCTTGACACATTGTAGGTACCCATTTGTGTTAGCTAAATGAATCAAATGACTTAAGAGAAAAAAGTTTGGATAAAAATATGGGTCTCTTTGATTTTTGTATACATCAGCTTTTACTGCTTAAGAAAATATTTCAAAAATGGGTGGCTAAAAACAATAAACCTTAATTTAGTGCTCAAGTCTCTGGACAGCCTTGCAGTTCTCCTGTTCTTGATGGACTCCATCTTGCATTCTGTGGTCAGCTGGCAATTATCTAGGCAGATCTCCATCAGGATTGGTTTTTTAAAGCCTGAAGTATTGGGAGCAAGAGGGCCACGTGTTTTTCATCATCTAACCCCGACTATGCGGAGCTTATTCAGCTAGGATATTGGGAGTATTGTAGCAAGGAGGATTAAAAGCCTAGGCTAAGAATTGGGACACCATCACTTCTTTGGCATTCAGTTGCGAAAATGAGTTATAAGGCCACCTCAGATTCAAAGGATGAACTGACTTCATATTCCGAAGGGGAGGAGCTACAAACTCACATTGGAAACTGGGAGAGGAAGAATTCGTAACAATTTTTGCTTTTATCAGAGATCTCATTGCAGACCTGTTAGTTATGATAGGCAAGATAGATAGCTATAAAGGCAGGAGGAGGAGAAAGGGGGTGGAAAAGGAAAATGGGGAGTTTATCTCACCCCCTGAACAAAGAAGTCAGGAGTCTTGGGATTTGCCAAGATAAAATCACCACATGTTCTAATAAATTCTGGGTAAAACCATAACAATGTAAAAGTGGGAACTTGAAATCTAGTCTATCCTGTAGGGGAATGTTTAGGGGGGGAAGTATAAAACTCTTGGAAACCCCCCTCCAGGTGGTGCATTCACATTATCTGAGTTGCCCACTTGCGCTTTATGCCAAATGTATTCTTAGTAAATTCACTTGCTTTGCTTCAATAATGCTTCCTGTCACTCTTCTGAATTCTTTCCTGCGAGAAACATAAGACCCAAGGAAGAGAGAGCCTCCTCCTACTTGAGCAGCTCTCTGGTAACAGTTACATGTAAATATACAACATAGCCCTTCTTTCATATGCATAGCTTTCTTTTACATACAAAATATTCATAATGTTAAGTTAGGAAACTTAAAAACCAAATCACTATTGCTAATTGATTAAAAAAACCCAATGAGGCCAAGACCGGTTTGGCTCAGTGGATAGAGCGTCAGCCTGCGAACTGAGGGGTCCCAGGTTCGATTCCGGTCAAGGGCATATACCTTAGTTGCGGGCACATCCCCAGTGGGGGGCATGCAAGATGCAGTTGATGAATGTTTCTCTCTCATCGATGTTTCTGACTTTCTATCCCTCTCCCTTCCTCTTTGTAAAAAATCAATAAAATATATTTTTAAAAAAACAAACCCAATGTGCACATCTGAAATAAGAAGCCTGCCTATGGATGCTATTCTTTCTTTCTCTGAAAGTATAAAAATATTGCATCAGCAGTTCTATAGGCCTACAATAAATATCTGTTTTAAGCAAGGTTTAGAGAAGATTAAAATGTTATACAATGAAATTCGAGTCTCATTTCACTCAGCAATCTACCAATATTAAAATATGTCTGTATGTATTTGCAAACATTACCTCCCTAAATGGAAATGAACTAAACATATTGTCCTCTACTTTGCTTTTTCTCTTAACCATATATATATATACATATATATATATATATATATTAATATATTTTATTGATTTTTTACAGAGAGGAAGAGAGAGGGACAGAGAGCCAGAAACATCCATGAGAGAGAGACACTGATCAGCCGCCTCCTGCATGCCCCCCCCACTGGAGACGCACCCACAACCAAGGTATATGCCCCTGACCGGAACCGAACCCGGGAGCTTTCAGTCCGCAGACCTTTGCTCCATCCACTGAGCCAAACTGGCTTCAGCAACCCTATATTTTGAACATATATTCCTATTAGCACAAACAATTTTAACTCATTTTTTAAAAAATATATGTTTTTATTGATTTCAGAGAAATAAAGAGAGAGAAAGAAAGAAACATCAATGAGAGAGAAACATTGCTCTTGCATGGCCCCTACTGGGAATAGAGCCCACAACCTAGCCTTGTGCCCTGACCTGAAATCAAATCATGATCTCCTGGTGCCTGGGACAATGCTCAACCAACTGAAACACATGGGCTGGGCTTAATTCATTTTTTAAAAAAAGATCACTCTGAAGTCCAGGGATATTATTAATTAATTTTAATATTGTGTTGCTATTTTCAAGACTAAGTCTGTATGAGGCTTTTTAATTTTTTTTTATTTATTGCAGTAAACACATTTACATGAGACATACCATCTTAACAAAGTTTTAAGTGTACATTAGTGTTGACTATAGGTATAGTTGATTTCTAGAGCTTTTTCATGTTGTATTCCCATTAATTAGTGAGTGCCTGTATTCTCCCTACTCTCAGCCCCTGGCAACCACCATTTCACTTTTTGATTCAATGAATTTGGCTCTACCTAATATAACTAGAATCATGCAGTATTCGTTTTTCCATTATTTCTCTTGACTTAATTGCTCAAGGTTCATCCATAATCTCGCATATTGTAGAATTTTCTTCTTTTTAAGGCTAAAGAGTATTCCATTGTATGTAAACACCACATTTTTTTCACCTATTTATCTGCTGATGAATATTTAGGTTGTTTCCACATCTAGTCTATTATGAATAGTGCTAAATAAACATAGGAGTGCTAACATATCTTTAAAATCCTGATTTTTAAATCTTTGGATAAATATCTAGATGTGAGATTGTTGCATTATATGGTAGTCTATTTTTAATTTTTTGAGGAACCACCATAGTGTGTTTCATAGCAGCTGCACCATTGTGTATTTCCATCAACAGTGTATAATTTCTCCACATCCTTGCCATGTTTGTTGTCTTTCAGTTGTTTTTTAACAATAGCCACCTTGATAGGTGCCAAGTCAAAATCACAAGTACAAGCCTTATATTTCATTAAAAAAATTAACTTTTTTTTTGTCTATGACAAGTATTGCCACTGATTTTTAAATCTACTTTACTTTTTACTTTTATCTTTATTGTTGAAAGATGTCCCCCTCTTTTTCCCCATTACCCACTTCCACCCTGCACTGCCCCGTGCCTCTAGTCTTCACTGCACTATTATAGTCACATAGGCAAATACAATAATTTTAAGAATATGTAGGGTGTCCCAAAAATGTATACACACTTTAACAGCTGTCTTTATAATTATTCAAAGTGACACACTACACTTTAATAAATTTTAGCACCCATGTAACTATCACACAAATGAAGATATAGGATGTTTCTAGCAGTTCAGATATTCCCTTGTGCACCCTTCCAAGCAATTACCTTACAATCCTACAGAGCCCACCACTATTCTAACTTCTAAGAAAATCAATTAATTTTGCCTCTTTTTTGAATATGCTCTAAATGTAATTACTTCTAACATGTGGCTTTTTTTGAAAATATATAATTTTTCAACAATGGCATTTCATTTATCATTAGTTTGTTGCTTCTTGTTTTAGAGTAGTATTTCCTTTTCTGATGGCAATTTGGTTTATCTCTTCACCTGTGGATGGATAAATGAGATAGTTTGTGTTTTGTGCATTAGGCTGCTATGAACATTCTTGTACAAGCCACTTTGTGCACACATTTATTTCTCCTCATATCTCCCTAATATCAGGTGAATATAATTTTTACTTTAGCAGGAGTTGCCGAACTAATTTTAAGTCATGTATCATTCTATACTTCTACTAGCAGTGCATGTGATTTCCAGATGCTCCACATGCCAACACTTAACGCTTACAGTCTTCGTAACTTCAGCTATTTCAATATGTATGTGCCATGTATCTCCTTGTGCTGTTATATTTTATTTTCTTGGTAACCAATGATGTTGGTCAGATTCTCATGTGTTCATTGGCTTAGCATCTATCTTTCATGAAGTGTTTTGTGAAGTTCAAGTATTTTTGTCCATTTTAAAGGGGTTCACTTTATTTTTGCATTGATTTCTAGAAATTATTTATTTATTCAGAATATGAGTTCTTGTATATGTTGGCATTGCACATATTTTCAGTACAAACTTTTCTTTTTTTATATAATGGTAACTTTTTTGAATAGCACAAGATTTTAGTTTTCATAAAATCTTATCAGTGAGTTTTTGTCTAGATTACAATTTTTGTTTCCTTTTTGTCTTTTGTTTCTTTTTCTATAATTTATTTCAAATTGATTTTTTTTATGGTATGAGATAGGGGTCAAAGATACGTTTTTCTTTTTTCTATATGGAAATGTAGTTGTTCCAGCATCATTTGTTAAAAAGATTTTTCCCTTTTAAATTAATTAGATAGCTTGGTTCTATTTCTTAGCATTCCATTTGATTCTATGCAATGCTGTTCTATCTATACAAAAAATTAACTTCATAAATTATTATCACTTTTTAGTAAATATTGAAATCATGTAGTCTAAGTTTTTTCATTTTATCCTTCTTCAAACTTAATTTTGCTATTCTAGAGGTTTCATACTTAATATATAGATTTTAAAATCATCTGTTCATTAACTTCTATAGGAATAGTCCTAAAATTTTAAATCGGAATTTTGTTGAATCTTACATAAATTTGGTAATATTTAATATCTTCAAATTTTTAGTCTTTTAATCCATAAATATAATATATCCAAATAATGTCTTATAGCAATATTTTGTCATTTTCAGTGAAGAATTCTTGCATGACTTTCATTAAATTTATTCCCAGTGTGATGTTTGATGGTATATAAATAGCATTGTTTAAAATTATAAGTTGAAGAAGTCATCATCACCTTCTAATTTGCTAAGAGATTTAATTATGCATAGGTGTCAAGTTTATAAAAAATTTTTCTATGTCTGCTTAGATAATTACATTTTTATGTTAATTTAGCATATTATATTAATTGTTTTCCAAATGATAAATCAAGTTTTCCGTTCTTAATTCCTACTCAATCATGGTTTATATGTTTTGAATTTAATTTACTAAGACTTTGTAACAGATCTTTGTCTCTGGGTTAATAAAGTATATTATTTGGTATTTTTTCCTGTGTTTTGGTATCAGGATTATGCTGACCTCCTAAAATAAGAATATTAGCAATAACTTACATCTATTAGCTACAACAGCTATTTACATATGTGAATATTGAGGAGATAAATTAGAGCAAAAGAATTCAATTCTGGAAGGTTACCTGTTAAATGATATAGACAGATTCATAGAGAACAGGATTCGGGGGCGGGGGGGGGCAGGGCGGTGTGGTGTGGTGTGGTGGATAGAGGGTGGAGGGATTGAGCAAAGGAGAAAAAAAGTGAGAGAGAAAGAACTCAAGGACATGGACAACAGTGTAGTGATTGCTGGATGGAGGGATGCTAAGATAGGTGGAGGAGGGTATGGGGGGATAAATGATGATGATTAGAGACTTGACTTGAGGTGGTGAACACACAATACAATGTACAGATGATGTATTATAGGATTGTACACCTGAAACCTGTATAATTTTGTGTCATCCCAATAAATTTAATTATAAGAAAAAAATAAAACAAGATAAAATAAAATAGGACAATTTATATTTAATTATTTAACTATCCTTTGTTAGTTTTTATTTTACATTTAAAGACATAATAAGGTATATCAAAGTTTATATAATAAACAGTTTAATTTTTGCATTTTAAATTCTCACACAATAAAATTATAATGAGATAGAGTAGAATATATATTTATTCTCACCTTTTACATTTCTATAATCTAACACCCTTCATTCATCCTTTGTTCCTTCATCCCAATTAGGAAAAAATATATCTTAAAAAAAGGGTAAATTCTGTTTCTTCAAGGAAACCATGAAAAACATATTATGAAGCAACCCTTCTAGACACAGCAGTCTTAAATATTATGGGAAGCAATGTGAATACTCCCCAGCACTTGCCACCAGAGTGTTACTCTGGAGCCAAAACAGATGTCTTGCATTCTGAGCATCATCAGTCTGAAAGGCTTATCCAAATATCCTTTGGTTATTTATGTGATTTATGTGATAATGATGTGAATGAAGATCACAGGGAATTAAAAAAGGAGACAAAAATTCTGTGTATGCCACCACAGATGCCGGGTATTAGACAGAGAAGATGATATGAGCAGTCATAAATATATAGGAGAGTCTTCATTGTAGGCCAAGTAGCCATTGCTAACAAGGAGCCATCACACAAAACAGTCCTTCAAAGTAGTCTCACAAGGTAGCCCTACAAACAGCAGCAGTAAACATAGGAGCCATTATTAACAAAGCTGCCAGGGCAAGTAGCCTCAACTGGCTGGTCAGTAACACATCTTTATGCCAAGTTAGACAAAAGAGGCTTCTTAACAAATAGTGACATCAGTATTTGGGTTATAGAAAAGTACGTCTGCGCAGTGCATACAGTAATATTGCTGTATCATTACTTTTGCACCTGTGTATGACAAATTGGCCTTGACCATCTGGCATACACTTGACAAGGCCCTACACTGCTATTGGCCTTGAACATCCAGTGTACTCTGATTAAGATTCCCACAAATTAACATGCAACATTATTCTGCATCAGTTTCAGATGTACAGCATGTTGGTTAGACAATAATGTAATCCCCTTGTGCTGTTAGCAGGGGAGAATGAAAGGAGTCATTTTGAAATACACTAAAATAAGCTGGTCTTCTTACCCAGGCCTACCCTTGGGAGAAACTAGTTAAGCAGAGCCTAACCTTTTGTAGTATTATCAAAGTGTGACTGAATAAGAAGGAAATACCCAAGTCCAGCCCAGTTGAGCCATCCATCCTATCCATGAGGGGAAAAGAAACTGAGAAACACTTGTGATGTTCACAGACCAGAGACAAAGTCTCATTAAAAGACAGACCTAATCATAGGTCTATAGACATACCTCAGACTGTATATTCAGTTTCAGACATCTGCAATAAAGTATCACAATAAAGTGTTACACAAATATTTTGGTTTCCCACTGCACATGAAAGTTATGTTTACACTGTACTATAGTTTATTAAGTATTCAATAGCATTGTGTTAAAAAACAACGTGCATACTGTAATTAAAAATAACTTTATTGCTTAAAAATGCTAACCATTTTCTGATCCTTAAGTGAGGTGCATTCTTTTTGCTGGTAGAGGGTCTTACCTTCAATTTGTAAAAAAACTCTATATGTGAGAAGTTCAATAAAGTGAAGCATGATAAAATGAGGTGAGCAACATTTCACCTCCACCAACACCTCACCACCACATTACTAAAGGTCTATTTGCAGCAGTTCCTTTTCCTTCCCAGGTTCAACATGTCAGCTATCAGGAAACATTTGCAAAATACACCAAAAAGCAAAACAAAATAGAGATAGATCCACAGAACAAAAATTTGAAGAAAGAGAGCAAGCATGAAAATCAGACATGGCAGGGATATTGTAATTATCAGAACAGGAATTTTAAAAACCTGATTAATATGCTAAAGACTTGAATGGATAATGTAGAGAGCATTCAGGAACAGATGAGAAATGTAAGCAGAGAGATAGCAGTCATATAAAAGAACTAAAAGCAACCCTAGAGATCAAAAGCACTGCAACATAAATGAAGAATGTCTTTGATAGGCTCATTAGGACATTGGACATGGCAGAAGAAAGAATCTCTGAGCTTGAGGGCATCTCAATAGAAACCTCCAAAACTGAAAAAAAAGAAAACAAAGACTTAAAAAAAAACACAGAAATGTGAGGCAACCACAAAAGGTGTAATATATAAAATGAGAATACCAGAAAGAGAAGGATAGGAAGAAGCAGAAGAAATATTTGAAATGATTGAAAATTTCCCTAAATAAAAAATGTAGATATCTATTTGCTTATCACAATGTTATTTATTTTTTCAAAAATATTATTAGACTCTAGATTTGCATAAGAAAATAGATTTGCATAGATTTATAAGTGCATCCATTAAGACTTCAAATTTCTTTATTTAGAAAAATACATCAAATATGAAATTCAATAGGAAAAGAATAAAAATTTATGTTAGATCTCAATTCTATTTATATATAGAAAGAAATGTTTTAAAAAAGGCAGACAAAATATCTTAGTGGGTTTGTATGTAAAATGTTTATATCTTCATATCTTAAAATTCTGTAATGCATACACATACCATTGTTAACTTTAAAAACATAACACTTAAAAAAATGTAATTGTGTTAGAGTGTGCTAAAACACACCCACAATGAAATAAATATAATTTTTAAGCAAAAAAGCTATTATACTGAGGTGGGAAATTTGCTAGCTATTCAATAAATGATTCTGTGTTTAATGGAAAATAAAAAACAGTTTGCTTTGTAACTCATACCATTCACAAAAATAACAAGTCAAGTGGATCAAAGAACCTAGGTGAAAAAAAGATAAAATGGTTTTAAAAGCATTTTTGTTCAGCCCTGGCCAGGTGGCTCAGTGAATTGGAGTGTCATCCCATGAACCAAAAGTTTGCCAGATGTTTCTCTCTCACATAGATGTTCCTTTCTCTCTCTCTCTCTCTTTCTCTCTCTCTTTCTCCCCCCTTCCTCTTTTCCCAAAATTAATTTTTAAAAAAAGCATATCCCCAAGTGAGAATTTAAAAATAAATACAATTTTGTTCAGTAGAAATACAATGCAAGTCAATTTTCATTGAGGTATAATTCACATGCAATATACAATCCATCTATTTCAAGTATACAAGTCACAGAGTGCAAGCAACACTACAATCAACTTTAAAATATCATCAGTATCTCCTCAAAAAGCATGTACTAATAGCATTCATTCTTAGTTATCTTTAGCCCTCTATCTCTATGAAACCATTAATCTACTTTCTATAGCAATAGATTTGTGTATTACAGACATTTCATTGAAATAGAATCTTAGAATATGGTCTTTGGTACTTTTGTTTTCACTTTGCATGTTTTCAAGAGTTATACATGTTGCAGCATGCACAAATACTTTATTCTTTTTATGGCCAAATAATGTTCCATTTTAAAGATACCATTGCATTTATCCATTTATAAGTTAATAGATATCTAAGTTATCTTCTTTTTTCATTACTATAAATCATGCTGAAATAAATATCCACATACAAGTTTTTGTATAGATATATGTCTGCATGACTGTTAAGTATATATCTTGCAATGGAAACTCTGGGTCATACAGTAACTCTATGTTTTCACTTTTGAGGAGCTTGTTTCTAATGCAGCTGTACCATTTAGCACTGTTTTAAAAATAATTATCTAACAAAAGGTCATGAAAATGTATGAATGTTCTAACGTCTCAACATTCTAGCCAATATTTATTATACAGTGGTACATCGAGATACGAGTTTAATTCGTTCTGTAACCTTGAGGCGTGGGAAACTATGAGACCCTCGAGTCGCAGTAAACTGGTGGGTCGTGTGCAGCCGGCTGATCTGCACGATTACTCCTATCTCAAATGTTGCTTGTATTTCAAAGCAAAAATCGCTCGCTAGACAGCTCGTATCTCAAAAACCTCGTATGTTAGGGCACTCGTATCTCGAGGTACCACTGTATGTTATTTTGATTCTAGTTGTCCTAATGTGTGGTGTTATCACATGTAGTTTTGATTTGCATTTCCCTGATTAAAATTTTTTTCACGTGCTTATAGGGCAAATGAAAAACAGAAATGAAAATATATGTATTTTCTTTAGAGAAATATCTACTTAGATTTTTTTTTGGCCCGTTTTTAATTTTGCTTGTTATTTTTGTTTAGTTTTAAGATACTGAACTAAAATTTTGCTTGTTATTTTTTTTAGTTTTAGTTCTGATACTGTTATCAGAATTATGGTTTTCAAATATTTTCTCCCCTTCTCTGTGTTGATTTTTTGTTCTTAATATTAACCTTTGACACAAAAATTTAAACTTTTAACTTACCTCTATTTTTGTGTCACCTGGGTTCCTGGTGTCTTTAAGAAGATGTTGGCTAAACCAAAATAATAAATATTTACTCTTATGTTTTCTTCTAAGAGTTTTATAGTTGTAGCTCTTATATCTATGTCTATGATCGATTTTGAGTTATTTTTTTCATCATATCTGAATGGTCCAACTTCACTTCTTTGTATGTAGGTAGACAGTCATCCAGCAATACATTGAAAAGACTATCATCTCCTCTTTGAATTGCTGTAGCACTCTGTTGAAAATTAATTCTATTTAATAAAAGAGCAATATGTAAATTAATCATCACTCCATTATACCCACAAGCCACCCCCACCAGCCAATCAGAGCAAGTATGCAAATTAACTCAACCAAGATGGCTGCAGCCACGAGGGAGATTTGGGTTTCCCCGGCAATGGAGGAAGCCAACCTTTCCACACACCCTGGTGGCCCAGACCTCCACTCCAGGCTACAAAGCCTCAATTATAGAAATAAATAAATCCCAACAAAAATGGTGGCAACCATGGAGCTGGAGTGAGCAATAGGGGAAGCCAAGCTTCTGCTGCCCTGGCCTGCCTTGGTCTCCACTTAAGGCTACAAAGTTTCAATTGTAGAAGATTAATAAATCCCAGATATCAGGGCCTCTGCTTGAATTGCTGAGGGATATGGCTGGCCTGCAAACCACCACAGGCCCCTCACCCAGACTCCCCCATGCCTCAAGAGAATCCCCACCCTGATCTGGGACACCCTTCAGTATAAGCCAGCTGACCCCCATCCATGCAGCAGGCCTTTATCCTATTTAATATAAAAGTAATATGCAGATTGACCATCACTCCAACATACAAAATGGCTACCCTCATGTGATCAAAGATCCTGCCTTCATGTTGACACAAGATGGCCACCACAAGATGGCCAGTAGGGGAGGGCAGTTGTGGGTGATCAGGCCAGCAGAGAAGGGCAGTTGGGAAGAGGGCAGTTGGGGGTGATCAAGTCTGCAGGGGAGGGCAGTTAGGGGTGACCAGGCCAGCAGAGGAGGAACTTTGGGGGTGACTGGGCCTGCAGAAAAGGACAGTTGGAGTGGGGATCCACGCCTGCAGGGTAGGACAGTTAGGGGCAAACAGGCTGGCAGGAGAGCAGTAAGGCATCAATCAGGTTGGCAGGGGAGTGGTTAGGGGGTGATAAGGCTGGCAGGCAGAAATGGTTAGAGGCAATCAAGAAGGCATGTTGGTGAGTAGTTGGGACTCAGCAGTCCTGGATTGTAAGAGGGATGTCCAACTGCTACCAAGATCGGGCCTAAGTGGGCAGTCAGACATCCCTCAAAGAGTCCCAGATTGGGGAGGGTACAGGCTGAGCTGAGGGACACCCCCGCATTCACAAATTTTGTGCACTGGATCTCTAGTAGACTATAAAATATGAGAGCTTATTTCTGAACTCTGTTTTATTCCACTGGCCTATATGTTTATCCTCATGACAGTACCACACTTCTTGATTACTTTTGCTTTTTGTATGCCACATTCTGAACATTGAAAAGAAACAAGTAAAATTAACTTTAACTGTATATTTGACATTTCATATCTGAAATATTATTTTAACATGTCGCCAATATTAAAATTCTTAATGAGGTATTTTGCTTAACTTTTAATTTTTTTTTCAAAACTGAAAGCTCTATATGTATAGCTCAGTCCATATTACAACATTTTCTGTTCACAGAGTGATATGTGGCTAGTGGCTCCCATATTGGGCAGCATTTTTCTAAAAGAGAATATAGGTGAATATTTCCTTAATCTTGTGGTAAGCAATTATTTTTTAAATGGTATTTTCAAAAGCACAAACCATAAGTGAATCAAATGATAAAATTGGCCAATAAGATAAAATGTGTTTGTTCATTAAATGCATATTATTACTTGAGTGATTATTAAAGCATGTTATAGACTAGAATAATTTCATACATATATTGAACAAAGAACTAAAATTTATAAACAGTTCTTTTAAATCATAAGAAAAGACAAACAACCTTATTAGTCTTTGAAAAACTTGAAGTCTTAAATATAGATTTCAAAAACATGTATGAAAATTGAACCTTTTTTTCATTATCACAGAAATGCTAATTAAACACACAAGAAAATACCACTATCCAACTCCTATAATGGAAAAAAAAGTGATTATACTAAGTATAGAACAACCAGAACTCATGCATTGCTTGTGTGGTGTGTATATTTATACAACCATTTGGAAAAACTATTTGGCAGAGTCTATGAATACTAAACATTTCTCTATATTTCTCTTAAGTATATGCCAAACAGAAATGAGTGCATTTGTCCACCAAAACATATGTAAACAAATGCTCATTTCAATACAGTTTAAAGATGCTCCAATTGAAAAGTCCCCAAAACTCAACAACAATGCAATGGATAATCATATAATGATACTAGAGGCTTAGTGCATGAAATTTCTGCACAGGTAGGGTACCTAGGACTGGCTAGTGATCAGGGCCAAACTGTGGGTGACCAGCAGGACAATCAGGGGGCTCCTGTGGCACCTGCCTTAGCTGGCCTGGAGCCTGCGAGCTAGGGGAAGCTCCTGTGTTGAGCATCTGCCCCTGGTGGTCAGTATGCATTATAGCGACCAGTCTTTCCACTGATTGTTCTGTTTAGTTGATATACATATTAGGCTTTTATTATATAATATAATCACTCATGGAATAGTAAACAGCAATGAAAATAACAGACAAGACATACATGCATATGCATGGTGCTCACAGACACAATATTCAGGAAAGCAAGTCAGATGTAAAAATGTATCTATTGACCCAGTTGGCATGGTTCAGTGGTTGACTGTTGACCTATGAGGAGCCTGTGATTCAATTCCTGGTCAGGGCACATGTCCGGGTTGTGGGCTTAATTCCCAGTGTGTGGTTGAAGAAGGCAGCCAGTCAATGATTCTGTCTCACCATTGATATTTCTACCTTTATCTACCTCTCCCTTCCTCTCTGAAATCAATAAATAGACTATATATATATATATATATATATATATATATATATATTAAGTGGACCAATTTTTTATTGTATTATCCCATTTATATGAATTGGAAGGAGAAGCAAATCAATCTGTGATGATAGCTCTCAGAATAATGGATGTTTTATGGAGGATGCTGAGTGGGAAAGAACAAGAGAGAGTCTTTCAGGCTGCAGGAAATTTTCTATATCTTGATCTGTGTGATGATTGCACAAAAGTAGGCATATATAAAATTTCACCAGGTGATGCACCTAAGATTTGTGCATTTTGCTGCATACATGTTACACCTCAATACAATGTTTGAAAATTTTGGAAGTATAATATGAGGCAATAAAATATTCCCAGAGGTCAAACAATGCAGGAGTGATAGGAGTAAAAATCTAAGGATGTAAAAGATAAGTCTTTTCAAGAAAATAAAGATTGCTTGGACTAGAGCATGATGTAGATGTTTTATGCTCATTTTAAGTCAATTTGGTTTGAATATAAATTATTTTTATATTATGGCAGTTTTGATAGGTAAATTGCTTTCGTGATTTGAAATCTCTGGATATATTTAAAGGCAGGAAGAAATAATTGCTATAATGAGTAAAAAAAGAACTACTTCTGCCTCAAGCTTACAAAGATAAGAGGGCATTTAATGGAGCTTTTCTGTTAACTTTAAAAGCAACCTTTTTCCATATAATTTAATGATCCAGGAAGAGTTTTTGTGAATGGCAAACTATTGCGGGATGTAGCTAGGAAGGAAGTTAAAAAGGGTAAGCAGGTTGGCTTATGCCATTAAAGACCTTGTAGACTTTATTCTATCAGTAAAAGACAAAATGAAGAAAATAAATGCACATTAAATATGGCACAAAAAGAACACTTAGTATTTTGTCCTTAGTGCTTTATTGTGGACAGTAGTTCTTTAAAGGATCCACTGGCACTTAGAGATGACCATGTAGGGGAAGAAAAAAATAAAATATTTCAGATTATTTACCATGACCCAGGGAGGTATCTGACCAGTTTTTCTCTGTTCTATGTGGCAATTATTTTACAAGAGACTCCCTAGAAGCAGAGCTCTAAATAGGAATAACTTTGCCTGCGATTTATTGATGAAATATTCTCAAGTGAAATTTGTAGAAAAATGAGGGAGGTAGGATAGGGCAGGGTAAGAAGTGAGGCATAGATATGAGCCTGGCATAGTCGTGATTAGCCATACACTAAGGCATGGGGAGCTCAGGAGTTGGAATAAACCATAGAGATGCACTAACTACAGGCAAGAAGGATGCTTTAATTAACGCTTTTTATCAGTTCATCCTGTAGGTCTAGTAGGGCAGAAGGGGCAGCAGGAAGTTATTAGCAGCCTATGTTCTCAGAATATGAGAAATGGGACACTAGCCTAATGAAATGGAAGTAGGCGCAGTGGCAGTAGCATCACTTTCCAGGAGTGTAGAAATAGAATCTTAACTTCATTCTTGCTTATCAATGGCTGATGATCAAATGAATACTTGGTTTTGTGTTTAAGTTAGTATTACTAAGACTTTAGCAATTTGCAAATCACATTCACATTTATATATATATATATATGTGTGTGTGTGTGTGTGTGTGCATAATTAAAATACACAATTTTATACATATATAATTAAATATATATGCCATTATTATAAAATTAAATTATCTAATCAATTAAAATTGACTTCCCCCCCGTAAATAAATTATACTTTTTTTCAGCAATACTGTCTGTGACACTATATGTTTCAGTGCCACATTCTTTTTTAAAATTTATCTTTATTATTGAAAGTATTTGAGGAGAATCCAAGATGGCAGCATAGATAAACACCTACACTGCTGCCTCGCACAACAATTTCAAAACTACAACTAAAAGACAGAACAGACATCATCCAGAACCATAGGAAAGCTGGCTGAATGGAAATTCTACAACTAGAAGGAAAGAGAGGGGCTCATGGAGACCCAGAGGAGCTGCAAAAAACTGAGGTACAGAGATGCGTACGTGGAGAGAGTGGGTGCTGGAGTGACTGGCTGGCTTTCTCTGGGAGGAGGGGGATGGAGAGACTCCCAGCTGCATTGAACCCCTTATTCTACGGCACTAATCCCCACATCTGGCTGGAACTCATACAGGGGGAGTTCAGACTGTGAAGAGGGAGAAGTGCACAGAGATCTGGGGGAGACGCCAAAGGGCGGAGATCTGGTGGCGCGTACAGCACTGTGCACAGAGGACTGACTGCTGGTTGTGCCACTGGCTTTCGCGAGTGGGCGGGAGACAGAGCCTCCCAACGGTGCCACTTCTAGCTCCACTAAACCCCAGTTTTGGGCAAAACCCTGGGGACCCAGACTCATATGGTCCCAGAGCACAGGGGACCCAGAAAGGCAGAGGTCTGGAGGCACTGTGCAAGCATGCACGCACATGCACAGGGAACACTCCAGGGATTACCCAGTCACGTGAGACCCAAGGGCCGTGGAGGGCGGGGCCGACTGGAAGGCAAGGTGGTCCGTTAAGCCCTGAGACTCCACCCATCCCAAGCTCAACAGAGAGGCTTTTGCAGTTTTGCAAGTCTTGTATCATAAGGCTGAATCCAACTCAGAAATTCTCCTGGCATATTGAAAATCCCGAGACAAAGGAAGAGATCACAAACAAAAGAAATTGAGGAAAACAAATGACTGGATATAGAGTTCAAAACCACAGTTATAAGGCTTTTTAAGAATATCCTAGAAAAGATGGATAAAGTTAGTGAGACCCAAGAGGAGATGAAAAAGAACCAACTAGAGATGTAAAAGGACCAACTAGAAATTAAACATACACTGACTGAAATCAAAGATATTATTCAGAGACCTAACAGCAGACTAGAGGAAGGCAAGAATAAAGTCAAAAATTTGAAATATAAAGAATCAGAAAACACTCAACTGGATAAGCAAGAAGAAAAAAGAATCCAAAAATGTGAAGATAATGTAAGGAGCTTCTGGGACAACTTCAAGTGTACCAACATCAGAATTGTGGGGGTGCCAGAAGAAGAGAGAGAGCAAGATACTGAAAACCTATTTGAAGAAATAATGACTGAAAACTTCCCCCACCTGGTGAAAGAAATAGACTTACAAGTCCAGGAAGTGCACAGAACTCCAAACAAAAGCAATACAAAGAGGACTACACCAAGACACATCATAATTAAAATACCAAGAGCAAAAGACAAAGAGAGAATATTAAAAGCAGCAAGAGAAAAACAGTTAATTACCTACAAAGGAGCACCCATACGATTGTCAGCTGATTTCTCAATAGAAACTATGCAGGCCAGATGGGAGTGGCAAGAAATATTCAATGTGATGAATAGCAAGAACCTACAACCAAGAATACTCAATGCAGCAAAGCTATCATTCAGAATTGAAGGGCAGATAAAGAGCTTCACAGATAATAAAAAGCTAAAGGAGTTCATCAACTCCAAACCAGTATTATATGAAATGCTGAAAGGCACTCTTTAAGAAGAGGAGGAAGAAAAAGGTAAAAGATAAAAAATTATGAACAACAAATACATATCTATCAACAAGTGAATCTAAAAATCAAGTGAATTAAAAATTGGATCAACAGAATAAACTGGTGAATATAATAGAATCAGGAGCACAGAAAGGGAGTGAACTGATAATTCTCAGGGGGAAAATGGTGAGGGGAGTGCAGGGAGAGACTGGACAAAAATCATACATTTATGAATGAGGTCAATGCGGGGGAGGTAAGGGTAGAGATAGGGGTGGGAGCCAGGTGGAGGCAGCTATGGAGGGGAAAAAGAGAAGCAAATGTAATAACCTGAACAATAAATATTTAATTTAAAAAATAATAAATAAAATTTTAAAAAAAGGAAGTATTACAGATGTCTCCATTTTGTCCCCCATTGGTCCCCTCTACCCTCCTCCTGCTCCCTACCAGGTCTTTACTGCTTGCTTTATAATCTGTGCATGAATGATTATTAGAGAACAGTGCCTGCTCTTTCTACATTCAGATAAAAATGCATTTCAAAGAATGTCAAGGCAAGTTAATTGTTTTTACACCCAACCTTATCTTTCCTATACATTCCTTCCACTCGATGTAAAATTGTTAATTATTGGAATGCATTTACTAAAATTGAAACTTCTGATCTACAAAATGTACTTTTGCTTACTTTTCTGCCTATGTAAGTCCCACTCATTTCTCTGAAGTTGGGAAACTCTTTCAGGGCTTCTTGAAGCTCTGCTCTTGGGCTAATGTCCTCAGTGAGACCCAACTAAAACTCTTTCTTAAATGTACATGACCCCAGCTACCTTTTTATTGACCATATTTAAACACAATATTGTGTTAACAGTAGTAGTACAAGTACTATTGTTTGAGCAACATTGGTTTCAGGGTTGCCCCATATCACACTTGATATTAAAACATGGTAGCAAACCTAGTACTGTATGTCATTTGAAGCTACCATCACAAAAGCTTAATCTTTTCATTAAGATATTGCCTTTAAAAGGTCTCAAGGACCCTGGCTAATATGGCTTAGCTGTTTGAAGTGTCAAAAACTTGTGGGTTCCATTCCAGTTCAGGACATATCCTAGGTTTCAGATTTTATCCCAGTCAGGGCATGTGTGGGAGGTAACTAATCAATGTTTCTCTACATATTGGTGTTGTTTTTGTTTCTCTCCCTCTCTTCCTTTTTCAAAAATCAAATAAAAAGGAAAGAAAATTTTGAAGGTCCCAGTGTTATTGGATGGGGACCCAGCCCTGAAAAAGGAGACTGAGGAGAAATGATCATAATGACAAGGAAAGCTTAAAAATGTAGTTTGGCTACACTCCAAACATTAAAATGATTAAGATACATTGGTTTTAATAAAAATGTAAACATGGAGCTCAATGAAACTGAATATTAATTACACCTATACACTCAATTGGTTCATGACAAGATTACCAAGGCAATAAAAGGGTGAGGAAAATCTTTCAATAAGTGATCCTAGATCAACTGAATAATCATACAAATTTTTTAAAAAAAAAAGATCCTTGGCTGTTTGGCTATTATCTGATACTATACACAAAAAGAATTTCAAAATTGATCATTATTATAATTATAAATTTAAAACTATAAAACTTGGGGAATAAAGCAGGAAAAATATTGTGAATTTAGGGTAAACAAAAAAGTATGACTCATAAGAAAAAAAAACTGGGTAAATTTCATTGCATCAAATTAAAATTTTAGAAGTTCTTTAAAAGGCATTAATAAGGAAACAAAAAGTCACAGTGAGAAAATATTTGCAACATATAATCACTCATATATCTATATCAGGCAAAAGATTTGTATCCAGAATGTATAAAAATTACCAACTCAAAAAGAAGACATATAACCTCATAAAATGTGAATAGAGACTTCACTAAAAAAGAAATAAGCACATGAAAAGACACTCAATATCAATATCATTCAAAATGCAAACTAAAACCAGAAAAAGATACCAATACATACAGCTGGGCAAAGGGGTCCTGATTTTTCTTTTGGAGGATTTCTTTTTATATTTTAATATCAGATCTTTTCAATCTTCAAGGTCAAATATAACCAGGAATCATTAAGCCAATCCAAAGCAGGCAGGCATGATTTCATTAGGCTAATTTAAAAACTGATAATTCTAAAGATGCTTCCTTTCATCTTTTCCATAATGAACTTGGGCAGTGCAGGATGCTCATTCTTGTGTCTCATTTCAGGCTCCCTTGGGTGCTGCCTCTCAGGCAGAGAAACAAGTAACACTAGCTCACATCTCTGGCTTTTTCATATCCATGCCTGAAGATGGTCTTGTATAGGTGCTTCTGGAAATGTGGAGATTTAAGTTCCACTTCTTGAATAATTATGTCACAGAAATGGGATTTGTAGATGTTGGATTGTGAGGCTGAGAGGGGAGAGAAGATGAAGGGTATTACTAAATAAATGTCCTGCTTATACTGTTGGGATAGATACATCATCATCCCAGCTGTCACCAGTCACAACTAAATGAGTGTACATTTGTCACACTTCATTTAGCAGGCTTTCAGAACTGGCTGGGCTTGAGCCCAACCAAGATTATAAACTATATAAAGTCTCTACACCAGAGTTCATAATAAATCCCACCACAAAGCCAAGGGCAGGAGTGAAGAGAGCCAGATTATTGCAGGGCTTTATGAAAGGGATGAAGGTGGGATCAATACTGCAAAAAGGCACTGGGGGAGGGGGGAAAGGAAGAAAGGCAGGCCTTTTCTGTAGATCAATCTGCACAGATTTTTCTTTTTCCCTATAAGCCTCATTAACTGTAAGCACATCACTATCCTCATCCTCATGACTATTATCAATAACAGCTACTAAAAAGTAATAGAAACTGTGTAAATGTCCAAGGAATTGGGAAGAGTTTTTGCAAGGGTAGCTGGGGCAGGAAGTAAGAGTCAATGCTGAGTCTTGACATTGTTACAACCCTGCTAGTCTATAAAGGTATGCTTGTAGTCATTTCAAAGAAGCTGTAGCATAGGAGAGATGTGATCATTTGTTGCAATCAATTAGAATATTTGTTATTCAATTGTGTAGATATCTATATTAAAAGCAAAAAAAAATGTGTGTATCAAGCAGCTGATCTCATCTTGAATGACCTTCTGAGCAGTGTGAGTTAAGAGAAACCTCCATCTCAAACTCTTTCTCAACTGCTGTATGACTTGGATGTTTGCTCTGTACCAGCAAAGATGTACAGAACCAAAAGCAGAGGAGAGTTTGTCTTCAGTATGCTTGCTCTGGAGTGCAAATGGATGCCAGGTTCTGATCTGTGAAGCAGGAGGAAGGCACAAATACACATGTAAAACTATATGGTTTCACAGGTACTAGGACAAGGCTAGGTATATGATGCTGTCCAAATCAAGTTTGTAGGGAGTGTGAGCCAGAGTAGAGAAAGGTATGTGAGAGGAATAGATGGGGCGTACATCATGCCAAAAGGAGAGGATGTGAAGTGAGCCTAGAGAGATGGTCAGAGATCAGGTCATGAAAAGGCTTTATATCCATGCTAAGAAATTTCAACTCCATGCTGACGATGAGAAGACATAGGAGACCCTTAGGGCATTAGGTGGTTGTAAGAATTTTATAAGGAGATGCTTATACTTTACAGTGTGGAGAACAAATTAGATGGAAGCAAAACTAAAGGTATGGAGATTGATGGAGATGACTACACTGGTTCAGATAAAAATTTATGATGAACTGGCCTACTAAAGAGGCAGATGTGGAGAAATCGGGGAGTGGTTAGATTTAAGAAAGAAGGATAGTCATGGATTTGTGATTAGTTAACAGGGAGTATACTGTGTTTCCCTGATTTGATGTTTTGAAGTTGCCAGACAGTCAACTTCCTCTACTTGCTCACACTCATGGGAAGTCTAATACTTCTTGTGAAGGTCTCCATTCACTGATCTTTATAGAGCATCCTCATGCATCTCTCTTTGAATTTGGAAGATCATGAGACCATTATGAGAAGTTGGGTCATCTAGTCTAGTTATACCATCGGTGTTACCTCTAGTAATAGAGGCCTGGAGTTTGCAAATGTTATTTAGGCAAGAAATGTTATCTATTTGATAAAGATGGTTACAGCTTCAGTCATTTTTGTGTGATTCCCCATTTTGTTGAAGCTCTATCCACTACAGACATTGGTGCAATACCTATTGAGGTTACACTGGTATTTTTTAGGCTTTCATCAGCTCTAGTAATAATTTACTTAATGAAGGATACACATGACAGTATCTGTTTAGGGATTCAAACATTTAAATTTACTTATATTCAATCCCACTCTTTCTTTCTCAAGTGTAGGAACATCTTATTGAGCATGGAAGAGTTTCCACTCTCTGTCATATTAGTACTACAGACTGCATTTCTGTACATCACTTGTGTGTTAGGCCTGGTTCCCAGAAGCTGACCTTGAGGTGATGATTCATGTGCAAGTAGTTTATTAAATGCTTCTAGGGAAAAACTGTAAAGGAGTAGAGGAGAAGGGGAGAGTAGCTAAGCAAGGGTATGGTTCAGACAAAGCTCCAGTCTCAGCTTGATCCTAAAGAAAGCTATGAAATGTACATAACACCTCAGAGTTTTCCTTAACTCAAGGCAAAGGATCTGGGCTTTCCTACTCATTGTCCAACATCCTTTCCAAGGGATGTAAACTAACAGGCACTTCCAATCTCTACTAGTGACATTACTGCAATCTTTGCAGATATGACCTTTAAAGCTACCACACACAGAGTTGGGGATGAGAACAGAGATTAAGAGAAGCCTCTGGGGAATGGAGAGGAGCACCCTCAGTGCTGAAATTATAATTGGTTTTGTGTATGAAGTATTTTTTATTTATATTTTTGTGTTCTCCTCATGCCTCATTACATTCATTGGCTTGGTTTTTGTCTTGTTCTTTAATTTATCTTTATTGTTGAAAGTATTCATGTCCGTATTTTTTCTCCTTGCAGTCACATTCTAAAGACTCAATTTTAAGGGAAAATGTGAGGGACTCTTGATCCCTTCCCTTCCCCAAAGTCTTGAATTACTTATGCAAATTTTCATATAAACTTTAATCTCTATATTTTAATATTGTTTCTATTGTAAGTGACTGATGGGTGAGTGGGGACAACATAAGATATGGTGAACAGGGAAGAATACTCTTTGAGTTGAGAACTATAGCAATAGACATTACCTATCATAGGCTATTGAAACGAATGTAGGAATGTCCAATAGCGGATGGAAGATTATCAAGTATCAAGATTTCAGTAGAATAGGCAAAAATCAGAAAACTATATTTCAAAATAAAGTGAAACGAATAGCTGAAAAACTCCATTTAGCTTAGTGACATGGCTGGTAGATTTTTGTTCAACTTGGCCCTAAATCTGAAATCACATAAAAATATATAATTTCTACACAGGATTCCTTTCACCTGTTATTGGGTAGGCAAATTATGCCTTGACATATTTTGAAAAATATTATCCTTCTTGAATTCAGGGAGTATACAGAGCTTTTTACAGTACTGGGCAAGTACATATTTATTAAGTATATACAATTAAGGCTAGTCCCCACCAGTTTACAGCAATGAGGTCTAAGAGCAAAGTATAACTTTAAATTATCCTCTTTATTAAGAAAATAGATAACGTGTTAAAAAAAGTAAAACAATATTAGAGCCAAGTTTTATGTTCCTAATATTGAACTTTTTTTAAAGTCACTTTCCAAAGCAAATTCATAAGCTATAAAGGTGACCGTAATTCCTATTTGCAAACAATGCATAAAACATAAAGTAACAGGCACAGTATTCACATTTAAAAAATGCAATTTGGAATGTAGCTGCCTTGCTTATTTTGAATGTAGCCGCCAGAGGATATGAATAACACGATCAGAGAAATTCAATAAAGGCTAAGTGTTTGTGAGCAATTTCCCCTCCCATTTGGGTGTAGTTCCACTTGGATGAAAGAGTGCTATCTGAAATTCCTGCACACATTTCAACTGAAATTTAAGGGGGAAAAAGCCCACCCTTTCAAAAACCCAATCTAATGCAACTTGAACTATTCAACCAAACATCCACACCTCATGATGAAGGGTGGTGCTTCTATTAAATTTTTTAGGAGCAGAAATTTAAACCTAAAAGTTAACAAAAATGCCTCAAGAATAACTAACATATGAAATGTGCTACATATTATTGGTAGCTACTGGATATTGAATTTTTAAAAAGCTATTTGTTGGCTTCCTACCATGTACTGGATACTTTTTGTAGGTTCTGGGACAGAAAGATGAGAAATACTCATAAAATCTTGCTCTTACTAAAGGTTATGTTCTAGTGAAGAGTCTGATAACAAAATAAACAAATAAATAAACAAGAGAAATTTGGAATGTAATAAATGCTATAAAGAAAAAAAGAGTGGAGTTATATATATGATTGGGCAAATTTAAGTTTATAGTTGTTCATATAAAAAAAGAAAAATAATACAATAATAAATAAATAATAATATAAGAATAAGCTGTGTTTCATGTACTCACATCTGTAAGCCTACATTTACCCCATCCTGTGTAATTATGGAAATGGTTGAGTGGGAGCAAATTAGATAGTGATTTAATAAAGATCTCTGTAAGTTTATAAAATTTTACTTGAGACTTGAAAGACTGAGCTTAAATAAAATATTTTATATTTTAATTTTATATGTTATAGGTGAGTGTTTTAACCTTTGTTACATTTAAATAATAAACATAGTTTGTGTTGTTTTTCACTACTTTTCTTATTCATGTTTAGTAGTATGTATATCTAAAAGGGCTTGAAACAATTACTGTTATTGTGAAAATATTAATATATTAAACAATTTATGCATCTAATATTTCACAAACATTAATTCTATCATCAGCAATATTGTCCAGTTCCAATGCTTAAAGAATTTGCTTGTCTACTTTCTGGATCAGCTAGCTCTTGCACAAAATGAAATGCTTAAAACAATCATTTATCCTAGTTTTTGTATCTGTAGGTAAGCTGATCAAGAATTGGCACACATGAGTGAATACAGTTCTACCCCAGCTGTTTTTCATTTTCTTTAAACCAGTAGGCAGGTCTTTTCCTATAGAACTGGAGATTCACAAAAGATAAACCCCATTCATGAAGCATCTTTTACGTTTCTGCTTTTGTCACATATACTAACATCCCGCTGAGCAAATCAATTCACATTGCCAAACCCTAAGTCAAGTGATGGGGACTTTACCCTGCCTATGATATGGCCTGAGGAATTCTCATTGCTAAACCCAATATCAAAGGGGCACAAGTTATAACACCTCCTTTACAGGCAAAGAGAGAAAGCAAATATTTGCTATATAACACCTTTCATTCACCAAATAAATGGTCCAAAAGTAGGTTTATAGTTGTTCATATTAAAAATAATACAAAATAAATAAATAATCATATGATAATAAACTATGGGTTTCATGTACTCACAATTTTAAATCTACATTTGCCCAACCTTGTATCAAGCACTTACTGCATTCTAGACATTGTTTAATATGCTGTGGGATATAAAAAACAAAAAGCAGAACACTCTATGTGCAAAGAAATTCTGGGTATGTCTATTTGAGTAAATAACACAAGGTAGCAAGTGAGATATGTATTCTCAAAGACTCAAGTAAAAGGTTTTGAACATTCAAAGAAGGATGAAATTACAGATGCTCCTCAACTTGCATTGTCTTTTCAATATAGACTATCTTCTTAAGTTAAAAAATATGTACATATACTCACTGCCATGTCTATACATAAACACACATAGGCACAAAATCATGCATGGGTGATATATTTTACTGAAACTTGAGCATATATTATTGCTACCAGAGAAGTACACAAGTGGGATTCTTCTGTTGTTCATGGGAGTGGGGTTCTTGGGGTGCTGTTGAAATGAGCATTTTCAGAAGCCCCCTTGGGAGAATGAGAGATGGTAGATGGCTTTATTGGTGTGGAGTTATATCCTTGAGTTGTAAAGTTCTATCCCCCTTCAGCCAGTCCTACAAGAGGGGAACTGTGGGTTTAGCAAAGCCACTGTCCAGAGCTCCCTTTCCATGTTGCAGCCAGTGTAGTTCAGCATTCAGCCCAGATTTAGTCCTTTCTGGACTACCACATGGCCGTGCGCCACGAGGATGCAAGGAAGCACAGTCTCCTGCAACAGGAGTCCCAATAGCTCTGTGCACCAGAGAAAAGAGAGGGAACTTTTTCTGGAAGGTTAAGATATTCAGGATCTGAATGCTTGCAGTGACCATGCCTATTCTGGCCACTGATTTGCTCCCAGGTGTGATTGCCAGGACAAACCTTCCCAACTCACTCAGACCTTATGGGCATGCATCCAAACTGCCTTTGCCCAGTCCCTTCCCCAGCAATTAGCTAGCAACACACTTGGAGAGTGTTAAATGCAGCTTTTTTTTGCAAATTATTAATGGCATTTCTATAATATCTAGTCTTCCTTTTCATTTTTTCCTGTTAATTAATAACCAGGTTATTGCAACAGCATCATTATGATCTCCTATGTTTATAGAAGATGCTGTCAGTGCCACATCCATTTCTCCTTGACACTCACCTCCTGAGGGATTCTGATTGCAAGAACCCACAATGTTCTGTCTGAAGGCTTTGTTTGCCTGGAGGTGCATGTGCAACCTCTACCTGGAATCGGCTAGGAAGCCTATGGATTTAATGCTCTAGCACTCACAGTGGTACCTCTATAGGCCACATTCCCTTCGCTTCCCTTCTCTTCCTTTCCCTTTCCTTTCCTTCCCTTCCCTTCCCTTCCCTTCCCTTCTCTTCCCTTCCTTTCCCTTCCCTTTCTTTCCCTTCCTCTTCCTCAATCCTTAGCAATGTGCTTCACAAGATCATCTCCCAAATAAATTAATTGCTTTTTTATACTCAGGTCCTTATTTTTGGAGTTTGCTTCTGGGTAATCCAAAATAAGATCATGAAATAAATATAAATAACTCAAATTGGTGGTGTTGAAATCTATTTAAGGCAGAAAGAACGTAACAAAATAAAAAACCTAGAGGCAACCAATGTTTGACTTGGTATCTAGCTTGGAGCTTTATATTTGTTCTTAGTTTCTGTATAAAAAGCAGAAATTTTCATTTCTATAGAACACATCAAATGTCTTAACAAGTAATGCACTTCAAGTTAAATTTGCATCACCCAAGAAAGATTATACTCATCCAACTGAAGGAAGGAGGCTACATTCTTATTCATGAGGACTGATAAAATCAAAACCAGGCATTTAGAATCTGATCATTGCCTTCTCTATCATTATTAATTCTATAAACATTGAATAAAAATTTACTATGTGAACAATACTATTTTACTTTTAGTATTTATAATCCAGTTAGGAGTCAGGCATGGAAGAAGATAATTAAAATTAAACTATAATATGAACTATGGCAAATGCCATAATTGAGGGATGAGCAAATTGCTCTCTGCATGTGCCCAGCCTCACTCTGAAAAATGAGTTATGAGATAACTTCAGATAAACGATCAAATATATGTTGGGATAAATTTTTAAGAGAGAAAAGCCACTGCTGAAAATATAAAATGTGGCTTAAAATAAATAAAGGAATGTGTAATTTAATATTCCTTTTTTTGGTCAGCAAAAGTCTTTCATTTTAGAAATGTTCTGGCATTGTATCCATCTTTGTGAAATCTGGATCAGGCAAAATTTAGCTAGGAAAATAGAATGAGGATATTTTATTCAGGTTAAGGGAGCTGGTTAGACAGGTGCTGGAGAACAGAGGGGTCTCCAAGGGAAAGAGTGGCCCACCTGGATGCAGGAGGCTGTAGCATCAGGCTTGGAGGAGACTGGCATTAGGGCATGTGGCCAGCAGCAGCCAGATATAGAAGGCACCACCCTTCTTTCCCTCCTTAGCCTCTAAACTCTCATCAAGCTTCCCATTGGCTGAACCCAGTGACTGCAGAGGAAACCTGGGAAACACAGTACATGGGTTGGTCTGTGGGAATTGAGTCGGGGAAGGGTGACCGAAGGACTGGTGGGCAACCCAGTCCAAAACCGGCACTGGAACTGAAGTTCACATTTAGGTTTTCATAGGTTTTCTCTGCAAATAGAAGATGTTCACTTGCCCATTCCTCCCTTGGATGTTTTATGTATTTACATATATAAAAGTTATATTATATGTAATTTACATTTTTATATCATATGTAATTTCTATCTTTTATATGGAACATAATTTATATTTGTGAGCCAAAGTTAAGGAATAACTATTGACTCCCTGAAATTCACACTGTGCTAATCAGCAAGAGGAAATGATGCTTAATTTTTAAAAATAAAATTAAAAAAATATATAAGCATTTTCACACCTTTCTGTCTTGGCATTTTAATCCACTTTGTATTTTGAGTAAAAGTTGTGTGACCATTCCTGGATAGTGCCTTTTTTTCATTGCAATCACTTGTCTTCTGCTTTCTCTTTTATTGACTTAATTGCTTGTCAAAACTATATAGGATTTAGCCCCTCCTCCATTTGCATCACACACATTGAAATAACTTCTTTTTCTTAACCTACAGTAGAAATGCAAGGAGGGTGTGGGGATGTCCAAGAAGAAATGAGGGGAGGGAAAGAAGACAGGTATCTTAGGATGCTTCTTAGCTTGATACACCTTTGGCCAAATGTTCCCTAGCCTTTCCCTTATTTTTATTAGCAAGCCTGGCAGCATTTTCACCCAAGCATTACTAGCCTCTGACCCTTCATGAAGTTTTGTGGTATCTAGGCCATTTACCTGACATAAAGATTATTTTTACTTAGCCAAAGTCTTCATAATTTTATCCATAGTTTGCTAATAAGCACCTACATGCAGTACACACAATTGCATGGTTGGTCCAAGTGTGGACAGTAAATTTGCAAAGAATCAGGTTTTACCTCCCTCACCCTAAAAGAAGCAGGGAAGTTCAAGAACAAAATACCAGCTCAACTAGACAAAATTACCTGACCAGAAATAAATTATTTTCTGTATTTAAAAAATAATAATCACTAAAAAGGATAAAGGAGAGATATAATAGAGCTGTCCCAGAACTTTATTAAAACCAAAATGTAGTTTGAATTTGGGAGGAGCCTTCTTAACATTAACACTTTGTTTTCATCTTCTCATCTTCTCTAGCTATTGTGTTTTGAGAGTCATTCTTGAACAAGTCTTTCTATTTCATTCTAGGACTGGTGCACCTGATTCCCTTTGTCATCATTTCACAAAGAAGTGTACTGTATACATATTCAGACTTTAATTCTTGAAAATTCTACTTGTACAATGTGATCAATCATTTTCAATGACATGTTAAATAAAACTAAAGTTTTCATCTCAATCTCTCTCTTGATAACAAAAAATAATGCAAACATTTTAGGCCTATATTTGGACCTGAGCATATAAACTTAACTTTATCAAGACCAGCATGTGTTTTATTTTCTAGGTAACCTTTCAAAAGGTAATTATCCTTTTTTTTGTCACTTCAAATGTACTCACTCACCTTTAACCTGCATGACAATAGGTAAGAATGGAACACCCATTTAGAGGAACAGAGGAAAGCATATGGTTAGACTCACCAACTTGCTAAGTAATTCCTTAGTGCCTGCTGGCTCAATAGTTGACATAGTTTATATTTTCATCCCAGGAAAATTACAAATTACTACTTGGAAGAAAACTTCGGGGAAGTTCTTGAATAAGTGACATTAAATATGAAATTGTAAGTACTCATCTACTAGTGTACATTGATTTAATTTTGTCTTCTTCCTCCACTGAGTGAGGTGATAAAGAGCATGGGCTCTGGAACCACATGGCCTGGATGCAAATACAGATGACACTGATTACCAAATATGGGAGCTTGAGCAAGTTCTTTAACTTTCCTTTGCCTATTTTCCTTATTGAAAATGCTGATGATAATAATGCTTACATTATTATTTGGAATAAGCATCATAATACATGTAAAAGTATTAGAGAAAAAGTAATAGAAGAGTACTTGGCTTATAATAAGCACTCAATAAATGTTAGCTTATTATTTCTACAAGTTAATTACCCCCATTTTAACTCACCCTTGGGTTGAACATCATTTACATGATTTTCTAATGACTATTTCCACAGCATGTTATCATGCAAAATAGATCAAATGAATTCTATTTAATGATTTAATTAATTAATCATTTGGGCTTTATTTAAATTAAGTTCTAGACGTTTTTATCTAAGATATATTAATTTGCTTGGCCTATTTCCTAGGCTCTTGTGAATAAAAGATGCTTGAAAGAAATACATCTTTTATCCTTGTCCCAAATTATTCTGACTGGAGGCTCTTTGAAATATTATCCCTGTCAGGCAATTCACAAAGGCTTGAAAATAAACAAGCAAGCAAACCCCTAGTCAATCTGACTATCTTGACATTGATAATTAAATGGAGCTGGAGTTAATTTATATTGAGTCAGGGTGTTTTAGCACCTTTTGACTTCTTTAATGTCCATCTAAAATTTTAGCAGCTCTCATTTTGACTGGAATGCAGTTTTCAAAACCCTAGGGAACCTAATCAAAATGAATGAAAGTGAAATTGGATCATCAAGTTTTATCAATATGTTTTTTTTCCCCTTTTCATTTTTTTTTTGTTAATGAATCCAAAAACATTTATGATTATCAAGATTATGTTCTTTGGAACTGGAAAAGTAACACAATGTAACAAAAATATTCCAGTCCACTGAGTATCTTTCATGATGGCACTTGGGAAAGAAAAAAAAAAATTCTTCCCAATTCAATCCAGTTTTTAAGAGACAAAGGGAAATTTTTTATCACTTTTATTTTTTGGATTTTGTCCTTTGACTTTTATCTTATTACACATGATAATTTTAATTTAATAAGGCTTCTTGGAAAGTATTTTTTCCATAAATAATTTCCATTTATTTGATTTAGGAATGAAAGTTATTTTAATTGATATACCTAACTCAGCCTTCCCACTGAAGATGCGATTTGGAAGACATATTCTTTATTTCAACACTATCTTCCATAATGAGGCATTCAAGGTGGTTCCAAACTGTTGTGTAAGGAAGGCAAGGATTTGAAGTTATGGGTGGTAAGAGAATTAAAAGAAAAGAGTACAAAAGAAACAAAAGAGAAACATGTTTTGTAGTTGTTGTTATGAAAATGACAAGAGGTGAGAGGTTTCCTTTCTAAAATTTAAAAAATAACTTCATATTCTCTACTCTTCTAAAGCACCGAATTCTTAATTTCTTCCAAAATGGCACTAACTCAGGCCAATAACTTGGGAATCAGAGAGCCAACTGCATCTTAGGTTGACTAGTCATTGTCCTTTCACTGTGTAGTCAAACAAAGCAATATTCCTGAGCCATATTGCTCCTGCCCCCTTTGGAGGTGATGTCACTGATTTAAAATTTAAAGTTATGTCCTCAGACTTCTTAGATAGTTGCTATTATTATCCTCTTTTTGAACAGACTTTAGTGTAAACCCCAAGCCAGAGAATGTCTACAATGCTTATAAAATATTAATCATATTCATCATTAAAGACTAGGAGAAGAATCCAAGATGGCTGCATAGGTGAACAACTAAACTGCTGCCTTGCACAACAATTTCAAAACTACAGCTAAAAGACAGAACTGATATCATCCAGAACTACTGGAATGCTGGCTGAGTGGAAATTCTACAAACAGAAAGGAAGAGAGAAGCTCACAGAGACTCAGAGAAGCTGCAAAAAGCTGAGGTACGGAGAAACACACGTGGAGAAGACGGGCAATGGAGTGCCTGGCTGCTTCCTCTAGAGGGAGGGAAATGAAAACTCCCAACTGTGCTAAACCCCAGCTACAACTGCACTGAACCCCAGTTCCAGGTGAGACTCTTATGGGGGGAGTCTAGACTATTGTGAAAAGGAAGGAGTGCACAGAAACTTAGGGGAAAGGCAGAGGTCTGGAGCCGTGTGAGCACAAGTGTGCACCCAGAGGACCTACTGCTGACTGTACTGCTGGCTTTCTCTAGTGGAAGGAAGACAGAACCTCCCAACTGTGCTGAAATCCACTTCTGACTGTAGTGAATCCCAGTTTTGGGCGAGATCCTGGGGATCCAGACTCATATGGGTCACGGGAGCACACGAAAACTCAGGGGAGCCAGAAAAGCAGAGGTCTGGAGGTGCGTGATACTGAGTGCTTCGAGAGGACTGCAGCGATTACCAAGGGACACTGAGACCCAGGAGTCACATAGGAAGGGGCTGATGTGAAGCCAAGGCTGTCTGCTCAGCCCTGAGACTCCTCCACCCCATCCAAGCTGAACACAGGGCCTTTTGCAATTGTGCAAGTCTTGTATAATAAGGCTGACTCCAGCACAGTTCTCCCAGTATAGACACAGATGATCTTCACAACCTATTGGCTTGGAAGTCAATTCCCTCTAGTGATACCAACAACAATCAAGACTTAACTACAACAAGACTGTACACACAGTCCACAAAGGGATGCACCAAGAGAGCCCACCTCAGGTAACTGGGGAGGCAGAGCTCCTGGGCCATATAGGACACCAAGCACACAAAGCTACTGTACCAACTAAGGGAAGCAGCAAAAATGCAGAGACAAAGGAACAGATCGCAAACGAAAGAAATGAAGGAAAACAAATGACTGGATATAGAGTTCAAAACCATGGTTATAAAATTTTTCAAGAATTTCCTAGAAAAGATGGATAAATTTAGTGAGACCCAAGAGGAGATAAAAAAGACCAACTAGAAATGAAAAAGGAACAACTAGAAATTAAACATACACTGACTGAAATAAAAAAAAATATTATACAGAAACCTAACAGCAGACTGGAGGAACACAAGAATCAAGTAAAAAATTTGAAATACAAAGAAGCAGAAAACACTACTGGAAAAGAAAAAAGAAAAAGGAATCCAAATATTGGAAGACAGTGTAAGGAGCCTCTGGGACAACTTAAAGTGTACCAACATCAGAATTATGGGAGTGCCAGAAGAAGAGAGAGAGCAAGATACTGAAAACCTATTTGAAGAAATAATGACTGAAAACTTCCCCCACCTGGTGAAAGAAATAGACTTACAGGTCCAGGAAACACACTGAACCCCTAACAAAAGGAATCAAAAGAGGACCACACCAAGACACATCATAATTAAAATGCCAAGAGCAAAAGACAGAGAGAATATTAAAAACAGCAAGAGAAAAGCAGTTAATTACCTACAAGGGAGCACCCATATGATTGTCAGCCCATTTCTCAACAGAAACTATGCAAGCCAGCTGGGAGTGGCAAGAAATATTCAACGTGATGAATAGCAAGAACCTAAACCAAGATTACTCTCCCCAGCAAAGCTATCATTCAGAATTGAAGGGCAGATAAAGAGCTTCAACAGGTAAGAAAAATCTAAAGGAATTCATCAACACCAAACCAGTATTATATGAAATGCTGAAAGGTATTCTTTAAGAAGAGGAAGAAGAAGAAGAAAGTAAAGATAACAGTTATGAACAACAAATACCTATCTATCAAGTGAATCTAAAAATCAAGTGAATAAAAAATCTTATGAACAGAATAACTGGTTAATATAATAGGATCAGGGGCATAGAAAGGGAGTAGACTGACAATTCTCAGGGGGAAAGAGGTGAGGCAGGTGCAGGGATAGAGTAGACAAAAATCTTATACCTATGGATGAGGACAATGTGGGGGAAATATGGGCAGAGGAAGGGGTGGGAGCCAGGTTGAGGCAAGCTATGGGGGGGGGGGGAAAGAGGAACAATTCTTATAGTCTAAACAATAAAGATTTATTAAATTTAAAAAAGACCTATGAGAACCCTCTATTTCAGGAAGGCAAGACACGATCATCCAGATTTCATATATGAAGTTATTGAGATCCACAGAAATTATGAGGTTTATGTAAGACCCCTCCTCTTATTAAAGATAATGTCATGGTTATAATGAAAAGAGGTGTGAAATGGTGAAGATCTACAACGTTCCACCCCAACACAAAATTATTAAAATGACCCTTTTTATTTTGTTGTATTATTACACAGTTTTAGAGTTACTCTTAAACATCTTCTAGCATTTCTATATACATTCTTTGGCAATCAATACCATTTAGCCCTGTAGATTTCTTATTGAACTAGTATTTTTTTCTTGTATAATACATCTTTACATGTATTTTTATTTTCACTTCCTTCACCATTTTGAAGCTATTAATTGCAGGTAAATATTCTAGTACATTTTAATACTTCTCTGGGTCCTTTAAAACTATGTTTTACCTAATGTTGGTTCTACTATGGGAAAATACTTATGACTGCTCAATTTAAAAGTTGAGATAAACATAATGGAATGATCACTGGGTTGTTTAAGGTTCAAATAGTAGGTCTATATCTGCTATAGGTAGACCCTCATGTTAGGCAGGTGGCTTAACATATGTAAGACACAGGTTCTTTGTTGGGCAGATCAAATTGGCTAATGTATGTGGGAGTGCTTCATTAACTGCATTCCTTAACCTTATGTGCATTCTACCTGTCTTTAATCCTCACTGATTTCTCAGAGATTGAATTAAATCAATTGAATTTATTATGTGTAGCGAATTGGGAACTACTGAGGAATCCCCTCACGGCTAGGCTTGCAACACTTCCTCCCCTAAAGCCAGGCCTGCAAACTATTAAAGAAGGGGGAGGGGAAGGTTCAGAATCAGGGTTAAAAGTGTGAACCTGCCTCTGATTAACTTCAATCTTGAGCCTCTTATATTCGGCCATACCACAACCCCTGAACCATGTGTTCCTGGGTCTGTTAGGCTAACTAGGTCAATCAGCCTTACTAGGAACCTTCTGGGTTAGCTGGTCCCTTGCTGCCTGAGAACCAATTAGAGATTGCCGATCAGCATCTATGAGCCAATAGGGGAAGGCAGAATGGGTATAAAAAGAGGGACTGCCCCTTTGTCGGTGCTCTTACCAGGCGAGCCCCTGGCAGCCCGGAGGCCAGGCCCTTCCTGATATGACATCATCTTTAAACCCTGCGTGGCAATTCCTGATGCACCGCCGTGATGCCCAGGGAAGACAGGGCGACCTGGAAGTATACAACTGGAAGAACCAGAACCCTCCTTTCTCGCTCGCTTCGTCCAGAGAAGTAAGTTCTACCAGAGAAGCCAATATGTGATACTGTATGTGTGAACTTTGGAACATGAAGTCATCGCTTCTATTAAATTGTCACTCTAAGGGTGAGGGTTCTCAGTTGGTTTGAAAAACACCAGCTGATGCTGGTTCTCTGCTCTGTGGGCCCAGGAGAGGCTGCCCGCGGCCGGGCCAGTGAGTGAGTGATGTTGGCTAATTCTGGTGAGCTGGGTTTGCTGTGCCAGAAGTATCCATTAACCCACCTGGGATGATTGCCAACAGTTAATGTGGACTGCAAAGAGGGCATCATTGTGAGTGGCTCCAGGGACAGAACAGCCAAGGATGGTCTTTGGCCACAGGCCAGCTTGGCCAGTGCTTACACACCATCCAGACTGAAGACCGAGTCTGGTCCATTGCTATCAGTCCATTGCTATCAGCTCTTTTGTGACTGGGACGGCTTGTTGTGGGCACTTCTCACCCCTGAGAATCTGGGACCTCAACAGTGGGCAGCTGATGACGCACCTGGGCAGTGACTTTCCCCCAGGGGCTGGGGTGCTGGACCTCATGTATGAGTCTCCTTTCACGCTCCTATCCTATGGCTATGACACCTATGTTTGATAATGGGACCTCCGAGCCAGCATCTGGAAGTGTGTCATGGAGTGGGAGGAGCCCCACGACAGCACCCTGTACTGCTTGCAGACAGATGGGAACCACTTGCTGGCCACAGGTTCCTCCTTACTATGGGGTTGTACGACTGTGAAACCGGTGCCAAAGGGCCTGCCTACACGCCTTCCCGCTGATGTCGACACCCCTGAGCAGTCCAGTGTATTGCCTGCGCTTCATCACCAAGCATCTCTATGCAGCACTGTCTTACAACCTTCACGTCCTAGACTTTTAAAACCTATGACAGGCAGGGCCATCCCAGCTGTGGGCCAGGGAAGCCAGCTACTCAGGGACCTCTCTTGCTTGGAGGGTGCAGTGATGATGCTCCCCACCTGCACCCACAGTGCTTGTACCCTTTTTACTGATGGAAGCAGTTTTGTAGAAAAGGGTGCCCGATATGCCGGAGCTGCCGTAGTCACCCTAGACTCTGTCATGGGCACAAGCCCTATGACATGGGGCCTCTGCCCAAAAGGCCGAGCTGATTGCCCTAACTCAGGGACTCCGATGGGGAAAGGAGCCAGGCTGCTGCGTCAGCTAAGGCTTGAGCCCAGATTCGAATCTGTAATAAATTTATGCCTGTTTGAATTCAATTAGTCTCTGTGGTCTATCTTGTGGGGACTCGCTCCGTTACATTATGTGTTGGGTTGAATGCAGAAACTTAAAAAGCAAGGATTAGCTGGGGATATGACACCCACATGGAGCAGTGATCTCAAGTTACCATAAATGTAAGTGTAATTTGATTTTGACTCTACAATCTGCAGTTTAACATAACAGTCTGTGTCAAACAAAAAACAAAACAAACAAAAAAAAAAGGCAAACTGCTGCCTGGTCAGTTTAACTCAGTGGTTGACCTTCAACTTATAAATCAGGAGGTCACAATTCATCAATCCCCAGTAGGGGGCCAACCAATGATTCTCTCTCATCATTGATGTATCT
Source organism: Lasiurus cinereus (assembly GCA_011751065.1). Taxonomy (NCBI): domain Eukaryota; kingdom Metazoa; phylum Chordata; class Mammalia; order Chiroptera; family Vespertilionidae; genus Lasiurus; species Lasiurus cinereus. Next base: position 21,648,316 of record JAAGEH010000006.1, on the reverse strand, counting down.
ATCTCTCTTTTCTTCTCTGAAATCAATAAAAATACATTTATTTTTTAGAAAAAACAAACTGACAAATTACATTCTTTCTCCTCTTTCACCTCATATAGAATTATCCTCTTTGAGGTAAATACTGCTTATTGCAATGAAGAATATATAAGAAAGCTGGACAATAAGAGCACATAGGATCTTGAAAATACCCAGAAGAGCTGGTCACCATGGTTGTTCTTGGTTGTTATCTAGCTTGCCTCACAAAGGACACAATAATGGTCACATGATTTATGGAGTCCATTGGGTAGACAGATTCACTCTACAAAACAGATTTACATAACTATCTTTAGGCTTGCTCATGTTGATCTGGAATGTCAAACCTCACATTTAAAATGATGTCTTATTTTCATTGAGGTAACCCTTTGGGAAGGTCCAGGTCCCATTCACAGGGTATATAATATGCCAAACAAATAAATAAATCTTCCCCAGCCAGAGCTTTCATGCTAGGTTACAGCAATTTTGCCCTGAGTGCTGAAATACTGGCACTTTCAGGGTTGTTATCCTATAATGTTATTTTAGTGAAGAAATAATAGCACTTTTATCTATCTTTTAAAAATATCTTCTGGCATTTTCCAGGGTATTAATCATAAAAACCTGTGTTTAATAAAAGAAGAAATGGAAAATAAGAAATGAATTAGATTCCAAACAGCACTAATGAGAATTCTGTGAATGCAGAGTATACTAGGAGGTAAACCTGTTGGACTTTAGACATATTACATCAAAGAATCTGAATAGTGAGATACTTTACTATTCTTTCAGGATAGGAAATGTTGAATAGATATAAGTGAAATTTCATTTTCTCTTGATATTTTGTGCTTCTTCATACAGTCATTTCCCCTAAACTATGCATTTAAAAAATAAAAACGGCATTTGTCTTCTCTTCAACAGTGAAAATAAAGTGATAGCTTAAAAATAGTCACTGGAAGGTAGTAAGAATTTAATTCAGATTTACTGGAGGAATATTCTTCAATAAGCACTGTATTTAGGGACAAAATTTCTTTGTACTTTACGCAAAGGTAGATTACTACTATTAACAATAAAGATACAGTAAGATAACTATGAAAATAAATATTGCATTTATATAAGTAACCTCATATTTTGAAGCTCTTCTTTATTGCATTTAATAACAAGGTAATGGTCAGAAAGGATAGATTTTCCTAAAAGTGGTTCAAATTCTAGTTGAAAGATACAATGGAATAGCCTAAAGTGCATCAAATAAACTTTCCTAAGATGTATATCTTGTTTTTGTTCCCCATTTCTTACTTCTAAAGGGACCTCCTGGTTTATAGGTTGAAGGTCAACAACTGAGTCAAACTGACCAGGCAGCAATTTGCCTTTTTTTTCATAACCTTTATGAATATCAGTATTTGCATTTCTTAATTATGAAAGTATAAGATTTTGCCTCTTCTTGATTTGTTGTGAGCATCAAACAAAATGATGAATGCAATCACACTTTGTAAAATCTCATAGCAACATGAAATAATATTCATCACCTTTATTCTCTTTCAGTTGTAATTATCAATACAGCAATACTTACCAACACATTTTAAGGGCTTATTGAAACTTGAAAATAAGACAGATATTATAATTATCTTAAGGGGAAGATTCATTCAAAACTAATCAAGAAAGTCCTTTCTTGGATATTCAACTGCATACACTTTTCAGAACATATTCTCTCAGTAAATTATTTAGATATCATATTTTAGATTAAGTTAAATCTTGTTATTAGAAAATTCCTTAAGGATATCACAATGCATTGTCCATAGTAGATCCTTAATATATATCTGCCAGTGGAATGAGTGAACTTGTGGATTAATAGCAAGAGATCTGAAAATGACCCTACTATATGCAATAACATGCGAATGAAGCTTTGTGTATTTGTGCTTAAGAGCCTTTATCTCTCTGCTGATGACTCATGCCCTCTCACAACCATACCAGCTCACATCCAGTCAACACATTTAGACATTCTCTAGTATGAGCATATTCTAAGGAAGGGTTGATTCTCCAATCTCCTACTAAAAATCAAGAAAAATTTAAAAAAAAATCAATTCAAATTTTTAAAATTGAGTAGCTACTATATATAAAATCTTGTTTCACTCTGCACAGATAAAGGTAAGAATTACTGTTCTATCAACATAGTGAAATGAGTCAAGTGTATTCCTACATGACCATAAGCACAAATGAATGTTTATCCTATCTAATAAAAGAGAAACATGCAAATAGACTGTACCTCCACTATGCCCACACCATGCCCACAAGCCAATCAGGAGTGAGTATGCAAATTAACCCAACCAAGATGGTGGTTAATTTGCAGATCCTGGTGCAGAGCAAAGACTAAAGACAGCATAGAAGAAAGCCAAGCACTGCAGAAGGGAGGGAAGCTCTGGAGAAGCAAGCAAGTGAGGCGGCAGAGATGGGAGGAAAGCAATTAGGGTAGGAAGCAGGCAGGGCTGCGGAAAAGGGAGGGAATCAGCAGGGCAGCAGAGATGACCACAGGAAGCTCTATTCTTGCAGGAATCTCCCTGCAATGGGCCTCTATTAAAACATAAGAATGGAAATTCAAACTCATAACTAGGCTCAAAATATAAAAAGACTTTAAAAAACCAGAAATGAATGGAAGCACATAACCATGTAAGTAAAAATACATAAGTGGATGCTTATGGATCTTGGCCACAGATATAGGTCCTCTTGCCTGGGGTTGGGAGTTAAGACTTCAATACCCATTTGGGACACTGGGACCCCGGCAGCTAAAGGCTGGAGCCAACATTCCTGCATAAAGCCAGGCCTTGGAAGGCTTCCTGCTCAGCCTATCAGCCCAGGGAAATAGCAAGATAGAGTGCTTAATCCTGGTTTGAAAATCTGGGTCACAGTTATAACCCAGGTTAACAATAGGATATGGAGCATTCTCATTATCTCCTCTTGCACAAAATTAAAATCCCTTGTGTTGCCCAGTTGTAACCACACTCCTTCCTCCAGCCCTAAACCCTAGTGACCACTGACTGATCTATTTATCCCTCCAGAATGTCAAGTAGGTGAATTCAAACCTTCTGATAATGACTTCTTTCACTGACCATAATGCCTTTGAGATTAATCCTGTTTAAATGTACCAACACTTTATTTATTTATATTGTTAAGTAATATGTTATTGTATGGATGTGCCACAGTTTGTTTATCCATTGATTCATTGAAGAATATTGGATTGTCTCCAATTTTTGTTGGTTATGAATAAAACTTTGTAAATATTGATGTACATTTCTCTAGAGTAAATCTCTATTAGTGGAAAAGTTTGGTCACATGGTGAAGTACATGTATAACTTTATAAGAAAGTGCCAATCTCTTTTCCAAAGTTGTGTACAATTCGGCATTTGCACACAATGTATGAGAGTTCCATTGTCACCAGGTGTTGGTCTTCTCAGTATTTTTACTATTTTAGTCATTCTAATAGATGTGCTTCTCACAAAGATTTTACTTTGCATTTTCCTGAAGGCTAATGATGATAAACATCTTTTCAGGTATTTACTTGCTTTTTATATATCCTCTCTGGTGAGATGTCTGATCAAGTCTTTTGTGCCTTTTTAAATTGTATTTTTTTCCACATGTTGAATTTTAATCGTTTTTAAAAATATTTTGCAAAATAGTCTTTGGTTGAACATATGTCTTGAAAATATTTTCTCCCAGTTCTGTAGTTTGTCTTTTAATTATCTTTAACAGTGTCTGAAAAGAGAAATTTAAAACATTTTTTAGTAAAGCTGGCAATTTATCATTTTTTTTTCCTTCATGGACTTGCTTTAGTTGCCATATCAAAGAACCCTTTGCCTAACACCAAGTAACAAATATATTTTGTTTTTTTCTTCTAAAAATTTATAGTTTTATATTTCAAATTTTAAAGTAAAATTTTGTATCAGTTGTGATATTTAAGTAAAGGATTTTTCTGTTTGTATTTTTGGTATTGTGACTTAAAAGGGTCTCTATGCTACTTGTTGAAAAGACTATCTTTTCTCTGTTAAAATCTTTTTTGTGTGTCTTTATCAAAAATTAATTGGCCATATTTGGATGGGTCTATATCTGAACTCTATGCTGCTACACTGATCAATTTTCTATCCCTATTCATACTACACAGCTTTAATTACAATAACTTTAAAGTTGGCTAATGTGATTCCTCCAACTTTTTCCATTTTTCAGTTATTCTACTTCTTTTGCCCTTTAATATATTTGTACTATGTTGAGTCTTCTAACTCACAAATATGATTATTTCAATCATCTTTATTTCTTTTTTCAGTATCTTGTAGCTTTTAGCATACATAGTCAGTACATATTTTCTTATATTTATATCTAAGTATTTCAATATAAATATTTTCTTAAATGGTACTGCATCTAAAAATTGTTTTGAAATTATCAGCTATAGCATATAGAAATATGATTGAGTTTTGTGTATTGATCTTTTATACTGTGACCTTTCAAAACTCATATTGTTCATTTTGGTAAATGCCTCGGGGGAGGAGGGGTTCTACAAAGGCAATCATGTCCTCTGTAAATAATGACAATTTTATTTCTTTTGTTCCGCCTGTGTGATTTTATTTTTTTTCTTGTTTTATTACACTGGCTAGGACTTTCAGTATGACAATGAATAGTAGTGATGAAAATGAACATTCTCTCTTTATCAAAAATTAATTGGCCATATTTGGATGGGTCTATATCTGAACTCTATGCTGCTACACTGATCAATTTGTCTATCCCTATTCATACTACACAGCTTTGTTCCTGAACTTAGTGGGAAAGGATGCTATATTTACCAGTGAGTATGATGGCTGCTATGTTTTTCTGTTTTTGTTTTTTTTAATATTTTATTGATTTTTTACAGAGAGGAAGGGAGAGAGATAGAAAGTCAGAAACATTGATGAGAGAGAGACATCAATCAGCCGCCTCCTGCACGCCCCACAGTGGAGATGTGCCTGCAAGCAAGGTACATGCCCCCGACCGGAATCAAACCTGGGACCCTTCATTCCGCCAGCTGACGCTCTATCCACTGAGCCAAACCGGTCTCAGCTGCTATGGGTTTTTTATTAAAAGCTTATCATTTGAGGAAATTGCCTTAAATTTCTAATTTGCTAAGTATTTTTATTGAGTGCTGAATTTTGTCAAATGTATTTTATGTTTTGATTAATATAATCATATAATTTTTATTATTTAGTCTGTTAATTTTATGGATTATATTGCTTACTTTTATAATATATATTTTTAATATTGACAATATTACACATGTCTCACATTTTCCTCCCTTTTTCTCCCCTTCACCCAGCCCCTACTCCACCCAAGCCCTTCACCAAACTATTGTCAGTGACCATGTGTTATGCATATAAGTAAATCAGAAGAAAATGACTTACTATGATATTTTAAATATATATTTTAAAAATCTTTAAGAGATAATATTACCATTAAAAGTTTTAAAAAATTGAAAGATACACCTTTGTTATAAATTTGAAAAATTTATATTATTAAGATTTTAATTATGGAAAAGTTAAGCTATAAATCAATACAATGTTAATCAAAATTACATTAGTCTTCTTTCTATGGAATCTGACAAAACTTTTTAGAGATATATATTTAAAAAGTTACAAGTAAAATATTATAATGGATCACATTAGTTATAAAACAGTCCAGTGAGGAAAGTAAATCACAAAATAGTTCTGTGAGGAAGAGTGAAAAGTAAATAAAGATACAGTTGAAATAAGATTGGGCATGACTTCATAATTATTGAAACCAGGTGCTGCTACTCTTCTCTCTACATTTTCCATTATAAATATCCATTATAAAATATTGGCATATAAATATTTAATAAAAATTCAAAATGGGTTTTCCATAATTTACCCAAACTAGTTATTTAAACTATCACAATGAAAATAATACAAGTCTTAATATAACTGTATACAACTCATATTTTATACAATACATATGAGATGCAGATAGATGAGATTAAGGAAAATGCATGTATTAAAAAAGATTAACAATTAATGAGCTAAACATTATTTTAAAGAAATTAGTAAAAGAGTAGCAGAAACTGACCATTACCCTCACCAACAAATCAAATGGTTGAGAATCAATAATGAAAAACAGAAATTGTTAAAATACAAAACAATTATATATAACTAAAAGCTGATTCTTCAAAATTACTATGAAAAGCTCTGGCAAGATCAAAGAAAAAAAAATGAGAAAGACACAAATAATATTATAAAAATAGCTTAAAATTTTAAATGAATATAATATTAAAAGTATTGTATGCAAAAACATTTGAAAGAATTCTAGAAAAATACTAATTACCTTAATTACCTCATTAATAAAGAGAAACTTTATAAAGGCCCATATTCTTTTTCTAGAGACAAACGTTATTATATTTACATTTTACTGAACCTTAGGGAACAAATAATCAATGGCATATAAAATCTGTTCCAGAAAATTTTTAAACACAAGAGATATTTATATCTTATTTTATAAAACTAGAAATTCATATAAATAATATAATAAAAAAAGATTATAGGCCAGTATCACTTATGAGAAATGATGCAAACATGCTAAATAAAATACTAACAAAATGAATCCAATGATAAAATATTTAAAATGTATCATAAATAAGTTGAATTTATCTCAGGAATGCAATGTATTTTTTTTATTTTAAAAGTTGTAATAAAATAATCACTTATTAATTGTAGCAACAAAAGTTATAAGATGCCTGAAATACATATAGCAAAAGGGGTATAAGACTTTTATAAAGAAAATAAAGAATTCAAATAAATTGAGACATACTTTGGTTATCAATTGAAAAATACAATATAATGAAAATGTTCGTTTTATACCAACTAATGAAAATTATGATATTTTCACAGAACTTTAAAAGTGGTACTAAAATTAATATTAAAGATTGTAGAAAATATCCAATATGGTTTTAAAGAAAAGCAAGTGCTTAATATCAAGAGTCTTTATAAAATTAAAGTAATTAAAACATCCCAGGACAAAAAGATACTTAAATAAGAAATAATTCCAAAAACACAAAAGTCATAATTTCACTACATTAAAATTTAATATTTGATTATATTAAATTTAGATAACATTGAAATTAATATTAAGACCTAAATACCATAAATAGGTGAAAATAAAATTTATTTAACTACATAATGGGAGAATATACTGTTGCTGCATAAAATAGAGAATTCCTACAAATAAGTGAGAAAAAAAAAACAGCAAAGTTGAAGAATGGACACAGATATAGATAGGCAACATGAGAATATGAAAACTGGCCACTAAGCATGTGAAAAGATATTCAACATTACTAATGATCAGGCAAAAAAGAATTTAAAACAGAAATGAACTGGTATTTCACATTTACCAGTTTGTAAAATTTAAAAAATGTGTGTGTGTGTGTGTGTGTGTGTGTGTGTGTGTGTGTGTATGAAAGCGAAAGAGAGAGAGAGAGAGAGAGAGAGAGAGAGAGAGAGAGAGAGAGAGAGAGTCAGAATCCACTGGAAATAAGAAAACTGGAATTTCCATCCTGCTGATATAATCAGGGGTATGCTGGTAGATGTCTAAAAACTGACTCCAGGGAAATAAAAAGTTCAGCTAATAGCATTGGCCTATTTTAAGCTATGGATGGGAGCTGCCATTACTGGAAACAGAGTTGAGGATAGATGTGTACAATTAGAAGTATAAGACCTAAAACTTAGTGGTTGAATTTTAAATATATGTCTTTGATAAACCATAGTTTATAGAAACAGGGCACATTAATTTTAAATAAAAAATGTTGGAATTAATCTAAATCTAAATAAATCTAAATCTTATCATCTAAATAGGATCATCATAAATCAATAATAATACATTTCCATTATAATACTGTATAGCAGTTGAAATGAATAAACTGGATATACCTAAAGCTATGCATATAATTCTCACAAACATGACTTTAGGTGAACAAATAAAATAGCAATGTGATAATAGGAATATAAATTTTATAAAATCAAAGTCTAATATTATTTATAATAAAATATGAAAATATGGGATGAGAAAGACATGCTAGCTTCTTCCTCATGGCTACCTTCAAAAAGAAAGAGAGGAGGTTGGAAGGAGATAGAGGCTTCACTTTATTTCTTTTCAGAAATAAAGAAAAGATCTGCAGCCAATGTGGCAAAACTGTTTTCAGATCAAGTCAAAGGGTATGTGGTTCTTGGTTGTATCATTCCCTTACTTTTCTGTGTGTTTGAAATATATTTGGGAAAATAATTTTCTTTGGCCTGAAGATATGGTCTCCTGTGATGACAGCAGGAAGTATATAGACATGGATAGTTTGATAGATACATAGTTACGTTCAGTAGTACATGACAATTAACATGTGTGAAGGTACTCAAAGGGATAGTGGTCACTTGAGGGAATGGGGAGCTTTGTATTCCATAAACTCTATTATCTAATTTCTGGAGCTGGAATGTCTTCTGTGAAATGAAATGGCCCTCAATCTGTGGCATCACTCAGTTCATAAGTGGTTATAGTGCATATATTTAAGTGATACGTCTGCTTTTATCATGCACAAAAGCAGGGGATGTCAGAAGGAGCCATCTAAGAATACCACGGGATGTCAACACTGAACCAACTGAATTGATCTGTAACCCAGGCATCCACTATTCATTTCAAGGGACTGTCTATCTAAGAAAGACAGAATAAAAATATCCATTTAAAGTTGAAAGCTGTCAATACAGAGATGGTCATTCAGAAATGAGTAATTTATTGATACCCAGAATGTTAGTTTTAGAATTCAGAACTCAGTGATGTCATTCTTACCTTCTTTTAGGTGGAAAATCAAGGCCCCAAAGTGATTTTGTGATTTTCCAGACACTAATAGTGGAAGAACAAGATCTGAGAACCCAATAATTTACAAGTTGAGTGACCTGCATGTACTTCAAGTAATCTTTTCATTACAAAATTTCAAGCAAGATTGTTTGGTATTCTCTCTTTCACTTTCTCTCTTTTTACCAAGCTCAAAAAAGTAAATCTTTAAAACTCCATAGGAGCTGGATTACTGAAGACACTAGCTCTTTAATTATGATATACAGTGGGCTGCTTTTACCCTTCACTTACCTCTGAAGTTGAATTGCCTGGTACCTTTGAATGCTTCCTGACAGGTCCCTATGATTTGTATCATCTCACAAAATTAAAAAAAAAAAGCAGACTTGCAGTTCTAATTTGCCAGAATCCTTAAGATCCCTTTTATCACACCTTGCTGCCGGATGGAAAGCTGCATTCTCTTTAGTGGCAATCTGCTCTAATCATTTTTTATTCAGGTTGCAGGCAGAGTTCAGGCAAAACATGAAAGAGTGTGACTGTGTCTTTGGATGACTTAAACCACATCACTCAGGATATTTTGAACTTTTTTTATTTAGCCACATTTAAACAGGTTTCTCTGATAGCATAGAAGACCAGACTACTGCACAGGATCTAAATAAGGTGCATCAGGAAAGAGTATGGCATTTGGAGTCTGAAGTAACTCCCTTTTAGATGTGTGTGACCTTGGGGTTCTAAATCTTTCTGAGTCTTCGTTTTCCCAGATATAAAATGAGGAATAAAAATGTAGTCATTACTGTATTATTGTAAAAAGGAAATGAGCTTTGATAATTGTATATAAAATATATTTTATGTTTTAATTTTATTTTTTGCTTTATATGTTTTAAAGTGTTACACTACTGTTAGTATCCCATATCTATTTTATATGTGAAATTTTTAAACTTGCTATCTTATCTAGAAATCAGTTAAAAACAAGACACACTAAAATTTCCCCAGTAAATATTTAACTGTACGTTCATAATTATTTTTATAAAATCAGATTCTGTATTTTTTTCTTAATAGTGTTCTGTGTTGTGCACATCTGAAATGTAGACGTAAGGCAAAATTGTGTAGTAAGCAATGATCTACTATCAGCTTCCTTTTTAAAGTTGATTTCAGAGAGAGGAAGGGAGAGGGAGAAAAAGAGAGATACAACAATGATGAAATAGGCTACATCCATTGGCTGCCTTTTGCATACCCCCTACTAGGGATCAAGTCCACAACCTGGGCATATGCCCTGACCAGGAATTGAACCATGATGCTCAACCACTGAGCAACACTACCCAAGCAATCCACAGGCTTTAAAAGAAAACTAATTTGGGTAAATTATGATATTTATAGGAAGTCTATTTTTCCCCATTTGTCTTTACCTATTAATTTAGTTATATATTTCAATGTCCATTGTTTTGTTGGGCTCTATGCTAAATGCCAATAATAGTATTTAATAAGACCTAATCCTTGTCTTCAGTGTGCTTAGACTATACTTAAAAGATAGAAAAGGAACCAAAAGTGTAGATATGGAAATATTCATACCTTTTTTCCCTCTCTCCTCTATTCCATCTTCCCAACTGAAGATTCGTACTTGCTAGTCACCTTCACATCTTTTAGTAAAGCAAAAGAAATACAAATAATGCAGAGAAGCTAAGTTAATCATCACAAAAAATATCTGTGTTTAAAATGAAGAAAATGGAAGAAAAAAATGTGGAGTTTTGGGAGAGAGTATTTGGGAAAAAAGAGAAGGAGACAGCAGAGACTAACTTGGTTTTGTGTTTGTTATTCCTGTTGCTTTAAGCATCTCTAATGCATGAGAAAGATATCAAGAGCCAGAGATATCTCTAAAGACAATTTTTTTACATTGTTTGTTTGTTTGTTTGTTTGTTTGTTTTTACTGGTATCCACTGGTATCCCTGGTATTTTTGCAAGGAAGTATTTGTTGCTCTCAACAGTTATCTTTGAAAAAGCATTGCTCTTCAGAGACTGGGCCATATAGACTCCCAGTTATAATCCTGACCCAAAGGTAAATGAGCAATTACAAGAAAAAGAAGAAGAAGTGATTCCATAGGGGAAATACAACGTATTGTAGCATACAATAGGGAATGCATTTAGTAGATCAAGGAAGGATTTTCAGAGAAATAGTATCTAAGCTGGGATCTGAAGCATGAAATATCCACATGAACCTAGACATGGTGGAGAACAGGCAATAGAGTCAGGAGAACAGTAAGATTGCAACAAACTAATCATTATTCACAATGGCTTAAATAGTATATGGGAATAAAGGGAAACATATCCTTGTGAGTGGCATTTTCTTTAAAGTATTTCTCTGGTAAGATCTGAAATGTAACTTGGGGTTTTCTTTAACAAGTTCTCTTCACACCTGTGGAATTTTTGTCTTCTCCGTGGCATTGCAATTTAAGTGCCTTGTGTGATGTCTTCCACCTCACCTCGGTTTTTATCTGTGGGGCTCAGGCTATATAGTCCTTGGAGTAGGCTCATGAAATAATATACAAATTAATTAATTAGTTATCACTTATTACTACTGTGATCCAGACACTGCACATATATCATTTTCAATCTTTACAAAAACTCCAAAAGGTAAGACTTTATTTGTCCTAGTTAAGGGTAAGTAAAACAAAGCTCAAGTTGCTCATTAGTTTGCAAAAGAAAGTGCTACAGCCGAAACCGGTTTGGCTCAGTGGATAGAGCGTGGGCCTGCGGACTGAAGGGTCCCAGGTTCGATTCTGGTTAAGGGCATGTACCTTGGTTGCGGGCACATCCCCAGTGGGGGGCATGCACGAGGCAGCTGGTCGATGTCTCTTTCTCATCGATGTTTCTAACTCTGTATCCCTCTCCCTTCCTCTCTGTAAAAAATCAATAAAATATATTAAAAAAAAGTGCAACAAATGGTGACAGAAGCTCCACCATTTTTTCCTATACTAGACTGCTTTTAACAGCTATAAAAACTTGCAGTCTCCATTTAGCTGTGGTTCATTACAAATGTTAGCCTTTTTCCCTCAACCCCATACCTAAACACTCACCCAGCACTCTATGTTTTGCTACTTGACATGGACACTCTCTTCTAACATTATTTAGTAAGAGTAAGGACATCTTAGGAGTTGGAAAAACTTTGTCACTCACTCATGCATTTTGTGACCTTGGAAATAGTACTTTAATTTTTCTAGGACTTTGCCCCTTACTGGAAAATAGAAATTGAATGGATGCTTTTCTCATGGGTTATGATTAGAATTATATGAGCTTACTTAGGAGAAGGGTAGTATACCTGGTATATAGTCAGCTAGCAATGCATTTTAAATTACCTTTATAGAGTTCATTTTAATAAATTATATATATATATATATATATATATATTATTTAAAGTATTACAGATGTCCTCTTGTTTCCCCCTTATTGAGTTTTTTAACCTCAACTCTATTCTAAACTCTCAAATTCAGACTATTTTTGTCTCCTTTTAGAGGAAATTTTTGCCCCCATGATCATTTCCACAGTTTGCCATTTGAAATGGCTCTCGATTCTTATATTAAAAAAAAATACCAACTGGTTAGGCATGTGTATCACATATATTTGACTATACATTAAAATAATCCTATCTAATAAAAGAGTAATATGCAAATTAACTCAACCAAGATGGTCACAGATAGAGCAGGAGTCTTGGGTTTTCCCAGCCATGGAGGAAGCCAAGCTTTCTGAACACCCTGGCCAGCCTAGGCCTCCACTCAAGGCTACAAAGTTTTAATTATAGAAGATAGATAAATCCCAACAAAAGTAGCTGCAGCCATGGAGCAAGCAGGAGGCTTGGCTCCACTCAAGGATACAAAGTTTCAATTATAGAAGATAAATAAATCCCAGATTTCAGGGCCTCTGCTTGGGTCACCAGGGTGGGGCGTGGCCAGCCTGCAAACCACCACCGGCCCTTTGCCCAGGCTGCCCCACACCCCAAGAAAACCCCTACCCTGATCCAGCCCCCACTCATACACTAGGCCTCTATCCTATCTAATAAAAGAATAATATGCAGCCGAGACCAGTTTGGCTCAGTGGATAGAGCATTGGTCTGCGGACTGAAAGGTTCCAGGTTCGATTCCGGTCAAGGGGATGTACTTTGGTTGCGGGCACATCTCCAGTAGGGGGTGGGCAGGAGGCAGCTGATCGATGTCTCTCTCTCATCGATGTTTCTGACTTTCTATCCCTCTCTTTTCCTCTCTGTAAAAAATCAATAAAATATATTAAAAAAAAGAATAATATGCAAATTGACCATCACTCCAACACACAAGATGGCTGCCCCACGTAGTCAAAGATGGCTGTCCCCAGGTGGCCACAAGAATTCTGCTACAAGAGTGCCAGCAGGGGAGGGCAGTTGGGGGTGACCAGGCATGCAGGGGAGGGCAGTTAGGGGTAAACAGGTTGGCAAAGGAGCAGTTAAGCATTAATCAGGCTGGCAGGGGAGTGGTTAGGGGGTGATCAGGCTGGCAGGCAGATGCAGTTAGGGGAAATCAGGAAGGCAGGCAGATGAGCAGCTAGAAGCCAGCAGTCCTGGATTGTGAGAGGGATGTCCGACTGTCTGTTTAGTCTGGATCCTACTGGGATAGAACCTAAACAGGCAGTCAGACATCCCTCAAGGGGTCTCAGATTGGAGAGGGTATAGGCTGAGCTGAAGGACACATGCCCTGTGCACAACTTTCATGCACCAGGCCTCTAGTCTTACCTAATAATAGAGAAACATGTAAATTGCCCATACCTTCGCTATGCCCACGGCCAATCAGACTGAGTATGCAAATTAACCCAACAAAATGGAGGTTAATTTGCACACATACCCGGATCCTGAGAACCTCCTTGGCACCCAGGTTACTCCTACCCCGCCATTGGAGGGGCCGAGCCTGGGATAGGAGGGAGCGGGACAGAGGGGGGGGGTCACTTCCCAAGCCTAAAGCCTGGGGCTTGGGAAAGAGCCTAGCCAGCAACCAAACACAGACCATCAGGAAGTCAGTGTTGGGTTGCACACCTGCAGCCTGGTGACCCAACACCGACTGTTCAGGTAGCTGAAACCCAGAAAGTGAGTCAGGGTCTGATCAGCAGCCTCAGTGGAAGATGTTGATCATTGTACTTGGCTCTCTCTTTTTCTCCCTCTTTCTGATCTTTGCCAGCAGCCAGGCTTTTCTTTCTCTCCAGGCTGCTGTGAAGCACGCCTCTTTGATCAGATCCAGAGATAGGTCTGGAGATGCTGACTGGCATAGAAACCAAAGGTGGTGTTGTGGGAAACCAATGGCTGCCTAGGAGGTGGAGCGTCTGTTGCTGACTAGTATAGGAACTTACCAATGAGAACCAAAGCTGGGTGCTGTGGGTAGCCAATGGCTGCCTAGGAAGCAGAGCTTTTGATGCTGACTGGCATAGGAGTCAACCAATCAGAACCAAAGGTATGTGCTATGGGGAGTCAATATCTGTTTAGGAGGTGGAACTTTTGATGCTTACTGGCATAGGAATCAATCAATCAGAACCAAAGGTGAATGCTGGGGGAACCAATGGTTGCCTAGGAGGCAGAGCTTCTGACACTGACTGGCATAGGAACTGACCAATGAGAAACAAATCTGGGTGCTGTGGGGAGCCAATGGTTGCCTAGGAGGTAAAGCTTTTGACTCTGGCATAGGAACCGACCAATCAGAACCAAATTGGTCAGCAGAGGAGGGCAGTTGGGGGCGATATCAGGCCTGCAGGAGAGGGCAGTTAGGGATAATGAGGCTGGCAGGCAGAAGACATTAGGGGAAATCTGGAAGGCAGGCAGTTGAGCAGTTAGTAGTCAGTGGTCCCAGATTGTGGGAGAGATGTCTGACATCCTGCAAAGGGTCCCCAGTTGGAGAGGATGCAGGCTGAGTTGAGGGAATCTCCCCTCCGTGCATGAATTTTATGCATCAGGCTTATAGTCCTATATAATGAAAGGGTAACATGCAAATTGACCATCACTCCAACACACAAGATCTCACCTGTATGTGGTCAAAGATGACCACCCCCATGTAGACACAAAATGGCCATCACAAGATGACTAGCAGGGGAAGGCAGTTGTGGGCAATCAAGCAATCAGGGGAGGGCAGTTAGGGGTGACCAGGCTACAAGGGGAGGGCAGTTGGGAGAGACCAAGCCTACAGGGGAGCAATTAGGCATTGATCAGACTGGCAGGGGAATGGTTAGAAGTGATCAGGCTGGCAGGCAGAAGTATCTAGGGGTAATCAGGCAGGCAGGCAGGCAGGCAAGTGGTTGGGAGCCAGCAGTCCTGGATTGTGAGAGGGATGTCCAACTGAGTGGTGGCCTAAATGGGCAGTCGGACATCCCTGAGGGTCCCAGATTGGAGAGGCTGGAGGCTGGCCTGAGGGACAGCCCCCCATGCATGGATTTTGTGTACCAGGCCTCTAATATAATATAAAATAAAAATATATTCAGAAGTTTCTTATCTCTCACTTTCTGAATGAAAAGTAACTCCTTTGTCCTCCCAAGACCCCTAAGGTGGAAATAATCAAAAGATTATTGCTGACACTTAGAATTTATGTCCCTTTACACAGGAGGTGACTACAACTCCACTAGAGGCTTGATTCAGCCTGAGTTCCCATTATCTTCTCCTTTCACCCAGTAAATTATCAAAGGAGGAAGTAAACATAAAGAGAACATTGTACCTTTAAGAAATTCTTCCTGCAAGCGCCTTTCAGGCAAATAAATTTAATCTGAAGAGTGTGCTGTCTCAGAAGGATGCAGGATGCAGAGCAAATATCATAGTAAATAACATGTGAATCATCTCTCTGTGCCCTGAGCACCAAGCTCAGAGTCCAGGCACATCTCTTTCAGGATGCTCCAGAGAAACTGCCAAGTCTAACAGAGCCATACTGCAAATGAATTGGAGAATCTTTCTCTTCCTGCTGACTGAGCTCTTTTAGACTGTGACAAGACTAAGTGGAAGATGCCTTGTGGGACTGAGGGTTGGTGCAGAATGACAGTAAGCAGCCAACATGACTCAGGAACAGAGAGACAGGTATTTTTGTCCTGGGCAAAACTTCCCAGAAGAAACATGTGCACACTCGTGGGGACTCCAATATTCAGGAATTGGAATTAAAAGTTAGGTGTGTGAAAAGATAGAAAATGTATAGGAGGCTTTAGGTCAGTTTTCCTGGAAGCAGAGCCTCAGTTGGGGATTCCAGTGCATGTAATTTATTGAGGAAGAATGCTCAGGAGAGAAGGAATCAGGAAAGCAGAGTTTGGCAGGGGGAAGAGTTGAGCAAGGATGCTGTCTTCTCTGGAGATTAACCTCAGCCTCAGTGCACATTGTACATTAGTGATCCCAAATTTATAACTGCAATTAGTATTCCACCCTGATATACAGACTCATATAATCAACTGCCTATGAGATGTTCCAGAAGAAACCCAGGTGAGTGATAGCATTCTTACGTGAAAAACACTGACATAGATATGCTTCCAATGCCTGTCAATTCCTTGACTTTTCCTTCAGGGATCCTGTCCACCTCCCCACCTCAGCCATTCACACCCATGGTCATACCCCACACATTATTGACATGGCCTGGCCTTCATGACTTTTATCTCAAGGATCTCTAGCTCTCTTTTCTGGTCATTCTTTCTAACTAGCCCTGCTCCAACATTCTTTGACCCTTTGGTCAACATTGATACTCCTTTGCTCTTACCACCTATTCACTGTCCAAAAATTCCTCATGACTTCTCATCTCTTTATGTAGTTCAAATTCTAGCATCAATCATTAGAATTGCTCCCTTGGATATACTTTCAATTCCTTTGTTTCTTTCTTGCCTTGACCTGTTCATTTGGCAAACCTCCAGCCATAATTAAATTAGATCCTTCACCTAGTCATCATATATGCCCATTTAGCTGAGCACAGCTGGCCTTTATGGTTGCCTACCAATAATGTCCTAGTTTGTCAATTTACTCTCCTGTTCTCTTAAACACTTTTTTTCTTGCTTTCCCCTCTCTTCTCAAGCTTTCAATACAACTTTCCTGTTTTCACATCTGATGATGTATCTTCTTATTTCAATGAGAATAAAATCATTCAAAAGTGAACTTGCACAACGTCCCACCATCACATTTACTTACTTACCTGTGTCCATGCCCTTTAATTCTATGTTCCCCTCTGTTACTTCGTAATGCTTAGATTTTAAAGTAGGGCTTAATTATACCCTTATGTCCTATATCCCATCCCCTGAAAATAAATGAGGGAATTATATTCATTTTCTCTTATTTCATCAATTTTCCCCTCTTTACTAGATACTCATCATAGTATGCCAATATGCTGTATTTCCTCCAATAGAAAAACAAAACTTTCTACCCCTCCCCCTTCTTCTCTTTCCTTTACAGTTAAACTCCTTTCAAAAGTGTCCAATACTATATGCTCATATCTCATTCTCTTAAACCTACTCTGATAAGGCTTTTTTTCTGTACTGTCTACCAAAGTCAAAATGCTCTTGTCAATGTAGCAGTAACCTCCACAGTGCTAAACCTTATGGTGAATCCTTGGCAAATATTAGTAAACACTTTGCGTAGCTGATCATTTACTTCTCCTTGCAACCTTTTCTTCACTTGGTTTCCATGACTTTACATATTTAAGGTTTCTCTTCCCTGTTATTGGCAGTTCCTTCTCAGCTTCTTGAACTTGTTTCCTCTCCTCTCTCCAATCTCTTAATATTGGAGAATCATAAGGCTCTAGATTTGCACCTCTTCTCTATCCCTGTACACTTGTTCTCTAGAGACTCCATCCAGTCTCTTTGTTTTAAAAACATCTCTATACTCATGATCTCAAATTTATATCTGCAATTAGTACTACCATCCTGAACTCCACATTCATACAGTTAACTGCCTACTGGACTGTCCACCTGGATAGCTAATAACTACCTTACACCTCATATGTCAAGAACTGTCCTCCTGATGTTCCTCTAATCTCTAGCCCTGCTCCTCTCCAAAGACTTTCCATCTCAGTAATGCAAATTCTATCCTTCCAGTTGCTCATTGCTGACCCTCCTATTTTGTTCACATTTCAAACCCATGACATAAGCAAATTCTGTTGGTTCTAACTCCAAAACACCCCAAACCAGGCCATTTCTCATCAGAACCTGTACTTCCTAACTAGCCCAGCTAATCATCATCTCTTTGGATTAATTTCAGAGCTTGCTAACTGATTTCTAAGAATTTAATGGTGGGCCCTTCTGTATGTGCTCAACAGAGGTGATAACCTTTTCTGATTTTTAAACAAATTAGAGCATGTCACATCTTATGCTCAAAGCCCTTTATTGGACCCCATTGTATCTGGAATTAAAACCAATGTCATAACAATGGAAGACTGATCAATTTAAAAAAATGTTCCGTTCTGGGCTCTGCATACCTAAGCCTCCTTTAAGTGGCTGGTGCCTTTGTGAGAATGAAACTGTTCTGTTTCCCTTTGGCTGATGCAGCCCTATTCCAGAGCCCTGTATCTTACAACATAGCAAGTAGAGGGATGGCTGGTGGGGTGACAGCCCCCACTTGCTCCCTTGGCTTGCATCTTTATCCAGTGCACACACTGCACAGCTGTTACACTTCTACTCAGCAGTCTGGAACCTCCATAATCTCTATCACTAATTCCCTACCACTCCCTCCTGCATTTACTCTGCCCAGCCACACTGTTCTCTGTTGGTCCTTGAACCTGACAGGTATGCTCCCACTTCAGGGGCTATTTCCACTATTAACCTCTTTCTCTAGGTATTATCTATCAGGTTCACTCTCTCACCTGCTCCAAAACTTTGCTCAAATGTCAACTTTCCAGTGATATCTTCCTTGGCTCCCTTTAAAAATTGTACTAATTTCTTCCCCTATTTTCTATTCCTTTTCTTATTAATTTTTTTTTCTCCATAGCATTTACCATCTAATACTGCAGGTTAACACTTAAGATTTTTATGGGTTTGGCTGTACCTTCCACCTGAAGATATGTGCCATGAAGGTAAAATACACACAGACACACATGTATTTTTATGTTGTCTTTCTTGTTAATTTCTGTTTCCCAAAAACCTAGCATTTCAACATTCAAATTCATATCATATATGCAGAGGCATTTTGATATAAAAGATATACTACTTTTTTCTCTGACCCATTCTCCTTCACTCAGAAAAATTTTCTTTTAGTATTCTAGTTGTGCATGAATATATTTTCTTGTATTCTGTCAAATGCATCTTTCCTATCTGCCACATACACCCTTTGACTACACTCACATATTTCTCTTCTATGTCCCAAAGGGGACTCCTAAATAAAACACTCACATGAAAAGATTAATTCAGGGGAAGCTTCTACTATCTAAGTACTGTATCAGTAAACAATGAAAATGAAGACTTAATTTTTTAAACCTAACACATACTTCTGTTTATGAGTGAACGTCCACATAGACAATGGGAAATATAAGCAAAATGGTGTTTGGGGATTATTTAAAAATGGCAAGGCAACACTAGTTAACAATGAATACAATGTTGTTGTTTTTGTTGTTGATTTATAATTAAACTTAAAGCAGCTCTAATAGACTTAATAGGCATTTAACTGAAATTCATTGGCTTCAAAACACTTAGAAAGGAGAGTGTTTCTCACAGTGTTGCATTTTCTTCTTTGGCTATAAAATATTAAGCAGTAAATGTGAGCTTGCTCTTTATTATCTTTGGCAAATATCATTTTCTATTTTGTCAAGTGGCTGCAATGACATTCTCTTGGTAACACCTCTGGCCTTGCAAAATTTGGCTTCGCTTTCTTGATCTCTTTATATATTCACAACAAAACAAACAGGCTGTGTTTGTAGAAATATGTCATCTGTTTCTCTTTGTTTGAGCTCAGCTGGGGAACAAGAAATGAAATCAGGTTTTGAAGGAAGAGCAACAGCGTCATTTGCACAGCTGCAGGCATGAAAGAGGACAGCTGGGCCAGGTTATGTCTCAGACTCTGAGCTTCTTAACCTCAAATTGAGGCCAAGAAATAAAAGATTAGAGCCTGTGAAATGCTATGGTGTGGGTCTAGAACTTAGTATGTTTGTTTTAAAATTCATAGCGTAGCCATGATGTGTGAAAGCTATACCTTTCAACAAGTTCAAACAGCAAGTCTTTAAAACTATTTCTGAGTTTCAGAAAGCCACTACTGTCACAGTGGTTCAACCATCCAGGGATGGAAAACATTCTCTCTATACTTGTCCTAGGAAAACAGTTATTCATTACCTAACACCAGGTACAAGCTTGCACAATAATAATAAAATCCTTAAAGCATCTGATTTCTGGCTCCTAAAAAAATTAACAGCCAACTGAGCACAGTTGATACTTTTGATTGATAGCAATTTACATAATTGCTACCTTCCTCCATTAGGGTTTTTAGCATATTTGAATAATATTTCTTGAGTCCATCTAGGAAACAAAATATGTTAGCAACTTTTTAAGGAGACATATGCCTTTTCAAATAAAAAGAATAATAATAATTGTTCTTTCATTTAAACACATTGGATATCAATTTTATCTTAACAATCAACCTTCCTACACCAATCCTTAAAGACATATTGAATCTTCATTATTTTGAATCAGAAACATCAATTAACTGGCTCTGATTTTTGGTTGTTGTTAATCCTCACCAGAGGATATATTTTTTTTATTACTTTTTAGAGAGAGTGGAAGGGAGGTAGAGAGGGAGAAAGGGAGAAATAAAAGAGAGGGAAAGAAATGTGAGAGAGATCCATTGATTGGTTGACTCCTGCATTTGTCTTGATCAGAGCTGGGATCAAACCTGTAACCCAAGTACCTGCCCTAGACTAGAATTGAACCCCTGACTCCTAGATGTGCAACTTAAGGCTCTAACCACTTAGAACCACAGCCAGGGTCAGGCTGTGATTTTTTCATTATCAAATTCAGCTGCTGGAAAGAAGAGCACAAAGAGAAACCCAACTATTCAGCCCCTATTCCTGACTTGGCTATGAAGGTGAGGAATTGGGCCACTTCCTTCAATGTTCTTTTGCTGCTGCCAAGGTTATGGGATTTGTCAGACCTAACCAATTCCTTTTCCTGTGAGCTGGCAAAGCCAATTAACATCCTTTTCAATTATAAGTGAGGATGGTGTTACTCTTGGCTAAGTTTGCAAGATGCTGCATATATCTCTTTGGAGACTTCATAATGATACCTAGCATATTATAGTTTTTGAGAAATCCTATAACATTTATTTAATTTTGTTTAACCCTAAAGTTCTCACACTTTATTGACTAAGATGGGACATATAAGACTCAGGCTTTTACCCATAGTAGGATGAGAAACTATTGGAAAGATTTGAATTAAGAAGGACATCTACATATATAAAAGCCTAAGTGAAGGTTATAACTGGTGAACTGAACAACTGTTGACCATTCCACTAGGGGGCAGATGCTCAACACAGGAGCTTCCCCCCAGTGGTCAGTGTGCTCCCCCAACCAACCTTCCACAGTCCCTTTCCTCGGACTTGGTGAGATGGCCCCAATTGGCCCTGATTTCCCACCATGCCCAGGGACCCACCTGTGCATGAATCCATGCACCAGGCCCCTAGTAATTTATCCTATACAATAAAAGTCTAATATGCTGTGTCAGTCATCTGATCAGCCATTCAATCAATTAAAGTGTAATCTATATATATAAAAGTCTAAGTGACTGAATGACCAGAACTAATGGAATGTCCAGTCACCCTGATATGAACTGACGATCAGGGGGCAGACATTAAACACAGACGCTGGCCCTGAATGGTCAGTGTACTCCCACAGAGGGAGCACCACTCAGCTGTCCAACCTGTCCCAGCAGCCCACCAGACCGGCGATAGCCACTCCCTCCCTCAGTAGTCCTACAGGTCCAGTCTCCAGAGAACAGGCCAGGCACCAATGGATTGACACCACTGGCACAATACCAACAGCATTGCTGGCCTCCTGGAAGTCAGCCTCAGGCCTGTGGCTGCTTACCCTATCTAGACACTGCAAGAAACTAACTATATAAAAGTGACTGCCAGGTGGCTCCTGATAACCATTGAAAACATCAGCAGGATGGATCCAGATCCCAAGCCAACAAGGGCATCCTACTGCCTGCCTAGAGGACCAATCACATCCTGCCCCTTCTTAATCCCCCTCGGGATAGGTGCCAGATGCAGGGCTCATGGCTGGTGAATACTGCTGTGACTGCATGAAACTCTCCCAATCAGGACTGACTGGACATGAGACCAGGGCAGGTGCAGTGAGGCCAGGATGAGCAGGAGCAGCAGGCAATGTGGGACTATGCATTTCGGCCTGATCCCCACAGGCCACCCTGAGGGACCCCACCCATGCACGAATTCGTGCACTGGGCCTCTAATATATGATGTTCACTGACCACCAGGTGGCAGATGTTCCAACCAGTAGGTTAGCTTGTTGCTGGGGTCTGGCCAATTGACACTGAGCAAGATGAGCTGGATATGCCCTGGAGCCCTCCCACAATCCCTCCCTGGTTGGTCAACCTCCTGCAGGCCAGACCCAGAGACCCCACCAGTGCAATATCAGGGCTGAGGGACTCCTTACCCCTTTGCCCCCAGTGCACTGGGCCTCTAGTAATTTATATAGCTCATCTGACTGCAATATAAGATGTGTCTGAAGTGGATATGCAAAGACAAATGTGGGAAGATGGTTAAAAAAAACTAGCAATAACACAGGTGAGCAAAAAATGTCAATTTGAACCAGATGGTAAAAGTGAAGATGATGAGAGGGTGTTGCTGTCCAGTTGCATTTGGAAGGCTGAGCTTTCAATACTGACTGACAGATAGTATGTGGAGTATGAGAGAGAGAAGCTGAGGATAACGCCAATGTTTTTGCCCTGAGCAAATGGAAGCCTAGAAGGAGACAATTTGCTCATTTGGGATTAAATCATGAGTGTCATTCTGGCTATATTAAGTTTCAGATTGCATTAGATATTCACTAAAAGCCAAGACACTCTTTGGTATATCCTCTCTGAACTTGAATTAGTACAGTGCAATAGTTCTCAACCCTGCTCAAGGACACTTAAAAGTCCCATACCCAGTATATTTCTAAACCAATCTCATTAGAATCTCTGGGGTGCTTGAAGACATTAGCGTTCTCAAAACCCTCTAAGTATTAAGTAAGGATTGAGAACAATAGGAACAGTGGCACCAGAGGTTTCTGGGTGTGGGTAGTCATGGAACACTCTAATAGTTCTAGGGACAGGATGGTTGTGCTTCCTGGTTGTAAAAAACAAAAACTGAAAGTAAGGCAGGTACTACTGCTTAGTACAGTAAATAGATAATTTCTAGATTCTCTCTGATCTTCAGGAACTTTTGCTTCCATTCTCTAAGTTCATGTAAGACCTTCTTGTTTAAGCCACCTTGTCTTACACATTCTTTACTTAAATTAGGCAGCACTTATGGTGCCTGGATGTCCTTCTGGCTCAGAACTGGAGCCTTTTCTGTTGACCTCTTGACACCTGTGATTCATTATTGAATTACCTCAGAATACAGGAGCACTCCAGAGCCTCCCTCACAGCAAAGCCAGAGCACCTACAGTTGAAGTTAACCTGAAAGCAGTAGGAATTCAACAACACTGGGTGGAGTGAGGGTCAGAAAACTTCAAAGTAAGATATTGTTTAAGAGGTTTCCGATCATGGTGACCAGGTCCTTAGGAAAAAGGCAGAGATCTCTCAGTGAAACTCACACATGCATGTAACACTTGATGACCAGGTTCCTCATATAAACTGCATATATATATATATATATATATATATATATGCATTCAGCACACACATGTACAACAGATGGATTATCCACGTACACAATATACAAACATGCATCATAGATGCCCCATCATATACCAACACACCTTTCATCCACCATCCCTATCATATCAAACCTCTCAAGAAACAGTTCAAATGGGCTTATTTATGTTGTAGATAATAAAATTCAATTTTTTATTTACTCTCTGTCTCCCCCAACCCCTTCAATTTATAATTTACCTGATAAGCTTTGGACTTTCAGGTCTCATGCTGCTGGGAAAGAATCTGGAAGACAATGTGACTTTCCCTGAAATCACATTATTTAAGTACCAATATAGTGTTGTGCCCAGAGTTCGGGGACCCCAATAATCCACCACTAAGAAGCCTTTTCCGATGCAAAAGCAAAGAGTCTTTATTCAAACCCGGGTTTGGCTCTCAGCCTCTTTCTGGCGCAGCAGTGAGGCAAGAGAGCGAACTGGGTGGGAACAATGAGTTTTATGGGGTAGGATAATTAAGGGGCTTAGGAAAGTGATTAGGGTTACAGAGATGGTCACTTGAATTGGGGTCTTTCTGTGGTTTAGCCTTATTAGGACCCTCGCTGTGTTCCTGGAGCTTCATTGGTCCATTTGGGCGGGGGTCGGGGAAGTTAAGTCATTGCTGGCACACCTGTGGCCACTCCCAGAAAAGGGAAAGGGTTTAGGCAGGGGTCCCAGCCCTATAGGACAAGATGGAGGGGAGTTCATTTCCTTTCATTCCCCCCTTGTCTTGGGACACACGTCTCAACCCTGAGACGGGATGCATTTCTGCCTCTTCTTCTGTTGCTAGAGGCTGGTACTGGGCTTGTAACCATTAATTGGACTACTCCTATGCGCTCCTTGACAAATTGGACCAGTTTGTTAATAATACAAGGACCGAAAGTTAACAGCATTAAGGGGATTATAAGGGGTCCAATGAGGGTGGAAATAAGAGTAGTTAACCTTGGGGACCAATTAAACAGTGATTCATACCAAGACTGAGACGGCTCCCTTTCTAGCCTACGCTTCTGCTATCCCTCTCTTATGAGAGCCATGGATTCCGTGACAACTCTCAAGCAGTGAAGTCTGACTCTGGGTCAGGTTCCCTGTAGTGGGTGGACACAGGTTGTGATGCAGTCTACTTTGAGGGTGATGAAGGTCCTCAGCACTACGACGTAGGGACCCTTCCAACCTGGCTCAAGGGTCTCCTGGCAATGTCTCCTGACATAGACCCAGTCCATGGGCTTATGCTGATGAGAAGTCGGGGCTGGGCCAGTTTCATAGATGGCCTGGAGGCGCAGCCAAATGTCCTCGTGCGCCCTCTGGAGCCCTCTCAAGGAAAGAAACAATTCTTGACTTTCAAATTCTGCAAGAAATTTGGCTTTAAGATTAGGGATAATAGGGGGTGGCCAGCCAAACATGATTTCATAAGGAGTAAAACCCAGGGTGTAGGGGGAGTTGCTAACCCGATTAAGGGCATATGGAAGGAGAGCCACCCAGTCCCCGCCAATCTCCATGGTCAATTTGTTAGGGGCTCTTTTAGAGTTCTATTTATTCTTTCTACATGTCCTGAACTTTGGGGCCTATAAACACAATGTAATTTCCAATTTGCCTCAATGGCCTTGGCCACTGCCTGTGTTACCTGCGAGACAAAGGCTGATCCATTGTCTGACCCTATCACAGTGGGAAAACTGTACATGGGCAAGATGTCCATCTGAAGCTACCATCTGAAGCTGTTTCATGCTTAGTTGGGTATGCTCCTACCCATCCAGAGAAGGTATCTACAAATACTAAAAGATATTTATAGCCATACTTTCCTGGTTTAATTTCAGTGAAGTCAACCTCCCATTGTGCTCCAGGCTTGGTTCCTCTGAGCCGGGTTCCTTTTTCACTTGGCCTGGTTTTCGCATTTGTGAGTTGACAGGTCTTGCAGGTGGATACAACCTGTTCTATTTTTTTTCTTCTTCCATAACTTCTTTTTTCTTTTTCTTTTCTTTTTTTTATA
>JAAGEH010000006.1:21493300-21622527 GCA_011751065.1 Lasiurus cinereus | reverse complement strand
GACATTTTAATGGTGTTGATTCTCCCAATCCATGAGCATGGTATGCTCTTCCATCTGTTAACATCTTCCTCTATCTCTTTTTTCAGTGTCCTGTAGTTTTCTGCATAAAGGTCTTTTACCTCTTTAGTTAGGTTTATTCCTAGGTATCTTAATTTTTTTTGGTGCGATGGTAAATGGGATTGCTTTTTTAGTTTCTCTTTCTATAATTTCACTATTAATGTATAGAAATGCCACAGACTTCTTAGCATTAATTTTGTATCCTGCTACATTGCCGAATTAATTAATTAAGTCAATTAGTTTTGAAATGGAGTCCTTTGTTTTTTTGTAAGATATCATGTCATCTGCAAATAAGGACAGCTTTACTTCTTCTTTTCCAATTTGGATGCCTTTTATTTCTTCTTCTTGTCTAATTGCAATGGCTAATATTTCCAGTACTATGTCGAACAGGAGAGGTGAGAGTGGGCATCCCTGTCTTGTTCCTGCTCTTAGGGGAAATGGTTTTAGTTTTTGCCCATTGAGTATGATATTAGCTGTGGGTTTATCATATATGGCTTTTGTGATGTTGAGGTATGATCCTTCTATTTCCACTTTGCTGAGAGTTTTTATCAAGAAAGGGTGTTGGATTTTATCAAATGCTTTTTCTGCATCAATTGATATGACTATGTGATATTTATCTCTCAATTTGTTTATGTGATGTATCACATTTATTGATTTGCAGACATTGTACCATCCCTGCATTCCTGGGATGAATCCTGATGGGTCATGGTGTATGATCTTTCTAATGTACTGCTGGATCCGGTTTGCTAGAATTTTGTTGAGGATTTTGCCATCTATGTTCATGAGAGATATTGGCCTATAATTCTCTTTCATTGTGTTGTCTTTATCTGGTTTTGGTATTAGGGTGATGCTGGCTTCATAGAAGGTGTTTGGAAGTGTTCCTTCTTCTTGAATATTTTGAATAGTCTGAGGAGGATAGGTTTTAATTTTTCCTTGAATGTTGGTTAAAACTCTCCTGTGTAGCCATCTGGACCCGGGCTTTTATTTGTTGGAAGCTTTTTGATGAGTGCTTCAATTTCTTCCATAGTTATTGGACTATTGAGATGTTTGGCTTCCTCCTCATTGAGTTTTGGAAGGTTATATTTTTCTAGGAAAATGTCCATTTCTTGCAGGTTGTCCAATTTGTTGGAATAGAGTTGTTCATAGTATTTTTTAACAATCCTTTGTATTTCCACAGGGTCTGTTGTTATTTCTCCTCTTTCATTTCTGATTTTGTTTATTTGGGTCTTCTCTCTTTGCTTCTTGGTGAGCCTGGCTAGGGGTCCATCAATCTTGTTTATCCTGTCAAAGAACCAGCTCTTGGTTTTGTTGATCTTTTGAATTGTTTCTTTGGTCTCCAAGTTGTTTATCTCTGCTCTGATCTTCACTATTTCCTTCCTTCTGAGTAAACTGGACTTTTCTTGTTGCTCTCATTCTAGCTCTTTGAATTGTCAGGTTAGGTAATTTATTACCATTGTTTCCTGTTTTTTACCGTAGGCTTGTAGGGCTATGAACTTCTCTCTCAAGACTGCTTTCACTGTGTCCTATAAATTTTGTATTGTTGTGTTGTCATTGTCATTTGTTGCCATGATGTTTTTTATTTCTTCCTTGATCTCTCTGGTTACCTAGTCGTTGTTTAATAGCATGCTGTTTAGTCTCCATGTGTTTGATTTCTTTCTATTGTTTTTATTATAGTTGATTTCCAGTTTTATGCCACTGTGGTCTGAGAAAATGCTTAATATGATTTGTATCTTCTTGAATTTGAAGAGACTTTTCTTATGACCCAACATATGATCCATCTTTGAAAATGACCCATGTGCACTGGAGAAGAATGTATATTCTGTGGCTTGGGGGTGTAATGTTCAGAAGATGTCAATTAATTCCATCTGGTCTAGTGAGTCATTTAGGATTGATGTTTCTTTGCTGATTTTTTGTTTAGAGGATTTGTCCAATGATGACAGTGGGGTATTAAAGTCTCCTACTATGATTGTATTGCTGTCAATCTCTCCCTTAATATCCTCTGAGAGTTTTTTTTTTATGTATTTAGGTGCTCCTATATTGGGTGCATATATGTTTACCAGAGTTATTTCTTCTTGTTGGATTGTTCCCTTTAGTATTATGAAGTGTCCTTCTTTATCTCTTGTTATGTCCTTCACTTTGAGATCTAATTTGTCAGATATAAGTTTTGCAACCACAGCTTTTTTTTTTCATTTCCATTTGCCTGAAATATCATGTTCCATTCCTTCACCCTCAATCTGTGTGCACCTCTTTTCCTAAGGTGGGTTTCTTGCAGACAGCAGATATATGGATCATGTTTTCTTATCCAATCGGTTACCCTATGTCTTTTCATTGAAGCATTTAATCCATTTACATTTAAAGTTATTATTTATAAGTACTTATCTGTTGCCATTTTTAGTCCTTACCCCTGAGTTCCTTCTTCGCTTCCTCTTTCTTTTTATTACAGCAGACCTTTTAACATTTCTTGCATTGCTGGTTTGGTGGTAATATAGTCCCTTAGTTCTTTTTTGTCTGTGAAGCTTTTGATTTCACCTTCAATTTTGATTGAGAGTCTTGCAGGGATTCCATTCCCTTCTGGCCTGATGAGTTTCTGTTGAGAAGTCAGTAGCTAGTCTTATAGGGGTTCCTTTGTAAGTAACTTTCTGTTTCTCTCTGGCTGCTTTTAAGATTCTTACTTTGTCGTCAGTGTTTGCCAATTTAATTATAATGTGCCTTGGTGTTGGTTTGTTGGGGTTCATTTTGCTTGGAACTCTGTGAGCTTCTTGGATTTGTGTGGGTTTTTTCTTTTCTATATTGGGGAAATTTTCTGTCATTATTTCTTCAAACACGATCCCTAATCCTTGTTCAGTTTCCATTCTTTCTGGAACCCCAATTATGTGGATGTTGTTTTGTTTCATGTTATCCCAAAGTTCCCTTAGAGTCTCCTCTTGCTTTTTAAATTTTTTTTCTAGAAGCTGCTGTACTTGGGTATTTTTTCCTACCATGTCTTCTAGCTCACTGATGCAGTCCTCTGCTTCTTCTAGTCTACTTTTGATGCTTTCTATTATGTTCTTTATAGCAATGATGTCATTTTGCATTTCTTCTTGTTTATTCTGCACCTCCTCTAGGTTCTTCTGCATTTCTTCTTGCTGCTTCTTCATCTCCTCTTGTGTCTTCTTCATTTCCTCTTGGCTCTTACTCATATTGTCAAATTTGTCTTCCATTCTTTTCAACCACATTATGATCATTTCTCTGAACTCTTTCTCTTGTAGGCTTATTTCTGGTTCTATTTCGTTTACTTCCTTTTCTGGTGAAACCTGCCTTTCTGTCTTATGTGGGCTGTTTCTTTTTCTGCCCATGGTCTTTCTTCTCCCAGTGTCTGGTTATGTAATTCTCTCTCCTACATTGATTGAAAGGCATAAACTAGAACACGACCAGGTACAGCACACAAGGCACTGAGTAGAAATGTATTCAAGATGTTAATAATCACAAATAAGGTGACCAACAATGAAGGACAAATTAGGGGTAAATAGAGAAAGAAGAAGAGGAAAATGAGGAAAAAAGAAAAGAAAGAATTGCCAAAATCAAATTGGGAGAGTGAGAAAATAAAAGATAAATAAATGAACAATAAAATAAGAAAATAAAAAGGAGAAGAAGGAGTAGGAAAGAGGAAGAGAAAAAAGTCAGAGAGAAAGGAAAGTGTATAAGAGAGAAAAGAGGAACAAAATATAGATCTCAGGAGACAAGTCCAATAGAACAGTCACTAATCCCAATAAAGGCCAGCAACCAGTACCTAGAGATTAAGGCAAATTGCAAATAGCAACTGGTATTGAGGGAGGTAAGGGAAAAGAGAGGTAGAAAACAAAGCAAGCAAAAACCAAAATAAAACAAGTAGAATAAACTAAATCAATCTCACAAAAAATTTTCAAAAAATCGATATAATCACTTTTCAGGCAAATAACAACAAAAGGACATAGAGAAAAAACAAATTTTTGGCTAGTGAAGACAAGAAGAGAGAGGTTTGTGTGGACTTGTAGTAGGGGATTTGAAATTAGATATATAAATAGGGTGAAATTTTAACCAGGTAAAGAGAAAAATAGGGAGAATCTAAAGTTGGAAAAGAGAAGGAGAAACAAGACAACAAAATGGGGAAAGTTAGGAGGAAAGTGTTGGCATAAAGGTAGAGTTGAGTTGGAGTAAAATTATGCTAAAGGAAAGATGAAAATAGAATGTAGAACTCTACTCCTGAAATAAAATAAAGAGAAAACAAAATGACAATTGTGTTTTTTTTCCAAAACGGTTAAGTACTAGTAGCAATTAATAAAACTATTTTAAAACAAAAATGTAATAATTATAAAGGTAAAATCAATTGAGGTGGAAAGAAAAAAAATATTCTTTTTATTAAAATATGTGAAAATGAAAAATTAAAAATTAAAAATTAAAAATTAAAAAAAAAGAAAAAAGAAAAAAGAAAAAAAAGAAGAAAAATAGAATGGTCCTTCACTTCCACTATTATTCTGCTTGGCACTCCTGTTTCCCAGCAGGGAAGTCACTGCAGCTCCCTGTGTTCCCCATTTGGTGTTTTAATCTCCTTATTCCTTTGTGGTTATGCGAGAGTCAATTTGTTTGTCATCCACTGGGTGGCAGTATTTCGGAATTGATCTCTGAGACAAAGCACAGGACCTCTCTAGGCTGTGCTCAGATCCTGCTACTCTGTGGTTCTCAAAGCCAGTTTGTGGGGGTTTTGCAGCCAGGACACTGTAGTAACTCCCAGGCTGTCCCTCTGCTCCAGAAAAAAACAAAAACGAGTCGTTTTCCAGAGCTCTCCTCTGTCAACAGCTCAGACGGTTTGCCTTCACACTCAGGGATCATGCCCTGACCACTTCTGAGGACCTCTCTAGAGGCAGCTTTCCCGCAGCCCGGCTCCCACAGTGTGCACGTCTTTGTTGTGTGGGTGTAGGGGACCTCACCCTGACCCAGGCGAAATCCGACCCTTCCATAAGCAGCATGGATCTCCGAATCCGCTGCCTGAGCGTCAGTGCCGCCTGGGAAGCCGCTCTCTGGGTCCCCGGCTGCTCTGTGGGTGCCTCCGTCAG
Organism: Lasiurus cinereus; assembly: GCA_011751065.1. Lineage (NCBI taxonomy): Eukaryota > Metazoa > Chordata > Mammalia > Chiroptera > Vespertilionidae > Lasiurus > Lasiurus cinereus. Next base: position 21,617,398 of record JAAGEH010000006.1, on the reverse strand, counting down.
CCGCAGCTTTCAGACCTTGGCAGACATCTACCTCCCCCTTATCTCAGGCGCAGTCTGATTTGTCCATGTGCTCGGTTGGTCTCTGGTTCCGCCGAGTGTCTGCGCTGATTGGAGAGCAGAGTTCTGGGTCCCTGGTCCCTGGCTGCTCGATGGGTGCCTAGCCAAAGGCTTCAGACCGCTGCAGACATCCACCTCCCACTGCAAGATGGCTCGGGCTCTGCTTTCACGCTGGTGGCTCTTGCCGACAAAAGCCCCGTGGCAGTGGGGCTGCCTGGCCGGGAGAGTCCCTTCCAGCAGTTCTCCGCCTTTTCCTGGAGGATAACTGACTCTTAGCTTGCCAACAAACACTCCCAATGCGACTCTCAGCTGCACTCTCTCCCTCTGCCCAGCGACAAAGCTCCAGACGCATCCCTCTACTCTGCCACCATTTTCTCTTTTTCCAACCTCTTTTATTTTGATGGCCTGTTGGTGGGTCTTAATCTTGCCGTGTCGGATTAATTCCTTTAATTTGCGTGCCCCCAGGTGAGTGGACCAGTTCATGTGTTCTAACACTGTAACCCAAGCCAGTCTGGTAGTATTAGCTCCTTGTTTGGTATGTACCACCATCCTTTAATTTCCTGGACGTGGGAAAGCCTCCTGATCCACTGCAGCTCTTCCTGAGACTACCCAGGCTGATCTTGGCAAGACTGGGTCCCCAGGGTCTGGTAGTTGTAAGGCCAGGGTAGGGACCAAAGTGAAGGCCACTGCTTTGGCTGCCTGATCAGCCTTTTGGTTACTTCTTGCCACTGGGTCATCTGCCTTCTGGTGCCCTTGGCAGTGGATAATGGCTAGCTTAGCAGGGAGCCACAAAGCTGCAAGCAGGTCAGGAATTTCCTATTTATTCTTTATTGTCCATCCCTTTGCTGTCAATAGCCCTCTCTCCTGATAGATCGCCCCGTGAACATGAGCTATAGCAAATGCATAACGGCTATCTGTGTAGATGTTAAGCTGTCTCCCAGCCCACAGTGTCAGTGCCTTGGTGAGTGCAATGAGTTCTCACTGAGCTGATGTCCCAGGGGGCAGAGCCTCCGCCCATACAGTGTCCATGTCAGTGACCACTGCTGCACCCGCATACCTGCACCTATCTCGCATGAAGCTACTTCCATCCGTGAACCAGGTGGCCTCTGCATCAGGGAGGGGCCGGTCAGTCAAGTCTTTCTGGAGTCCATGCACACACTCCGGGATTCCCACACAGTCATGTAGCGGGGCATCTAGGTCAGGGTCAGGCATCAGGGTAGTGGGGTTGAGTGCCACACTTGGATGGAACCGCACTCTAGGAGGGTTGAGCAGCAAGCTTTGATAGTGAGTAGTAATACGTGCATTCCTAGGTTATTTTAGTACCCCCTCAATGGCATCCGGGGTTGTAATCCAGATCTCCTGTCCTAGGGTCAGTTTGTTAGAATCCAGAGGCAGCAATAGCCAGCCGACCCTAAGAACTCCCTGACTTCTCTTTAGGGGGTGGGGGCAGGGATTTTCAGGACAGTTTCTTTTCTAGCATCTAATAACCGCCACTGTCCACCCTCCAGGATGTATCCCAGGTAACTCACCCTCTCTTGGCATATTTGAGCTTTCTTTGCCGAGGCCCGATACCCTAAAGTCCCCAGGGTGGCCAACAGGTCTCTAGTCCCCTGCTTGCAGTCTTCAGCAGTATCGGCAGCAATCAAGATGTCATCTACGTACTGAAGGAGGGTGAGAGTAGAGTGCTCTCTCCTGTACTCACTGAGGTCGTCGTGCAGTGCCTCGTGGAAGAAGGTAGACGAATTCTTGAACCCGTTGGGCAGTCGCATCTAGGTTAGTTGTCCACTGTATTCCTCCTCTGGGTGGTGCCATTCAAAGGCAAACAGGGGTTGGCTTTGAGGGGCTAGCGGCAGGATGAAGATGGCATCCTTCAAGTCTAGTACAGTACATCAGACTCTAGAGGGTGTCAAGTAACTTAGGAGAGTGTATGGTTAGGAACGGTTGGATGTATATCCATGACTCTCTTATTTACTTCCCAGAGATCCTGCACCAGTCGAAAGTCATTGGTGTGAGGCTTTCTGACCAGGAGAAGAGGGGCTGTTCCAGGAAGATTGACAGGGGACTAGTACCCCTAGACTTCACAGTCTCCTGATGTGAGGCTGGATTTCCTTCCAGGCCTCCTGGGATATAGGATACTGCTTGACTCTCATTGGGCCTTCTCCAGGCTTTAGCTCCACCAGGATTGGGGCCCTGTGAGCAGCCAGTCCAACTCCCCCCATCTCTGCCCAAGCAGTGGGGAATTCTTGTAGCCACCTGTCCACAGTGCTTTCTACTGGGGGCACCCCCTGGTGGAGACGATACTCATCCTCCAGTCTCAGAGTCAGAACCTGCATGGTGTGGCCTTTACCATCGGTGATCTGGGGCCCCCCTTGTTTGAAAGTTATTTGGACTCCAATCGTGGTTAGCAAGTCCCAAAGACTCTTTTCTCCAAATCTATCTATTTTCTGCAGTTTCTTTCTGATGTCTGCAGCTGACTGGATTATAAAACTCATGACTACAGCTGCCTTATTCTCAGGGGCTTCTGGGTCCATGGGGGTGTAAATGCGGCATGCCTCCATGAAACGTTTTAAGAAAGCAGCTAGAGGTTCATCCTTTTCCTGCTGTATGTTCCCTACCATGGTCAAATTGGTAGGCTTTCTAGCAGCCATGCGGAGACCCTCCCATTAGAGTCTGGCGGTAGACCCGGAGTCTCTCTTTACCTTCTGCCGTGTTGAAGTCCCATTCAGGTCTAGTCAGGGGAAAGGAGGTGTCTATCTGAGCCTGGTGGGTGCTAGGGTTCCCGTCCACGCCTGGGACTAGCTTCCAGGCCTCATTGAGGATCCTCTCCCTCTCCTCGGTGGTGAATAGGACCTGCAAAAGCTGCTGACAGGTAGGTTGATGAGTGAAAAGAACAAGAATCTAACAAATTGATAAGCCCTGCCGGCTTCTTGGAGAACTTAGGATTCTGTGCTTTCCAGTTCTAAAGGTCACTAGTGGCAAAAGGCTAGTGGTGGGGCTGATTGTCATCCGCGTCCGGGGGGCCCACAGCTCGCTAGGGCAGAGTCTTAATGGTGGAGTCAGGGGCTGCAACATGCAGTTCCCTCTGAGCCCTTTGCCTGGTAAGAGGTGGGCTTCCTACTGGAACTGCGGCCATACCTGGAAGCCCGCCCCCTGCCACCGCCAGAAGCCAGCCCCTTCCCAGTGCCCTGGGGAACTGGTACAGGGGAGGGAAAATTAACTCTTTTCCTGTTCCCCCCTGTAAAACCGGGTGGAGGGGATCAGGAGCTGATGGCAGGGTGGCTTCCTTCTCCTTCTTCTCTGAAGTAACCGCCTTCTTTTTCTTCTCCGTTTCCTGCAAGGCAAGAATGGGTTCTGGCTCCGGAGGGCGCGGAGCTAGGAAAGGTTTAATCCAGACGGGAGGGTCCTCTAGGAGATCTTGCCAAGTAATAATGTAAGGGAGTTGATTAAGATGGCCTCCCCTTGGCCGAGAAACAATTTCTCTGACCCGGCGAATGGTGGGAAGATCAAGAGTCCCTTCTGGCGGCCATCCGGTATTGAGGGCCGGCCACGTGCTGGAACAAAATTTTTGCCATCTGCTTTTCTTCACTTCTAAACTAAGGTTGTTAGCCCTTCTCTTAACCTCTCTAAAATGATCAACCATAATACTCAAGGGGGTAGCCTGAGTCTGTCCCATAACTTCTGTCCAATGAGCTCACAAAAGTACACAAAAAGACACAAACTGATCAAACAGATAAAAACATCCAAAGCAGCCTTCCAAACTCTTGGAAATAAAACCGATCACTGGAGGATGGCCGTGCGCCAACCCGTAGGAGCCATCCACTTCGTCCCAGAGGTTTGAGGGGATTCCACATCCCTCATGGGGAAGCAGAGCGTCCTCTACCCCCCACCCCCACCCCCTTGCCCGAGATCCACTAGTGTGTCCACCTAGACCATTTCGGGCACTACAGACTTCAGAAACGAGCTCACTCACAGAACAGAAACAGACAGACACTTACCGCGGTCAGACGGACTATCTGGATCAGGGTCCCTCATGGGTATTGGGAATCCAGGACGAGCCCCCAAATGTTGTGCCCAGAGTTCGGGGTCCCCAATAATCCACCACTAAGGAGCCTTTTCCGATGCAAAAGCAGAGTCTTTATTCAAACCCGGGTTTGGCTCTCAGCGTCTTTCCGGCGCAGCAGCGAGGTGAGAGAGTGAACTGGGCAGGAACAATGAGTTTTATGGGGTAGGATAATTAGGAGGCTTAGGAAAGTGATGAGGGTTACAGGGATTGGTCACTTGAATTGGGGTCTTTCTGTGGTTTAGCCTTATTAGGACCCTCGCTGTGTTCCTGGAGCTTCATTGGTCCATTTGGGTGGGGGTTGGGGAAGTTAAGTCATTGCTGGCACACCTGTGGCCACTCCCAGAAAAGGGAGGGGGTTTAGGCAGGGGTCCCAGACCTATAGGACAAGATGGAGGGGAGTTCATTTCCTTTCAATAGCCTGTTTACCAACAAAGCCACTTTTGAGTGAGGAGGAGAAGATCAAGGTGGAACAAAAGCCCCTTTGCCCGGGGGAGAGTTTTATTTAAGGCACTGTCTGTTCAGACCTGAGGAAAATCCCTGAGGTGACACTGATTCCTCTTCCTAAGAGTGGTAGTTGCTATGAATGCCTGCTCACATCCCATGTTTCCCTAACAGGTCTGTGCACAGGAACTCATTCCCCAAGCTCACATCTGTGTTGTTTTGCCTGAGGGCTTTCTCTGGACTAAGCAGCCCATTCTACCTGTGGCAAGCTGGAAGTTCCATGGAACTGACACTACCAAAAAAGCAGCTCTCTATCCATGACTGGTGGGAAATGGCTGTCCCTCTTTTGAGTGGGATAATTCTGATGCATATATTCTCCACTGGGATTGAGTTTACAGTGGTGACTGGCTTGATAAGACTCCTTTTGGCTGCTTTTCTTCCTCATCTCATTTTCCCATAACCCTACCAATATTTTCTGAGCTGAACCCTGGTAGAAGCTATTTGCATTTAAATGCTTTGTCAGAATCAGCCTCTGGGGACAACCTATATTAAAACACTAAGAAACTGTAAATGACAAAAGATGGATAGAGTCCCATTTAGATGAAAGAGATCAGAGTCACAAATATGTTTATAAATCTGCCCTGTTATTTAGATTTTTCTTTACAAGCACAATTTGGGGAATTTGCCTCTCTGCTGGAGTAGGAACCAAAGTGACCCTGTAAAGGTGAAGCAGATGCACTCAGCCAGCGGCCTCACACATCTGCTGGATAAACAATGACAACATTTAGGAGGAAGACAATAAAAAAGTCCACATAAAATTTTTTATTGTGTAAGTGATACTGGTTGTTATAGTCAGCAATCAGAAACCTACCCCGAGGACAGAACTTTTCTGCCTATTAATGTAGAGCAAGTGGGTAGCCTGCCTCCCAAGTCTCAGAGTGTAACATTGGAGATGCTAGGATTCATTCCAAAGGAATTCTATCACCAGCAGAACATAAGAAGGCTATAGCAAATGAGTATTTGCAGGAAAGATAATAAAATAAAATCCAAGTATTTCAGAACTCTTGGGGAAAATTGAATCCATGGGACTTGAAATATAAAGGGATTGGGAAAAATATACAGTGTTTTTACTGAGGATAGGAAAATAATGTGTCCCTTCATTTTATGAAGGGTAGGGACATTTGGACCTAAAGATGCTGCTGAGACCATTTCCAAATATACAAAAAATACTTCTTTAATCAGAATCCACAGTTTTTGTATTTATAATCAGGTCTTGCTCAAAATATTTACTTTTAAGTCTGGACAGATGCCAACACATGAATGTAATTTGTAACCAGTCCCTATGTAAGAATACCAGGCTTCTCCTGTACTTGCTCCCATTGCCTGGCTTTTTCAGTGTTGATGCTGCCTCCTTTACAGACAGACCCTATAGGGCAGGCAGAGTGCCCACATCTTTGCCCACTCCATACTCTGCACCCTTACCCAGCTCAGAGGGATCTGCATCATTCATGGGTGTGAAAGGCCTTTGTGGAATATCCTTATATATTAGTTCAGATAGCTCAACCAAAGTGTTGTAACAAACACCAGCACCTGTAGTGATCTTATCCCTTGAATCTTGATGTGAACAAAACAAAAACTTCTCCCTTGCTTATATTACAAGCTGATGCATGTCAGCAGGTAGGCAAATAGTGATCATTTCTGAGGTCATTCAGGGATCCAGGCTCCTTCCATCTTTTGTTGCCACAATCCCTTAGGATAAGGGTTGGAAAACTATTTATTTATTGACTTTACTTTTGAGAGCAGTTTTAGGTTTGCAGAAAAAATGAGCAGAAGGTACAGAGATTTTCCTTTTTTTTTTTTTGTCTCCCAAACATGCACCTCCCCAGTATCAATACCTTCCACTGAGTGGTGCCTTTGTTACAATCAGGAACCTACATTGATTGACACATCATAACCACCCAAAGTCCATAGCTTACTTAGGGTCATCCTTGATGTTGTACCTTCTATGGTTTTAGACAGATGTATAAGAATACGTATTCACCTTTATACTATCATAGTTTTCACTGCCCTAAAAATCCTCTGTGCTCCATTCCTTGTCATCTCCACCTCCAAGCTTCCCTATCCCAGGTAAGCACTGACCTTTTTACTGTCTCCATAATTTTTTCTTTTTCAAAATGTTATATAGTTGGAATAATACAATATGTAGCCTTTTCAGATTAACTATTTTATTTAATAAAATACATGTAAGTTTCCTCCATTCTTTTTAAGGCTTGATAGTTACAAATAATATTCTAGCCCTAACTGGTTTCGCTCAGCAGATAGAGCATTGGCCTGTGAATTGAACCTAGACAGGTTCAATTCCTGTCTAGGGCATGTACCTTGGTTGTGGGCACATCCCCAATAGAAGATGTGCAGGAGGCAACTGATCGATGTTTCTCTCTCATCAATGTTTCTAACTCTCTATCCCTTACCTTTCCTTTCTGTAAAAAAAAAAAATCAATAAAATATATTTCAAAAAAAATAAACAATATTCCATTATTTGGATTACCACAGTTTATTTATCCTTTCATCTGCTGAAGGGCATCTTGGTTGCTTCCAAGTGCTTGGCAATGAAACTATTTTCAAAAGGCCAAAGAGTAAATATTTTCATTTTTATTAGTGATAAATTTGTTACAACTACAGACATTATAGTTCAAAAGCTTGCATAAACAATATATAAATAATATATAAATAAATCGATTTTTGATTATAAACATTGGTTAAAAGGGTACAATCTTTATATAGGAGTAATACATATTTTTTAAAGTTTATAATTTTTACTTATTTTAATGGACATTGATTTTCCCTGAAATTGTACAAAATGAAAGAGACTTGATTGTGGTCATGAGCTTGGCTAATAAAGTTTTGTTTTCTTATGTAGCTTTAGAGAATAATATTATCCAGGACAAGGTTAATTTATCTTCAGTAATTCCTCAAAGTAATTATTTTCATGGAATCTGACAATAAAAAATAGTTATTTTCATACCATTCAAGGTCTAAAGGATGACCGTGTTTAGTAGTTATTAACTAACAAACACAAGGGGCCAAGAGGATACAAACAAAATTTCATCAGAAATTTTTGCAATGAAGAAAAGAAAAAACAACAACCATGCACTGTGATTGTTCTGTTTTTTGATTTGGGTCAGAAAAAGCACAAACCAAAGAAATAAATCTAAAGCTCTTGTCTTCCTTTTTCAGCCTTCAAGCCTTCTAATAAGGAAGAGCTTGCAGGTAAATCTAAAAATTTAATAAGGCAAAGATTAAAAAAAAAACATACAACATTGAATCTGCAGTGCCCTTCAAAATCACCCTGGAATTCTTAAAGTTATCCTGATTATTCTTGATTTGGGGTGTTTCCCACTGCATTGTATCTCAGTCTTCCATTTCTTTATGATCCTCCAGCTATTAAAGCTTTCCTATCATGAGTCCATCCCATCTGCTAAGGACAATGCCAGGCTAAAACCTGCTGATGGGCCTATGGAACTACAATTATTTGATAATGAGTGAGAATGGATATTACCTGCTAAATCTTTATTTTAGTCAGGAAATAATGGTATCATGCCTTTCTAGAAAACATTAGCCAAAGGTTTTACAGAAAGGCATTCCAAAGAACATTTCTCTCACGAGAGGTGCTCTCATTTACTTTTTGGAAATGCTGCATATAATTTTTCATTTTCTGAGAGCCACAGTGAACATTGGCTTGTTAAAGACTCAGCTATATTTAGAATAAAAACAGTATTTGCTATATTTAATCCAGATTTATTTTAATTTAGTGGATTCTAGTTCTGTTTGGATTTTTATTGTTGTTGTTGTTGCCTTTATATAAAAACTTTAATATTTTTGAAACTTCAAGTATTTCTGGTGATTCTTTCTGAAACTAAAAGTAACACCAAAAGTGAGATATTCTGTTACTCCTATACACCTATAAGAGGAGGCCTTTTGGATCTCAGCTTCCACCTACCTACAAGTGATCTGGCTCTATGCTCATTTCCAAGCCTACCTTAGATTCCCACCCTCTCCGCTGGTGTTGCCAATGCATTATTTCCCCAAAGGCAAGAGAAGTATTGAAAATAACAGAGTAGTTTCTATAGTTTTACTAAAATCCGAATTTGAACCATAATTTCTGACATTGTTCTGCATCTGATGTGGCAGAGGTATTATTTTTTGTAACACATTATCTAAGAAACTCATATTATTAAGCAAAGCCTACATATTTAGAGAAGAATGACTGTTGATAGCTTATACAAATACCTCTAGCTGTATATGATTAAAACACATAGCCCTTTAGCTACAGTACTTATTTAAACACGAGAATCCTAATCTACTGAAAGTGAATACTAAATTGTATATTTGTAATAGTGCAGAAGAAATGTTATTTTAGAAGAGTATTAAAATCACTGACAAAAAGATATGCACGAGAGTAAAATTAGAAAGTTGAGCAGTGATTTCAAAGTTACCTTTATGAATGCAATGTAGTAATCTTTTCTAATATATTGTATTACAGGGAGACACATTAAAAAACTGAAATCCCTGAACTTGAGAGTCTTTCTCTGATTACTAATCTCAAATGGTAGCATCTTCCCTTCATGACTCTAAATCCTTCTTGTCTATTTAATTTTTCTGTAGAACATTATCAGTTTTCTTAACATATGTTTCTTGCTTGTTGTCTATCTTTCTTTCTTCATAATAAAATAAGAACTGCATGAGACCCCAGTCTTGGTTGTGTTCACTGTTTGGCACATAGTAGACTGTAGTAAATATTTCTTGAATTTAGACCATTCTCCTACTGGTTTTGTTTCTAGAAATAACATACCAATCCAATCTTTCAATGAGCAAATAAATGAATGTATTTGGTAGGGAAATTAAGGTTGTGCTCATGTTTTCATTTCCTCCATTCTCCTTTAAGCTCTTTGACCTTTTGGCTTATGGCAATTTTTTAAAGATAATTTGGGATTTTCAGTGTATTGTTCTGTCAGGGTACTTAGCAAGATTGAGCTTAAAACTATAAGAAGATGAGTTTTACAAAGTAATTGCCATTTATTGTCAGCAGAAACCATGCCTTGGCCAGAGAAAGCAAGTATGCTGTTGGATTATAATTGTTATTATAGAGATTGTTGAAGTTACACAAATAATGCATTGGTATAACTACTTATAGTTTGTTTGTATAGACTGACTCATTCTCCAGGCTTCGGTGTTGTTAAGATCAGACTCAAATCTCTATGCATGTTAACTGATCACCTGAGAAATTGTCTTAAGCTAACTGAGTTGCAGTTACCTCATTCATATATAGAGAGATAATAATAGCCACTGCTTGGAATTATTATAAAGATCATACTAATAATAGAGGAATATGCAAGTTGATTGGGACTCCCTCATGCAAGAACCTAACAGCAGGCTGTGTGGGGTGACCAAGCTGGTAGGGGGAGTAGTGAGGGGCAACCAGGCTGGCTGGGGGACAGTGAGGGCTGACCAGGCTGGCAGGCAGGGGCACTTGGGATGACCAGACTAGCAGGGGAGGCAGTTGGGGGTGACCAGGCCAGTGAGAGGAGGCGGGGGGAGGCAGGACAGTGAGGGGCGACCAGGCCAGCAAGGGAGCAGTTATAGGCTATCAGGCTGGCAGGCAGAAGCAGTTAGGGGTGGTCAGGTTGGCAGGGGGTTAGTGAGGAGTGATCAGGCAGGCAGGAAGGTGAACAGTGAGGAGCCAGCTGTATGAGATTGTGAGAAGGATGTCCAACTGCCAGGATCAGGCCTAAATAGGCAGTAGAAGATCCTCTGAGGGGTCCCGGATTAGGGAGGCTGCAGGCTTGGCTTAGGGGACCCCCCTCTTGTGCACAAATTTTGTGCACTGGGCTTCTAGTTAGAAATAGAAATAAGTGTAAAAAACCTAAGTTTAATAAATACACACTAAATGGTCATTGAATCAACATATTTCATGAACTTTGTATTAGTTTTCTAGGGCTGCAGTAACAAAGTGCCACAAAGTGGTAGCTTAAAAACAGAATTTGGTTATTTCATAGTTCTGATGACTAGATGTCTAAGTTCTGATGACTAGAAGCGCATGTTCCCCATGAAACCTGTAGAGGATAATCTTTTCCTTTTATTTTATTTTTTTTAATATATTTTATTGATTTTTTTACAGAGAGAAAGGGAGTGGGAGAGAGAGTTAGACACATCGATGAGAGAGAAACATTTATCAGCTGCCTCCTGCACACCCCCTACTGGGGATGTGCCTGCAACCAAGGTGCATGCCCTTGACCAGAATCAAACCTAGGACCTTTCAATCTGCAGGCTGACACTCTATCTACAGAGCCAAACTGGTTAGGGTAAGGATAATCCTTTCTCGAGTTACTAGCTCTGGTGGTGGCTGTAAATCCTTGGCATTCCTTGGTTTGCAGCTGTATCAGTTCAATTTCTGCTTCTGTCTTCATGTGAGGTTTTCCCAAATCTGTGCCTTCCCATGACCATCTTCTCCCCTTGTAATATCACTTGTCATATTGAATTAAGAGCCCACCCTAAAGACCTCCTTTTTATTTAATTACATCTGCAAAGACATTATTTCCAAATAAGGTTACATGTACAGGTACCAAGGGTTAGGACTCAACATATCTTTTAGGCAATGCATAACAAATTCATCCTAATTTGCAAATCTCTTCTCAGCTTGCTGTCTGCATTTTAGCCCTGCTCTAATCCTTTACAACTCATCCACTTGTTGACACTGCAGTTCATTTTCAGCCCAGAAAGGAAAGAATTTTCTGATTTGGAGAAAACTGCAAGAACAGCAACTTCCAAACTTTCAGAAAGAATAAGGGATCCTGACACTGCCAGGCCCTAAAACCTGAATAGTTTGGAGAAAGAAATTTAAAGCTCAGAAATTTCAAAGAGCCTATGGAATATTGGAAGTGGAAAGAACAATCCTAAAAAGAGTAAAACATAAATAAAGTTGGGTTGGGTTACATTGACTTCACTCCCAACCCAAAATTATCCTCTCCTTTCCAATAGTAGCATTTAGCCCACCATTAGTTTGGAATGGGTATTTTTCTTTGTGAAATATATTATTTTTTATAGCTATGGCAGAAATTGACACATAATATTACATTATTCTATGTTTCCACTCAGATATACACAGGTAGTGTTGGAGTCATGATGGGCCTTTTGAGGCTGATCTAACCTGTATCTTTCCCCAAACAAGGTAATTTACCTTCCTTTTATGATAGACAGTTTTTCATCTGGTTCCCAAATTCTGGTATTATTCTTTATATTCTATACTAGAGGCCTAGTGCATGAAAATTCATTACTGGAGGGGGGTCCCTCAGGTTGGCCTACCCCCTCTCACAGTTCAGGAGTCCTCAAGGACAGGAGGGGACCCAGTGATCAGGGGAAGGCAATACCCCCAAAACACCTCTGCTGCTACCACTGCCAGCCCTGGTTACCTGAGCCTCAGATGGCCCTGGGCAGCTGGGCAGCCACCATCCAAGTATTGCTTGCATTTTGGGCTGGCCCTGGGCAGCTGGAGAGTTGAGGGTGGGTCCAGCCTCACCGTGTACCTGACAATCCTCCCCCTGCCCCTCCTGGCTGGGCTTAAAGGATTGTGGGATGCCAAGGGCACTAGGCGCTGCCATCTTGTGGGTATGGCCACCACCATATTTGGATAGTGTGACATCAATTTGCATATTCCTTCTTCAGTAGATAGGATACCTTCTTTGATAAGAAAAGAAATAATTGCCATTTTACATGTAGAAAAAAATTCCCTATAATCTCATTGCTTTACACAAATATCCATTACTTATCTTTTGAAACCTTATTTTTACTGACTTCCTAGTGCTTCATTGAATGATGTACCATAATTGTTTAAGTCAGTGCTCTTTTACTGCCCATTTATGTTATTACCATCTTTCTCATTCTTACCAAAATTGCTATAGTGACCATCCTTGTGCCCAAATTGTTGTGTGCACTATAGTATTATATCTATTTTTCTATCCTCAGAAATGTTAGGAAGATATAATCCCATAAACAAAGAAGTTCTTTCTCTCTTTTATTGGTCTTACTGTTTGTGGCGTGGTCTCTTGCCTTCCTTGAATTTGTCTCTGTTTCCTCTGTAGCCATTAGGCCTAGGGAACCCATAATTAGTGGAATGATGGATACAGTACAAATTAAGCTACCTTAATACTATATTGGGCTATGAAGACATGGGATGGAAATTCTAGACACTGGCTTTGATTTTAGCTCTGCTGAAACCCCAGCTATACTTCTTCTATGGCAGGACAAAGGGAAATGGGACTTTGGAAACTCAGGGATGGACGTAATTCCACAGAAATGAAAATCACTCGTTGTCTCATGCAAGTCTCAGAAAATTCCTTTTCTCAGGATATCACATGAAATCCACTCCCATGAGCAACACGTGGTGACAAGAACTTCTCCCCACTGGCACAGAAAGGAAGAGTTTACCTGAGGCTATTCTTTGGCTGCTGGTATTCTTGGATGTAATTTCCCCATCTCTTATTCTCAGAAGTCTTGGAAAGAGCTGTTGGGAAAATCTTGGACTGCAGCCCACATTGATTAATTGTAACCATCCAGAATGTAGTTTATGGTGGCCTCCCAACATTAGGAACAGACAGTTTGTGGTGTATAGATTATGCTCGTCTCTATCACTGTGCCTCAGTCAATCAGGGCAGTTAGAGGACTCATTTTTATAACTTCTCCCATGAACCTTCTCTGATCAGGGCATTAAAAGAAACAACTCATCTGGAAATCATTTTTCCAGATGACAACAGTGGCCCAAAGCCAAGGTAAAAAACTTCTAACACAGTGTTTGCTGTTTGCCGAAAGAGGGAAGTTTCTCATCTGAGATTGTGACCTAGGCTTATGTGTGAAGAAAATAGATTAAAATGGAACAAAATAGAGTGAGTGTACACTGCAAATAGGGGGATCCATTTATGCTTTCCTGAAGGTAATTCTTTGCTATGCTTCAAAGTATGCTTGATGAATAAGTATCCTCAGCATGCCTGGTGTTAGTTAGAAATGCAGATTTGTTGGCCACACCCGGCTTCTGAGCCAGAGCCTTTGTTTTAACAAGATCCCCAGGTGATTCCTATGTACATAAGGCATGGAAAGCATTGATCTGTGTTGTAAAACGTATGTGAATTTCATGTCCTGAAAGAGTCCTTTTAAAAACTAATTCTGCTTATAAAACAAAACAAAATAAAAACAAACCATTAAAACATTTTGTCACACTGCATCTTCCTAGTTTTGGTGCAATTACTTCTAGTAGATGTTTTTTGTATAATCATATATATATATATATATACACACACATACATATACATATCCTCAAATACAGTGTTATATGTGCACTTTGTTTTTTAGCACCTTTTACAGACCTACCTAAATGTTTTTAAATTTACATAATATTTTCCTATATTTGCATTTAAATTTGTTAATGTTGACTCATTTAGGATGTCTCCAGTTTGTTTGTTTGTTTTGGCTAATTCACATGATACTACAATGAGTATATTTGTGGAAATGTGTTTATACATGTGTATGTCTGTCTACAAAATAAAAATCTGCCGAGCTAATGTGGTTCAGTGGTTGAGCATCAACCCATGAACCAGGAGCTCACCAGTACAGTTCCTGGTCATGGCCATGCCCAGGTTTTCATCTCTTATCACAGTAAGGGGCATGCAGGAGGCAGCCCATAGATGTTTCTATCTCTCTAGCCATCTCCCTCCTTCTCTCTCTAAAATTAAACAAACAAACAAACAAAAACAAATACAAACATATTTTTAAAAATCTTAGTAAAAACAAAAATCTAAGTAGAATTGCTGGTTGTAACTATAGGAGCATTTAGGATTTTGATAGATGTTTGCCAATCTGACCTTTCAATACACTAGCATTTGTGTCCAATATCCCACCAATCGTCCCTGAGACTTGTAATTGTCCTATGTTCTTGCCTTAATTGTCAAACTAGAAAATGTGTAAACTGAAAATTGAAAATTAGTATCCTTTTTCTATTGTAATATGCATTTTAATGAGTGAATTTCAGCATATTTCCAAAAGTTATCAAGGAGCTTTATCCCTCTGTTTTCTCCTAAGAGTACAATTTCATGTTTATTGATTTGCAGATGTTAAACCATCTTGTACTCCTTGAGATCAATACCCCTTGATCATGGTTTAAGATCTTTTGAATGAGCTGCTAAATCTGGTTTGCTAGTATTTTGTTGACAATTTTTGCATTTATATTCGGCAGATATATTGGATGTACTTTTCTTGTAGTGTTTTTATCTAGTTTTGGTGTCAGGGTAATGCTGAACTGATAAAATTAGTTTGGGAGTGTTTCTTCCTCTTCAATATTTTGGAAAAATCTGAGCATTGGCATTAATTATTCTTTAAATGTTGGTAGAATCCATCCGTAAAATTGTCTGATTCTTGGCTCTTCTCTGTTGATAGTTTGTTTATTACTGCTTCAATCTTCTTTGTCATCATAGGTCTGCTCAGATTTTCTATATTTTTTATTGTTCAGTCTTGGTAGTTTTTTTTTCTTTCTAGAAATCTATTCATTTCTTCTAGGTTATCCAATCTGTTGGTGTATAATTGTTCATAGTAATCTTTTACTGGGTCCTTTAGCTGACGGTTCTCTAGGCTGAGGCTGGTAGGGGTGGAGCTGAGTATAGAGCCCTTTCAGGATCTCTTGGGGTGTCTCCTGCTAGGTCCCTGGATCCACACTCTTCTGGTGGTCTGTGGCTATAAGGGGGCTGGAGCAGAGTATAGGGCTCTTTTTAACTGTCTTTTTCTAAGGAAAAATAGACATTTTTCTTATTAATTTATGAGAGCTCTTTCTATATAAATGAATTTAGAAATCATTGCTTAGAGAGTGATTCATGTTGTCACTATATTCTCAGTTAGACTTCATCTATTTTTTGGTTTATAATTCATACTATATTTTTAAATAAATAATACATTTATATAATTTAAGTATTGGAATGATACGTGCTCATCATGAATTAATAGGTTTTACTTCTCTACTGACCCTTTCCATTACCCACCTCCTTGTGGGTAACCATATACAGATGTCTTCTATATTCTTCAATGTGTATGTAATTGCAAGCAGATACACACATATAATGATATTTCCTTTTCATTCTTTATAAAAAGTAGAATGTTACTTATAGTGTTCTTGATTTCTCTTTTTCACTTGGGAAAACATCCTGGTCATCTTTCCATATTAATAGAAAGAGAAATAATAATAAAAGCGTAATGTGCTCGTTAGACTGGCTGTCTTTCTGGAAATCCTTCCGGACAACCTTCTGGATAAAGCTGGGGCTGTGAGAAAAGCCTGGGTCCCAGATGCCAGAGGAAACCTGGTGCCAGAAGTTGGGGGGAAGGAAGGCCTACTCTCACATGAATTTCACTCTATAATATTATGGTGATAAAGAATCTTATAACTATATAATATTTCATTACATGAATGTGACATACTTTATTTCATAAAATTTTTAGTGATGTTCATCTATGTTGTTTCTAATCCTTCATTATTAAAAGCAAAACTGCAATGAATTACCTTAGAGCTACATTACCTCATATGTATAATGTAAGAGTAGATATATGTATAAAATAAATTCATTAGGTAAGACTGATAAGATAAAGTATAAATGGACATGTAATTGCAATAAATGTTGCCAAATTTTCCTACATAGCATTTTATATTTCCATTAGCAGGTATGAAACTGCCTTGTTGTCCAACTTGTGAATTATTACTATACTAGAGGCCTGGTGAACAAAATTTGTGCATCGCGGGAGGGTGATATCCTTCAGTCCAACCTGCTCCCTCTTCAATCTGGGAACCCTTGAGGGATGTCTGACTGCCCATTTAGGCCCAATCTTACCTCTCACAATCCAGGACTACTGGCTCCCAACTGCTCATCTGCCTGCCTTCCAGATTGCCCCTAACCGCTTCTGCTTGCCAGCCTGATCACCCCCTAACCACTCCCCTGCCAGCCTGCTTGATGCCTAACTGCTCCCCTGCCAGCCTATTTGCACCTAATTGCCCTGCCTGTAGGCCTGGTCACCCCTAACTGCCCTCCCTTGCAGGGCTGGTCCCTCCCAAATGCTCTCCCCTGCTGGCTATCTTGTGGTAGCCATCTTGTGTCCATATGGGGGAAGGATCTTTTGACCACATGGGGGTTGTCATCTTGTGTGTTGGAGTGATGGTCAATCTGCATATTACTCTTTTATTAGATAGGATAGAAGGCTGGTGCATGGGTGATTTGCACTGAAGAGTGTTCTGGATCAGGTGGGTGTTCCCTTGGGGCATGGGGTGGCCTGGGCGAGGGATCTGTGGTGGTTTGCAGGCCAGCCATGATCCTCAGAGATCCAAGTGGAGGCCCGGGTATCTGGGATTTATTTATCTTCTACAATTGAAACGTTGTTGCCTTAAGTGGAGGCCTAGACCAGCCAGAGTTTGCAGAAAGCTTTACTCTTTCATCGCCAGGGGCAACCCAAGCCTCCCTCCTGCTCTCTGTGTGTCCATAGCCATCTTGGTTGGGTTAATTTGCATACTCATTCTGATTGGCTGGTGGGCGTGGCTTGTGGGTGTGGCTTGTGGGTGTAGCAGAAGTGTGGTCAATTTGCATATTACTATTTTATTACATAGGATAATGAATAAAACATATCTAACTATAGTTTTAATTTGGATTTTAGTTTTCATGAGAACATGTATACAAATACCTAGTATAAGGACCACTTCTAGTTCTTTTATTTTGTGAACTATTATCTATCTGTTCATATCTTTGTCTACTTTTCTGTTTATTGCTATCTTTTATTTTTTTATTTATTTCAGAGAGAAGAAAGGTAGGGAGAGGGACATAGAAACATCAATTATGAATATTATGGATGGATTGCTTCCTGCATGCCCCCTACTGGGAATAGAGCCTGCAACCCAGGCATGTGCCCTGACCAAGAATTGAACCATGACATTTGGGTTCATGTGTCAGTGCTCAACAACTGAGCCACACAGGTTGGGTTGAGTTGCTAAATAAGTTAAATAAGTTTTTATAAGTTTTTATAATATATTTATATATTCAGATATAAATTCTTTGTCTTGTCTATGAGTTATTTTTATATTTTTAAAATATATTTTTAATGATTTCAGAGAGGAAGGGAGGAGAAAGGGATAGAAACAATGATGTCCCCTACTAGGGATTGAGCCCACAACCTGGGCATGTTCCCTGACCAGGAATCGAATGGCAATTCTCACATATATTTATGGGAGGTCTCACAGAAGGCCAAAGTCACATGTCTGGCAGGAATCAATAAATCTTGACTTGTTCCCACTTAAGTGACAAGTGCCTTAGTACCCAGGCTGGTGTTGGGGCTCATAAAAGGAGCCCCCAATCTGTTTACATTTTGGCATTAATTTTATTTGAAACTAGTACATAACTTTTTATAAATAATTCATAGATACTTGGAGAAAATGTAACCTCATTTATTTTTAGTCGTCATCTATATCCTTGCGTATTTTAGTGTCAGAAACTGTCAAAAGTTAGAGAAGTATAATAAATCCTCCCAAATCTATTGTTTCTATGTACCGCTGCCTTCCTCAGTTGAGGCTATATCTATTTTGATGTCTTCTTTTCCAGCAAATATAGCCTCATGGGAATTATAACTTATATAAAACAACTCTTCTTGTTCTGCTTTTATGCTTTCTGTCTTAAATTTGACTTTGTCTAATACTAACATTGTCATCCCTACCTTAACTTAGATTCTATTTTCCTCATTAACTTTGAACATGACTTTTTAAACCATTTTTTAATCATTTTTTTATTAGTTGTAGGGAGGAAGAAGTTGGGTTTTTGTTTTACGGTCTACTTCTGAATGTCTTCATTGTTGTATAGGAGCTTGATCATTTGTTTTTATTGTCAGAACTGATATGTGTATTATATTTCAAAGTTTTTTTTCTATTTATTTTTATGCTTCATAATGGTTTCATTTGTTTTCTCTTGTTTGCTATATGGCAATGTTTTCTTTGATTTTATCTTTTATTTTTCTTTCAAATATACATCCATATGATATCCTTCTGATTTTATTTCAAATTTTCAAAAATGCTTTTCAATTTAAATTCTTTGTATATCAAAGTTAACAAAATAATAAACTCTGATTTCCTTTTATGCAAGAAAAGGAATTTCACACTTTATAACTGTCTGCTTGCTATTCTCTCAAATTCATGTATTTATTTTTATGACATATACATTCATGCCAGTTAAGATAAATTCAAAATTGATATTCAATTTTGTGTCCACATTTTTTTACAACTTTGTAAGCAATGCCATTTTAACTTATCTCCTGCTCATCACTTGTAAGTGTATACCATAACTTTCCCATGTGTGTGTTGTTTATACTTATTTCTCTCCCAGCTATTTGGAGCCATGGTCAAGTCATTTTTTTTAAAGAAGGGCACATAGGCATTATGGTATCTGAACTCTTGAAAAAGTAAGAACATCTTTTTTTTTTAATAAAATTTTATTGATTTCAGGGAGAGGGAAGAGAGATAGAAACATCAATTAAGAGAGGATCACTGATTGGCTGCCTCCTCCACGCAACCCAGTCATGTGCCCTTGACCAGAATTGAACCTGGGACCCTTTAGTCCACAAGCTGACTCTCTCTATCCACTAAGCAAAACCAGCTAGGGCAAGAACATCTTTTTGTGTGTCTTATATGCATTAAATAGAATAGCTGTCAAATATAAATTGAATAACAAATCTTGCCCTACAAAACTTGATAGTTGTGAATGCATTCTTTTCTGTCATTAAGTGATGTACAAAAGAAACTCCATCTACCTGGTATTTGTTTCTTTGTAGGAAACTGTTATTTCTGTTTGGATGTCAGTAAAAATATTTTTCATAGAATTTAGTTAATTTTTCTGTTTTTACCAACATTGACCTAAAATATCTCAACGTATTTCAATGTTTTTAAAGCAAGTTTGTTTTAAGGTCAGGGAAGATTTTTTAATATATAGGATGTCTCCCCCAAAACATATAGACCCTTTAACAGCTGATAGCTCAATTTTGAAAATGAAAAATACTTTAATAAACATTGCCTTTATAATTATTCAAAATGTGTATATATTTTTAAAAACATCTACTTGTATTTTAATTGTCATTATTTTATCCTCAGTGACATCTTCAATTCTTATGCTTATTATCCTAAATTTTGTCACTTTTTGTCTTTACATTGTAATCTACCTTAAAAAGAATTTAAAGTATATTTTCCATATTATTAGGTTTTTACATTTTAGTCTGCATTGAAGTTATTTGGTAAATGATTTAAAATTGTGATGTCTACTGACATCCTGAAAATAAGAAATATAAAATACACCCAATATTCTAATTCAGCCACAAGCCCTTTCATCTCCAACATATTCTGTATCTCATAGCAACAGGTAGAGACATAATCAGAAAAAGTAAATGAGAAAAGCTTTCATGTTTATTTGGGGGAATCTTGTACTAAATATGTACAGTGCTCTCCTCCTTGATTATGCTTTTGCTTTCCACAGGTTAAGTTATCCTTAGCAACCTCAGTCAGGAAATATTACATAAAAATGCCAGAAATAAGCCATTAATTAAGTTTTGAATTGCATGCCATTCTGAGTAGCATGATGAAGTCTCCTGCCGTCATGCTGTTCTGCCTGGAAAAAGAATCATGCCTTTGTCCAGTGTCTTTACCCTGTACGTTCTACCTGCCCCTTAGTCACTTAGCAGCTGTCTTGGTTATCAGATTGACTGTCATGGTATCACAGTGCTTGTGTTCAAATAACTTACTTTATAACCCCAAAGTGCAAGAGTAGTAATGTAGCAATTAGGGTATGGCAAACAGAAGCCATATAGTTTTTCCTTTTCTAATGAGAAAAGAAAAAATAATTGTATACTGAGGTTGCTGACATGTATGGTAAGGAAAAAATGTTTTAAAATAGCCTAATTTATAAAATATATTTCCTAATAGTGTATAAAGGGTCCGGTATTATCTGAGGTTTTAGGTACCCACTAAAGGTCTTGTAATGTATCCTCCTGGAAAAGAAGTGACTACTGTATATTTTTGAGTCACCCAACATCTTGTAATATATGCATCTGAACACACATCCTTAGCAACCACACAGCATACTTGGCTGTATCCAACATTTAGTCTAGTATAACAGTATCCATAAATTCCCCCTGAACCAGCACTCACACTTCAATGAAAGATAGGCACTGGTATTGCACGCCTTTAGATAGCAGAGTAGAGTGTAAGTGGCAGATCCCATTGCTCACTAAGCAAATCTACATCACAAAAGCACCACAAGGCAGGGGCACAGATATCTTCAGAGTCCTGTCCTTCAGTAAGAAAATGCAATAACAGTACATGACAAAAGATGCTATCGATGACAAAGATGTTAGGACTCTCCATACAATCTTGGTCCTCACTCCTACACACCAAAGGCAGCTTGCAGTGAACACCTGTGACCTTTTTGCCTGCCTGACTGTAGGCGCACACTTGACCCAAATGCTGGGCAAGCCTTGCACGGCTTTAAGAATTGATGACCCCAAAGTAGTCCTTCACCAATGATGGATGAGGATTTGGTGGATAAATAACCCAGCTTCCTCACCCTTGGGAAAGAAATCCAGTTTGTGGCACTTCACTGTCTCCCAGGCAGGGCTCTCCAGAAGGATGGATGATATTAAGTTTCCTGCAGTGGTAAAGTCTTTGCAAGCCCACTCTTTATTAGCTGCCTTTCTCTTTCAGTTTTGCTTCTCCACCTTGCGTCAGTGTTTCCCCAAGATGACCACTCCACTAAATTATGTACACTGGAATTCTCCCTGGAGAGAATGCAAACCAAAGCATACTCTAACCAGAAAGAGAGCAAAAAAATAAAAACTCTAAAATACTGGAAAAAAAAACATGAGCGAAGCCCCATAAGCTGTATAGTCAGTAAAGCTCCCTTTTGAGAATCCATTGATTTAAATGAACCTAGCAAACATTTTTTTCTGTTTTATTTTGTTTTGTGTTTTTTTCCCCCTATAAGTGTTCAGGAAAATGTTCCCTTTCCTTGTTTCATAGACTATGTGCAGTTTTTCTCCCCATGTTTTCATCCTCAAAAAACAATATGTGAAACTCCATTTCTTTCTTTGGGGCTGGTCATTTCCTGTTCTCAAATCCACAGTACCAGGACCCAGGACTGGTTGCTTTGCTCAGATCCTAGCAAAATGCCTCAGGACTAGCAGAGTAATGGGTGACAGAGTCCTGTAGCCCTGAGTGGCTATATCCCCTCAACTGCCTTGCCCCCCTATATTTGAATAGATGTGGAGGCTGCAATTTTTTTTTCCACCTCAGCTTCACAATGGCATAAAAAAACCCACTACATTCACTCTTATTTTGTCTTGTTTTCTCTATCTTAAATGATCTACCTATTCTACTTGGAGAAACTTTCTGTTCTTCCTGCTAAAATATGCTGCCTATAGGATGCCACACTTTCATAATTAGTATATATCTCTCAGGATTCCCCATGCTTTTTTTCAATTCTTCCCAAGAATTGTATTCTTCAGTTGTATTAGTTCCCAAACCTGGTATTGCCAGCCATACTTTTACTATGATAGTTACCACACTTGTATGTAATTCAACTGTTATGTGAAATATTAATGAAAAAAGAGAACATCATTATATCTATAAAAGCAAAGTTTGCTGAAACCGGTTTGGCTCAGTGGATAGAGCGCTGGTCTGGGGACTGAAGGGTCTCAGATTCGATTCTGGTCAAGGGCATGTACCTTGGTTGCGGGCACATCCCAGTGGGAGGCGTGCAGGAGGCAGCTGTTCAATGTTTCTCTCTCATCGATGTTTCTAACTCTCTATCCCTCTCCCTTCCTCTCTGTAAAAATCAATATATATATATATATATTTTTTAAAGACCAAAGTTGATTGCTTCAGAAAGACTCAAAGGGAAATTGTTTTTGACATTTGATTTAGAAATGTGTGAGAAGACTAAAAGATTGGGAAATAAAATAAGATGTATGTTTGTGTCTTTTGGGCTTATATGAGTTTTGCAAATGCTGTGATTTATTGCTCCACTTTAAAGAGACAAAAACCCTTAAATATTCTGATTCTACTTTTAACTAAGACATTAGGGCTTAGTTCATAAAGTTTATCATGGGATCTAATGTGTAGTAAGAGTGCCACAGGTATAAAACATCTTCCTTCAAAAGGGGACCATGATAATGTATGATACAAAGCACAGGACTGAACTGATTATTTTCCCTCAATATTGGTGCATCAGTCTAAAATTAGTGGTCATTCTTTCAGATGCTGGCAATAGGTTGTTTGCCCTCTAAGATTCCAGGGAAGTCAAAAGTTTCCATCTTTTGTTCCTCTCAGGAAAGGAATTTTAAAGTAACATTACAGGAGAAATGGTCAAATACCCTGAACCTGGGAATACTTTAAATTGGAAATGGATAGAAAAGTTTTAAAAGTAATGCTTGCTTGCTTTCTGCTACTTTTATTTTGCTATTGACATTATTTTCATTAAGATTTAATTTTTTGTGGAACATGTTGTATCATAATTTTTTATGATTATAAATACACACAATAAACATTTATAACATGTATAAGAATAATAAGATGCATGTATGTCTGCCCACTAAGTTAAGAAGCAGAAAAATTTTGAAGCCTTTTAAACTGTCTTCAAAATTCCCTTGCTCAAATATTCATTCCTACAAATATGTTGGTCATTCTTAGGCCATACTTTGTAACAGAAATTTTAGCATTAGTTTTATAAGTTACACACACACACACACATGCCATTCAGAATTTTCACTAGAATTGTACTAAAAATAGATTATGTAAAACATGAGTTGAAAAACAACAAACCATAGGCCAAACTTGGCCTTTTGTCTCTTTGCCTCTGTAAATAAAGTTTCATTGGGACTACAGCCAAATCAATTCCTTAACTATTGCCAGTGGTTACTTTTAAGCTACAAAAACAAGAGTGGCCGAGACCCGTTTGGCTCAGTGGATAGAGCGTCGGCCTGTAGACTGAAGGGTCCCAGGTTCAATTCCCATCAGGGGCATGTATCTTGGTTGTGGGCACATCCCCAGTAGGGGGAGTGCAGGAGGCGGCTGATCAATGTCTCTCTCTCATTGATGTTTCTAACTTTCTATCCCTCTCCCTTCCTCTCTGTGAAAAATCAATAAAATATATTAAAAAAAAACAACAACAAGAGTCGAATAGGTTTAATCGCAATTGCATGTCCCACAAAGCCTAAAATATTTTCTATAAAGTTTGCTGATCCCTTGATATGTATTGTTTGAAAAAATAATTAAATTTTTGTGATTTTGAAGTTTTATATCCAGGAACATGGTAACAAATTTGATTTATTAATTCTTCTTAAATATTTATGCTAACAAAAAGTTAATATGTTAATTAGACTAGATGTCTTCCAGATGTCCTTCTTAAACAAAGCCACGATGGCAGGGACAGAGGCAGAGGTGGTTAGGGGTGATCAGATCAGTAGGGGAGGGCAGTTAGGGGCATCAGGCTCGCATGCAGAGGCGGTTAGGGGTAATCAGGCCAGCAGACATGCAAGCAGTTAGAAGCCAGCAGTCCTGGATTGTAAGAGGGATGTCTGAGGGGTCCCGGATTAGAGAGAGTGCAGGCTGAGATAAGGAACCCTTCTCCCCGCTCTACCACCTTGCATGAATTTCATGCAACAGGCCTCTAGTTTATTAATAAAGATTCATAGTTCACCACAATTAAGGCCTTATACATATTTTGTTAGATTTATTATTAGGTATTTTATATTTTATTCTACTAATTATTTATTATATCTTTTACAAATTATAACCTTCAACAGTCTGTTTCTGGTGAATAGAAATGCAATTGTCTTTTGTGTAATGATGCATACTGATTTTGTTGCCAGAGAATTTGCTAAACTGACTTATTAATTTAATAAGTCAACTATATCATTTGCATTTTCTAAATTCTCATATCAACTATGAGTAATGAATACTCTGTTTCTTCCTTATCTAATCTACATACAGTTGTAATATATTTCACTTGTTTTTAAAGAATAAACTGGGATTTCCAGAACAATATAAAAAATTAATGATAAAGTCCATCTCCCTTCTGTTGTAAAAGAAAATGCTGTAAATTTTCAATATTAACTAATGTGTGTGTTAGATATTTTGTAGGTAAACCTAACAGATTAAGGAGTTCTCTTCTGGAGCTCATTTACAATGATTTTTTTTTTATCATGAATGGATATGAAAATTTAGCAGAAATATCTCCTGTGTCGGTTAAAGTTTCATCAAGATTTTTAAAATTATCTTTTAATTTGTCAATGAGTAGAATTGAGAAGGAGGTTGTTTATTCATTTCATTTTTGTTATCTTCACTGGGTTGGAAGATAAAGCATTTATTTATATCCTTTTAG
Source organism: Lasiurus cinereus (assembly GCA_011751065.1). Lineage (NCBI taxonomy): Eukaryota > Metazoa > Chordata > Mammalia > Chiroptera > Vespertilionidae > Lasiurus > Lasiurus cinereus. The sequence continues at coordinate 21,592,354 of JAAGEH010000006.1, read as the reverse complement.
TAGGTACCCTAGGTATTTTATCACGGTTATCTTAAGAATTTCTAAAATTAATCAATATTTTTACCCAGTTCTAAAAAACATAAAGACTTTGGAATATTTTAATTTGAATAAGCCATCATTTTAATTTTATGCTATCATTAAAACTAAAATATTGAATGACTTATTTTGTGTTTTCATTGATTGAGGTATAGTCATTACTTATCACATCTGGAACTATTTATTGGCTCATCATTTCTTGCATATACTTTTGTCCTAAAAGTAATGTTTTAAAAAATTGTTTAGTTCAAGTATTTTAGTAATATGTTCAATTTTTGTTGGCTTTTCAAATGTCTTTTTTTTCTGTTATTCTTAAAAACATAATTTAACCATGTACAGAATCCATAGTTCTTTTTTCTCACAATGATATCTTCAAAATACTATAATTCACTCTATCTAGTTTCCATTGTTAATGTTGAAAAATTAGCTACCACTTAATATCTATTACATGCCTTTTTTTCCAAAGTTGCTTTTATTATTTTTCTTTTTTTCCCCTTGCAATTTTAGTGTTATAGATCCAAGTGACAATGCGTTTTGTTTTTAATTACTCATTTTACTTGGGATTCACTATGTCTTAAATTTAAGACTACCGGGCTTCTATTAATTCTGGAAAATTGTCTGATATATCCCAAATATGATCTTCCACTATACTATTCTCTCTTCTTCTTTTTTAAACATATATTCTCACCATATCCTCTATGTTGGATTACTGCTTTACTTCTCTGAATCACAGCTGTTTTCTGGAAAAAATTTCAGAGCTACATTCTAATTCAACAATCCCTATTCAGCAGTATCTAAATCTATGATTTCCAAATTGAGGAACCCTGTGACACTGACTTACCTCATTGAATTCACAGGTCAAAGAATATTTTCAATATTTGAGGGGCACATAGCAAAACTCAATGTTGTGTAGTAGTAGCATATTGTGCTGCTACCTTAACATAACTCAGTGTCAATATTCTTTTTGATGAGGTCAGATCTTTTGTGGTTACTGTTATCAAAAGCAAATAGCACACACACTCAATGTGAAATAAGAAATGCAACTGGTCATAACCAATCTGAATCAACAGTTTGAACAGTTATTCAATGTCCATCGAATATATACATTTTGTTTGTTACAAATGGCTTTCTAAGAATGAAATAAAATTGTTATTTTTATTTAACGTATTCTTATTAATTTTAAAATGGCTTCTAAGTTTATATCACAAATACTTATTGTTTGAACCTAACCTAACTATTCCATAGATGGAACTGTAGGGCATGGCATTGGCCTAGAAGAACCTTGGATAAGTCACTGAGCTAAGGTCACCATGAAATACGGAAGTTTGAAAATCTCTTGTATAATAGGTGGCTTAACCTTTAGCTTTCAAGCATTATATCTTTCTTTTCATTGGTATAAGTTTGATTAGGTTATTTACTCAAACTATTTGGCCATTTATATAGTTTCTTGCTTCTTCTCATATTTATACTTTCTATTTTTTATAAATTATATGTATACATATATATGCATTCTGTAATATCTAAGTACTTCTAATAATTACATTTTTAGATAATTATTGTGTCTTTGGGAGTATTTTTTTCTTATTTCTTACTACTGGATTTTTATTTATTTTTTATTTTTTATTAACGTATTACATGTATACATATCTTCCCATTCCCCCCCGCCAACCAGGCATACCCTAACCCCACAGTGTCTTGTGTTCATTGGCTATGCTTATATACATGCATGCAAGTCTTTTAGTTGATCTCTTATTTACCTCACTTCTCCCTAACCTACCTGCTGTAATTTGACACTCTGTTTGATGCTTTACTGCTGCTGTGTCTATTTTTTTGTTCATCAGTTTATAATGTTCTTTATTATCCACAAATGAGTGAGATCGTGTGGTGTTTCTTCTTCATTGACTAGCTTATTTCACTTAGCATAATGCTCTCCAGTTCCATCCAGGTTGCTGCAAATGGTAAGAATCCCTTTTTTTTATTGCAGCATAGAATTCCATTGTGTAAATGTACCATAGTTTTCTGATCCACTCATCTGCTGATGGGCACCGAGGCTGTTTCCAAATTGTAAATTATAATATGCCTTGGTGATGGTTTTTTGGGGTTCATTTGCTTGGGAATCTGTGAGCTTCTTGTATTTCTGTGGGTTTTTTCCTTCCTATATCAGGGAAGTTTTTTGTCATTATTTCTTTAAACAGGTTTCTATTCCTTGCTCAGTTTCCACTCTTTCTGGAACCCGAATTATGTGGATGTTGTTTTGTTTTGTGTTATCCCAAAGTTCCCTTAGGCTCTCCTCTTGCTTTTTATTTTTATTTTTTCTAGAAGCTGCTGTACTTGGGTATTTTTTCCAACCTTGTCTTCTAGCTCACTGATGCGGTCCTTTGCTTCTTCTAGTCTACTTTTGATGCTTTCTATTGAGTTCTTTACAGCAGTGATGTCATTTTTCATTTCTTCTTGATTCTTTATAATTTCCTTTTGGTTCTTAATCATATTGTCGAATGTGTCTTCCATTCTTTTCAGCCACCTTATGACCATTTCTCTGAACTCCTTCTCTGGCAGGTTGTTTGCTTCTATTTCATTTACTTCCTTTTCTGGTGATGCCTGCTTTTCTTTCATATGTGGGCTGTTTCTTCATCTGCCCATGGTCTTTCTTCTCCAGGTGTCTGGTTATGTAGTTCTCTCTCCTGCATTGATTTAAAGGCCCAAAATACAACACGACCAGGTACAGCACACAAAGCAATGAACAGAAATGTATTCACGATGTTAATAACCACAAATAAGGTGACCACCAGTGAAAGACAAATTAGGGGTAAGTAGAGAAAGAATAAGAGAGAAAGGAGAAAAAAAAAGGAAAAGAAAGAAATGCCAAAATGAATTTGGGAGAAGGGAGAAAAAAGAGTAAAAATAAGAAGAAGAAGAAGAAGAAGAAGAAGAAGAAGAAGAAGAAGAAGGAGGAGGAGGAGGAGGAGGAGGAGGAGGAGGAGGAGAAGGAGAAGGAGAAGGAGAAGGAGAAGGAGAAGGAGAAGGAGAAGGAGAAGGAGAAGGAGAAGGAGAAGGAGAAGGAGAAGGAGAAGGAGAAGGAGAAGGAGAAGGAGAAGGAGAAGGAGAAGGAAGAGGAGGAGGGGGAGGGAGAGGGGAAGGAGGAAGTGGAGGAGGAGGAGAAAGGAGGAAAAAAGTAAGAGACAAATGAAAGAGAATAAATTGGAATGAATTAAAATGGGAATAAATTATATATATGAGGAGAAAACTCCAATGGAACAGCCACTAATCCCAGCAAATGCCAGCAACAAGTACCTGGAGATTAATACAAATTACAAATAACAACTAATATCAAGGGAGACAAGGGAAAACAGAGGTAAAAAACAAACAAAAACAAAGCAAACAAAAAGCAAAATAAAACAAATAGAATAAGCAAAAACTATCTCACAAAAAAAGTATAAAAAATTGATATAGCTGAGACCGGTTTGGCTCAGTGGGCAGAGCGTCGGCTTGCGGACTGAAAGGCCCCAGGTTTGATTCCGGTTGGGGGCATGTACCTTGCTTGCGGGCACATCTCCACAGTGGGGTGTGTAGGAGGCAGCTGATCGATGTCTCTCTCTCTCATCAATGTTTCTGACTTTCTATCTCTCTCCCTTCCTCTCTATAAAAAATCAATAAAAATATATTTTAAAAAATCGATATAATCAATGTTCAAGCAAACAACAGCAAAAGGACATAGAGAAAAACAATTTTTTGGATAGTTAAGACAGAGAAGAGAGTGGTGTGTATGGACTTGGAGTAGGGGATTAGAAATTAGATATATATGTCGGGTGAAATTTTAACCAGGTAAAAAGAAAGAATAGAGAAAAATCTAAAGTTGGAAAAGGGTAAGAGAAACAAGACAACAAAATGGAAAAAGTTAGGAAGAGATAGTTGGCATAAAGGTGGAGTTGAGATAGAGTAAAATGATGCTAAAGGAAAGCTGAAAATAGAATGTAGAACTCTAATCCTAAAGTAAAATAAAGAGAATATAAAATGACAATTCTTTTTTTTCTGAAAAGGTAAAATAGTAGTAGTAAAAATACTGGTTGAAAATAAAAGAATGTAATAATTAAAAAGGTACAATCAATTGAGGAAAAAAGAAAAAAATTAGTTTTTTTAATTAAAAGATGGAAAAAATTAAAAAAAAAAGAATAGAATGGGCAGTAGTGGAGGTCATTCACTTCCTCTATTGTTCTGTTTGGCATGCCTGTTTCCCAATCAAGATGATATTGCAGTTCCCTTCATTCCACTTCTGCTCAGTGCTGAAAGCCAGTCATGGTTTTTAAGCAGGTGGTGTGTCTTAATCTCTTTATTCTTTTGTGATTACACGAAAGTCAATCCTTGGAAGGCAGTGTTTCGGAATTGACCTCTGAGACTATAGGTCCTCTCTAGCCTATGCTTAAATCCTGCTTTCTCTGTGGTACTCAATACCGGTTTGTGGGAGTGGGTTGCCCCAGAGCTGATTCTCTGATGGTCATTCTATGCTCTGATCCCCAGGTTCAGAAAAACAACTTTCCCCTGCAGTGTCTTAGGATGTTTCCAATTGGGTGATCCTATGTATTGGGCTTAGCAATCAGAAGCCAGGGTCTGAAGAGGAAAGAGTGCAGTCTATGCATGCCCCCTTCCCCGCTCCTGTTCAAGCAGGTAGGACACCTTAATAACTTCCAGGCTATCTTTCTGCCTCAGATCAAAATGGGTTGCTTTTTAGAGCTCCCCGCTGTTAACAGCTCTGCGGCACCCCTTCCACATTCAGGGATCACGCCCTGCCCAACAACCACGGATTTCTTTAGGTGCAGTTTTCCCCGGGGTCCAATTCCTACAGTGTGCATGTCTCTCAGTTCTGCGAGACCAGAGACCTCACCTTATCACAGGGGAAATATGACCTTTCTATGTGGCGTGTGGAGCTCCTCTGAATCTGAGTGTTTGCACCGATTGAGGAGTGGTGTTCTGGGTCCCCCCAGCTTTTCAGTATGTTCCACAGCTGTAGCTTTTCAGGCTTCTGTAAACATCCACTTTCCCCTGCAAAATGGCGCAGTCTCCCTATTCACACAAGTGGCTCCTGGCAGTGGGCTGCCTGGTCAAGGGCACCCCACCCAGCAGTCCCCCACCTTTTCCTGAAGGGCAACTGTCCCTTAACTTGCCAACAAACACTCCCAGTGCGACCCTCAGCTATTCTCTCTGTCGGCTCAGTGACAAGGCTCTGGACACATCGGTCTATTCCGCCGTCATTTTTTCTAAGTGTATTTTTAAGACTAGTTCTCAAGCATAGTGCCCTATTTCTTGAGTGTGGTTGAGTTTGCTTCATTATGAATCAATGGCTTAGGATTTTTTTCTGTGACAGTTGTTTTTGAGGCCTGGTTTTATTCCTGTTTAGCTCAAATGAGAATTACCACCCCTGTATCCTATTAAATAAAGTAAATTCTTAGCTTGATATTTTTTCAGACAACATAGGGAGTATGAGTTTGGCCCACAAACTAGTGAGAAATAGCATATAGTTAGGCTTTCTCAGGTTTAATTTTTTTAAACTTGGAAACAAGTTTAAAACAGGAAAATTGCCAGTACTTTATATGGGAAGATTTTAATAATAATAATAATTCAGTCTTTAAATTATGGCAGAGGTCTTTGGAGTTCTGGCCTTATTCTGGTATGGGTGGTCTTTAGGTATATCCTCATTCCCATGTTAACATTAAAATGAAAACTTGAAGTAAGTGGGGAGTCAGGTTAAAACTTCAGAGCACTCATAAGCACCACTCCTCACTTATCCCTTAGGAATTCTACTTTTATTGTCTTGGCCAATAAGAATTTCCCTTATTTCCTTCATAACATAGAAATACATCTTTAACTTTTTAAATTGACTTTGCATGAGAAGACATTCATTGTATGAATAAATGTTGGTCACCATACTCCTAGAAGAAAAAGTTGACTCTTCCTTGAATGAAGAGAGTGCACTGGCGATGTTTAGATTCCCTTTGCTAATCTCTACTTTCCACATGGAAGTGGATAGACTGCCACTGGCAGTTCCTACATTTCCCTCTGCATAATTTGTAGCCAAATTCCAGAGTCTAGTAAGCATTCACTTGTTCTGTCATTGCTGGACTCCTGGCAATCTTAGGAAGCAATTGCATGTAATAGGGGTGACAATCACATGTCTATAAATCACATATATGCACCTTGCTTCTCTAAGCTCAAGATGGGGGAAGATACAGATGGAGATTCTTGTTAAGTCAATCACTAGTAAGTTTTAAATTGAATCATATTTAACTCTTTCCTCTGTTAGTAGAATCCCCCAACACTGGGAAAATACCAGAATCTTGTAATGCAACTGTAATTTTATTCCTTTTTTTTTTTTGCAAAGAATTCTGTTTTATAAAGGACTTGACATAAACTCAGGTGTATTTGAATGCCAGTTAATGGGGCAAAAAGAGAGCTTAGTCTCTTAATACATTTCTCTCTTGGCCAAAAATTTGGACCTTGTGAATGGTTGGTGCTGACAGGCAGTGTTCTAGCACCCTGCAGCTTAGAATGAGAGATGGTATTTAATTCCATGTTTTTTTTCCATACACCAAACCAGAGCATGAAAGAGACCAGCTTCAGAAATTATATTTCCTCCTATTCGTAGTGCAACTGGATTGCCCATGTAATAGGACACTAATTCCTGCTGAAATAATGGCCTGCCAGAATGACCCGAATCCCTGTGGATCTGGGGCATATCAATTGGCAAATAGTTTCAATTTTCCTTAAACAGCTGAGCTTAACTAAATGTGAAACAACTGGAGAGGCCTGTTTTTATTCCTGCCTGGCTCAAAGGGTAAAATTAAATGATAAATAACTGTGAAGGTTGTTATCTAGTACAAATTTCCTCCAAAGGATTATTAGATACAACATTCCCACCCACAAAGATTAATATTAATCATAAATGCTGCATTCTCATTATTATTAAGACATAGGTAAAGCAAGAAAAAAGTATATCCAAGGTTAGGTTGAAGGAATAACAAAGTTTTAGCAAAATAATGGTTTAAGATTTTATTCATCTGCAGAAAAATATTCAGATTACAAAGAAGACACTGTGTAGGAAAAAACAAACTAAACAAGTATAGTTTAGGAACCTTGAGTTGGGAAGAAGGACAAAAGGCTATATTACAGTTAGAAAGCTGACATGCATGTGAAGGATTTTATTTGACCCACAGTATCACCCTATTTATGGTATGGTGTAAAATCAGTGAATGTTAGGTTTAGCACCCATTTTCAGAAGAAGAATTTGAGGTCCATATATATTATGTTTTCTCCAATTCCATTACATGTCAAGGCACCTTAAAGAAAGGTTGTTGTGAATCCTTCTGTTAAAAACTAAGATAATTCAGATGACAGTGCCTGATTGGCCCACTCTTTCTATGCCTCCTGGTGAATAATCAATAAATTAGCTTGTTGGCTAATCATGACCTTGATTTCTCTAATGAATTTAATTTGGTACAATGAAATGCTCTCTTGGGAAGGAAGCCAGTTCTGAAGCAGCTAAAGTTGGGTGTGAAATAATAAAATAATATGAGAGTCATTTTGAAGGCTATATAGACAAGGCTCCAGATGATTTATTTGCTGGAGAAAGCAATAAGGAAGGGCACACAGGGGAATGTTTCACACTCAATACAGATCCCAGTTCTGAACCTAATTCTCCCCAAAAGATCCATATTTAGAATTTGGATAACATATATTTGAACAAATGCTGTTAGTGCCCTCAAAAACCTTGTATTCTAGTTTAATTAATACTAAATTATTAATAAACTTGAATTGTTTAACGTTTGTATGAGTTGGATAATACTTCTAAAATGTTTTAAAGACAGCTGAGACAGTGTGTCTCAGAAAGTAAGAATAGCAATTTGAAAATAGCTCCACATCATTTCCTATATGTCTTTGTACTTTTGCAGGACTAAACACATGGTAAATGACTTCTTTCTTCCTCAGTGGCTAAAGGAACAACAGCCAAATACAAATTCAATGAAGCTAAACGACTAATTTTACCTCATATTCTTACACCTACTTTGTTTTACTCTCAAGTGATAATGGAACTTACCACTCCCACCTAAGTACTTTGATAAGCACTCTATCTAAATATTTAGATCAGAGGAGCAGACGGAAGCAGTGACTGCAAGAGATGGGAACCAAGCACCGAGAGGTGGGGGCTTGCAGAAAGGCAACCTCTTGGAAGACATACATGATATGCAGGATTGGCTGGGTCTCCCTTATCCACCTCAGCAAGCACCCAGACTGATGGTAATGGTGATGGCGGCTGTTATTCAGACATTCCCAATTAAATTGCACTCAGAGCAAAATACATTTGTGACAAAAAAGGGGGGGGGGCTTCAGAGTAGACATATATGTTCAAAGCCTTGTCCTGGATCAGAGAGAAAGAACAGCTAAGGACAGCATGAAGAGTGTTTGTTGGTGAGTTGATGGACACCCATACTCCAGGAGATGGTGGGGGACTACTGTTCCTTTGATGGGACAGCCTCCACTGCTTCTGGGTTCTCTCAGAAGTGACTGACTGGTATGCAGAGACCATGCCATCTTGAAGGGGAAAGTGTATGTTATCAGAAGCCTGAAAATTTACAACTGTGGTACCCACTGAACAGCTGTGAACACCAGAAAACCAGTCCCCACTTGGCACAAACATGTGGATTCAGAGGATCTCTACACTCCACCATGGAAAGGAGAGAGAACTACATAACCAGACACCCAGAGAAGTGAGACCATGGGGAGACAAAGAAACAGCCTGCATATGAAAGAAAAGAAGGCATCACCAAAAAAGAAAGTAAACGAAATTGAGGCAAGCAACCTGTAAGAGAAAGAATTCAGACAAATGGTCATGAGGTGGCTGAAAAGAATGGAAGGAAAATTTGACAATACAGTGGTACCTTGAGATACGAGTTTAATTTGTTCCGTAACATTGAGGCATGGGAAACTATGGGATGCTCGAGTCGTGGTAAACTGGTGGGTCCTGTGCAGCCTACTGATCCGAGTGATTACTCCTATCTCAAATGTTGCTCGTATTTCAAATCAAAAATTGCTCACTCGACGGCTCATATCTCAAAAATCTTGTATGTTAGGGCACTAGTATCTCGAGGTACCACTGTATGTGTAAGAACCAAGAGGAAATGAAGAAGAACCAAGAAGATTAAAATGACATCGCTGCTGTAAAGAACTCAATATAAAGCATCAAGAGTAGACTAGAAGGAGCAGAGGACCACAACAATGAGCTAGAAGACAAGGCATGAAAAAAATATCCCAGTACAGCAGCTTCTAGAAAAACAAAATTAAAAAGCAGGAGGAGAGCCTAAGGGAACTTTGAGGCAACACAAAACAAAACAACATCCACATATAGGAGTTCCAGAAGGAGAGGAAACTGAGCAATGAAAAAAAAAAATCCTGTTTGAAGAAATAATGACAGAAAACTTCTCTGATATAGAGAGAGGGAAAAAAAAAACCCACACAACTCCAAGAAGCTCACAGAGTCTCAAATAAAATGAACCCAAAATGAAGGACATCAAGGCACATTATAATTAAATTGGCAAACACCAATGACACAGTAAGAATCTTAAAAGCACCCAGAGTGAGACAGAAAGTTACCTACAAAGGAATCCCCATAAAACTAGAGACTGATTTCTCAACAGAAACTCATCAGGCCAGAAGGGAATGGAATGAAATATAAAAAGTCATGCAAAGGAAGGGTCTGAATCCAAGAATACTGTACCCAGCAAGGCTAGCAATCAAAATTGAAGGTGAAATCAGGAGCTTCAGAGACAAAAAAGGACTAAGGGATTATATTACGACCAAATCAGCAATGTAAGAAATGCTAAAGGGTCTGCAGTAAAAAAAAAGAAAAGAAAAGAAATAGGAAATGAAGAAGGAACACAGGGGTAAAGAATAAAAATGGTGACAAATAAGTACCTATCAATAATAACTTTAAATGTAAATGGATTAAATGCCCCAATCAAAAGCCATACAATAATGGATTGGATAAGAAAACATGACCCATATATCTGCTGTCTACAAGAAACTCACCTCAGAAAAAAAGACGCACACAGATTGAGGGTGAAGAGATGGAAAAAGAATTTTTAGGCAAAAAGAAATGAAAAGAAAACTGGAGTAGCAATACTTATATCTGACAAATTAGATCTCAAAGTGAAGGACATAACAAGAGATAAGGAAAGCCACTTCATAATAATAAAGTGAGCAATCCAATAAGAACAAATAACTATGGTAAACATATACACATCAAATACCAGAGCATCCAAAGACATAAAAATACTCCTGGAGGATATCAGGGAGAGATTGACAGCCATACAATCATAGTAGGAGACTTTAATATCCCACTATCACCATTGGACAAATTCTCTAAACAAAAAAAATCAGCAGAGAAATATTAATCCTTAATGAATCACTAGACCAGATGGAATTAATTTACATCTTCCGAACATTTCATCTGAAAACCACAGAATGTACATTCTTCTCAAGTGCCCATGGGTCATTTTCAAGGATAGATCATATGTTGGGTCATAGACAAAATCTCTTCAAATTCAAGAAGATATGAAGCATCTTCTCAGATCACAGTGGCATAAAACTGGAAAGTAACTACAATAAAACAATCCAAAAAAAATCAAACACATGGAGACAAAACACATGCTATTAAACAATGACTGAGTCACCAGAGAGATCAGAAAAGAAATAAAAAACATCATGGCAACAAATGACAATGAAAACACAATCTAAAATCTACAGGACAACACAAAAGCAGTCTAGAGAGGGAAGTTCATAGCTATAAAAAAAAAAGAACCAAGGGTAATAAATTACCTAAATGAACAACTCAAAGAGTTAGAAAGAGATCAGCAAGAAAAGCCCAGTGTGAGAGAATCCATGATAGCGGCATAGGTAAACACCTACACTGCTGCCTCACACAATTTCAAAACTACAACTAAAAGACAGAACGGATATCATCCAGAACCACAGGAAAGCTGGCTGAGTGGAAATTATACAACTAGGAGGAAAGAGAGGGGCACACAGAAACCCAGAGGAGCTGCAAAAAGCTGAGGTACGGAGATGCGCACATGGGGAGAGGGGGTGCCAGAGAACCTGGCTGGCTTTCTCTGGCGTGAGGGAGACAAAGACTCTCAATGGCATTGAACCCCTTATCCTACGACACAAACCCTAGATCCAGCAAAAACTCATATGGAGGGAGTTTGGACTGTGAAAAGGGAGAAGTGCACAGAAATTTAGGGGAGTCGCAAAAAATCAGGAGTCTGGTGACACGCATGGCACTGCACGCAGAGGACCGACTGCTGATTGTGCCGCTGGCTTTCACAAGTGGGTGAGAGACAGACCCTCCCAACTGTGCCACTTCTAACTCCACTAAACCCCAGTTTCGGGCGAAACCCTGGGGACCCAGACTCATATGGTCCCAGAACACAGGGGAGTCAGAGGGGCAGCAGTGTAGAGGCATTACAAGAGTGCACGTGTGCACCAGCGATTACCCAGACACGTGAGGCTCAGGGGCTGTGGAGGGCAGGGCCGACTGGAAGGCCAGGTGGTCCCTTAAGCCCTGAGACTCTACCCATCCCAAGCTCAACAGAGAGGCTTTTGCAGTTTTACAAGTCTGGTATCATAACGCTGAATCCAGCACAGAAGTTCTCCTGGCATAGTGAAAATGCTGAGACAAGTGAAGGGATCACAAACAAAAGAAATTGAGGAAAACAAATGACTGGATATAGAGTTCAAAACCAAGGTTATAAGGTTTTTCAAGAATATCCTAGAAAAGATGGATAAAATTAGCGAGACCCAAGAGGAGATGAAAAAGAACCAACTAGAGATGGAAAAGAACCAACTAAAAATTAAACATACATTGACTGAAATAAAAATATTATACAGAGACCTAACAGCAGACTAGAGGAAGGCAAGAATAAAGTCAAAATTTTGAAATATAAAGAAGCAGAAAACACTCAACTGGAAAAGCAAGAAGAGAAAAGAAACTAAAAATGTGAAGATACTGCAAGGAGCCTCTGGGACAGCTTCAAGTGTACCAACATCAGAATTATGGGGGTGCCAGAAAAAGTGAGAGAGCAAGATACTGAAAACTTATTTAAAGAAATAATGACTGAAAACTTCCCCCACCTGGTGAAAGAAATAGACTTACAAGTCCAGGAAGCACACAGAACCCCATATAAAAGGAATCCAAAGAGGACTACACCAAGACACATCTTAATTAAAATACCAAGAGCAAAAGACAAAGAGAGAATATTAAAAGCAGCAAGAGAAAAACAGTTAATTATCTACAAGGGAGCACCCATACGACTGTCAGCTGATTTCTCAACAGATATGATGCAGGCCAGATGGGAGTGGCAAGAATTATTCAACGTGATAAATAGCAAGAACCTACAACCAAGAATACTCTATCCAGCAAAGCTATCATTCAGAATTGAAGGGCAGATAAAGAGCTTCACAGATAAGAAAAAGCTGAAGGAGTTCATCAACTCCAAACCAGTATTATATGAAATGCTAAAAGGTACTCTTTTAGAAGAGGAAGAAGAAAAAAGTAAAAGAGAAAAAATTATGAACAACAAATACATATCTATCAACAAGTGAATCTAAAAATTAAGGGAATTACAAATTTGATTAACAGAATAAACTGGTGAATATAATAGAATCAGGAGCATTGAAAGGGAGTGGACTGATAATTCTCAGGGGGAAAGGAGTGAGTGGTGTATTGGGAGAGACTGGACAAAAATCACACACCTATGGATGAGGTCAATGGGAGGTAATTGTAGAGGGAAGGGTGGGAGCCAGGTGGAGGGGAGCTATGGGGGTAGGGAAGAAAAACAAATGTAATAATCTGACTAATAAAGATTTAATTAAAAAAAAGCCCAGTGTAAGCAGAAGGAAGGAAATAATAAAGACTGAGGGGAGATAAACTACATTGAGACCAAAGAAACAATTCAAAAGATCAACAAAACCTAAAGCTGCTTCTTTGAAAGGATAAACAAGATTGAACCTCTAGCCAGGCTCACCAAGAAGCAAAGAGTAAATACCCAAATAAACAACATCAGAAAAGAAAGAGGTGAAATAACAGCAGACTACACATATATACAAAAGATTGTTAAAAATTACTATGAACACCTTTATTTCCACAAATTGGACAACCTGGAGAAAATGGACATATTCCTAAAAAAATACAACCTTCCAAAACTCAATCAGGAAGAATGTAAACATCTCAATAGGCCAATAACTATGGAAGATATTGAAGCAGTTATCAAAAAGCTTCCAGGAAACAGAAGCCTGGGGCCAGCCAGCTTCACAGAGGAGTTTTTCCAAACATTCAAGGAAGAACTAAAATCTATCCTCCTCATAATATAACAAAAAATTTAAGAGGAAGGAATACTTCCAAGCTCCTTCTATGAAGCCGGCATTGCCCTAATATCAAAACTAGATAAAGAGCACAATGAAAGAGAATTACAAGCCAATATCCCTCATGAATATAGATGCCAAAATCCTCAACAAAATTCTGGCAAATTAGATCCAACAATACATCAGAAAGATCATACACCATGACTAAATAGGATTTATCCCAGGAATGCAAGGATCCTACAATATCTGCAAATCAATAAATGTGATACATCACATAAACAAATTGAAAGATAAAAATCCCAGGGTCGTATCAATTGCGGCAGAAAAAGCATTTGACAAAATCCAACACCATTTCTTGATAAAAACTCTCAGCAAGGTGAGAATAGAAGGATCATACCTCAACATAATAAGAAGCCATGTATGATAAGCCTACCATTAACATCATACTCAATGGGCAAAACCTAAAACCATTTCCCCCAAAAGAGAAACAAAACAGGGATACCCACTCTCACTACATCTGTTCCACACAATACTGGAAGTATTAGCTATTGCCATTAGACAAGAAGAAGAAATAGAAGGCATCCAAATTGGAAACGAAGAAGTAAAGCTGTTGTTATTTGCAGATGTCAGTATATTGTATATAAAACACCCAAAGGACTCCATCAATAAACTAAGACTTAATAAATGAATACAACAATCTAGCAGGATACAAAATTAATGCCAATAAACCTATGGAATTTCTGTACACCAATAGTGACCTTAGAAAAAGAAAGCCTAAAAAAGCAATCCCATTTACCATTGCATCAAAAAATTAAGATACCTATGAATAAACTTAACTAAGGAGGTAAAAGACCTATACATGGAGAACTACAGGACACTGAAAAAGAGATAGAGGAAGATGTAAACAAATGGAAGAACATACCATATTCATGAATTGGTAGAATCAACATCAGTAAAATGTCCATACTACCCAAAGCAATCTATAGACTCATGCATTCTCCATTAAAATACCAAGGGCATATTTCTCACACCTAGAAAAAACTCTCCAAAAATTCATCTGGAATAAATAAAGGCCTCGAATAGCCACAGCAATCTTTAGAAAGAAGAATAAAATAGGCGGAACCTCAATATCAGATTTCAAGCTGTATTACAAAGCCACTGTTCTCAAAACAGCCTGGTATAGCCACAAGAACAGACATATAGATCAATGGAATAGAATAGAGAGTCCAGATATCGACCCAAACCACTATGCTCAATTAATATTTGACAAAGAATCCATGAACATACAATGGAGTCAAGACAGTCTCTTCAATAAATGGTGTTGGGAAAATTGGACAGATACATGCAAAAAAAATGAACCAAGACCACCAACTTACACCATACACAAAAATTAACTCAAAATGGATAAAGGACTTAAACATAAGACAGGAAACCATAAAAATACTAGAGCAATCCACAGGCAGAGAAACCTCAGACATATGCCAGAGCAATTTCTTCATCAATACCGGTGCTAAGGTAATGGAAAATAAACAAATGGGACTACATCAAAATAAAAAGCTTTTGCACAGCAAAAGAAACCATCAACAAAATAACAAAAAAGCCCACTTTATGGGAGAACTTATTTGCAAATGTTATCACTGATAAAGGTTTATTCTCCAACATCTACAGGCACCTTATACAACTTAATAAAAGGAAGATAAATGATCCAACAACAACAACAAAAAATGTGCAAAGAACCTAAATAGAATCTTTTTGAAAGAAGACAGAAAGAAGGCCAAGAGACATGAAAACATGCTCAAAATCACTCATTATCTGAGAGATGCAAATCAAAATGACAATTGGATACCATCTCACACCTGTCAGAATTGCAACAAAGTGATAACAAATACATACCTATCTACAAGTGAATCTAAAAATCAAGTGAATAAAAAATCTGATGAACAGAATAAACTGGTGAATATAATAGAATTAGGCATAAAAAGGGAATGGACTAGCAATTCTCAGGGGAAAGGAGGAGTGAGGGGTGCAAGAAGAGATTGGACAATAATCTTACACCTATGGATGAGGACAGTGGCGAGGGGTAAGGGTGGGGGTGGGGGAAGGAGGGGAGCTATGGGTGGGGGTGGGGAAGAGGAACATCTTTAATAAACTGAACAATAATGATTTATTTTAAAAAATCAACAAACGACAAGTGCTGGCAAGGATGCTGAGAAAAAGGAACCCTCATGTACTGCTGTTGGGAAGGCAGACTGGTGCAGCCACTGTGGAGAAAGTATTGACTTTTCTCCCAAAACTAAAAATGGAGCTCCCATTTGACCTGGTAATCTCACTAACATTATATCCCAAGAAACTAGAAACACCAATCTGAAAGGATATATGCACCCCTATGTTCATAGCAGCACAATTCACCATAACCAGGATTTGGAAACCGCCTAAATGCCCATCAGCAGATGAGTGAATTAGAGAACTATAGTACATCTACACAATGGAATACTATGCTGCTATAAAAAAGAAGGAATTCTTTCCATTTGCAGCAGCATGGATGGACCTGGAGAGCATTGTGTTAAGTGAAATAAGCCAGGCAATGAAAGAAAAAATACCACATGATCTCATTCATTTATGGAAAAAAAAAGAACATTATAACCTGATGAACAAAAAGATAAATATAGAGGCAGTAAAGCACCTAACAGACTGTCAAATAACAGTGGGACAGCAGGGGAGTGTTGGGAAGGGAGGGAAATAGATCAACCACAGGACTGGTATGCATGCATATAAGTATGCCAAAGGCCACAAGACACTAGGGGCAGGGGGCAGGATGAGATGAGGGCATGCTACAGGGCCTAGGGGAGGCTGAGGGATGGTCAATGGGAGAAAAAAATGAGATATATGTACTAATATATGTAATACTTTAAACAATAAAAATTAAATAAATAAATATTTAGATCAGTGTGAGAGCACACACACACACACACACCTACATCATTAGGATGGAAGACTTCTTATAGCATTCAACTTTATTTTATTCTCTGCAATTACATGGCAAAAAATGCATTCTAAATAAAAGTTATAGGATAAAGAAGGAGAAATACTTTTATTTCTCTTGCTGGGGGTGCAGGTGGGGCAATGGAAAAGATGTTCACTGCACTTTTAGTTGTAATTTCTCTTTGCCATTGGGATTTTAATTCTCTGACTAATAGTAAGGATTATCTAATTCTTCAAGGCCCACTCATATTCTGCCTCATCAATAAAGCTTTACCCAAGTCATTCTCACCCCTACTCATCTCTGTCTTTGAACCCCCTTATTAACAACAACAACAACAAAACCTATGCCAAACATTTTATTAAAGTTCAAATTCTGTTCTTCTCCATTCTTTTTTAAAAAAATATGTTTTATTGACTTTTTTATGGAGAGGAAGGGAGAGGGATAGAGTTAAACATCGATGAGAGAGAAACATTGATCAGCTGCCTCTTATACACCCCCTCCTGGGGATGTGCCCTCAACCAAGGTACAGGTCCTTGATTGGAATTGAACCTGGGACTCTTCAGTCTACAGGCTAATGCTCTATCCACTGAACAAAACCGGGGTCCATTTTTATTTATTTTTTTTTCACAGTATTTGTAACATGGACCACACAATAAAATATGGAGTTAATTCCATCTTTGTTTGAATACCAACACTTCTTTGGTCAAATAGACAAGCTAAAATCAAAGGGTCAGGAAAGTCAATGGGGGTCTGGGAGGGGGCCTAGGAGGAGGGAGGGACTGAAGAGTCACTTGGAAAAGTGTTGCGTGTAGGGAGGAGTGAAGAATTCGAGCCTTTTCACTCGAGCCTCTATATTCAGCCCTAATCATATTACCTTGCACAGGTCACTTAATTTCTCCAATTTTCAAATTATTTGTTCATAAAATAAAGTGCACACTACCTCCTTTTTTAGTCACAAGTTTTGCTCAAATAAATAAAGCACTCAGTACTAGGCCTGGCTCTTTCCTCTACTGATACCACCTAATAGGTAAAGTATATGATTAGTGCTATATTGGACTTCACAAGACTGAGAGCTCTCCAGCCAAAGAACAAGTGCTTTATGAAGTGTGGAAACAAGAGCTAGAAATATTGAATTGGAGGCTGGGCAGTAGGAGAGGAAAACTGACCTTTGCCACCTCTGTGATGATATGATTCTTTCCATGTCAATTCTAAGCCAACTCCTATCCTGGAAAGTCAACGTGTCAGATGTTTATTTTCCCTTTCCCCCTTGAAGCTGGGACTTAGATTTATTGAGAGGCTATGCCAGTCATTCCCACCACCACTCCCAGCAGGTCTTTGATTATAGAGCTAAAAGTAAAGACCACAAAGAAGTCTCTATAGAAATCCATAGCATCTATCACCATTACTAAATCAGCACTGACAGCAATGAGAGTCATGTAAGTGGGTGCAAGAAAGTCAAGTTCCTTGGGTTAGCAACAGTAGCTGCTCTAATTGTAGCAGAGCATGTATCCATGTCCAGGGCATGGTAGTAGCTGTGTGTTACATAGCACTGTGGTTTGGGTATCATCCTCATCTTCATTGCTTTAAGTGTGATTCTCCAGTGTTTCACAAGCTATTCAACATTATTTTTAAAATATATTTTCTACCTTACTAATCCAGGTTTTAACATAGCTTGCAATTAAGAATACATTGATATGGAAATTAGCAAAAAAGTAGGCAAGTAGCAGAAATAGGTGGTCAACAGACCCTCTAAGAAATTTGAAACAGATTGTTATTTGGCTTTGCTGGGGCTCTCTGGGGCTCTCAGTTAACATTAAGAAATAGGCTCTGACAGAGCATGAAAAAATTAATTTAATGTTCATACATGGTTACTAGGGATGAATGCACAGGTTTGAGAAATCAGCTGTCTACTTTCCTAAAATAGTATCAATATGTTCAAAGACCAAAGGGTAAAGTATTGTATCTAATGGTATTGGCCTTGAGGAAAAAAAAAGATCAACAAGATCAATTCTTAATTTTCACCTACAGATGTAAGCTGAAAACCAGAGCTTTCTTTCACTGATAGAATCACTATCACTTTCTATGATTTATGTTCATCTCCCATCTCTTGTAGTCCCAGGTCTTAAAACTAAACTAAAGGTTTGATCTTTGTGGTTCTATGACAATGCCCACTAACTTTGTGATCTCCTCGGGTCTTTTAGAGCACTGACCAGGAAGATGAGAACTGAAGTGGCAAAATTTAGGAAACTAGGTAATCTTTAAGTTACCAAAAGTTACCAAATCTTCACCCCCAATTCAGCCACTCTTGATGACAGAAAGAACCTTTCACTTCTATCTGAGAAAGCTATTAAAACAGATTGAAACCCTCCACTGAGGAAGGGTCCTTGCAAGGAAAAATTAGTTCTCCTAACACCTCACCCTACATTCTCTCATCCTCTCTAGATTTCAGGAAGTGTCAGATTCTCAGGGACCATTTATGAAGCCAAATATTGAAAGGGATGGCTACCTAATGAAAAAGGTATAACATTATGCTAATTTACAGCAACAAAATCTGGCAAATAAATGTAAGAATTTATTTTAATGATGTGAGATTAAAGAGAAATAAAAACAATTTGTGGCCTGCCTGCTTTGATCACCATCCATGTTCTGGAGATGCTAGTTCACTGTGCTTATTTAGCTTCCACAAGTGCCCACAGTGTAATTGACAGAAATCTGGATTCAAAAGTTAAAGCATCCCTTGTGGTATATCTCAGTTGCTTGGATCAGAGACCAAGAGGTGGTGGGTAAATTCCAGGTCAGGGCATATACCCAGGTTTTGGATTCAATTCTCTCCCCCTCCCCAGTCAGGACTTGTGCAGGAGGCAGCAGATTGATGTTTCTCTCTCTCTTTTCCTTCCTCTCTCTCTAAAATCAATTTTTTTAAAGTTAAAGTAGATTTATCCTATGTGACCTTTTGAACTCCCCAAATGATGCCCCTTGAGAGAGCCTAGCAAGTTTCCTTTCATTAAAGCTTTGAAACACATTAATGAGAAAAAGAACTACAGTGAATGATCTTAGAGATGGTGAGTTTGTGGAAGTTGCTGCTGTTAAAATAGATTTCCTTTATTCCAATGGAAAAGCCAGGATCCTAGATGGCAGGGTCTAACTGAGGGACCTGATGCATCAAAAGTCAAATGATTATGCTGTCCGGTGGCCCACCCACCAGTGGCCTGGGCCTCCATCTGCGGGGCCCCAGTCCAATCGCTTTGCACTCGCCTGGCACCAGTGGGTGTTATAGCATGGTCTTCTGGATGGTCATTCCACTGTTCAGCTGTTCCGTCAGTTTGCATTTTACACTTTTATTATATAGGATGTTTGATAGAGACAGAGAGAGAAAGCTAGCTATTAAACAGAATATTTATTTGATTCACTTAAATTCTGAATAAGAAACAGTGTATTTACATTAATCTTATTGAACTGAACTTCATTTAACTTAATAAAATAAAATTACCAAAAATATTTCTCTCCTTCAGATTGCATCAGTTCAAAGTGAGACTTCACTGTACTTCATCATAGAAACTAGGTTTATAAACTAGATTCTCTAAATATTTTTCCCTTGATAAGCTGTAGTTATTCATTTTTTCTTTTTTTAAATTTATATTTCAACAAGAGGCCTGGTGCATGAAATTTGTGCACTGGAGGGTTGTGTCCCTCAGCCCAGCCTCCACCTTCTCGAATCTGGTACCCCTTGGGGGATGTCAGATTGCCCATAGGGCCTAAACCAGCAGTCGTATATTCCTCTCATAATCTTGGACTGCTGGCTCCCAATCACTCGCCTGCCTGCCAACCTGATCACCCTCTAACCCACTCCCCTTTCAGCCTGATCAATGCCTAACTGCTCCCATGCTGGCCTAGTGACTCCCAATTCCCCTCTCCTGTCAACCTAGTTGACCTTAACTGCCCTCCCTTGCTGGCCTGGTCAACCCTAACTGCCTCCCCCTAACCCCTGGATAGTTGCTTGCCCCTAACTAGATCCCAGGGCCTCCACTTGAGTCTCTGGGGGCCATGGTCAGCCTGCAAACCACACAGGCCCCTCTTCCAGGCCACCCCATGCCCCAAGTGAACACCCACCCTGATTCAGGATGCCCTTCAGGGCAAACCTGCTGGCCCCCACTCATGAACCAGGCCTCTATCTTATCTAATAAAAGAGTGATATGCAGATTTAACATCACTCCAACACACAAGATGACTACCCCCATGTGGTCACAAGATCCTGACCCCATGTGGACACAAGATGGCCACCACAAGATGACCGGCAGGGGAAGGTAGTTGGGAAGGACCAGGTCTACAAGGGAGGGCAGTTGGGAGAGATCAGGCCAGCAAAGGAGGGCAGTTGGGAGGGACTTAGGCCTGCAGGGGAGGGCAGTTAGAGGTAACTAGGCCCACAGGGGAGGGCAGTTAGGGCAAACAGGCTGGCAGGGGAGTAGTTAGGCATCAATCAGGCTGGCAGGGGAGTGGTGAGAGAGTGGTCAGACTGGCAGGCTGAAGTGGTTAGAGGCAATCAGAAAGGCAGACAGGTGAGCAGCTGGGAGCCTGCAGTCCTGGATTGTGAGAGGGATGTCCTAGATTGGAGAGGGAGCAGGCTGGGCTGAAGGACACCCGTCCCCCCTCCCCCCATGCACAAGTATCATGCACTAGGCCTCTATTTTTTTTTTAATAAATCACAATATTTCACATGTGGTCTCTGCTGGAGTCCAATTTGATCACACAAGGAGCTCTAGGCTCCACTCTTGAAGGCAAGAAAGTTATCAGTCTCTGTAGCTATAATTCCATCAGTCACTGGCTGCAGGGTATCCCAGAGGAGGTTGTTACCTTCAGGCAACAAAATTCCTATCAGCTAAAGGCAATTCTCAGCTTCTAAAGCCAGGTCTAAGTCACTGGCAGCCAAAGTTCATTCAAGCTAGGGAATAGGAGCAGCAGTCCAATAAAGCAAATCTGGGCAGAGCACCATCAGTGTCTCTGCAGAGCCTATCATGATATTGGTTTCTATCAGTTACATAATATTTTTCATTTATATTGGCTTTCTCATCTATTAAAATCAATATGTATTTTTTCCATACCTATGCTGTTCAAAGCTATATACCCTTTTCTGCTCTTATACAGATTAGTTTTCTGACTTCAGTGTAAAACATTACACTCCCCACTATTTTGTGTCACCTCATTACATTCTAGATGCTATCATCCAATACTCTCTAAACCACCTGATTCCATGTGAATCCAAGTTTAAGTTCTGGTTGTTGATTCAATCAGCAACATATGGTATCTGAGTGTTGAATCCCATCTATGCCCCAATATACAGAATGTCAAAACCAGACCCAGTTACTGTCTATCAATTTGAAATCAATGTTTCACTTTCACAGAAATTTCATATATTTGAGGATAAAAGGATTCATTGGTTCAAAACCAATGGTTCTGAATACCTCAGATCAAAAGATTATTAAAGAAATGTTTATGCTGTCTTCTCCACCCAATATTTTTAATTTGGTTTCAGAGTATCCTTTACCTAAAGCCTGCAGAAGTTTTTAGCTGGATTTTTGTTGTCCAGGTGTCTGATCAACAGCAAAATGAATCAGTCTTTTTATGAAAACCCTAAGTCCTCAGTGCTTGAGAAGTTAATGCAGACTGTGTCTGGTTGCCCCAGGTCTAAGCTGTACTTTCCTGCCACATGGGCGGTTAATGCAATCAAGGATGAGATTAATTAAATTAAAAGTTTGCTTTTATTGGTCAAAAAATGTACCAAATTCAATGCTCTTTGACAGCCTGTAGCTGGAGGCCTGTCTCTAATGTGATCATTTTTAGCTCAGTACAGCCAGACAGCACGTCATTTAGGGGGGGCAGACTGCCTCTGTGCTGGCTATGCCTCTGCCTTGCATGTAGAAGTCTTTATTAAGTATAGAGGAAGAAGAAAATATCCTTGATGCTCCTTGGTTCTTCAGGCTGGTCTAATAATTAAATTGACATGAATAGAATTAACAAGGGAAGATAACCAAATTTAATACATACATGAGAGAGTCAGGGGAATATAGGGAAATGAGTATATGGTAGGCAGTCAGACAGGTATGAGCACAGCAGGATAATAGTCCAGTTGCAAAATATCACCTGGGCAGCAGAAAGCCTCAGGTGCCTAGCAAGGAGCAAAACTGGGGAAATAAAGACCCCAGGGTAATATGTCTTCTTCTTAGCATATAGCTCCTCATGCAGTTTAGACCCCCTGACCTTTCATGGTCATGTGGTTTGGATAGCACCTACTCCTCAGCCCCACCTATTCTCTCCTGGCATGTTTCTAGTCATGAGGGTTAGACCCTCTTAGAGGGGAACTATTAAGGGAGCCAGAGAATAGTTCTTAAACATTAAGCCCCAGGACAACTGTGTTGTCCTAGATGTATTCCTGACCCCAATCAAATACATCTAGGCCTCAAGAATTTCACCTGCGGTACTCAGGAAAGCAGCTAAGCCAGATAAGCTACACCATGGTTGACTTCAGGACCAGCTGCATTAACTCATGCCCTGAGACTGACCAATTAGTGGAGATTACAACCCAAAAAGCACACACCTGGAGAGCTGATGAATATTCTATTGCGATCTTTGCCTGGGCCTCCCCTAACATCTCCACCCTTAAAAGTCCTTATGACAAAGAATCCAGCATGCTCTCCCTCTCCTCCTATCCCACTTCTCTTCCCCATACACATGTTATTTTTACCCTTCTCTCTGCTACACTCCAAGGGCCCCTTCTTTTGCCTCTGCAACTTATTTCCTGAGACCATTCCTTCTACATCTCATTTCTTCTACCTCTGTAACTTTCTAAATAAACTTTCTCTTATAGTTGGAGCCTTGACTCTGAATTCTTTCATAGCCATAGCGCAAGTACTGAACCGAGGTCCAATCTGACTCCATTGGTGTAACACCTGGTGTCATTTTCACCACTGCCAACAGGTATACCTGCTGAGCTAAGGATTACCATGGGGCTTCAAAGAGGAGGAAGTAATTTATAGGACTATAAGAAGAGCAGATGTTCAGTAATTATTAGTTTGCCCTGACCTATAAATAGGTCATAAAAATTATTTCTAGTGATAGCCCATATTATATGCAAGGCCTCTATTTAAATTCTTTAAGGATGATGTAAAAGTTTCTTGTGAGCCCATAGGATATATATATTTTTAAATAAGTCTTTATTGTTGAATGTATTACATATATCCCCTTCTACCCGCCCTCCCATTTGACCCCTTCCAGCCTGCCCCAGCCCCCTGCCCCAGGCCCTCACCACCTCATTGTCTGTGTAGCCCACAGGATCTTAATTTCCTTCAGCTCAAAATAATTCATAGGCCAAATTGACACATTTTGGAAAGGCTGTACTGAACTCCTACATAAGCAATCAACAGAATTCACATTAAATTCCCAGGATCTTTTTTCTTCTAAATACACTGTTCAGTTAACTAGCCATTCTCCCTAGTTAGCCTACAGCCCCTGTTGCTCTGTTGTGCTTAGAAAATCTTAGATGACTACTCCTTTCATCTCCCCAGCCATCTCCCACTGTGGCCTACTTTAGGAATTGCTTTCACATACATCTAATTGCATGAGTGCAAATGTCTTCCTCTTTGGAGTATTGAAGGAGACCAATTTGTTCAGCACCTATTATGAGGCAGACATAATATATGCCTTTGCCATTATCCTTTGAATTAGAACCTTCAGTGTGGGAGAGTAGGTGGATAAAATATAGACTGTAGACAGAGATATAGTTTTGCTTTCTGTCTTTCTAATTTACTCATTACAAGCTCTTGACCAATTATTTAATTTCTCTATGCTTTTAAATGAGGTTCAAACCCCTTTAAGACTATTTGAAGGTTAAAAATTAAAAATGTGCAGTGTAGCATTTATTGAAATTCTGCTAGGTTTTCTTATTTTTTGTTGGTATCATCATCATTAACCCAAATTACTGAGGCTCAATAGGATTAAGTGACCATGCTCCATACTTACCCTTTTTTTTTATAAAAAATATCATTTTATAAAAGTAGTAAAAATACTTTATTGATTTTTACAGAAAGAGGAAGGGAGAGTAAGAAAGAGAGAAATATTGATGTGAGAGTATAACATCAATTAACTGCCTCCTTACACCTTCCCCCCACACAACTAGGGATACTGCCTAGAACTGGCAATGCTTTGGAACTTGGAATGATGCCCAACTAATTGATTCACACCAACCAGGGCAAAGTAAATCTTATTAGCTACTATTAGTTACTTCCACCTCAGCATGAACTTAGTCCTAAATGCTACTCCTCTCAACATGCATTAAGCCTGAGGCTCTTGGTTTTGGTTGCACCACAGAATTACCTGGGATAATTTTTTCTTGGGTTCCACCTCTAGGACTCAATGTATTCTAATTAGTCTTGGATGTTAATTGGACACAAGGATATTTAAAACCTCCTCAGTAATTTTGCTGTGCAGACAAGATTGAGAATCCCAGTAAGAAGTCATTCCCAAACATGGAAAGAATGACTTTGGTCAACGTTAAAGAATTTCATGAAGGGCTGGAGGCTAGATGGGGCCTGTGAACTCTGACAGACTCTTCACATTTCAGACTGGAATCAGTCTTGGCCTCATTTAGGAGTAGCTGCCATTTCATGAACACTGAGAGGGTGCTCTATGAGAAAGGAAGGAAGGGAGCAGGTTAAGAATTATAAAGCCCTCAATGGATGGCTGTGCCTAACGTATGTGACCTTGACCTAAGTGTGCACCTTCCATGGTGCTCAGAGGTATATGAGTTGGCTTCAGGAGGGCCCTCCCTATAGCTCTGGTTGTAATGTATTTTTCTATGCCTGTTTTCCCAGCTAAACTCTGAGTTTTCTGGGGGCCAGGGACATGTTTAGTTTTTCTCAAGTATCAAATAAGATTTGGGAAATTCCACTGAAATTCAATTAACTTGACTCTGACCAACATTAGAGTCTGATTGAAGGTAGAACAGAATAGTGAGGATTTAAACATTTTAAATGAGCACAGGAAAAATATTTTTTAAATCTATCACCAGTTTTCATTGGACAATGATAACCTTTTGCCTTAAAGGTATAAACAAAGAAATGCTTAGGTCTTGGTAAACAAAATAGAGGAGCATCTATAATTTTATTATGAATTCTTCTGTTACTTTAAATCTTTCTAGATACAGGCAGAAAATAAATTAATTAAACATTGTAGACAGGCAGAGATAGATAAATGAAATAGCAAAACTGATTTTTTTCTTATAATATTGTTTATAAAACATTTAAAAAGTATTCCTCCTTTAAGTGTTTGTAGGATTCCAACTGGCCCCAGCGAGGCTTAGGCACAATGTCCCTACAACAACAAATTAGAGCTTAACATATGAATATACTGGTTAACTATTTTTTACAAAGAGGCATCAAAAAGCATTTTTTTTACTAGTATCAGTCTTCATTTCAGTTAAATGGAATATCTCTAACTGCATAGAAATCTGATATTTTAGAACAAAAAGGGACATTAGAATTTGTGCATTAAATTGCCTCACTTTGTAGATGAGCAAACTAAAAATCCCGGATGCTGAGGAACTTGCTCAGGGCTGCCTAGGAATTGACTAATAGAATGGGCCTTTAACTCAAGCCTTTGTGAAACCCTTCCTGGCTCATTCTGTGCCACATATTGCAGATTGTTTTTAAGTCTTCTGTCCTAAAAAATGCAGTGGGTTGGGGGAGAAGGAAAACACGAGTCCATTTTATATACAGTAAAATGATGCTGCCAGGTTATTAAATCACCCTCTGCCAGGTAAACCTCTGAAAACAACGGACCTGAATCCACTCTGCCCAACCTGTGTGGCATCCACCTATTTTCTTTCTGTAATTATTTTTTTCCATTTTTTTCTTAATGTATTACAAGTATACATATCTTCACATTGCCGCCCCCACAACCCACTCCCATACATGTCATCATCACCCCCCCACCCCAGTATCTTGCGTCTATTGGTTATGCTTATATGCTAGCAGCATACAAGTCCTTTGGTTGATCTCTTATCTTCCCCACCACTTCCTAAACATCCCGCTGTAATTTGACATCTGTTTGATGTTTTATTGACTCTGTATTTATCTTTTTGTTTATTACTTTGCAATGTTCTTTATTATTCATAAATGAGTGAGATCATGTGGTATTTTTCTTTCATTGACTGGCTTATTTCAGTTAGCATAATGCTTTCTATCTAGTTCCATCCAGGTTGCTGCAAATGGTAAGAATTCCTTCTTTTTTATGGCAGCATAGTATTCCATTGTGTAGATGTACCATAGTTTTCTAATCCAGTCATCTGCTGATGTGCACCTAGGCTGTTTCCAAATTTTAGCTATTATAAATTGTGCTGCTATGAACATAGGAGTACATATATCATTTCTGATTGGTGTTTCTAGCTTCTTGAGATATGTTTTTAGCAGTGGAATTACTGGGTCAAATAGGAGTTCCATTTTTATTTTTTTGAGGAAACTCCATACTGTTCCCCACAGTGGCTGCACCAGTCTGTATTCCCACCTTTTTCTATCATTCACACAAACACTTGTCTTTTGTTGATTTGTTGATGATAACTATTCTGACAGGTGCGAGATGGTATCCCATTCTCTTTTTGATTTCCATCTCTCAGATAATTAGTGACTTTGAGCATGTTTAATGTGTATCTTGGTCTTCCTTCTGTCTTTTTTTGAAAAGATTCTATTTAGATCCATTGCCCATTTTTTTATTGGATCATTTATTTTCCTTTTATTCAGTTCTATAAGTTGCCTGTATATGTTGGAAATTAAACCTTTATCAGTGATAACATATGGTAGAACAGTGTGCTTTCTTATTGTTTTGTTGATGATTTGTATTGTTATGAAAAAAGCTTTTTATTTTGATATAGTCCCATTTGTTTGTTTTCTCTTTAGATTCAATTGCCCTAGGAGCAGTATCATTGAAGAAGTTCCTTTGGCATATGTCTGAGATTTTGCTATCTGTGGATTCCTCTAGTATTTTTTTATGGTTTCCCTTCTTATGTTTAAGTCCTGTATCCATTTTGAGTTTATTTTTGTGTATGGTATAAGTTGGTAGTCTAGTTTCATTTTTTTGCAAGTATCTGTTCAGTTTTCCCAGCACCATTTATCGAAGAGGCTGTCTTGACTCCATTGTATGTTCATGCCTCCTTTGTCAAATATTAATTGAGCATAGGGGTTTGGGTCGATATCTGGATCTCTATTCTATTCTATGGGTCTATGTTTCTGTTCTTGTGCCAGAACCAGGTTGTAATACAGCATGAACTATGGTATTGAGATCCCACCTACTTTATTCTTCTTTCTTAGGATTGCTGTGGCTATTGGGGGTCTTTTTTTATTCCAGATGAATCTTTGGAGAGTCTTTCTAGGTCTGTGAAATATGTCATCGGTATTTTAATGGGTAGTGCATTGAATGTATAGATTGCTTTGGGTAGTATGGATATTTTAATGATGTTGATCCTCCCAATCCATGAGCATGGTTTGCTCTTCCATTTACTTACGCCTTCCTCCATCTTTTTTTTTTCAGTGTCCTGTAGTTTTCCATGTATTGCTCTTTTACCTCCTTAGTTAGGTTTATTCCTAGGTATATTAAATTTTTTGGTGCGATGGTAAATGGGATTGCTTTTTTAGTCTCTCTTTCTGTAATTTCACTATTTGTGTATAGAAATGCCATATATTTCTTGGCATTACTTTTGTATCTTGCTACATTGCTGAATTCATTTATTAAGTCTATTCGTTTTTGGTTGGATCATTCTGGTTTTTTATGTACAGTATCATGTCATCTGCAAATAAGGACAGCTTTACTTCTTCTTTTCCAATTTGGATGCCTTTTATTTCTTCTTGTCTAATTGCAATGGCTAATACTTCCAATACTATGTGAACAGGAGTGGTGAGAGTGGGCATCCCTGTCTTGTTCCTATTCTTACGGGAAATGGTTTTAGTTTTTGCCCATCGAGTATGATTTTAGCTGTGGGTTTATCTTAGATAGCTTTTATTAGGTTGAGGTATGATCCTTCTATTCTCACCTTGTTAAGAGTTTTTATCAAGAAAGAGTGTTGGATTTTGTCAAATGCGTTTTCTGCATCAATTGATATGACTATGTGATTTTTATCTCTTCAATTGTTTATGTGATATATCCTTTATTAATTTGCAGATACTATACCACACTTGCATTCCTGGAATAAATCCTACTTGGACAAGGTGTATGATCTTTCTGATGTACTGCTGTATCTGATTTGCTAGAATTTTGTTGAAAAATTTGGCATCTATGTTCATGAGGGTTATTGGCCTCTAATTCTCTTTCATTGTGTTGTCTTTATCTAGTTTTGGTATTGGGGTGATGCTGGCTTCATAGAAAGAACTTGGAAGTGTTTCTTCCTCTTGAATTTTTTTGAAATAGTCTGAGGAGGATAGGTTTTAGTTCTTCAGTAAATGTTTGGTAAAACTCCTCTGTGAAGCTGGCTGGCCCTGGGCTTTTGTTCCATAGTTATTGACCTATTGAGATGTTTAGAACCTTCCTGATTGAGTTTTGGAAGGTTGTATTTTTCTAGAAATATGTCCATTTCTTTCCAGTTGTCCAGTTTTATGGATTAGAGTTGTTCATAGTACTTTTTAACAATCCTCTGTTATTTCTCCCCTTTCATTTCTGATTTTCTTTATTTGGGTCCTCTCTTTGTTTCTTGGTGATTCTGGCTAGAAGTTCATGAATCTTGTTTACCCTTTCAAAGAACCAGCTCTTGTTTTTTTTTGTTTTGTTTTGGTTTTTTTTTTTATCTTTTGTATTGATTCTTTGGTCTCTATGTCGTTTATCTCTTATCTGATCTTTATTTTTTCTTACCTTCTGCTTAGACTGGGCCTTTCTTTTTGCTCTCTTTCTAAAACTTTGAGTTGTAGTTAGGTCTTTTATTACCATTGTTTCTTGTTTTTTTTTTTTTTTTTGCAGTAGGCTCTCAAGACTGTTTTCGCTGTGACTCATAAATTTTGGAGTGTGTGTTTTCATTGTCATTTGTTTACAGGATTTTTTTTATTTCTTCCTTGATCTCTCTGGTAGCCCAGTCATTGTTTAATAACATGCTGTGTAGTCTCCCTGTGTTTAATTTATTTGGATTGTTTTTATTGTAGTTGATTTCCAGCTTTCTGCCACTGTGATCTGAGAAGATGCTTGATATGATTTCTATCTTCTTGAGTTTGAAAAGACTTTGCCTATGACCCAACATATGGTCTATCTTTGAAAAGGACCCATGTGCACTTGAGAAGAATGTATATTCTGTGGCTATGGGGTGAAATGCTCTGAAGATGTCAATTAATTCCACCTGGTATAATGAGTTATTTAGGATTGATGTTTCTTTGCTGATTTTTTATTTAAAGGATTTGTCCATTGTGATAGTAGGGTATTAACATCTTCCACCATGATTGTGTTGTCAATCTCTCCCTTGATATCCAGGAAGTTTTTTGTTTGTTTGTTCGTTTGTTTGTTTGTTTGTTTTTTATGTATTGGGTTGCTCCTGTATTGGGTGCATATATGTTTCCCAGAGTTATTTCTTCTTGTTGAATTGTTCCCTTTAGTATTATGAAGTGGCCTTCCTTATCTCTTGTTATGCCTTCACTTTGAGATTTCATTTGTCAGATATAAGTATTGCTACTTGAGCTTTGCTACCCCAGCTTTTTTTTTTTATTTCCATTTGCCTGAAAACCCTTTTCCATCCCTTCACCCTCCGTCTGAGTGTATCTTTATTCTGAGGTGGGTTTCTTGTAGACAGCAGATATATGGGTTATCTTTTCTTATCCAATCTATTACCCTGTGCCTTTGATTGGGGTATTTAATGTATTTACATGGAAAGTTATTATTGATAGGAACTTATTTGACACCATTTTAATTCTTTACCCATGTGTTCCTTTTTCATTTCGTATTTCTTTTTTTTACAGCAGACTCTTTAGCATTTCTTGCATTGCTGGTTTGGTGGTAATAAATTCCCTTAGTATTTTTTGTCTGTGAAGCTCCTGATTTCACCTTCAATTTTGATTGATAGCCTTCCTGGGTACTGTATTATTGGATTCAGACGCTTCCTTTGCATGTCTTTGTATATTTCATTCCATTCCCTTCTGGCCTGAGGAGTTTTCTTGAGAAATTAGTATCTAGTCTGATGGTGGTTTCTTTGTGGGTAACTTTCTGTCTCTCTCTAGCTGCTTTTAAAATTTTTCTTTGCCCAAAATCATTTTGGCTCAGTGGATAGAGCATTGGCCTGCGGACTGAAAGGTCCCAGGTTCAATTCTGGTCAAGGGCATGTAACTTGATTAGGAACACATTCCCTGTAGCAGATGTGTAAGAGGCAGCTGATCAATATTTCTCTCTCATTGGTGTTTTTAACTCTTTATTCCACTCCTTTACTCTCTGTAAAAAAATCAATTAAAAATATATTTAAAAATAAGATTCTTACTTTGTCATTAGTGTTTGCCTATCCTATCTAATAAAAAAGTAATATGCAAATTGACCATCACTCCAACACACAAGATGGCTGCCCCCATGTGGACACAAGATGGCCACCATAAAATGGCCAGCAGGGATGGGCATTTGGGTGGGACCAGGATTACAAGGGAGGGCAGTTGAGTGCAATCAGGCCTTCAGGGGAGGAAAGTTGGGAGGGGCCAGGCCTACAAGGGAGGGCAGTTGGGGGTGATCAAACCTTCAGAGGAGGTTAGGAGTTACAAAGCCAGCAGGAGAGGTAAGTTGGGCATGACCAGGCCTATAGGTAAGGGCAGTTTGGGGGGACCCAGACTTGCAGGGGAGAGCAGTTGAGGGGTACCAGGTCTGCAGGGGAGGGCAGTTAGAGGTGACCAGGCCTGCAGGGGAGGGCAGTTAGGGGAAAACAGGATGGAAGAGGAGCAGTTAGAAATCAATCAGGCTGTAAGAGGAGTGGTTAGGCGGTGGTCAGGCTGGCAGGCAGATAGGGACAATCAGGAAGGCAGGTAGGCGAGCAGTTGGGAGCCAGCAGTCTTGGATTGTGAGTGGAATGTCTGACTCCCCATTAAAATTGGGCTTAAATGGGGTGTTGGACATCTCTCGAGGGGTACCAGATTGCAGAGGGTGCAGGCTGGGCTTAGGGACACACCTCCCTTCCCCATGCAGAAATACCATGCACCCGGCCTCTAGTTTAATTGTAATGTGTCTTGGTGCCAGTCTTTTGGGGTTCATTTTGCTTGGGACTCTGTGAGCTTCTTGGATTTATGTGGGTTTTGTCTTCTCTATATCAGGGAAGTTTTCTGTCATTATTTCTTCAAACAGGTTTTCTATTCCTGCTCAGTTTGCTCTCCTTTTGGAACCCCTTGTATATGGATGTTGTTTTGTTTCGTGTTGTCCTAAAGTTCCCTTAGACGCTCCTCCTGCTTTTTAATTTTTTTTCCCTAGTAGCTGCTCTGCTTGGGTATTTTTTCCTACCTTGTTTTCTAGATCACTGATGTGGTCCTCTGCTTCTTTTAATCTACTCTTGAAGGTTTCTATTGAGTTCTTTACAGCAACGATGTCATTTTTTATTTCTTCTTGGTTCTTCTGCATTTCCTCTTGGTTCTTACTCGTATTGAATTTGCCTTCCATTCTTTTCAGCCACCTTATAAGCATTTCTCTAAATTCTTTCTCTGGCAGGTTTCTTGCCTCCATTTTGATACTTCCTTTTCTGGTGATTCTTGTTGTTCTTTCATATGTTGACTATTTCTTTGTTGCCCCCTTGTCTCTCTTCTCTTGGTGTCTGTTTGTGTAGTTCTCTCTCTCCTGCATTGATTTAAAGGCACAAAATACAACACAAGTGAGTACAACACACAAGGTATTGAACAGAAATGTATTCATAATATTATTAACCACAAATAAAGGTGACTACTAGAGAGACAAATTAGGGTATAGGAGAGAAAGAAAAAGAGAGAAAAGAAAAAAAATAAAGAAAGGATTGCCAAAATGAAATTGGGAGAAGAAAAAAGAAAGTAGGAGAAAAGTAAGAGACAAAAGAAAGAGAATAAGAAAGATAAGGGGAACAAAATATATATACAGGGAGAAAACTCCAATAGAACAGCTACTAATCCCAACAAATGCCAGCAACAAGTACCTGGAGATTAATACAAACTACCACAACAACTAATATCAAGTGAGGTGATGGAAAACAGAAGGAATAAACAAACAAAACAAAACAAATTAAAAAAATAAGCAAAACAATCTCACAGAAAAGTATAAAAAATTGATATAATCAACATTCCAGCAAACACCAACGAAAGGAGAGAGAAAAACAATTTTTGGATAGTGATGACAGAGAAGAGAGAGGTTTGTTTGGACTTGGAACAAGGAATTGGAAATTAGATATATAAGTAGTGTTAAATTTTACCAAGGGGAAAAAGAAAGAATAGGAAAAATCTAAAGTAAGAATAGGGTAAGAAAAATAGGACAACAAAAGGGAAAAAGTTAGGAAGAGAGTGATCACATAAAGTTAAAGTTGAAATAGAGTAAAATGTTGCCAAAGGAAAGATGAAAATAGATTATAGAACATTAATCCCAAAGTAAAATAAAGAGAAAATAAAATGGCACTTTTTTAACAAAAAGGTAAAATAGTAGTTGTAACAATACTGATTGAAAATAAAAATGTAAAATATAAAATGTTTTAAATTTTACCTTTAAAAACATAAAATCAAGTGAGGAAAAAAGAAATTAATTGGTTTCTTAAGTAAAAGATGAAAAAAATTAAAAAATCAATAAAAAATTAAAAAATTAAAAATAAAAAAATAGAATGTGCAATAGTGAAGATCATTCACTTCCTGTATTGTTCTGTTTTCCAGTCAGGAAAATATTGTAGTTCCCTGCATTCTACTGCCCCTCAGTGTTGTAAATCAATCCTGATTTTTAAAGAGGTGGTGTGTCTTTATTTCTTTATTCCTTTATTTGTGATTACACAAGATTCAATTTGTGATTCAACCCCTGAGTGGCAGTGTTTCTGGATTGATCTCCAATACTATAGGTCCTCTCTAGCCTGCACTTAGATCCTGCTTTCCCTGTGGCACTCAATGCCAGTTTGTGGGAGTGGGCTGCCCCAGAGCTGGTTCTCCAATGGTCACTCCCTGCTCTGATCCCCAGGTTCCAGAAAAACAACTTTCCCCTGCAGTCTCCTAGAGTGTCCCTAACTGGGTGATCCTATGTATTTGGCTTAGCAATCAGAAAGATCTGAAGAGGAAAAGGCACAAATGTGTGAACTCTGAAGCTGCGTGCAAGTCTGTGCAGTTCTCCTTTACCCCTAATCTCCAAGCAGTCAGCATACGTTTAAAACTCCCAGGATATCTTTTTGTGTTAGATCAAAATGGGTTGCTTTTTAGAGATCCCCTCTGTTAGCAGCTCTGAGGACCCCCTTCCACATTCGAGGATTATGCCAGTGCCAACAACCATGGATTTCTCTAGGTGCAGGCTTCCCCTGGTCCTCCAGTTCCCACAGTGCATGCATTTCTCTGTTCTGTGGGGACCAGAGACCTCACCTTATCCCAGGTGAAATATGACCTTTCCATGGTGGAGTGTAGAGCTCCTCTGAATCCATGTATTTGAGCCTATTGGGGACCAGTGTTCTGGGTTTTGCAGCTGTTCGGTGGTTGCTGCCGTTGTAGATTTTCAGGCTTCTGATAACATCCACTTTTCCCTTCATGATGTGTGGTTTTCGTGTTCAAGCGGGTCGCTTCAGAAGGGAACACAGCAGCAATGGGGGCTGCCTAGTCAGGAAAGCCCCATCCAGCAGTCCCCCACCTTCTCGTGGAGTATAGCTGTCCCTTAACTTGCCAACAAACACTCCCTGTGTGACCTTCAGCTGTTTTTTCTGTCTACTCCAGGACAAGGCTTAAGACATGTCTGTCTATTCTGCTGCCATTTTCCCCCCACCTTTTCTTTTCATTTTTGCCTTGTTTTTGTTGCTTCTGCCTCCAGAATGGGTGGCAAATGCCTATAGGAGAAGAATGGGAAGTAAGGTAGCTATAGAGTAATAAAGCTGACTATCTCTGAGTGAGCTCAGTGTTAATCTAACTAGTGGGTCTGTGTTATTTCTACCCCTTCTCACCCTGTGTTCATCATTCTCATTGTGTTCCTTCTGGGTATAAGGGCACATGTACTTCAGAAGCAATTCCTTTACTAAATAGATAGGGGTAGACTGGCCAATGGCTCTGCAAAAATTGATAGCTTCTCCTCCTCCTGAATAAGGGGTTAAGCAGCAATGCTACTTCAGTGCCATCCATCAGCAGTCACTGAGAATAGACAAAATATTTTCCCTGGTGACTTAATCAGAGGGATGCTGTCTAGCTGATTGAGGGAAGCTGGAGAGTGAGAAGTTGTTCCTGTTATAACTTGTCATTAGCCATTGGTCTAAACAGAGAAAGTAAGGTCACAGCATTTTGATCAAAGATCAAGGCAGGTGTTTTGTTTAGTTTTGTTTAGTAACATGGGAGATGTTGATTCAGGAAATAGGGCTTTCTTCACTATGGTCTGTTACTACATTTAATATGAAATTTATATCCCAACTCCAGGATACAGCACCCTGGAGTTGAGATCAGAAAAAGAAAACACTTCGTCTCTTTATTGATTGTGAAAAGAGGTAGAAGGCAACCTTGGTCCTTTCCATCCTGTGTTTCCAGTCTTTTCCTGGCACCTCTATCTGGCAGCCTCCTCTCTCGCATTGGTCCCCTTCTATTGGGCAGGGAGTCCTTCCCAAACGCTCAAAGCATTTTACCCTGGCCATAGTCACTGCCTAGCATATTAGCTACTTGTTTTCTTTTCTTTATAGTATTGCTTGTCACCCCAAATCATCTTATTTCTATTAACTTATTTACCTGTTTCTATTTCTAGAAAATTAAACTGCATAGTGAACAAGGACCCCATCTTGCTTACATGAGTTATCCTTATCAGTTACCATGGTATATAGAAGATAATAGGTCCAGAATAAATATTTGGTTCATAAAATAATGATTTCCTATATGGCCACTCACCTCTTTTTAAATAGCTATTATTAGGTTGGGTTGTAGAAGCAAGAGGAGGATATGTGCAGAACCAGGAAGACCTCAGAGTTCAGGTAACAAGAAATCAGGAGAAGTGCAGAAATCAGGAGAGCCATCTGGATTCAGACACAGAGGCAAGGAGTGGTCAGGAAAGAGTGAGAAGTATGGGTAGCTATGCAGCAACTGATACATTGCTAGAAAAATCTAGAAATTAGGCACATTCTTGCTTTTTCTCAGACTGTTTCTCTCTTTATCTGTCCTTTGAAAGCAAGACTGTATCTTCAGAATTCACTAGTTTGAGGTTTGCCTTTGTTGTTCATTGAAAATCCCTGGCTATGAAGAGAAAGGGGATTGAGAATGAAGAATAAATTCTAAAAAAATGTATTGTTAATCTCTGGCATTGAATAAGCTTCAAATGCACTCAATATGTCCTGGATTCTTGGCCTTTGTGAATGGACACTGAGGAGGTTTCAAGATAAAATTTAATTAAAAATATATGAACCATTGGGATTGCAATGAACTTGCATTTTAGAATACGGTGTTCAGGCATTCAGGTAACTACTCAGCCATGATGCAGGGCCCTCAAATTAACAGTGGCCTTTCCTTGTATCTTACATGTACCCTCATTACTACCATTTAATAGGCACTTATTGAACATTTAGTATGTGCTCCTTAACCAGGGAAGGTAAATTCTCAGGAGGGTGCATGTGTTCTGGGAGAGAGCCAAAGAATAAACATGTATAATCTATTTAGCATTGGTGACTCAGAGTGGAAGTTTTGTATTTATTTTATTTTTAAATTCGTGAAAATTTTAACATGAAAAATAAAGCACAAAACTCTTAAGAAGTGTTGTGCTGGTGGCTGGGATGCTTTGGATTAAATCTCTGGTCTTCACAACTCTTGCCCCAATACTTTCTTTGTTATCTAGAAACACTCCACATCTTCCATTATCCTTATCCATTTAGCATCTCTGTTATCTTATGGATTTGGAATGTCTACATTCATATCAATTGTGAATGAAATATTTAAATGTAACAAATATTCCATATGTTTATTTCCCAGACCTTGCCATAAGATGAGGCCATGAGACAAATTTTGAAATATGGATCCTAAATAGAAGTGATGGATATCACTTCCCAGCTGAGCCAGTTAAAAACTGATGTGTCTCATTCATCCCTTCCCTCTCCCCTCAGTAGCCTTGGAAGCCACATGTTGAGATGGTGGAAATAGTACATGCAAAGGCCCTAGGTCCCTGGGTTATAAGATAGAGATGAGCACCCATTGACTTCAGATTTTGCATGAGTCAGAAGTAAATTATTTTGCTACCCATCCCTCCTGAGATTTCAGGATTTGTTTGTTACCACACATAGCTTATGCTATTCTCATCTAATACTCAACTCATAATCATATCAGAGTAAGGCATGACTTTGCTTTATTGCACTTCACAGATACTGTGTTTTTTACAAATTTAAGCCAAGACCCTCTACCAGAAGAAAGATGATGACTTATTTTATTGTGATATATACTTTATTATGGTGATCTGGAAACAAACCTATAATATCTCTGAGGTGTCTGTAGGTGTGTCAGCAGAGGGTGGTATATATTTGGTTATGATGATTTTGGATATCAGTTTGTGGAGTAAAATCTGTAAGGTTCTGGCTCTAGGAATAGAAGACCAGTCTGGTTAGTGAAATATCCTCAAAGAAGTTTTAATAGATCCTCAAACTAAATTGTAAGGTTTTCTTTGCTTAACTTCTCAATGTAGGACTGGTAATTCTTAAAGTGCTAGTTTGGGATTCTCTGGGTATTGAAGTTCTGGAGCTTTAGGACAAAATGGGTTAACTGAGCGTGTCAGAACCACAGTCATTGTTTGAAAGTTGTCATCCTAATAGAGCTGAAAGAACACGCAGACCTTCCTGAATAACAAGGGGACCTAAATCATACTAACATTGGCTAGAGCTTCAATCCATTCTATTGAACTGCTCCTATCCCCAACTAAGAGATTATATTGCCTCTCATGGTAAATTGTATTGCAGGAGGCTGGCAGGTACTTCAGTGTACAAATCAAGTTCAGATGAACACACTTGATAGAATAGAACTGAAATGGGGCAAAGGTCAGGAGTTGTAAGTGTGCAGCCATATTTGGGAGCTGAAGACTGTCAGTATTTCACCAGGTGATAATGTTAAATTATATGTTAGGAAATGAACACAATGAGCTAAGCTTCTATTGAGAAGTGAATTACTTAGTCACCTTTGGATGTTGTAGCAATTCTCTCCAGACATAAGAATTCCCTTATAAGCAAGGGCTGTATCTTAAAATGAATCTTTGTAGATACATTTCACCCAATAACAGAACTATATTAATAATTGACATTTATAACTAAATATCTGCACATGTGCTATCTCCTTCCCTGAATTTCTTCCTTTAAGGCCTCGCTGGTTTTTCTTTTAATTGGGTATTTTCTCCATAAACAGCATTTGGAGCCCCTAGGGTTTTGCCTTCCCTGTTTTCCATGAGGATTCAGAAAAAGCACCTTTAATATATTAGTTCAAGTTGTTTTAGAGTAAGATTGCACACCTCTCAGGACAGAGGTATAGATATTTAACTTTTTTAATGAGAAAGGTTTATATACTTAATATCCAGGCCCTTTGGTTCCCAATTTAATCCTCTCTCCCCAACCTGATGTCAGGTGTTGAATAAGCAATACTTTAAAAGAATGATATAGTGTAGACATCATGCACATGTGCTGAGAGATTTGTAAGTAAGAAGGAAACAGACTATGTGTTCCTTACAAAGTGAAGGTGCGTAATTTAACTACATTGTGTACTAAAGGACAGTTGTAATGACAAATGTAATGACCGAATGGACATCCAAGCATCAGTAGATATACTGTGGCTGCCAGAGTAGAATGATTACCTTTATTACTTTGGCCCTTTATAGACTTCCAGCATGGGGTCTTAGGTGTGCTCTCCCAGAAACAGACTCTGAGACAAGAACTCAAGTACCAATAGAATATTTTGAATATTACCATGAAACATTGCTGGGAGGTAAGTGAAGTGAGATGGGGAAGAGAAAGAAGCCAATGAAGTAAAGGTATCCATTAACTTCTACTCTGGAGTACAGAGCTTAAGCCCTGGAGAATTGGGAAAACGTGTGTAGATAGATATGCATCCAGAGATGTCCATCTAAGGGGCAAGGGAACTGGTGTTTTTACACACCAATTTCCATTGGGCATTGCTTAAAGGCTGCTTGATGGAAATGGTGCATAAATTCTAGCACATTCTGTGTGTAGCATAAGTGCCAGGATAGGCTCCATCAGTCAGAGGAAGGCCCTGGGCAAAGAAGTGCAGGTGCTGGGGTGATAATTGGACTGGCCTGTCCTGTTGTAAGGAAGGCTATAGGGGTAAGACAATGAGTAGTACAGTCAGGGATTGCCCAAGGTCATTCAGGACCAAACCAAGAAGAGAGTTAATTCAAACTTATTTCCAAAGTGCATTGAAGCAGTTAATCTTAGTAATGTTTTGGCACAGCACTACTAGTATAAGCCCTATATTATTAAATCCATTTTATTATTTGTTCTATTTTTTATTGTTTAAAGCATTACATATAGTAGTACATAAGTCTCCTTTTTCCCCCCAATGATCTTCCCCCAGCCTCCCCTACCCGATGTCACATGCCCTCATCCCACTCCCCCATGTCTTGTGTCCATTTGTTGTACTTATATGCATGCATACAAGTCCTTTGATTGATCTCTTTTCCTTTTCTCCCAACAATCCCCTGCTTTCCTGCTGTAAATTGACAGTCTGTTTGGTGCTTTACTGTCTCTGTATCTATCTTTTTGTTCATCCAGTTATAATGTTCTTTATTATCCATAAATGAGGGATATCATGTGATATTTTTATTTCATTGCCTGCCTTATTTCAATTAACACCATGCTCTCCAGGTCCATCAGTGCTGCTGCAAATGATAAGAATTCTTTCTTTTTTTTCTAGCAGTATAGTATTCCATTGTGTAGAAGTACCATAGTTTTCTAATCCATTCATCTGTTGATGGGCATTTAGGCTGTTTCCAAATCTTAGCTATGATGAATTGTGCTGCTATGAACATAGGGATGAATATATCCTTTCAGATTGGTGTTTCTAGTTTCTTGGGATATATTTCTAGAAGTGGGATTAATAGGTCAATAGGAGAGCTCCATTTTTAGTTTTTTGAGGAAACTCCATATTGTTCTTCACAGTGACTGTACCAGTCTGCATTCCCACCAGCAATGTAGGAGGGTTCCTTTTTCTCCACATCCTCGGAGCACTTGTCCTTTGTTGATCTGTTAATGATTGACATACTGACAGTGTAAGATGGTACCGCATTGTCATTTTGATTTGCGTTTCTCAGATAATTAGTGACTTTGATAATGTTTTCATATGTCTCTTGGCCTTCTTTTTGACTTCTTTAGAAAAGATTCTATTTAGGTCCATTGCCCATTTTTTTTTAATTGCATCATTTATCTTCCTTTCATTAAGTTTTATAAGTTCCCTGTAGATGTTGGAGATTAAAACTCTATCAGTGATACATTGGCAAATATGTTCTCCCATACAGTGGGATTTTTTATTGTTTTGTTGATGGTTTCTTTTGCTGTGAAAAAGCCTTTTATTATGATGTAATCTCATTTGTTTATTTTTTCTTTAGCTTCCATTGCCTGATGAGCGGTATCAGTGAAGAAATTGCTTCTGCATATGTCTGAGATTTCTCTACCTGTGTGTTTCTCTGGTATTTTTATAGTTTCCTATCTTATGTTTAAATCCTTTATCCATTTTGAGTTAATTTTTGTGTATCGTGTAAGTTGGTGGTCTAGTTTCACTATTTTACATGTATCTATCCAATTTTCCCAACACCATTTATTGAAGAGACTGTCTTGACTCCATTGTATGTTCATGCATCCTTTGTCAAATATTATTAATTGAGCGTAGTGGTTTGGATCAATATCTAGATTCTCTATTGCATTCCATTGGTCAGTATGTCTGTTCTTGTGCCAGTAATAGGCTGTTTTGAAAATAGTGGCTTTGTAATACAGCTTGAAATCTGGTATTGAGATCCCACCTACATTGTTATCTTTCTTAGGATTGCTGTGGCTATTGGGGGCCTTTTTTTATTCCAGATAAATTTTTGGAGAGTTCTTTCTAGATCTGTGAAATATGTCCTTGTTATTTTAATGGGGAGTCATTGAATCTATGCTTTGATTTGGGGAGTATGGACATTTTAATGATGTTGATTCTCCCAATCCATGAGCATGGTATGCTCTTCCATCTGTTTACATCTCCCTCCGTGTCCTCTAATTTTCCACATATAGGTATTTTACCTCCTTAGTTAAGTTTAGTCCTAGGTAACTTAATTTTGTTTGGTGTAATGGTAAATGGGATTGCTTTTTTAGGCTCTCTTTAATTATTAATTATTGGTGTATAGAAATGCCATAGATTTTGTGGCATTAATTCTGTATCCTGCTACACTGCTGAATTCATTTATTAAGTCAATTAGTTTTTTTATGGAGTCTTTCATTTTTTTTTTATGTACAGTATCATATCATCTGCAAATAAGGACAGCTTTACTTCTTTTCCAATTTGGAAATTTGATTTCATCTTCTTGTCTACTTGCAATGGCTAATACTTTCAGTACTATGTTGAACAGGTGTGGTGAGAGTGCGCATCCCTATCTTATTCCTATTCTTAGGAATGTTTTTAACTTTTGTCCATTGAGTATGATATTATCTGTGGGTTAATCTTAGATAGCTTTTATTATGTTGAGGTATGATCCTTCTATTCCCACCTGTTGAGAGTTTTTATCAAGAAAGAGTGTTGAATTTTGTCAAATGCTTTTTCTGCATCGAACTGATATGACTATGTGATTTTTTTATCTCTCCATTTATTTATGTGATGTATCCTTTATTGATTTGCAGATACTATACCACCCTTACATTCCTGAAATAAATCCTACTTGGTCAAAGTCTATGATATTTCTGATGTACTGCTGGATCCGATTTGCTAGAATTTTGTTGAGAATTTTGGCATCTATGTTCATGGGGGATATTGGCCTGAATTCACTTTCATTGTGCTGTCTTTATCTGGTTTTGGTATTAGGGTGATCTTGGCTTCATAGAAAGAACTTGGAAGTGTTCCTTCCTCTTGACTTTTTTGGAATAGTCTGAGGAGGATAGGTTTTAGTTCTTCAGTAAATGTTTGGTAAAACTCCTCTGTGAAGCTGGCTGGCCCTGGGCTTTTGTTTGTTGGAAGCTTTTTGATGACTGCTTCAATTTCTTCCATAGTTATTGACCTATTGAGATGTTTAGATTCTTCCTGATTGAGTTTTGGAAGGTTGTATTTTTCTAGGAATATGACCATTTTCTGCAGGTTGTCTAGTTTTATAGAATAGAATAGAGTTGTTCATAGTATTTTTTAACAGTCCTCTGTATTTCAATGGAGTCTGTTGTTATTTCACCTCTTTCATTTCTGATTCTATTTATTAGGGTCTTTTCCCTTTCTTTCTTGGTGATCATGGCTAGAAGTTTATCAATCTTGTTTATCCTTTTAAAGAACCAGCTCTTGTTTTTTTTTTTTTTTTCGATCTTTTGTGGTATTGTTTCTTAGGTCTGTATGTCATTTATCTCCTCTCTGATCTTCATTATTTCTTTCCTTCTGCTTACACTGGGCTTTTCTTGTTGCTCTCTTTCTAATTCTTTCAGTTGTAGAATTAGGTAATTTATTACCATTGTTTGTTTGTTTGTTTGTTTGTTTTTGTTTTTTTGCAGTAGACTTGTAGAGCTATGAACTTCACTCTCAAGACTGCTTTTGCTGAGTCTGGTAGATTTCGAGTTATTGTGTTTTCATTATAATTTGTTGCCATGATGTTTTCTATTTCTTCTTTAATCTCTCTGGTAATCCAGTTTTTGATTAATAGCATGCTGTTTAGTGTCCATGTGTTAGATTTTTTTATTTCTTTGGATTGGTTTTTTTTGTAGTTGATTTTTAGTTTTGTTTTTGTTTTTTTTGTTTTTTGTTGTTGTTTTTAATATATTTCTTTTTGATTTTTTTTACAGAGATGAAGGTAGAGGGATAGAAAGTTAGAAACATAGATGAGAGAGAGACATTGGTCAGTTACCTCTTGCACGCCCCCTACTGGGAATTTGCCCACAACCAAGGTACATGCCCTTGACCGGAATCAAACCTGGGACCTTTCAGACTGCAGACTGATGCTCTATCCACTGAGCCAAACCGGTTTTGGCTAATATAAATTAAAGTTTTGTGCCACTGTGGTCTGAGAAGATGCTTGATATGATTTCTATTTTCTTGAATTTGAAGAGACTTTGCCTATGACCTGACATATGGTATATATTTGAAAATGAGCCATATGTACTTAAGAAGACTGTATATTCTGTGGCTTTTGGGTAAAATGTTCTGAAGATGTCAATTAATTCCATCTGGTCTCATGAGTTATTTAGGATTG
Organism: Lasiurus cinereus; assembly: GCA_011751065.1. Taxonomy (NCBI): domain Eukaryota; kingdom Metazoa; phylum Chordata; class Mammalia; order Chiroptera; family Vespertilionidae; genus Lasiurus; species Lasiurus cinereus. Next base: position 21,549,387 of record JAAGEH010000006.1, on the reverse strand, counting down.
ATGTTTCTTTGCTGATTTTTTTAAAATATATTTTATTGATTTTTTACAGAGAGGAAGGGAGAGGGATAGAAAGTCAGAAACATCGATGCGAGAGAGACATCGATCAGCCGCCTCCTGCACACCCCACACTGGAGATGTGCCTGCAACCAAGGTACATGCCCCCAACCGGAATCGAACCCGCGACCTTTCAGTCCGCAGGCCGATGCTCTATCCACTGAGCCAAACCGGTCTCGGCATCTTTGCTGATTTTTTGTATAGAGGATTTGTCCAATGATAATCGTGGAGTATTAAAGTCTCTTACTATGATTGTATTGCTGTCAATCTCTCCCTTGATATCCTCCAGCAGTTTTTTCATGTATTTGGATACTCCTTATATTGGGTGAATGTTATTTCTTCTTGTTGGATTGTTTCCTTTAGTATTATGAAGTGGCCTTCCTTACCTCTTGTAATCCCTTTCACTTTGAGATCTAATTTTTCAGAGATAAATATTGCTACCCTAGCCTTTTTTTACATTTATATTTGCCTGAAAAACATTTTTCCATCCCTTCATCCTCAGCCTGTGTGCAGCATAGGCTATGTGTGGTTTCTTGTGGACTGCATATATATGGTTTGTGCTTTCTTATCCAATCTATTACCCTATGTTTTTGATTGGGAGATTTAATCCATTTACATTTAAAGTTATTATTGATAGGTGCTTATTTGCTGCCATTTTTATTCTTTATCCCTGTGTTCCTTCTTCACTTCCTATTTCTTTTTCTTTAACATCAGACCCTTTAGCATTTCTTGCATTGCTTGTTTGGTGGCAGTAAATTCCCTTAGTTCCTTTATGTATGTGAAGCTCCTGATTTCACCTTCAATTTTGATTTATAGCCTTGCTGGATAGAGTATTCTTGGATTTAGACCCTTCCTTTGCATGACTTTCTATACTCCATTTCATTCCCTTCTAGCCTGATGAGTTTCTTTTGAGAAATCAGTCACTAGTGTGATGGGATTTCCTTTGTAGGTAACTTTCTGTCTCTCTCTGGTCACTTTTAAGATTCTTACTTTGTTGTTGGTGATTGCCAATTTAATTACAATGTGCCTTGGCATTGATCTTCTGGGGTTTGTTTTGCTTGGGATTCTGTGAGCTTCTGGGATTTGTGTGGGTTTTTTCTTCCCTATACCAGTTTTCTGTCATTATTTCTTCAAACAGGTTTTCTATTCCTTGCTCAGTTTCCACTTCTTCTGGAACCCCTATTATGTGGATATTGTTGTTTTTTGTATTGTGTCAAAATTCCCTTAGGCTCCCTTCCTTCTTTTTAATTTTGTTTTTACAGAAGTTACTCTACTTGTGTATATTTTCCTATCTTGTCTTCTAGCTCACTGATGTGGTTGGTCCTCTGCTTCTTCTGGTCTACTCTTGATGTTTTCTATTTATTTCTTTACAGCAAGATGTTATTTTTCATTTCTTCTTGGTTCTTCATTTCCTCTTGATTTTTACTCATATTGTCGAATTTGTCTTCCATTCTTTTCAGTACCTTATGACCATTTCTCTGAATTCTTTCTCTGACAGGTTGCTTGCTTCAATTTTGTTTACTTCTCTTTTTTTTTGGTGATGCCTGCTCTTCCTTTCATATGAGGGCTGTTTCTTTGTCTCCCCATTTTTCTCTTCTCTATGTGTTTGGTTATGTAGTTCTCCCTCTCCTCTCTGTGGTGGAGTGTAGAGCTCCTCTGAATCTGTGTCCTGGCACCAATTGATGACCAGTGGTCTTGGGTTTGTAGCTGTAAGGTGGGTGCCATATTTGTAGATTCCCCAAGATTTTCAGGTGTCTGATAACATTCACTTTCCCCTTCAAGATGGTGTGGTTTCCAGGTCTGAGCTGGTCACTCTGGGATGTAACCCAGTAGCAGTGGGGGCTGCCTGATTAGGGGAGCAGTTACCCACAGTGTTCTGGAGTATAGCTGTCCCTCAACTCACCAACAAACACTCTCCATGCAACCACAAACTCTCCCTTTGTTCTCTCACTCACACATTATCCTGCAGTCTGTGTTCTCATAGGCAGCCATCTTCTGTTTTTATTAAATCCATTTTAAACATGTGGAGACTGAGTCTTCAACAGATTCATTCCTTGTCTCAAATCACATCACTGCAAAGTGCTGGGGTCAAAAATATGACTTAAGTCTTCTGCATTTGCATTCAGGACTCTATATTATACTAGAGGCCTGGTGCATGGAATTCATGTACATGGGGAGATTGGTGGGAGGGAGTCCCTCAGCCCAGCCATTGGGGAGTAGGTCTAAGCCAGCAGTCTTACATCTTTAACACTGCCTCAGAGGTGGGAGAGGCTCCACCACCTCAGCTGTCCTCACCTGCCATGAGCCCGGCTTCTTGCTGCCTTGTGCCTCCCCTGTGGGAGCTCACTGACCATCAGGGAGCAGCTCCTGCATTAAGAATCTGCCACCTGGTGGTCATTGTATATCATAGTGACTAATTCTTCTGCTTTTTGGTCAATTTACATATTAGCCTTTTATTATATAGGATTTTATACTGTTTCCATGTCAATGTCAAATGGGAAGGCAGAGCAGAGCTTTCTGCCATTAATAGTACTCTAAATCTGAATATTAAAAATGAAGGGAAGTGCTAACCCAGAGTTCCTAGTGTGTGCTGAAATAAGTACAGGTGAGGCTGTGGTGCTGCTGTTCAGGATTGGTCCATGTCAGTGACTAATTTACCACCTATTTGTACAGCATCTTCTTATACCTCTGAGCTTTTTGGGGGAATGATTTGATTTTGGTTTTCAGTTTAGATAGGAAGTCAAATAAAAAGGCTGTGAAATTGAGACATGAGCCATCTATAGCTATTTATCTAGTATATTTCTGAACTTCGAGCAGGGCAGCTAACAGAATATAAATGATATGAGAACTTGGGCACAGGGTCATGGAAATGAAGCTGAAGAGAAAAACTGCTAGAAAGTGGCCAATACTAACATTCTTGCTCCACCTTCACCACTCAGGGCCATCTCCTAGATGATATATCCAGGCCTCCCTATCTCCTTACAAACCTTCCTCCAAACACATCTGTAGATTTTCTTTCTTGCTCTTTATGTGATAACTGGTGCCCTAGTTGTATGTATACCTCACTTCTTAGTTTCTCTTCCCAAGTATTCCTGACACCTTCTAGAAGTAATATGGCTACACACCAAACCAGGAGCTTGTAGAGATGTCAGGTGCAGGAGAGAGAGCTTTATGAAGACAGGTAACTTTTGTCATTTTGAAAACAACTCACCTCCCAGAATATAGAAGCTCACTGTTTACAGCAACATAATTTCTTGTTCCCAAATTCCCACAAAATTCCAAATCTCATATAATTGTATTGTTTTTAAATAAAGGTGTTTGCTCCTCATATATGAAATAGATTGATTTTATACTTACGTAAGTTTTCTGATGAAAAAAAAATTATACATCAGAGCAGATTCCTTAACCAGGCTTAATCTTGACTTAGATTTATAGAAAATCATTCCATATATGTAGGTCAATACAATGAGATATTCTCTCTTCCTCATCTTTCAGATTTAATTACCTGGCTTTGTTTCCCTTTGGTTCACATGTAACAGAAACCATGAAAGTCTGGAAGAATGGAAAGAAACCCAACCTGCTCTTTGTCTTGGGCATGGACTGCCCGAAGTCTAACTTTAGAGTTTATACATGTTTGATAAGCAAAGTAAACAGTGTTTCTTATGTACACTCTGCAACTAAGTACTTAAGAGTAGGACTAATATCTGAGCCATATGTTTCCTCAGCACTTCAAGGAGAAAAGGAAGTGGAGATGATGATGATAGGCAATAGATAGATAGATAGATAGATAGATAGATAGATAGATGATAGATAGATGATATACAGATAGATAATAGAAATCCAGATGATAGATTAGATAGATAGCTTATAGATAATAGATAAATAGATAGACAAATGATAGTTAGACAGGTTAGATAGATCATAAACAGATAGGCAGATAAGTGATAGATATAATGAACTTTATTCTGGTGGCAGTCTTCATATGATCTCATTTTAAAAAAATCCATTTATGTTTTCTTTCTAGAAATCTAACATGAGGAGGATGGTAGTTTCACATCCTACATTGTGACTGCCTACCATTTGTATTGAGTTGAGTGATGACACAGGTGAGCCATGAGGGTCTGACCTGGGGAATAAGGCAGCCATCTGATGTTTGGTTTGCTTTCTATTGCTGTGAGATCTTGAATCTGTGTCTTCTTTCTTAATATTTATAGTGATTGATGAGAGAGAGAGAGGGAAAAAGAGAGAGAGAGAGAGAGAGAGAGAGAGAGAGAGAGAGAGAGAGATCTGATGTTCCAGTTACTTATGTATTCATTAGTTGCTTCTTGTATGTGCCCTGACTGGGATGGAACCTGCACCTTGGTGACTTTCCAGATAATGCTCTAACCTAGTGAGTTACCTGGCCAGGGCCTATTACTGTTTTCTCTATGTCACACTTTTCTTAGTGGAAGGAGAATGACTGGAAAAGAATGTGCTCATGCAAACCTCAGAGTAACAGGCTTGAGAAATAATCTTTTTAGAGGAACATGCTTTCTAATGATTTGTGTCTTGTCTGCCACCAATGGTCCTGCTTGACAATTGTTATCAGTAGGATAATTCTGATAATGGTTAGATCTGCTTGTGATGGTTCTCAGGGGACTACAAACAGATCTGTTGTAGGTCCCCTTTCCCTCTTGAATGCAGAGTCTTGGGATTCTTTGTAAGCGTACAGGTGCCTCTAGTCCAACTTGAAGATCAGAGTGCCTTGGGATAGGTGTTGAAACCAGGTGAGGAGACAGTCATCTTCTTTGGAGTCCAGATTCCTGACCTGTATCATTTATCTCCCTCTCATCAGAACACTGTGGACATTTGTGTTCCTTTCAGAAGGAGTTATGTGGAAGCAGGGAAAGAAACCTTGCCAGCTACAAGGATATCCCACAGAGCTCTGGGCCACCATGAAAGGGGACATGCAATATCCACTATGAGGAGTTAGCAGCGTGGTTCTGTTTGTATAATTCCAGACACCTTATTTTTCTGTGTATAGGATGCCCCCATGTATAAGACACCCCTCACTTTTCCAACCCAAAATTAAGAAATCAATATTTTAAACATTTTGCTGGTTTTCCTCTTAAGGCCTTCTTTTTTGGCATCTTAAAAAGTTGTTCTTCCTGTTTTCTCCACTTCTGATCATACACTCCATGGGAAGAGGTCCAAATTGTCTCTCTGCAGCTCTATTTCCATGCTCTTTTGTATAACAGATTACATTCAGTTTAAGTTTTGTAGAGTAAGACAATCACTTGCAGGTATCTATCTTTTTACTTTTTGACATCTTTATGGGCTCAGAATGCTCCAATCCCTGTTGCATCTGCACACTCTCCACTTCCACCTCCACTTCTAATTATGGCATCAGCTGACATCAGTAACAATAAGGCTCATGATTAGAGGAAACCTGTTTGAGAAGGTATGGGCAGTTATGTACCCATGAGCCTCCCTCCTCAGCTAACTTTCATGTATAAGATGCCCCTTGATTTTTCAGTCTAACAATTTTGGGACAAAATAGTATCTTATACATGGAAAAGAAAAATACAGTATATTAGTGAATAAGAAGACATGAGAGGACCAGGGATAAGTGGGAGAAAGAGGCCAGTTAAGGACTCCCACACAGAATATTGAAAAAAAATAAAATATAGTACTTTTTTTATCCTCTTCCTCATAAAAGCAGCAGTGCAAAAATAGTGAGGAGGGCATGGGAAGTAGGGAAAGGCAAGGATAGTGATCAGTTCAGTTTACAGCTGGAACCATCAGGGGAAGCTGGGATGTCCAGATCCCACAAACTACAAAGGCCACTGCTCTTCATCTTCCATTTGAAATGTAGCAGGAACATGATAGACATTGAAATGAACCTTGAGTTGATTAAGACATTGACCACCAACTGAGAGTCCACTTCAAATTTGCCTACCTCTCAAGCAATTTTGGTAAACTGAGGGCCCTTGAGAAGGGAGTATGATTTTTGTGAGAAAATAAAAAATAAAGGTTTATGGCCTATTTGGGGTTATTAAAAGCCCATTGTGGGGGAGAAAAAAATGGTGATAGAGTAGAAAATGGTATCCTGAGCCTTTTCCTCTAGCAGATAGAAAGAACAGCTGAGAGTCGCACAGAGAGTATTTCTTGGTGAGTTGAGGGACAGCTATACTCCAGGAGACAGTGAGGGACTTCTGGACAGGGCTCCCCTGGCCAGACAGCCCCCACCACTGCTGGGTTCCCTCCAGGAATGACCCGCTTGGACGTGGAGACTGCATCATCTTGAAAGGGAAAGTGGGTGTTATTGGAAACCTGAAAATCTACAACTATAGCACTCACTGAACAGCTGCAAACCTCAGAATACTGGTCCCCAATTGGCACAAATACTTGAATTCAGAGCTCTACACTCCACCACAGAAAGGTCAGATTTCGCCTGGAATAAGGTGAAGTCTCTGCTCCCAGCAAGAGAGAGAAACATGCACACTGCGGGAGCAGGAGGACTTGGGGAAGTCTACACCTAAAAAAATTCATGGTTGTTGAGGCTGGCGTGATCTATTAATGGGGAACAGGGTCCTCAGAGCTATTAACAGAAAGGAACTCTTAAAAGCAACCCACTTTGATCTGACACAAAAGGACAGCTTAAAAATGTTAAAAGTGTGCTGGCTGCTTAGACCCAAGGGAGGAAAAAAGACTACACAGACTTGCTCACAGCCCCCTAGTTCACACACTTACACTGGCTCTTTTTTTGTTGTTGTTTATCTGCTTGTTTTTGTTTTTGCTTTTTTCTTTAAATCCTTGCTTCTGATTATTAAGCTCAATATAAAATATCACCCAATTGAGGACAACCTAAGAGACTGAAGGGGAAAATTGTTTTTCTGGAACCTTGGGATCAAAGCAGGGAATAACCATCAGAGAACTAGCTCTGGGAAAACCCACTCCCACAAACCGGTATTGAATACCATAGGGAACGCAGGATCTATGCACTGGCTAGAGAGGACCTATAATCTCAAAGGTCAATCCAGAAACACTGCCACTCAGGGGTTGAATCACAAATTGACTCTTGTGTAATCACAAATAAAGAAATAAATAAAGACACACTGCCTGCTTAAAAATTAGGACTGGCTTATAACACTGAGGAGCAATGGATGCAGGGAACTGTAATACTGTCCTGACAAGGAAACAGGCATGACAAACAGAACAACAGAGAAAGTGAATGATCTTCACTATTGTATTTTTATTTTCATGTTTTACATAAGAAACTTTTTTTCTCTTTTCCTCACTTGATTTTACCTTTTTAATTATTACATTTTTATTTTCAATCAGTATTATTACTACTGTCATTTTACCTTTTTGTTAAAAAAGTATCCTTTTATTTTCTCTTTATTTTACTTTGGGATTAGGTTCTATATTCTCTTTCATCTTTCCTTTAGCATCATTTTACTCTATCTCAACTTTACCTTTATTCCATCACTCTCTTCCTAACTTTTCCCCTTCTGTTGTCCTGTTTCTTTTACCCTTTTTCTTCTTTGGATTTTCCTTATTCTTTCTTTTTACTCCTTGTTAAAATTACACCCTATTTATATATCTAATTTCCAATCCTCTGCTCCAAGTCTATACACAACTCTCTCTTCTCTGTCTTCACTATCCAAAATATTGTTTTTCTCTCTGTCCTTTTGTTGCTGTTTGCTTGATTATTGATTATATTGATTTTTTTATGCTTGTTTGTGAGATTGTTTTGTTTATTCTTTTTTTTGTTTGCTTTGTTTTTGTTAGTTTTGCGCTTCTGTTTTCCATCACTTCACTTGATATTAGTTATTGTTTGCAGTTTGTATTCATCTCCAGGTACTTGTTGCTGGCATTTGTTATATTAGTGGCTGTTTTATTGGAGTTTTCTTCCCATATATATATATAGTTTGTTCTCTTTTTCCTTTGTATTCTCTTTATTTTCTCTCTTCCATTTTTATCTTTTTTCTAATTACATTGACACACCTTTCTTTCTCCTTTCCCCTTCTTCTTTTTCCCCTATCCTGTAATTTACCTTTCTCTGGTGGTCACCTTTATTTGAGGTCATTAATATCATGACTACATTTCTGTTCAGTGCCTTGTGTGTTGTACCTGGCTATGTTGTATTTTGTGCCTTTAAATTAACACAGGGGAGAAAGAGAAGTACATAACCGGACACATGGAGAAGAGAGGCTATGGGGAGACAAAGAAACAACCTGCATATGAAAGAAAAGCAGGCATCAGCAGAAAAGGAAGTAAATGAAATGGAGACCAGCACCTGCCAGAGAAAGAATGCAGAGAAATGGTCATAAGGTGGGTGAAAAGAATGGAAGACATATTCAACAATATGTGTAAGAACCAAGAGGAAATGAAGAAGAACCAAGAATAAATGAAAAATGACATTGCTGCTATAAATAACTCAATAGAAAGCATCAAGAGGAGACTAGAAGAAGTAGAGGACCTCATCAGTGAGCTAGAAGAAAAAGTAAGAAAAAATACCTAAGTAGAGCATCTTCTGAAAAAACAAAATTACAAAGTAAGAGAGCCTAAGGGAACTTAGGGATAACATGAAACAAAACAACATCCACATAATGGGTTTCCAGAAGGAGAAGAAACTGAGCAAGAAATAGAAAACCTGTGTGAAGAAATAATGACAGAAAACTTCCCTGATACAGAAAATAAAAAATCCACACAAATCCAAGAAGCTCACAGAGTCCCAAGCAAAATGAACCCCCAAAAATCAATGCCAAGGCACATTATAATTAAATTGGCAATCAACAACGACAAAGTAAGAAATTTAAAAGCAGCCAGAGAGAGATAGGATGTTACCTACAAAGGAGCCTCCATTAGCCTAGAGACTGATTTCTCAACAGAAACTTATCAGGCCTGAAAGGAATGGAATGAAGCATACAAAGCCATGCAAAGGGAGGGTGTGAATCCAAGAACACTGTACCCAGAAAGGCTATCAGTCAAAATTGAAGGTGAAATAAGAAGTTTCTTAGACAAATAAGACTAAGGGAATTTATTACCACCAGACAAGCAATGCAGGAAATGCTAAGGGTCTGCTGTAAAAAAAAAAGAAAGAAAGAAAGAAAGAAAGAAAGAAAGAAAGCAGTAGGAAATGAAGAAGGAACACAGGGGTAAATAATAAAAATGGCAGCATATAAGCACCTATCAATAACTTTAAATGTAAATGGCTTCAATGCACCAATCAAAAGACATAGAGTAATGGATTGGATAAGAAAACACAGCACATAAAGCTGCTGTCTATAAGAAATCCACATAAGAAAAAAGGACACACAGAGACTGAAGGTAAAGGGATGGAAAAAAGTTTTACAGGTAAATGGAAATGAAAAAAAAGCTATAGTAGCAATACTTGTATCTAACAAATTAGATCTCAAAGTGAAGGACAACAAGAGATAAGGAAGGCCACTTCATAATACTAAAGTGAACAATCCAACAAGAGGAAATAACTCTGGTAAACATATACACACCTAATATGGGAGCACACCTAAATACATTAAAAAAAAATCTCCTGGAGGATATCAAGTGAGAGATTGACAGCAATACAATCATAGTAGGATTTATGACCATTATCACCATTTGACAAATCCTCTAAACAAAAAAAAAATCAGCAAAGAAACATCAATCCTTAATGTCTCACTAGACCAGATGGAATTAATTGACATTTCAGAGCATTTCACCCCACAGTCACAGAATGTACATTCTTCTCAAGTGCACATGGGTCATTTTCAAAGATAGACCATATGTTAGGTCATAGGCAAAGTCTTTTCAAACTCAAGAAGATAGAAATCACATCAAGCATCTTCTCAGATCACAGTGGCACAAAACTGGAAATCAAGTACAATAAAAACAATCCAAAGAAATCAAACATATGGAGACTAAACAGCATGCTATTAATCAATAACTGAGTTACCATAAAGATCAAAGACAAAATAAAAAACATCTTTTCAACAAATGACAATGAAAACACAACAATCCAAAATCTATGGGACACAATAAAAGCACTCTCAAGAGCCAAGCTCATAGCTCTATAAGCCTACTGCTAAAAAAAACCCCAAAAAACAAGAACCAAGGGTAATAAATTACCTAACCCTACAACTCAAAGAATTAGAAAGAGAGCAACAAGAAAAGCCCAGTGTAAGCAGAAGGAAGAAAATAATAAAGATCAGAGTGGAGATAAAAGACATTGAGACCAAAAAAAAAAATGCAAAAGATTGAAAAAACGAAGAGCTGGTTCTTTGAAAGAATAAACAAGATTGATGAACCTCTAGTCAAGTTCACTAAGAAGTAAAGATAGAGGACCCAAATAAAGAAAATCAGAAATGAAAGGGGATAAATAACAACAGACCCCACCAAAATACAAAGGATTGTTAAAAAATACTATGAAGAACTCTTTCAAAACTGGACAACCTGGAGAAAATGGACATATTCCTAGAAAAATACAACCTTCCAAAACTCAATCAGGAAGAATCTAAATGTCACCATAGGCCAATAACTGTGGAAGAAATTGAAGCAGTCATCAAAAAGCTTCCAGCAAACAAAAGCCTGGGCCATCTGACTTCACATAGGAGTTTTACCAAATATTCAAGGAAGAACTAAAACCTATTCTCCTCAAACTATTCCAAAAAATTCAAGAGGAAGAAACACTTCCACGCTTCTTCAATGAAGCCAGCATAAACCTAATACCAAAACCAGATAAAGACATCACAATGAAAGAGAATTACAAGCCAATAAACCTCATGAACATACATGCCAAAATCCTGAAAAAAAATTCTAGCAAATTGTATCCAGAAATCCATCAGAAAGATCATATACCATCACAAAGTAGGATTTATTCCAGGATTTCAAGATGGTACAATATCTCCAAATCAATATACATGATACATCACATAAAGACATTGAGAGATAAAAATCACATAGTCATATCAATTGATGCAGAAAAAGCAATTAGGTTTGACAAAATCTAACACCCTTTCTTGCTAAGAACTCTCAACAATGTGGGAATAGAAGGATCATATTTCAACATAATAAAAGCCATATATGATAAACCCACAGCTAACATCAGAGTGAATAGGCAAAAACTAAAACCATTTCCCTGAAGAATAGGAATAAGACAGGGATGACCATTCTCATTACTCCTATTCGACATAGTACTGGGAGAATTAGCCATTGCAATTAGACAAAAAGAAGAAATAAAAGGCATCCAAATTGGAAAAGCAGAAGTAAAGTTGTTCTTATTTGCAGATGACATGATATTGTACAGAAAAATCCTGAAAGACTCCATCAAAAAACTATTAGAGTTAATAAATGAATTTGGCAATGTAGCAGGATACAAAATTAATGCAAGACATCAATGGCATTTCTACACCAATAGTGAACTTACAGAAAAAGAGCCTAAAAAAACAATGACGTTTACCTTTGCACCAAAAAATTAAAATACCTAGGAATAAACTTAACTAAGGAGGTAAAGAAAAACTACAGGATACTCAAAAAGGAGATAGAGAAAAATGTAAACAGATGGAAGAAGATACCATGTTCATGGATTGGTAGAGTCAACTTTAGTAAAATGTCCATACTACCCAAAGCAATCTATAGATTCAATGCACTCCCCATTAAAATAACAAGAACATATTTCACAGACCTAGAAAGAACTCTCTAAAAATTCTTCTGGAATATGAAAAGGCCCCAAATAGCCACAGCAATCCTGAGAAAGAAGAATAAAGTAGGTGGGATCTCCATACTAGATTTCAAGCTGTATTATAAAGCCACTCTTCAAACTGCCTGATACTGGTACAAGAACAGACATATAGAGCAAGGGAATAGAATAGAGAATCCAAATATCAACCTAAACTACTATGCTCAATTAATATTTGACAATGGAGGCATGAATATGCATTGGAGTCAAGACAGTCTCTTCAATAAATGGTGTTAGGAAAATTGGACAGATACATGCAAAATAATGAAACTAGAATTTACACCATGCACAAAAATTAACTCAAAATGAATAAAGGACTTAAACGTAAGACAGGAAACCATAAAAATACTAGAGGAATCCATAGGCAGAGAAAGATCAGACATATACCTAAGGAATTTCTTCACCGATACCACTCCGAGGGCAATGGAACTAAAGAAAAAATAAACAAATGGAACTACATCGAAATAAAAGCTTTTGCACAACAAAAGAAACCATCAAAAAACAACAAGAAAGCCCACTGTATGGGAGAACATATTTGCCAAAATTATCACTGGTAAAGATTTATTATACAACATCTATAGGGAACTCATATAACTTAATAAAAGGAAGATAAATGATCCAGTAAAAAATGGGCAACAGACCTAAATGGAATCTTTTTAGGAAAGCATGTTTAAAGTCACTAATTATCTGAGAGATGCAATTCAAAATGGCAATGTGGTACCATCTCACACCTGTCAGTATGGCAATCATCAGTAAATCAACAAATGACAAGTGCTGGTGAGGATGATGACAAAAAGGAACCCTTGTGCACTGCTGATGGGAATGCAGACTGGTGCAACCACTGTGGATAACAGTATGGAGTTTCCTGAAAAAACTAAAAATGGAGCTCCCATTTGACCCAGTAATCCTACTTTTAGAAATATATCCCAAGATACTAGAAACACCAATCTGAAAGGATATATGCATCCCTATGTTCATAGCAGCATAACTTATCATAGCTAAGATTTGGAAACAGCCTAAATGCCCATCAGATGAGTGGATTAGAAAACTTGTGTACATCTACACAATGGAATATTATGCTGCTATAAAAAAGAAGGACTTTTTTTTCCTTAAAAAAAAAAAGAAAGAATTCTTACCATTTGCTGCAGCATGGATGGACCTGGAGAGCATTGTGTTAAGTGAAATAGGCCAGGCAATGAAAGGAAAATACCACATTATCTTACTCATTTATGAAAAATAAAGAACATTATAACCTGATGAATAAAAATATAGATACAGAGGCAGTAAAGCACTGAACAGACTGTCAAATAACAGTGGGAAGGCTGGGGAGTGTTGAGGAGGGAGAGAAATAGATCAACCAAAGGACTTGTATGCATGCATATAAGCACCAATGGAAAGAAGACACTTGGGGGCTGGGATCAGGGCATGCGACAGTGAGTAGGGGAGGCTGGGGGAAGATCAATGGGGGAAAAAAAGGAAATATATGTACTAATGTATGTAATATTTTAAACAATAATAAAAAAGAAAAGAAAAAGCCTCGTGGCATTTGAAGAAAGTGGGAATGTATTCTATTTACGTCTTTGTATTGGCATTTGGGAGGTAACATAAAGATTATTTGAAATCCACTATTTAAGCAACATGGACTGCCTACAAAGTGATACAAGTGCTAATATTTTAAACATGCGTGTTATATTTTTTCTTTGTCCTGGAGTAGATTAGATAATGAGGACAAACGAAATTACCAGGCTGACATTCCAGTTCAGGGAATGTAGGTGAAGGGCTGACCCCGTGGTTCCAGAACCTGCAGCTGCTCTCATTATCTGATCTTATGTCCTCTGGTGGATATTTTCGCAAACTCATAAAGATTTCTCCACAAGATCTATCGAATGTCACTGGTATTTATAACTTAATAATCAAAATGAATTGTCATTCTTGTAGTAAAATGAATGCATAAGGGTTGATTAATCTACTTGCAGAAACCCTGAAATGAAGATGAAAAACATAATAACAGTCATCCTTTAATATTAACCCTGTGGGGACTCTGTTATTAATTGATTTGGATGTGAGCACAGCTTTTAATGAACTTGCAAGGTTTTAAGCTTACTCCCATCCCCAGAACTGCTCATTCATCTCTGAGAACTGTGAAATAAATGTCAAACAAATGTCAGGGAAGGTCCTTTTAAACTCATCTTAGGGCATTTTTATCTACATCCGTATCTTGTAATAGCGCAGTGAAGCTGTGCTCCTGTGAGATCACGCCTGGAAAGAATCTGCCTGTGATTTTTCACAAGAGGATGAAGGGAGAGCTCTATGCTGCAGAGTAAACAGGCTTTTGAGTCCATACTTGGCTAATTCAGGCCAAAGTAAGCATTCTTAGGGGAGGATGGGGAGAGAGCTTTAAATGAAAATAATAAACTCAAACATTGAGATAATAAACTGGCCTATAAATTAATCTCCACAGGGTCCTTAAATATTTGGGTTGCAAACTAAAATTTGAAAACTATCACCCAGAACTATAAAGATATGAATATATATGTTTCTCAAATGTAAATAAAAGTGTGTTTATTTACCTCCTAATGTCTATCAGTGGTTGGCAAACTGTGGCTCGAGAGCCACAGTTTATCACTCTATTGACTAATCAGTTTGCCAACCACTGACCTAGTCTCTCGATTCCAATAATTACAGTCTATTTTTGTTTCTTGTGCGTAAGCTCCTATCCCAGTGGTCGGGAAACTCATTAGACCACAGAGGGGCAAACTTTGGCCTGCAAGCCGCATGTGGCTCCCAAGCAGCAGTTTGCTGACAACCACTGTTCAGACCCATAGGGAAGAAACCTGATTTAGATGCTTTTTACAGTAACTAGTGACTCCTCTTTTGTAACATTCTCTACACCAGCTACAATTGGTTGGTTTTATTGACTGTCTTTCCTAGTTCTGTTCCTTGAAGGTAGGAGCCATGTAGATTTTTATTGTTGAACCCCCAGCATATAAAGCAAGGCCTAGAACACAGAACTCAATACATATTTATAAAATTAAACAGGGAGAATCCTCATCTAATGGATGTTTAATGTTCTTGTCCAAGTCTAGAAAATGCTAAGTAAAAAAAGTGGAGAAAATTTTCCAAAATTAGAATGCTGATGGTTCTCTGTCTTTTTTTCTAGATGGTTACCTTTTCATTGGACATGATTAACTTAATAATAATGAACTGATTTGACTCATTTCTTTTTCTAAAACAGTGCTGCTCAAACTTTAGCATATATGGTAGTTATAGGAAGAAGTTGTGAAAAGACAGATTGCTGGGCCCTGAGATACTCTGATTCTAGGAGACTGGCTTGGAGTCTGACATTTTGCATTTCTAATAAGCTCTGGGTGATGCTGACTCTGCTGGTCCATGGTCCAACCATACTATGAGGAATAGGACTCTTAATACTCTGAAATGTAATTCCAATGATTGCATATTCCATATGTGGAATCTTGAGAGTCAGATCAACAGAGTAGAATTCTGAAGGCAAATCTTTAGACCTGCATTTGTTTATATCATGATGCCACTCCACACAAGTGCCAGAATAACTTATCACATCTCAACCTCACAGTCCCCATAAGATTCTTCTTCAGGAGATATGACTACAAAGTCATTAAGCTCTTAATTTGTTTTATTCTATAAACATGATTATAACTCTGTTCATCAAAATTTTCAGGAAGAAAAAGAAATCTTTAATTTTTCCATTTTATTGAAAATTCTTTTTTGCATTTCTGTATGATCATTCTATTTTTTAAATAGCTGTAATCATGATGAATGTGAAATGTGTTTAATTTTTACTTAACATGTTGAGCAATTTTTCGTTAAATTGCATTTGTTGTATAATTTTTACGATGATTGAATGACTATATGAAAATGTACATGTGCAACTGAGTGTTGTTTCTTCAATGTAGTCTTTGTGAGAAGCTGTAAGTTTGCTCCATTGCAAGAAAATTGCCCAATATACTTATGATGCCTCTTTTGGAAAAATTTTATGAACTGTTTTTAAGAGAGTCATAATGAGTAGCCAGTGTCATTCAGCCTCAATCTAGTTTTGATTTGTAAAATGTTACCCAACATCATCCCTTACTAATGACCCTGCCTGACTCGCTAAGACATTTCCTATTTTCAGAAAAGCAAATGTGTCTTTAAATTATCTATTTTGGCTACCACTGAGGGACATGAAGACTTATGGGTCCTGGTGATGAGGCTTGCTGGTTTGTGATGTCATTCTATTTCTCCTAAAATGACCTATAACTCCTATAAAATATACTTTATTCTAATAAGTAGTCTTAACTTATTATGGAACTATAAATATGAGAGAATAATAAATATAATTTTGAGAAAATGAATAACTATGTCTAGCAGATTTTATAATGCTACAGTTAAATCAATTTAGTACAGTGGTATGAAGAGAAGTGATAATGAAAGAGAAGAGTCCAAAAATAGGTTTGAATTCAGTATTTCATAAGAGCATAATTTCAAATTAATCTAAATTGATAGATTTTTCAATGCAGGGAATTGAGACAAATCATTTGTTATTTGAAAACATAATTTAGTGGATCTGTAAATTGTTCCTCCATTTGGATTTTTAATGTAACATAACTTTTAAGTTGTTTGTAGACATGTATAAAGTTGTGTATCATTATTCCTATTAAGTAAAGTTATATTGAAATAAAAATGAGACACCATTTTTCACTTATCAGAATAGAAGCTACCAAAATATTTAATAGTTTATAAAATTATTAACATTGGTTAAAATAATCAGGCAGTCTCATATACTCATGAGGAGAGCATAAAGTGCTGCATCTTCATTGAATGCCAATGTAATAGGTAAAAATCTATCACAAAAGAAAATGCACATGCACCTTAAACCAGGATTTTTACTTCTAGAAATTAATGCACAATTATATTCACAAATGTGTAGTAAAATATATGTATAAATGTTTTCATTATAAAATAATTTGTAACATTTTAAAACCTAAAGCCCATAGGCAGGGGAGTGGCCACATAAATTATGCAACATCCATTCAGTAGAATACTAGATAATTACAAGAATGAGGTAGAGCTCTGTGTGCTGACAAGAAAAAATCCCCAAGAGATATACTTTCAAATTAAAAAAAGAAGAGCAAAGGAAAGGTGAATTGTAAAATTGCATAGAGAGTGTATATATCATGCTTCTGCCTTTTTAAAAACTGAATGCTCAGAGTTATAAATGATATCTAATATTTATTTAGCTCTCCCTATGAGCAAGTACACATTTCACAAGAATATTATGAAGATGAAATGAGATAATGTAGGTAACTACCCATGAAACATGTGCCAGTTATCGATTGCCATGTAACCAAACACCCTAATACTTAGTGGTTTAAAACAATGGTTCTTTTATCACAATAAGAAAAAGAAAATAGTTCATACAATAGTTCATTGTATGACTATGCTACAATTTGTTTACACAATCATCTGATAATGGGCATTTGTATTCTTTCTAGTTTTTGGATATTACAAATGAAACTACTGTGAATATTTCCATGAAGGTTAAGAGAATAAAAAGGCAAGACATAGATGAAAAAAAAAAACACAATTGCATAATATCTGCAAAAGGATTTGTATCAGAATATAAAAGGGGCCCATAAAACTCAATAATGGGGAAAGAAACAACCCAATTAAGAAATGAGAAAAATATTTGAACAAATACTTTACAGAAGATATAAGAATGACAAATAAGCATATGCAAAGGCGTTCATCAGTCATTTGTGAAAATTGAAATGAGTTATCACAACATACCTATTTATAAAGTTGTTTGGGAGTTTCTTAAAAAAATAAATATACACCTACTATATAAATCAACTATTCTACTTTTAGGTATTTATGCAAACTGACTTTTGATTTCTGATTATTCGAATGTTCCTCTTTTACAGTGTAAGTGTAAGCACCTTGAGCTTAGGGACACTGTTCTTCAATCTTATTTTATCTTATCTTTTTATTTAATGTGGATATTGCCAGCATCAATTATCAAGTCTGGAACAGAATACTTGTCCAGTAAATGTAATATTGTAAATGACAGGTGAGCAATAGAAAATATTCCTGAATTGGATGGTCACTGAAAATAAATAAAATACAACACAACAAAACAAAAACATTCACCGAACTGGTTTGGCTCAGTGGATAGCGTGTTGGCCTGTGGACTGGAAGGCCCCAGGTTCGATTCTGACAAGGGCATGTAACTTGGTTGCGGGCAAATCTCCAGTAGGGGGCCTGCAGGAGGCAGCTGATCAATGTCTCTCTCTCATCGATGTTTCTAACTCTCTATTTCTCTCCCTTCCTCTCTGTACAAAATCAATAAAATATATTAAAAAACAACAACAACATTCATTCCCAAAATTCTGTGGGTTGACTGAGTTAGTTTTTTACTACTCCCATTGGGGCTCACTCATGCAGCTACTTTCAGCTGTCAAGTTGGCCAAAGGATGCACTCAGTGTTGAAGACTGGAATGTGTGGGCCTCTCCCTCATCATGACCTTTCAAATGGGCTTATTCCTCATGGGCTTCTCCATATCATGACAGTCTCAGGACAGCATTGCAAGAGAAGGCCTTCAGTGTTCAAGAACTTAGCGGGATTTTATTGTATCACGTTTGCAAGGCACAGGTTAAGTAGCAGAGTCCAATATAAAGAAAAGGAAAGCAGGAGCTGAGATTCTTTGGGAGCTGTTACTATAAGAAACTACTACAAAATAAGTATAATCACTCCTATTTTACCAATGAAGAACTGGGGTTTAGGAAGAATTAAATGACTAGCCAGAGGTCACACTGCTAGTAAGCAGCAGGATAGAAAGTTCTCTCTTGTTCCCAGACTTCAGAGCCTATATCCTGGACCACCACCCTCTGTGGAATACTGTTGTTTTTTTTACCTCAAACCATTTTCTACATTCTCATCATAGCTTTCAGTTTTCCTTCACTTCTTCCTTTTGCACCACTGTAAAATAGTTTCAAAGCATACATCTGTTTCTTCTCACATTTGGTCAGTCCAGTTAGATTTTCATAGAGCCTTTTTGGATATGCCCAACCTTTCCTCAAGTCTCTGCACTGAACTGCCTTCTGTAATGTCTTCTCACTTTAGAACTGCCCTTCAGAATCACAGGAACACTTCAAAATCATACCATTGGCTAAACTTTCCTCATTTACCCCAAACTAATACTTTTTTTTGTTTGTTTGTTTTTTGCTAATGACTTAATACTTTATCTTAACATCCTCATCATATGCTGCAATATTTAGGTAGAAAGCTTCTTTGTGACTTACAGACATTAATTTCCCAGTCCCCAATGTATAGGAGGCCTAGAATAATACATCTCTATCTGCACCACTTTGCAGACCGTAGCATCTTATAAATGTGAGACATTGACTGAATAACCTAACCTTTTTTTCTAACTTGTATTTTACCTTAGTTGTTCCATAACACTGCTTCTCAGCTTTAATGAGTACAGTAATCATCAAGGGACCTTATTAAAATGCTAGCAGTTTCTAATTCCTTAGGGCTACTTTAAGTTTCAAGATTCTGTACCTTTGGAAAGCTTCCAAGTGATACTGATGTTCTTTTTCAAGGATCATATTAATACATTGAATATCCTATTCAGGGTATTACTGAGGGCTTTGAGGGCTCCATACTTAAAATAATAGAGCAAGTGTTTTGTAGAGCAAAATAATACCTACAAAACAACAACAAAATTGTTAGTCAGAGTACCCAGTATAATTTGATGCATTTCCTGTTACTAATTTTACATTGATGTATTTGGCCTTTGAACCCCTCATATTCCTGGATTTTGTTTTGTTAAATTGAAGTAAAAATAATAATCTAGGTTGGGATGTCTCTATAGCTTATATATTTTCTTAGTTTATTGTGAACATTTTACAGGTGATTCTGCACCCCCCCCCCAATCTTCTTTACATTTGCCTCAGCATCAGTCTTATTTTTTTATTTTTTAAAAATTCTTTATTGTTGAAAGTATTACATATGTCCCCTTTTACTTCCCCATTGACTTCTTCTAGCCACTCTCCCTGCCCCCGACCCCAGGCCTTCACCACCCTAATGTCTGTGTACATGGATTATGTATACAAATTCTTTGATTGATCTCTTCCTTCCCCCTCCGCCTTTTATCAGTCTTATTTATTTCAATCTACTACCTAATTGAAACCACATAATCACATTAAAATACAAATGTGTTTGTCTCTCCCACTTGAAAATGATATATAGATAAAGTCTGAACTTTTTAAGTGACTCATATGGTCACAGCCTATCTCTCCAGTTCTTTATAGTCTATGGAATCCAGACATGCCATGTGCAATAGCTTATGTTTATGTTTATGTTTACTAAATTTTCACATATCTCTCTCCAGTGAGGGCAGAGTGCATTCCTCCATCCCATTGCTTTGTCTTGGCCATGCCACTTGCTTTGGTCAATGGGATGTCAGTACTCATAACATGAGCAAGGACTTAAAATGTGTTGGGTAATTTGACTTGATTTTCTGCTTCAGTGATCTGCCATGAAACAAGCATGTCTGAATAGCAGCTTCCCCTTCAGTATGATCCTCAGAATAAATGCATTGAAGAATACATAAACCTGACCCACATCTTGGATCTACCCCCAGTTTAACCGCAACCTGAAACTGAGCTATCCTTCTGAGCTGATTATAAGTCAGCCACACTATAGTTAGTCTATAGACTCATGAGTATGGGAGCACATATTTATGGTAAAAGTCACTGAATTTTGAGGTGGCTTCTTACACAGCTTTTTTATAGAAATAGCTGACTGACACATCTTAAATCTTTCAGTTACTTTTATTTTCTCTTCTCTGTTTCTCTTCTGGGCTTTTGCAGATTGTCACTTCAATCTGAGCAACACACTTCCTCCTCATCCCTCCTGGATTGGCTATCTTCACGGTCCCAGCAAAGAAGAAACATTCCCCAATGAAAAGATTTCTGACTCTGGGATTTGGATAGTATACTGTCATATGTATTTCAGCATCAAAGTGCAATTGCCTCATAGTGCTTATTAATAATTATAATTGCACAATTAGTTTATTTCTCTCCCACTTAGCTTGAAGATCCCAGAGATTAGGAAGAATATCTGTTTGGTTAATTTTGGAGCCTAAGTATTTAGCACAGTGCGGGGACAGTTTAGAACTCTTAATGAAATTTTGTTGAAACAATTCAATTCAGGATATCAGCATTTCATTGTGTGAGCTTATTGATGTTTCATGATGCCTTTTTTCTTACTCGTGGTTAAATCCAGATTGATAACTATTAGAGAGCAGAACTGTTTGAACTGAAACAAAACAAAAAGATAAGTAATACATTTCAATAATTCCATATTGTGTGCCTTATACTTTGATGTGAGCTGGGAAGGAGGAGAGCTACTAGCTACACTGTAAATAAATAGCAGGGTGGTGGTGTTGGAGAAACTCATATTTCATGGCTGTTGAGAGGTGCATTTTGAGAAATAAGGTTCATAGAGACAAGAGTTCATTTAATTCCTGTCAAAAAAAAAATGGTAAGATGAGAATATTACCATGTCTAGCAAGAAATATGGTGACACTTTTAAAGGAGACAGCAATGGATTGAAACATCCCATATTTGGTTGAGAGAACTTTACTTTAATGTTCACTTTTCCCTGGAACCTGCATTATTATATGATTACATGATACATCAAAAATCTTGAACATTTTCTGTGCTCCAATTTTAGAGCTGTTCTTTGTGTTGAGATTTTTTTCTCTGAAGTCCCTTTGAAGTTATAATCATACCCATGGAACATGACATATAACCAATAATAAAAAACACCTTCTGTTTTTTTTAAAAATGTCATTGTTACAAAAGACAAAGAAAAGAAAGACTGAACAGCTGTCCCAGATTAAAATCTAAAGAGAAAACTGAAAACTGTGCATTGTGCTTAACTTTATCTTACACAAAAAATAAAAAAATAAAAATGTTTAATAAAGGATATTGCTAGGAAAATAACTAAAATTAGATATGTACTTTAGATTATATGAAAGTATTATACCTAATTTAAATGTCCTGATTTTGATGACTGCTTAGTAGCTATATTAGAAACTATTTATGGTTTTAGGAAATATACTGTATATTTAATTACTAGAGAATACATCACTCCCAACATACTATGTAATAGTTCAGAAAATAATAGAGAATGATAACAAAAAAAAATGGTTGGAAAATATTAAAAGTTGATGAATTTGGGTAAAGAGCACATGGAAAGTCTCTGCACTATTCTTATAAAGTTTCTGAAACTTAAAATTGTTATGAAATTTTTAAAGAGTTTTAAAAAATCAAATTATAGGATTTGTTAAGTTCTCATAACGCCCATCATAGTGGGCCTCGTGCATTTAGAAACCTCTAGACCACAAGGGGGCACAAAAGCCTATGTTCCAACAACTCCAAACTCCAGGGGCTCATGTGAATATTATCTACAAAGAACTTCAATATGTACACATCTGCTCCACTACTAGATTATTCTCACCAACGGGAAACACTGCAGGACAGTTTCTGTGGGTTCCAGAGTTTATACTGGAACTACAGAGAATAAAGCAGTGGTTCCAGATATTCTGTAGGATGGGGGGGGGGGGGGTTAGGAGCCACACTCTGGCTGGGGAGGCATGAGTGGGCTGGTGTTAATCTGTGGTCACATGTACTACTTTTATTTCAGTGGGCAGTTATTTAGGAACTAGAAGCCCGTGCATGGATTTGTGCTTGGATGAGGTCCCTCAGCCTGGCCCACACCCTCTCTCAATCCAGGTCCCCTTGGGAAATGTCAGACTGCTGGTTTAGGGGGATCAGGCCTCAACCAGCAGTCCAACATTCTCCAAGGGATGTAACAGTATGTGAAGCAGCAGGCTGCCAGGGAGGAGCCCCAGCCAGAGCTGGGTGCCACACCGCTGCCATTCATCCTGGCCTGCTGTGCCTACCAACACCACAGCTCTGTTCGGTAGTGCTGCCTTAGACATAGGAGAGGCTCCTGTAGCCCCAGCTGTGCTCGCCAGCCACAACCCTGGCTTCTGGCTGAATGGCACTCCTGCTATGGAAGCGTAGTGACCACCGGGAGCAGCTCCTGCATTAAGCACCTGCCTCCTGGTGGTCAGTGGGCAAATTTATGCACAGACAGGGTCCAGCCAGCTGATCAGGTCAGGCAGGCCAGGGTAAGGAGGGTGGGGGGACCAACTGGGAGTGGCTGAGGGAGGGGCTGGGAGCAGTTAGTGTGCTGGCCCCACCTGCTGGTCAAACTCCCAGCGGAGGGGACAATTTGCATGTAGCCTTTATTATATAGGATACCTTGAAAGGTAAGGAGATAGTAAGGAGAATAAAGACCCTGCAGATGACGCCTTAGTGCTGCCATTGGTAAATATATCAGACAGGTTGTTATTTCCTCTGCTCAGATGTTATTGCAAGGCCCAAAACAAAGAACTGGTGCAGCACAATGTTCAGAGTAAGAGACAGGCTGAGACTCTGAAATAGAGTTAGCATCTCAAGTAATTTCATAAAATGAAACCACTAAAACAAAACATAGGTCCTAAATGAATAATAAAATATCAAATAACTTTAGTTCTCATTTTTATATATGCAAACACTCCCGCCAAATATGACTCTAAAAGCTGCATGGAATCCTGTTAGTGGTAATTTCCTTTTTTGTGTAACACTGGTCTGAAAAATTATTTAGCTCTCAATCTTAACTGTTTGCTTTCCCCAGGGCCTTTCTGCAAATAAGCATTTTTCTTTAGCACACTAAGCCTGCAATTTTAGAGATACATTATATATTAACATACAAAGGTTCTATGTTGTCTTTATACATTGTTCATGTTATTTTTTCTTTCAGATAAATGATTTATGTATCCATTCAACATTTACTCAATACCTGTCCTATTAGGTATGTTAGTGCCATGTCCCTGTGGCCTTCCTGAGAGTCATCTGCAGCTTCATTAAACAATCCTTACTTAAACATCTGGGACTCTCTACCTAAAGGCTTTCTCATGCTGTTGGCATAGGGTTAAGGATAGACCAGAAACGCTGAGGAGTTTATATTCTCTATAAGAAACTTCAGCCAGTGAGAAATGGGAGCTAGTGCAGAAACACCCTACCTTCTCTCTGCCCTCCATGGGATAATTCTGAGGTGGGTTCCACGCAGTCTCAGAGAGTTCCCCGTGTGGTAAAACTCTAGTTGCACCCACTGGTAACCTGCTGGATGGCACAGCCTTGATTGGCCTTCTCTTCACTATCTTTCCCATTCCCTCACCTGTATTTCCTGAAATGCAGCCAAAGAAAATTGCTTGAACCAATATTCTTGTCTCTGTGTATACAAACCAAGAAACATTCTCTGCCTGAAGTGCTAGTCTACACAAGGGGGAGACAGTGGTAACAAGGCAGGAAAAGT
The DNA here is from genome assembly GCA_011751065.1 of Lasiurus cinereus. NCBI lineage: Eukaryota > Metazoa > Chordata > Mammalia > Chiroptera > Vespertilionidae > Lasiurus > Lasiurus cinereus. Next base: position 21,525,160 of record JAAGEH010000006.1, on the reverse strand, counting down.
TTCTCCTCTGGTGGAGCATACCTTCTAGTGAGAGCAGCAGAGATGAAACAAGAAAAATTCAGAAATCAGATATATCAGGATTACTGAGGAGTCAATTTGTGAAAAGAGGATAACTGGATAGAACATGAGTATGGAGAGACTATGGTAATAAATATTTGAGCAAAAGTAGAATGTAGAGAAGGGGTTAGTTTTGCTGAATCTTTGGGAAAGCAGGACTGAGTGAGAGCAGAATCCTGAGGCAGAAAGAAGGTGGGACATCCAAGGACCACAAAGAAGGGCAGTTTTGCTGGAGAGTGAAAAACAAGAAGGGAAATAAAATGAGCTTAGAGACAGAAACATTAAAAGCACTGACATACAGAAACATTTTATCTTCAATATTTAGATTTACATTATGTTTGATTTGTATGGGTTTCTACACACTGTGCAATATTAACTCACTGGGGAATAAATATCCATTTATTCAACAAACATTTCTTGAACATTTAACTAGGCATGGGCACCATTTTAGAAATATAAGAAACAGAACTAAGTGAAGTAAAATCACTGTGCTCATGGAGCAGACACTCTAAAGTCTGGAAAACATAAAAACCCTTTCCATTTATTTTATTTAATTGTTTTATGTTTTTATTGATTTTTAGAGTGAGAGTGAAAGAGAGATAGAAACATTGATGGGAGAGAAGGAGCAACATATATTGGCTGCCTCCTATACGGCCCCTACTGGGGATCAAGACCACAAACTGGGCATGTGCCCTGACTGGGAATCGAACCAGTGACCTCTTGGTGCATGGGTGGATACTCAACCACTGAACATCAGCTAGGCCCTTTCTTTTTATTTTAAACTAGAGGCCTGATGCACAAAAATTCATGCAAAAGTAGGCATCCTTCCCCCAGCTGCCAAGACTGGCTTCTCTCCGGCACCCAGGACCTGTGCTGGTTTCCCTCCGGCCCCAGGTTTGACAGGAAGGACAAGACGTCCAGAATGATATCCTGAAGACATCTGGTCTAATTAGCATATTACCCTTTAATTATTATAAATAACTGCTATTGATTATGATCCTTTAAACAATCTTTTCTAATACCAGTGAAATTTTGGCTCAGTTTTAAAGCTTTTCTTATAAATTTCAATTAGAGAATTAAATACAATACCGTTTAATATTTTAAGTTCATAATCTATCTAAAGCTTTCTCTTTCCTTCAACTCTTCTAAATTCTAATTCTTTCAGTGGAAAAGGAAAATAGCAAGTCACTTTATTAAAAGGGAACAGTTAGTATAATTGTTGGTAGGGATATGTCTCTGTTCTGTTCTGAGTAAATCTATGTCCATCTAATAGAGTTAGTCTCCCATTAGATATCTGTGAGATGCTCATCTTTTCCCTGGCTTTTCTGTGGAAGACTCCCCTAGAGAAAGGCAGCTGAATTTTCCCTTGGACCCACCTATGTTCTATGCTCCCAACTCCTTGTTCATATTAGGGATCCCAGTACTTGGTAAGGAGCCCCTCAATTCCTAAAGTCTACTATCTATCCTTGGGACTCATCACTCTCCAAAAATTACAGAAAATAACACTATTACACAATGCTTTCCAAGCCTGCTCTGTGTTTCCCTTTAGTGGAATCCCTGCCTTCAAAAATTACTAAATTAAAAGAGGAAACTAGACTCTTTGCTCAGTCACAAATCCAAATTCCAGGAAACTTAAGTAAAGAACTTTCAAGCTTCTGACAATATTCTGCTCTAATCAGAAAATGTCTGTGGATTCTAAACCCAAATAAGTATCCATCCCAAAATTAGATTAACGCCCCTCCCCCCTTTCTTATAGTAGCTTTTAAGACTTTATAAGTCTTTTTTTTTTCCCAGAGGACCAGAAAACTTAGCCTCATAGCTCAGGAGATAGCATCTCTCCTCTCCATCATGGTAAAAGAATTGTAGGTGATGTAAGTGTCCAGTCTTATCCCCTCAGCTACCATCATTCCAGGGTATACCCAAAGCATCCTATGCATACACCTGTGACTCATTTGAAGAGCTTTCAACCTAATGCAATGCAGATCAGAAATGCTGAGAAGTTGATATCACTGAGGACAGCCCTCAGAAATGATGGCTAGGACATTTTCACTCCCTCATTTCCCTATTGGGTTTTCCTGGAATCACATCTCAAATAAATCGCTTAAATTCAGAATATGCTTCAGGGAGACTCCACAAATATAAGAAGAAAAACTCTTATCAACACAGTACTTCTCCAAACCCAATGGGGTGCTACATTTTATATGTCCTTCTCAGCTTTGGGAATTATCTATATTTTGTCTCATCAGGAGAGATTTCACTCAATACTATATATTTATTGGTATTTATATTTTTATATTAACATTTATACTTGTATTTACATACTTAGGTAAATATATGAATATCTGACACATGACTTGACACTTAGATCAGAGTAAAATATCTTTTAGCTCTACAATCTCAGGGGTCTCTTAAGTAGATGTAGTTTTCCTGCATCATTCTGTCCTCATCTTTAACAGACCATGTAGACACAACCATGCTCAATGCCTCTTCCAAGAGAAGTTCTTCAATTCTAGAAAAGTTCTGGAATTTTCACCATAAGAGGTGATCAGAGTGTCCTTTTCCTGTAAGATTCAGTGGGTGGAAGAGCTGGGGGTGGGAAGGGAACTCTCCAGCAAAAGGAACTTTTTGGCCCTGGGGGGCAAAAGGTTTGGGAGCATTTCCAATGTCAGGAATGGGTAGGCAAATGTTTTTTGTGCCTTGGTTTCCAGGTAGGATACAGCCTTAATCTTTGACTTCATAAAGTGAGTTAATGTATTCATTATAGGGATGGCAACAATTTATAGACTTACTTTAAAGGACTTATATCTGGAAACAAAGAGATACATTCTTTTGGCTCATCAGGACACCAATTTCAATGACTGAGCTATGCCATACATTTTCTCAACTTTGAAAGGAAACTCAAAAGAGTATCCAATGCTTTCACCTGAAAAGACAAAGCCAAGACACTTGATTTAATTGGAGAAGTCCCAAGATGAAGGGCATCTGCTCATGTCAAGATCCAGGATTCTTGCTTTAGTTCACATCTTCAACTTCATTCTCACAAACTGATTACATTTTTCCTGCCCGTGGAGAGCCTTGGCATATGATCAGAATTTCTGACTCTCAAAGCTGTGCATATTCATAGTGATTTTTTCAGCCACTCTAGCAGGCCTGGAAATTATCCACAGGAATCTCACCTGCCCCTCATACAATGTGGAATATCAGAGCAGTGCCCCATGAGCCCAAATCCTTTTTTAATTTCCAGAATCATAGACCACAATCTTACCATCTTGTACTGATTGTATTTTATATTTAATATTTGTTCTAATGGAAATTTCCAAAATGTATCTGCTTCATAGCAAATGACTTTGATTTGGGACCAAATATTTAACCAAAACAATCAAGCAACCATGATTCTGTTAAGAAAATAAAAGAGAGAGAGAGAGAGAGAGAGAGAGAGAGAGAGAGAGAAAGAAAGAAAAGTGAGAGTCACTCTTTGAACCAGATGACATAGCAGTTATATCCCTTTAGTTTTTGAGTGGCTCATTGTCTTTGGCTTAGAACAGAGGTGAGAAACCTTTTTTCTGCCAAGGGCCATTTGGATATTTATAACATTATTTGCAGACCATTCAAAATTATCAACTTAAAAATTATATTACAATAAAAAAGCTCCTAGATTTATAAAATTTCAAGTCCAGCCTGTGGTTACCTTGGCAGGGCCAGACCAAATGATACAGCCCATGGGCCAGATGTTTCCCAGCCCTGGCTTAGATAGCAGCAAATTAGGATTTTAAAAATCTCATATGTTCTTAGATAGTGAGGACAGATGAAAATATCTTAAAGTTCGTCTATCCCAGGGTTTCAGAAGTACTGATTCGAGTTCCCAGAAACAGTGAAGCTTAAAGCAGTTGATGAGGAAACACATGAATAAGCAAATAACCACCCCCAAAACTCTATCAACCAGATGGAAAAATATCTAAGGAGCCAGGAGGGAAAAGGAAGCTAGTGATTTAGTCATATGTCCTTCTGGTCATATGTCCCTATAGTCTTTGCCCTTCTGATTTCTTATGACACTAACATTAAAGCCCCTCATTCAAAGCCTCCTCAGCTAATGCTTTCAATAGTCACTGTTTCCCCTCTATTGAGACCAGTGTCTTGTCCTGACTCCTCAAAGTTTTCAAGTTCCTGATTATAGGAGATATAAGTTTACTAGATGTTTTACACTGGACGTCACATTGCTTAAGTAGTATTGATCCATCAGCATCAAAACCCAGTCTTCCTACTCTCATTTGATTCATCATAGCAGCAGCATCTAAAGTAGGAAAGGTTGAACCATCAAACATGCTGGCAAAGTTCTATTTCTAACATTGCAATCCCAGCTGTGTCTTCTCAAGACTGACCCAGGCAACAGTATTCTTGAGTTTAGAAATGTCTCCAGGGTGGAAATACCAGGATGTAAAAGTGGAATGCAGTTAATTTTCCCTAAGCATGATGCTCTTTTTTTTTTTAATTTCTTATTTAAAACAGCTCAAACTGAAATAAATGATTTGGGATTATATCAGACAGGAAATAGAATCCCTGTGGGTTTTGACAAGTGTTGGATTGGCCTTGGGTTTTGATTGGATGTCCCATCTGGTACCATTTTGGCTTGAAGAAGATCTTCTCAGAGAATTCAATGGTCCCTCTAAAAGCTCCTAGAGTGATTCTTGTATGGAGAAAACGGGAAACTAGAAACTGAGGACACTCAAAAGAGCTATTTAGGTTGAGGTAGTAGCTCTTTTGAGTGTCCATTGTTAGAGGTACCAACAATGTCTCATATATAGCAAATAACTGTAGTCATCAAACAAACAGTAGAGCTGAGTAGAGAGCAATACAGTCTCCATCAATAGAGTGAAACATAAGAAACATAAAGCCCAGGGAAATAGATTCTTGAGTTGACATCCAACAGAGGAGGCACCTGGTAGGCCACCACTTCCCCATTTTGTTGCTCTTATTATCTATGAATGTCCTTTGTCACAGGATAAACCCTGTCCAGATTGTGACCCTATAGCAATTGGAAATCCCAGAATAGAATTGGGGAGAACAACAAAATGTCTAAGCTCCTGTGTTAACCTAATTCTACCAGTTAGAATTATAGTAGTACCCATTATCTGTGGTTTGACTTTCCACAGTCAACTGCAGTCTAAAAATATCACATGGAAAATTCCACATAGTTAGAAAGAAAAGAAATATATTCACATAACTTCTAGTACAGTATATTGTTATAATTGTTCTATTTTATTATTAGTTATTGCTGTTAACCTCTTACTGTGCCAAATTTATAAATTAAACTGTATCATAGCTGTATATGCATAAGAAAAAACATGGCATATACGAAGTCTGGTACTATTTGTGGTTTCAAGCACCCCATGGAGGTAATAAAACATATGCCTGCAGATAGGGGGGGACAACTATAAGTGAGAAACTCACTAAAAGTGCCCCAGTTTTGTTTTTTGCTTCTTTTTTATGCTTTTATTTTTTTATTTTTTACAGAGAGGAAGGGAGAAGGATAGAAAGCTAGAAACATCGACGAGAGAGAAACATCCATCAACTGTCTCCTGCACACTCACCACTGGGGATGTGCCCACAACCAAGGTACATGCCCTTGACCGGAATCAAACCTGGGACCTTTCAGTCCTCAGGCCATTGCCCTATCCATGGAGCCAAACCAGTTTCGGCTGAAAGTGACCCGGTTTTGCTAAGGTTTAGATGAGAAAAAATCTCTCCCAGTGCCTCAGACCTTTATCACATTGATAGACATTAATCTGGGTTTAGGGATAGTTCAGGAGGGAGAATGAGAAAAGAATTAAAGCTATCTTCTCTGTGGGGGAATTCTTTTTTAATTAATTAATGGAGAGCAGAAGGCTGACATTCACCTTAGTAAGGAGGAATAAATTATGTTAACTACTTTGAAAGTCTCTATTGTGACATGTTAATTGTCATTGATTCTTATCTGTTTTCTATAGGACTCACCAAAAACCAGTGCTTCAATGTCCGAAGTTTATTTTTTGTGAACTTGAAACTATATTAAACTCTCTAGGACAATTTCAACTTGTCCATAAGTCAGATGTTACTTTGTGACCTTATAGCAATTGGAAACCCCAGAATAGAATTGTTATAGACTCAATGCAGAGGGACACTGGCTATTTTAGGATTCACCGCCCAGCACTCTAACCAGATGGCTCAAGTCTGGACAAATATAAATTTTACCAAAATATGGGCCAATGCCTCCCTCCCTTACCAACAGTTTAAAACAAGTCCCACTCCCTGTGTTCTGTGTTCTGGCAGGAAAACAAAAAAACAAAAATAAATAAAAAAGCTATGGGTAAAGCCCCTCAGTGTTTCAAGATTAGAGATTTATAGAAAATAAGAATCAAGTTCATTAAATATTTCCTCCAGTGTATAAGTTCTACTATCTACCTGTCCCAAAGCAAAGAAGCAATATTTGAGATTATAGGGAATGTAAATACTAATTGTGGTGTGAAGAAACCTTACCGCCCACACAGGCTCCTAAAGAGGTTGGAGATGAGTTGGTGTTATTGTTCCTGTTGCCTGTGCAAGATTACAACTAATAACTATGATTACATTCAAAAAGCTCTTGTCGGGAAATGACAGGCAAGCATACCCCCTGAATTGACATTATTACATTCCACACTCAGCTCCCAGAGCTGATTCTTTTTTAAGGCCTGTCGGTCAGAAAAATCTGTACTTCTCTATGGAAGCCCATGTTTTACTAAATGAATACATTTTCTTTGATAAAATACCTGTGTAGTTTTCCAGATAGACACTGATTTTTTTTTTTATGAGTCAACATTCTGCAGCATTTTTCACTGCCTCTGTTCTTTTTTTCTGATCACCCTTTTAAAATAAAGGTCAGAAATTGGAAACTATAAAGGCAGCATATAAGTTTTTTAGTTGGATCTTTCTTTACCCACCTACCCATTTACTCCCACCCTCCCTCTGAGACTCATCAGTCTGTTCCATGTTTCTATGTCTCTGGATCTATTTTGTTCTTCAATTTATTTTATTCATTAGATTTCACATATGAGTACAATCATGTGGTATTTTCTTTCTCTAATTGGCTTATCTTGCCTATCATAATACTCTCCAGGTCCCTCCTTGCAGTCTCAAAGGTAAGATATCCTTTTTTTTCCATAGCTGCTCAGTATACAGCTACTACTTAATTAATTATGTTTTGAATCCTTGTCTTATGGTAGGCACTGTATATAGTGGTAGGAATCCTAGAGATATAGAAGATAAGATCCTGCTCTTAATGAATCATGGTACAGGTGAAAGGACTTACAACAACAAAGTATGGACAACTATCATAGAGTGTAAGTGTATTGGAATAGGTGACCTTAAGGTTACAGTGAGGCATATTATAGGGAGCAACTAAGATGGCCAAGAGTAATTGGGAAAGAATTGTCAGAGGGTGTAAAATCTGAGCTGAGTCCTGAAGAAAAAAGAGAAATTAAGGAACTGAAGATAACAATTCTAAGCAGATTGCACAAAAGTCTAAGGGAAGCCTAAGCCATGTCAGGTCCTGCAGAGAAGAACAATGCCAGCAGATGGGCTGCTGTGTATACAGAATGAAGGAGATAGCAAGTGACACATCCAGAGAGATAGACACAGCTCAGACCATGAGTTGTCCTTGTACCAGATGTGCTAAGACACACCTCATACCCTGAAAACAACCTCACCTCTGCCTACCCTTAGTATCTCTCTCCATTTATATCTTGCTTTCCCACCCTCTTCAGTTTTCTCATAGAAGTGGATTGGGAACTTCTCTGTGGATTAATATGGGTGTTGAGGGAGAAAGAAAGCTAAAGTAGCTAATTTGGGATGAGCTAGAGAGAACTGAGAGGAAGGAAACACTGACCAGCCTAATTAATGTGAGAGCCATAAATATAAATCCTGAGATAGTATTTCAGGAGAGGTCATTGGTATTCATCCATTAAAAGTGTCATAGGAGGACAGACAAGCAGACAAGAGCAGTGTTCATGCCCATATGCAAGGATTGGCTAATCTCAGTTCCAGACCATGAAAATAATGAAACTTGCACTACCTGACAGGGTGATGAGAAATTAGGAGTGCCATTGTTCAGTAGGGACTGTTTTGTTTGCTTATTTCTATACATGTTTAATAAGATGGTAGACAACAGCTACAGATCCCAGATCCTTCACACTTCTGCTAGTCACATTTGGGAAACCAGTTCCCACAGTACTTCACCATGCATGAAAAAACTACTGGGAAAATCTTTACAAGCGACAAGTCTTCCTCTAAGGTGAATGAGTTCTGTGTGTGGCAGAATTTTTACCCAGTAGAATGATAGGGTACGTAGTGTACATTTCCCAAGTAAGTTCAAGCAACAGCATAGACTTCTGGTAGCAAAGCATAACTAACATCTTACTTGGTGTGTTTTTTAATATTGTTTTTGCAGGTTCTATACAAATCAAGCGAACACTGACTGTTGCACTGTTTCTCATCATCAAAGTGATATGCCAGTAATTAGGTTTAAACTGACTCAAATCCCATTCCAAGCATTAATTGGGGAGAAAATGTGCAGATTTCTGGTTAATAATTGAAGAGTTTTAGTTCCATAGTTCTTTTCTTTCTCTTTATCAATTTGGTTGATTGCTTGCATGGCAAACACTTGATTTTCCCTATATGTGTTTAGCTATTTGAAACTTTATTTTTAAGTAGCCACTGATTAATTAGAGATGGCTTTAAGGGACCAGGAGAGCTCCTGATGGGCCATGAAAGATTATTTTGAAAATTGAAAGCATCCAGAGGTGACATGTTGTTTTAGAGAATAATAATAATGTGCTTTTCATCTGTGTGAAGGGAGAGGGAAGAGGAGACTCAAATTATTGAAATAAAGATTCAGAGCATAATGTCCTCTACTATTCATCCACTTTTAGATAAAATTATCTGCCTAGCAGTTAAAAAAAAATCTGTCCACCCTTAATTCCCATATACCTCTTCATTCTACATTTGTAGTTCTGATTAATTTTATTCAATAGAGTTCCCCCTTCTAACTTTCTGGCACTTCCAAAGAGAGTTCAAACAGGCCTTTACCTCTTCCTGGAATTATATGACTATATCTACAAATCCTAGCTGATTGGGTCTATTTTTATACCCGGCTTTGTGCTAGAGATACTAACAGGAGGTAAGTGGCAGATTTGTGAACAGAACACAGGAAATGTAGGAATAAAAATTACAAGTTCATAGTCTAAACTAGGTGTTATAGTCAACTGCTTATGGATGATATGAGATAGAGAAACAGAGTGTCAAAGAGTAGGAAGTGTAGTAATAGATGAAAGAGAGCTGTGGTTCTCAAGTATAAGTTTGCATCAGAATCGCCTGGCACCTCTGGTAGCACCCAGGTCCGGACCCACCCTCAGAGATTCCGCTCCAGGTCTGGAATGGGCCAAGAATTTGACTTCCTCCAAGTTTCAGGAGATGCTGATGCAGCTGGTTCTTGAACTACCCTTTGAGTGAATGTAAACTCAAGAGCATAGGCTTCACATAAAAACATTCAATTCATAAAACTATTTTTTTAAAAAATGCAATTCTGAAAGACACCCATACCCACAAAAATTGCAGGGAAACGTAGAGCCATTCACTTCTGTTTATAAGTATTAATGTAAACAGAATTAGGGAAGAGGAGTTATAAAGAACCAGGCAGCGAGCCTAACACAAATCAAGGTTACTTTGGAATTGTCTTGTTTTACCCTTTCATTGATTCCTAGCAAGGACCATGAAGAGATTTAAGAGTTGGCTAGGCCTATATCACCAAGGAGGCACAGACTAGAGCAAGAAACACGGTAAAAACCCAGTGTTTTCACAGGGGTGACATAAAGTCACTCCCCAACATTTTTATGAAGATGACATCAAGTCCAACCAACTATTTATCATGAAGAAAAGTTGCCAAAGTCAAATCCTAAGAACTTAAATAAAAAAGGAGGGGAGAAGCCCATCTTTGCCTGGAAATGAGAGACTAACAGACTATTCCTAGCAAAAACACCTCTTATTCAGGAAAACATTTTGATTTTGTAAAGTCACAGTTGCAATATCAAATGTATATTATGGACCAGGCATTATATTAATAAAATTATTTCGTTTAATTCTCACAATAATAAAATAACATATCATTATTTCCACTTTATGGAAGAGAAATTGAGACTTCAGGAGGTAAAGAAAAATTTTCTGAGTTCAAAAGATATTGTGTGACATTGCTGGAGTTAAAATCTTGGTCTCTCTCCTACCATCGCAACTACTTCAGCACTATGCTCCAGTAGCTATTGCTCCAGTCCCCATTGCTCTCAGATGTTTACAAGGATTTTGAAATATTTTTGGCAGTATCTCTCCTCTATGCCTCATTTTCCATCTTCTAGCAACATAACTAGCCCCACAAAATGGCTTAAAAGTGATGGGATCTATTAACTGTATCCTAAAAAAAAATATGCACACTAAAGTTTTCTAGTAGAGGCAATTGACCTGGAGTAAAGACGGTGCTATAAGAACTCATGTAGGTTTTGGGTGCCTTATATTTTGTGAAAACAATTTTTAAATATAACACTCATTCTTGAATATTAATTTCACTGATAAACTTTAATTATTTTTTTACTGAGAGTAATATTATGTCCTTGAGGATGTGGTATACCACAATAAGTAGCATTGAATTGACTGAAAGTGGCTTAAAATAAGAAATCAGGAAATGGAAACAAGTTATTTGGAGGTGAATGGTCCAGGGAAGATTCAGTAGCTCAGTGATGCCATCCAGTATCTATGCTCTTTCTGACTTTCTGTGTTCCTCATCCCCATTACCATTACTTCATAGGCTCCCTTTACATAGGTTCTCTTCATTGTGACAACATGCCAAGAAGAAAAGAACTGTGTTGGGAGAAGTGGGTAGAATCTTATCTGGATCCCTTCTTATCTCTGGGGGTAGAATCATTCCTGGATGCCCTCTTATATTGGTAGTTTTAATAGAGAAAAGGAAATAGGTAGAGGATAACCAAGATTGGCTCTAATCAATCAAGATATATTTCCCAGGTTTGGGCAAATAGTTAATTTAGAAATAGATCTGCATTATATTGCAAGATGAAGGGAGTAGGTAGAAGTACCTCTGTGGGTAGAAGATGTGCGTAGAAGTATCTCTGTTTTTTTTACTAGCACCACTCCCTAATATCAAGTCCTTTCCTGCATAAGGTCCTTGGTTGAGAGCTGTAGAAAATACATTGAATAGGACAGAACTTGCTTTCCAGGATTTCACAATTTAATCCAAATGGCACAGGTGATGTTAGAAGAGACTAGAAATCATAATTAAAAGAAAGTTTTAAAAAATGCATAAATTATAGAAAGAAAATGCCTATGCCATCTTCCCAGATTTTATCTTGCAGTATATGCTAATTTGTGAGAAGACTTTGATTTGTCAGATGAATATCTGGAAGCAGAATTAGAATGATTTACATATGTTTTAATCTTTGAGAGTTGCTCTACTAAATGAGAGAAAGAACTTAATTTTATTCTAGCCCTGAAAATTATTATGAGTGACTCACAATGAATGTTGCATTCTTTGATATTAATCATTTTTTAAAATAGGCTTGCAGGTTGGATTTCTTTCTATTGGATTCTCTTCCCATGCTATTCAAAGTTATTCAGAATATCAGCTTAAGATAAAAGAACATTCATGAGTGATTGTTTATGTGCCACATGGATTCTCCAGGATTTGAACACTTAGATTTAATTCAGTTTATACTATCATTCTGATATATTCCTGACTGCTTCTCTGGTTCTGGGGTTTTCGATGACCTTCTTAGGCACTTCTATTCTGCATTATTTTAAGTAGGTTTCAAAATTCATGACTAAGGAAAAATAATTTTTCTAACCTGTTTTTTCCCTCAAATAAAATTCACTTCAAGCCACTGGACTCATTTATATGCCTAGCTAGCCATTCAGCCTACATTGTCTATTAAGACAATTCATTTAAATCTCTTAGTATAACATCTGGCAGAGAGATTAGGTAATTGCTAAATAAATGCTGGTTATTGTTAGTGTTGGAATTAAGATCCCTACTACCTCCAAGCCTTAACTCAGGTACTCAGGTTGTTAGTATGCAGACTCCGAAGCCAGACCATCTGGAGCCTTATCCTGTCTCCAGCACTCATAGGTACCTGGGACTAGCTCTTTCATTTGTTTTCACTTAATATCCCCCTTTGTGAAATAAAGATAACAAAAGCATCATCCTCACTTTTATTTTTTAAGGATTAGTTAAAAGACTACATCTAAGACAATTAGATTAGACATGTAACTACTTAATAATTCTACTATAAATGTTACTCCAAAGTCCTCCTCCCTCCCTTATCCACTAGGGATATATTCTAAGGCCCTTAGTAGATGCCTGGAACCTTGGATAATATTGAAACTTATGTATGGTTATGATAAAGTTTGATTTATTATGTAAGCATAGTAAGAGATTAACAATAATAACCAATAAGAAAATAAGAAGTTATAACAATACTAGAGGCCCAGTGCACAAATTTGTGCACCAATGGGTTCCCTCAGCCTGGTCTGTGCGATTGGGCTGAAACTGGCTCTCCAACATCCCCCAAGGGGTCCTGGATTGTGAGAGGGTGCAGTCCAGACTGAAGGATGCCACTGGTTTATAATCAGAGCTGGGGAGGAATGCAGGAGGTTGGTCAGTCAGGAAAGGGCTGCAGAAAGGCTCCAGGGAATGTCCAGCTTGTGTACTCAGTTCTTATCTGTCAGACCCCAGTAGCAAGTATCTTCCCCCTGGTGGTCAGTGCACATGATAGTGAGCAGTTGAGTTGCCTTTGCATATCATTAGCATATTATGCTTTGATTTGTTGGACTGATGACTGTTTAGCATATTAGGCTCTTATTATATATGAGACTGTAATAAAAGCTATAGAAATGTGGCATTATAGTAAAATACTAGTAAAACTAACTTGAACACAAGCATTGCAATGATAGTTGATCTGACAACTGAAAAATCTATTAAGTGATTAATCAATAAGGAGCATATACAACAAGGATACATTGGACAAAGTTATGGTTTTTGTCCTGAGTGGAACAGAGAAAGAAGCCTAAGATTTTTCACACTACTCAGAATAGCATGCAATTTCAAACTTATGAATTGTTTATTTCTAGATTTTTTCATTTAATATTTTCAGACAATGGTTGACTCTGGGTAACTGCAAAACCACAGATATGGGGGATTATTGTATTACTGAAACCACCTGATAGTACTTCTATCGATGTCATTTTATACTAGAGGCCTGGTGCACAAAATTTATGCATGGAGGGGTCCCTTCAGCCCAGCCTACACCCTTTCCAATCCAGGACCCCTCAGGGGATGTCCAACTGCTGGTTTAGGCCAGATCCTGAGAATCAGGCCCTATCCAGCAGTTGAACACCCCTCTCACAATCCAGGATCACTGGCTCATAACTGCTCACCTGCTTGCCAAATTGATTGCCCCTAACTGCCCCCTGTCAGCCTGGTTGCCCCCAACTTTCCCCCCTGCTGGCCTGGTCACCCCAACTGCCCCTCCTACTAATCTGGTCACCCTCAACTGCCCCACCACCAGGATGGTCACCCCTAACTTTACCCCCTGCCAGCATGGTTACCCCTAACTTCCCCCTCTACCAGCCTGGTCGCCCCCAACTGTGCTCCCCCCCTGCTAACCTGGACACCCCTCACTGCCCCTCCTGCCAGTCTGGTCACCCCACACAGCCTGCTATTCAGTTGTTTGGTTGCCCCTCACCAACTCCCCTGCTGGCCTGGTTGCCCCACACAGCCTGGTATTTAGTCATTTGGTTCTCCCACCCTAATCCCCCTACTGGCCTGGATATTCCATACAGTCTGCTGCTCAGACATTTGGTTGTCCCTCACCAAACCTCCCTGCCGGCTTTGTCACCTCACACAGCCTGTTCAGTCCTCTGTTCAGTTGTTTCAGATGTGATGGCCCCTAGCTCTTTATATACGTATATAGATTACTCCCACTTTTGTAGACATATATTTATATCTTTTTTATAACCTGAATTCTCCTTATATCCTCAAAATCTTTAAAGGCCTCATAACTTATTATCCAAAACACTTAGTGGTGTAAACACAATTTTAACAATTTCATGAATTCTATGAATCAGCACTGTAAGGACAGCTCATTTCTACTCAACAGGGTCTGAATCCTGAGCTAGAAGACTAGAAGATTGGCTCCATGGGTCATCAGCTGGGTCAGCCAAAAGTTGGAGCTGGAATCATCCAGGCTCACTTATTCACATGTCTGGCTCCCAGACCGAACAGCCTAAAACACTTGAGGGTTTGCATAGCTGGGCATCTATCTTAAAATGTATGGTCTGCCACATGGTCTCACCAGTATGGCAGCTTCAGGCAGGTAGACTTTTTACATGACAATTTGGAGATTCCAAAGTGCATGTCCCAGGAGGGAGAGGGCAAGGCAGAACCTACATTGTCTTTTATGATCTTTCTTCAGAAGTCATACAGTACCAATTCTGTCATAGTCACAGGTCCACCAGTTTTAGTGAGAGGGAGCATGGATCCCACCACTTCAAGGAGAAAGATCAAGTTTTCATTGTAAGAAAAGTCTATGAGATTGCCAAAACCAGTTTTGCTCAGTGGATAGAGCGTTGGCCTGCGGACTGAAGGGTCCTGGGTTCGATTCCAGTCAAGGACATGTATCTTGGTTGTGGGCACATCCCTAGTAGGGGGTGTGCAGTAGGCAGCAAATCAATGTTTCTCTCTCATCGATGTTTCTAACTCTCTATCCCTCTCCGTTCCTCTCTGTAAAAAAATTAATAAAATATAAAAAAATAAAATAAAATAAAGAAAAGAAAAGTCTATGAGATTAGAGCGAAAGTGTAAGCACAGATGTGGCATAGGTATGGACAAAGACACACATTTTAGGGAATCTTTACAAACTGAAGTCTGTCATGCCCAATCAAACCTAATTTTTAATATGAAGAACATCCGCTCTTTCCACTTGAAGATTTCATTGTTCTCTCACACAGGACATTAACTTAGGGAACAGAAGGTCTTTGGCTTAGTTGTTGGTCTCTTTGTCTGCCTCTCCCTTGAGAGGAGAAGTGTATTTTTCCGGAGTGTCCCTTATGTTACTGAGCTAAGAGCACTGGAGGAGCTCAGTGTTGTTTACTGGTTGTTTGATGAGACTTGTTTTCTGCTTCATGACTCATAGACAATTACTTTTCTAAGTCACATACTTAAAGAAAGTCTTTGTTTTCCTCACTAACTGAATTTTAACACTAATTCTTAGGCTTCTAGTTTTCTAGAACTTTCCATCATCCATCTAGTATATTGATCTGACAATTTTATGAATCATTCCTAACCTCACAAATGACTCCTTCTTATCTATCATTTACAATCCAGATTTCTTAGCCTCATTGTAAGAGGAGCCATATATTTATTTACCCCTCCTCATTGGTCTAGATTCTTGTTACTTCCATGATAAGATATTCTACAATCAATAAAATAAGTTCAGAGGAATCCAAGATGGCGGCATAGGTAAACACCTACACTACTGCCTCGCACAACTATTTCAAAACTACAACTAAAAGACAGAACGGACATCATCCAGAACCACAGGAAAGCTGGCTGAGTGGAAGTTCTACAACTAGAGGGAAAGAGAGGGACTCACGGAGACCCAGAGGAGCTGCAAAAAGCTGAGGTACGGAGACGGGCACGCAGAGAGAGAGGGTGCCGGAGTACCTGGCTGGCTTTCTCTGGCAGGAGGGAAACGGAGACTCTCAAAGGCATTGAACCCCTTATCCTATGACACTAAACCCCAGATCCAGCCAAAACTCATATGGGGGAAGTTTGGACTGTGAAAAGGGAGAAGTACACGGAAATTTAGGGGAGTCGCAAAAGATCAAAGGCCTGGTGGCGCTCACGGCACTGCGCAGAGGACAGATTGCTGATTGTGCTGCTGGCTTTCGCGAGTGGGCGGGAGACAGACCCTCCCAACTGTGCCACTTCTGGCTCCACTAAGCCCCTGTTTCAGGCGAAACCCTGGGGACCTAGACTCGTGTGGTCCTGGTGCGCAGGGAAGCCGGAGGGGCAGCGGTTAGAGGCACTGCGGGCTCTGGCACAAGGACTGCTCCAGAGATTACCCAGTCATGTGAGACTCAGGGGCCTTGGAGGGCGGGGCCGACTGGAAGGCAAGGCGGTCCCTTAAGCCCTGAGACTCCACCCATTCCAAGCTCAACAGAGGCTTCTGCGGCTTTGCAGGTCTGGTATCATAAAGCTGAATTCAACACAGAAGTTTCCCCGGCATAGCGAAAATGCTGAGACAAGGGAAAGGATTACAAACAAAAGAAATGGTGGAAGAAAAACGACTGCATATAGAGTTCAAAACCACACTTATAAGGTTTTTCAAGAATATGCTAGAAAAGTTGGATAAATTTAGTGAGACCCAAGAGGAGATGAAAAAGGACCAACTAGAGACACTGACTGAAATAAAAAATATTATACAGAGTCCTAACAGCAGACTAGAGGATGGCAAGAATCAAGTCAAAAATTTGAAATATAAAGAAGCAGAAAACATTCAACTGGAAAAGCAAGAAGAGAAAAGAATCCAAAAATGTGAAGATAATGTAAGGAGCCTCTGGGACAGCTTCAAGCGTACCAACATCAGAATTGTGGGGGTGCCAGAAGAAGAGAGAGAGCAAGATACTGAAAACCTATTTAAAGAAATAATGACTGAAAACTTCCCACATCTGGTGAAAGAAATAGACTTACAAGTCCAAGAAGCACACAGAACCCCAAATAAAAGGAATCCAAAGAGGACCACACCAAGACACATCATAATTAAAATACCAAGAGCAAAAGACAAAGAGAGAATATTAAAAGCAGCAAGAGAAAAACAGTTCATTACCTACAAGGGAGCATCCATACAACTGTCAGCTGATTTCTCAACAGAAACGATGCAGGCCAGACGGGAGTGGCAAAAAATATTCAATGTGATGAATAGCAAGAACCTACAACCAAGAATAATCTATCCAGCAAAGCTATCATTCAGAATTGAAGGGCAGATAAAGAGCTTCACAGATAAGAAAAAGCTAAAGGAGTTCATCAACTCCAAACCAGTATTATACGAAATGCTGAAAGGTACTCTTTTAGAAGAGGAAGAAGAAAAAGGTAAAAGAGAAAAAATTATGAACAACAAATACATATCTATCAACAAGTGAATCTAAAAATTAAGTGAATTAAAAATTTGATGAATAGAATAAACTGGTGAATATAATAGAATCAGGAGCACAGAAAGGGAGTAGACTGATAATTCTCAGGAGGACAAAAATCATAAAGCATCAAACAGACTGTGAAATTACAGCAGAAAGATTAAAGTTAGGTGAGGTAGATAAGTGATCAATCAAAGGACTTGTATGCATGCATATAAGCATAACCAATGATCACAGACACTGGGAGGTTGGGGTATGCCTGCGAGGGAGGGAGGGGCAATGGGGAGATATGTATAAAAATTAATAAAAATTAATAAAAAAATTTTTAAAAAGTGCAAAAAAATAAAATAAAATAAAATAAGTTCAAATGATAGACACCACAAAAAACGATGTTCTACAATAATTTCCCTTATTTTTAATCCCATATACTCTAATGCCCCACTTAATTTCTTCCTTCACATTTTCAACTTGTCATTTTTAAACCAAGTTTAAAGCTCTTACTCTCCTGAGGAAATCCTTGCATTCTTTCATACATTCATTGACACTGACAAAACACATACACACACTCACACACAACCTACAAAATAATTTTATAAAATTTTTAAATTACTAAAGTGTTGCATCATTACTGGGATTATGTTGTCTATATATACTCATCATGTTCAGCCTAAATACAGGACTCTTGATTTCTAATGTGGCCTTCAGATTTTCATGCTACAAGCACCTCAGATTGCATCCTATTGATATATCAAATATATTTACTGACTAATGGGTTATTTTTTTTGACAGAGAGTCTGGATTATGAATGGGCAGTGTGAAAATAAATAAAAGACTGCATACCAATTGATATATAATCTACTACAGGAGGAAACCAGAACCTCCAGAAGAAAAATGCATAATGTTTGAAAATGTCACTAAACTATAAGAACTGCTAACATGTCTAAGAGAACTTGGAAAAGTTTTGCTCCCCCTATTTTTTTATTTTGGCCCACTTTATGTGTGCCTGACAATGGCTAAAGGTGTGTATATTTCCCTTGCATTTTGAGAAAACTGAAGAAGCATTCATGAGAAGAGGAAGCATGATGGATCTTAACAACAACTGGTTACCTAGTGAAACTGTAAGTCTATCTTTATATTTGGCTATGTTACCTGCCTTGGGTCACTAGAATGATTTCCTCTTGTTTTTTCTGTGGCTCAGCCCCTAGTTTTATAGTATACTTTGGAGTGAGAGTGCTGTCATAGAGGTACCAGTAGATGTGATGGCTTTGTAATATATCAAGGTGGCTAGCCAGAACTGCACTTCTCAGAATTCCCTTTGTGTATGTTTCTTGTTATGATGGGCCATCAGAGATATTTTCATAGGAGATTTGGTGGCTAGAGGTGACATATCAGCCATATGCTTTTACTTTTGGATGGTAGGGAAGATGCTCTAGTCATTTATCCTTGTCATTGATCTAGTGATTCCCCTTGTTGCTGCAGGGCAGCATCTAGGCCTGCTCTGTTCTACCTTCCCATCAATCTGCCTAAAACTTATCTGATTCTTGAGATAGGTGTGTGTTTAGCTCATATCAAAGAGCTCCAGCTACTGCAGGACATCCACACTACCAAAATGAGAGGCAAAAAGACTGCCATGAATTCCAGTTCCTCCTTGTGGGTTCCTATTGGTCTTTGACCTCCCCAACTTTACCTCTATCTTCTTTCCTAACTGCCTTCCCTGGGGCCTTTAGGTTTTAGCATTAGATGCAAAAACAAGTCTTATAGAGGCAATTTAATGAGTTGTTGCAACATGAGTTGTTATAGGTCAAATCCTTGCAATGGATTTGGATATATAAACTGAGTGGTTCTGCTTCTGTGAATAAACCTTGACTGATACAGTAGATTTTATATATTATTTCATAAAATGGAACACATATTAAGTTTCAAGAATAATGTGTTATTTTTAAGTGGAGAAAGGATGATGTAGAGTTTAGTTTAAATGCTGAGGACTCCAGACCTCTAAGCTATAGAACACCCTTTCAAAATATTCTATTTCTCTCTACTGTATGTGGTAAGAAAAAAAGTCCAAGCTAAGATAGGCAGTATGCTACACTATGGTGATTTTCTTTATACTTGATAATCAGGAGATGAAATTATTATTTTAATGTTTTTATTGATTCAGAGAGGGAGGAAGAGGGAGAGAGATATAGAAATATCAATGATGAGAGAGAATCATATATTGGCTGCCTCCTGCATGCCCCCTACTGGAGATTGAGCCAGCAACCTGGACATGTGCCTTAGCAGGAATTAAACCGGGACCCCTCAGTCTATAGGTTAAAGCTCTATCTATGAAACCAAACCAACTAGGGCAAGAGAAACTATTTTTTACTGGGATTTTTTCCTCTAAAGAATTCACTCTTTGTTGCCATTCCTCTCATACCAGAGAGTTTCCCAAACACTGTCTTATCTCTTTTCATATCAAAATGCACAAAGAAGAGATCCTGTCTATGTATTTATTTACTCAGACCTTAGCTTTGGAATTGAACATTTTTTTCAGTTTGAAAATAATTTTCCTGTTCTGCACCTTGAAGCGAGAAATCAATCTCAGCTTCCAATAGAAACAGGGAATTTTTTGCTAAATGTAGCCCTGACAGCAGAACTATGCATATTGTAGGAACGTTTGACTCTATTTGATTCCCCCTGCGAGAGAGCATTGCAGAAACACTTAATAATAAATCCACCATCTTTCCAAATCTACTTACAATTCACTATAACAATGAAGTCAATCATGCAAAGGCAAATGTTCCTTGCCACATTCTTATTCAATGACTGGTGACTGGAAAGCCACTTACTGTGTCATTTTGCTAGAATCTCCTTACATATGCTCAATTCTTATAGTCTTTGACTCACACAGATTTCAAATTATCATTTCCCCCTATCATGTTGACAAACATTAACTATTTCTAACCCAAGTCATGGTAGTTCACTATATACCCATCCCCCTTCATTAAATTTGTTTGGAGTCTGTTGGTTACATGGAATAAAGCAGTAGATAGATTCATGTTTTGGGGTTTTGTTTGTTTGTTTTTGCTTATTCATGTGTTGCTCTGGCTTCTGTTCCTTGAGTTTATAGAGCTGTCACAGCAGCTGCTGTGTTGGGGAAGTCAAGGCAGAGTCATTGTTATAAGCAGCGACTATTCAGAATCCTTCCTAGAATATTGAAACTGGAAAGGGTCAGGAGATCTCCTTCATCCTTTTGCACTCCACTTGATTTGCATATTGATATAGAATACAACATGATGGGGAGATGGTTATGCTGATGTGGAATCAATTAGAAGTCACATATGGGTGTACGTGGAATCTAAGCAATAGCATCCTTCATCCTGAAGATAGTCATATTGGACCTAAATGGCATTTCTGAGGCCATTTTGAATTTTGGAAAAAGCACCAACTTTCAATCAGGCCTGACCTGGCTTAGATTGCTGCTTCAAATACTTGTGATATTTTCACTGGGTAAAAAATTTGGCCCCAGTTTATTAATTTGTATAACTCAGATAGTAATGCCTACCTTTCAGGGATGTTGTAAAGATAAAAAACAATCTAAGAAAATAATCTGACTCAAGTTCCATACATTCTAGGTCATGTTGTTGAGTTTTTGGGAATTCACCAGAGTGTTAGCTAATTGTTATCATAACTTGGTGAGGACCTGCAGACTGAATGGGAAAAGATGACAAGGAGCACTTGACAGAAGTTTCTGAGAGTTATAAACAAGAATCAATATTATGAAGTGACAATAGATAGGTTATTATTCATAGATAGGTTATTATTCATAACATTCCCTATGGTGTATATTTGGTATTCCCTGACCTTTGACATGTTAATCTGTCTCTCTAAACTGTTGAGACTGGTCAATCATCATTCTTGGAGAAATGACTTCCCTTTCATGGTGAAGAGTAAGCCAGATATCTATCTCACATTGGGAAAGTCTCCTTGCACTTTTTGACACATGGCTTAGCTAATTTATTTTCAGCAGTCACTTTGTAACCCTCCCTCATGCATAGTGCAGTGGTCATCTATGAGTGAATGGAGTGGGATTTGGATATCTAACCCCTATGACTTGAGGTGGGTATCTCATCCCTCAACAAATCCACCTTCATTTTTTAGACAGTGGAAGAAGAAGCTCAACCATTTATTCATTAACTCAAACTCAAGAAGAAAGAAGGTATGTCTTTGAATATCCATAAGCTGTTTTTGTTTTGTTGAAAAATGCTTTTTATTTCTTGCCTGTGGGTTGATAATACAGCAAAGCATTTTATACTGACTATTGAGTCCTTGATATGCACATCTGTTATAGCTTCAAATTTAGTATTTTTGGAATCCAGTGGAATATGTTTGATTGATTTAATTCATTGATGCATTTATTCATTATTGAGAATATTGGCACCTGATTGGTGATCTTAATCCGTGCTCCAACTCTTTCTAGCATCAGGGGTGATATGGATGTCAGGATTTTTCAGTTCTGCAACTTCCTTAATTCCAATGACCTTGACCTCCACTGAACTTTAGTGATGCACTTCTATAACAATACCAAGAACCTGAAGCTGCACCACCACTAAAATCTTATTCCTAGGTTAAAAAATTAAAACTTATTGTCCTTGACCCTTTCCACATCAGTTCTTTAATCTCATTAGCATACTAATCTTTGACACCTATCTATTTCCTGCCTTCCTCCAGAGACTCCCTAGTACATCACTTCAGCTATCTTCCTTATCTTCACTGCCATCAATGCATTCCAAATCTCGATTTCTCTAAACTTTTTTTTTTCTTGTCAAGGTACTATTGGAAACCATTGAAGAAAGTTACACAATTATTTTCATTCATGCCACTCAGCAGGGCATGTTAAAGAAATTAAACACCAACTTAATTTTGTGTAGAATAATTTGACTTTGCACCTAAGTCTTATGAGGTTGAACAGTAAAGGTACATTTACAACATATGTTGTAGGAGGATATTGACAGTTTTTATTTTCTCTATTGAGGAGTGGATCTGGGATTTCAGTGCTAATAACTGCATAGCACCACTAGCTCATGACCCTAAAGTACCTTTATTTGTAGGTTTGCCAAAGGCTCTATGAAGATAAATGTTATGTGTCTGTGCTCTTAGGAGGCAATTTCTTTGAAAAGCAAAATTAGTAGTTTTCCAACTGGCCTCTGTGCTCAATTCATTCCATTTGGGATCAGTTTATAGATATATCTATAGCTTCTGCTAAATCTTATAAGCTGGAAATGGAAAACTGGCACAATCAATTATTCCTTTAGCTTTCTCTATGACCCATACCCTGAAATGTCATCTGATTTTTTTTTGTCTGAAAAAATATCTACTATGAGGTCTCTAATCCTGAAAGCTTTCTGAGTTTGTCTACCTACTGCTGATCTAAACAGCAACAACAACAAAATAAATACTGTTCTTTACACAAGACACTGGGGGGTTAGGGTATGCCTGGGTGGGGGGCAATGGGAAGATATGTATACATGTAACACAATAAAAAATTTTAAAAAAATAAAAAATATTGTTCTTCAAATAAATGACCAGAAAACTCTAATTCAAAAGATTCTGTGAAATATAATTACTTTCAATGGACATATATAAATGTTATAAGTAATATGCCCAGAAGACCAATCAATATTTTTTTGCACGTAGTGAGATGTGACTTCCATTATTTTTACTCTTTTATAATTCTTCTCTTCATTTAATCTTCTATATCAGTTTGTTATTGCCATGTGACAAACTGCCCCAAAACTTAGTGGGTTGAAATAACAACCAATTTTTATTTCTTAATATTTTGTGGATTGGCTAGGTGGTTTTTGCTGACCTGAACTGACTATAATGCACCTGCTGTGTTCTGTGGGGTGTTCAGGAGACATTGATCTTGGCTAAGATCTCTCATGTGTCTGTGGCTTCAGTTAAGATATTTAGACAGATTTAACTTTGGCTTATACTCTTTCAGGCCAACCTAAAATTTTTTCATTAATAAATCAGAAAGACAAAAGAGAGAACAGAAGTGTGCAAAGACTTTGGGGAATCCAGATTCAGAACTTGCTCCCAATCATTTGCACCATACTCTATTGGTCAAAGCAAATAACATGGCAGTCCAGATCACAGGGATGGCAGAAAGACCCCCTCATCTTGATGGGGACAACTTTACAGTCACATTTCAAAGAAAAGGAAAAATAATGTGTTGAGGTCACATTTAAAAGCAGTCTCTTTCAGTTTTTTTAGATGTGCTGTAACTTAAAGACTTTCTTTTTTTTTTTACTTTTTTTTATTGTGTTACATGTATACATATCTCTCCATTGACCACCCCTTCCCAGGCATACCCCAACTCCCCAGTGTCTGTGTTCATTGGTTATGCTTATATGCATGCATACAAGTCCTTTGGTTGATCTCTTATCTACCCCACCTCTCCTTAAACTTCCTGCTGTAATTTGACAATCTGTTTGATGCTTTACTGCCTATAACCTCCCAAACACAGCTTTTTGTCCTTCAACTTGTTTTTGGAAATCATCTGAGAAAAATGTTGATGAAAAGTTAAATGTCTCAAAGCTGAATGTGCTATCTTTCCACATGAAAAATAGTACTGAAGAACTGCTTCCCTCCCAAAACTCATATTCAACAACATAGAACCTCCACACTACAAAACATCATGCATGAGCAAGTAGTTCCAAGAAGCCTTTTACATGGCAAGGAAAATTATCAGAAGAAAATCTTTATATAATAACAACATAATAATTACAAATGATATAACAATAATGTCCATGTACATTTATTGAGCACCAACTATGCTCTAGGCTCTGAGCCAAAAGCTTTAATTTATGATTTTATTTCTTTGAGAAAATCATTATTGGTATAATACCCATTTTATAGATGAAAATATGGAGACACAGATGGATTAAGTAATGTATACCCATTCCCCAGTTATTTGATGGATGTGCCAGGATTTCCAACTGCACTTCCTTATTGTAAAGCGAATGCTCTCCACTATTGCATTTATGAACCCACAGATGGCTTTATCCACCAATTAAGAGAAGCTTGATCCCATATTACTTTCCACCACTGCTTCTTAACCTTAGTACTGACATTACCTGCTTAAAAAAAAATACTGATGCCTTGATCCTACCCCCAGAGACACTGGTACTTGTACTGAGCATGGGGATTTTAAAGCCTCCCCATGAGATTCAAACATGCAGTTTTGCCAAGGAAAGTATGATTTCCAAGTCAGCATCATATGAGCTTATCAGAAAGGTAAGTTTTCTGGTCCCACCTACCACAGAATTATTTAGTCAGAATGTTTGGGGTGAGGCTCAGGAATCTGCATTTTTAAAATCTCTCTAAGTGAATTTGATGAATATGAATGTTTGAGAATTATCACTTTACACCAATGATGGCCAGCCTTATACATCAGAATCCCCTGGAGAACTTTATTGAAACTGGAGATGCCCAGTTCCTGACCCAGAACTACTGAAACTTTATTTTCACATAAGATTCCAGCTAGTTCGGATATACTCAGGATTGAAAACCACATCTTTATATTCAATAGATTGTTGTGTTTTATACATTTCCACTGTGTGGACATTAGGATATATTAAGCTGACACAGTTTTTCTCCCTCTCACGAGAGTCATAAACAAATCTCTGTTCTAAAAGAATGGTCTGGTGTTTAAATAATCACACTCTTGATGAGAACAGAGCCTGATCCTGCACGATTAAAGAAATGACAGATTGATTGGTATCTCAGCTATAATTAGTAGGCTATAATGTCAAACTGTGAGCACTGAAATGAAGCCACCCATGACCCTAGGACCTGTAATGCACATCCCAGTAGAAGCCTAACTATAGCCATTATCTTTTATAGAAATAAATCAAATGCCCAGGCATAACTGACTTTAAGATTAAACTCAGAAGCTGATGTCTGGCATGGACATTGGATTTCCCATGGCAAATAAGAAATCACATTCTACTTCTTCCCAAAATCGCCATGTTCAATTTTTGTTGGCATATCTGAAAAATACTGGCCCGTTACTAATTGGCCCCTTAGCTCTCAATACTAGAACAGAAGAAATGAGGTTCAGAAAAAATTTCTATTGCAGGTTAGCTAGAAACTTAAAAAAAAAGTCTCTTCTAGTAACTTTACTAAGAGCCCTCCATGTGGGACAAAGAATTTATGTATCTTTAGGGAACATACATTTTTTTTCAATCAGCTTTTTTTTTTCCAATCAAAATATCTTCAATTTTCACATTTTTCAATTAGTTTATTACCAAATAACAATTACTAAGTTTTTATTGGTTAGAAATGCTGTGAGGGATTTAAAATAATGCTATTCAAAGGGTGATTTCCAGACCAGTAGCATTAACACCACCTGGGTTTTGTTAGAAATGAAAATTTCAGGTGCCAACTCAGTCCTACTTTTAATAACATCCCCAGGAGATCTGTATAAGATTACAATAGAAGATGCAGTCTTCTCAAAAATCGAGGGCCAAAGCATGATTCATTCTCTCAAGATTCTTAAAGATTAGAGATAAGTTAATGTGGCAAGTTGAATAATAATCTTAGGACAGTCCCATAGAAGCAGAGCCTGAGAAAGGGATTTAGAACAGATGTCTTATTCAGAAGGGTTCTCTGGAGAAAGACAATGAGAGAATCAGGATGGGCTAGAAGAAGCTAAGTAAAAATGTCCTGGCTGAAGTCAGCTTTTCCTAAACTGTGTGAGTGAGTATTGGTCTGTGGGCTGCCCTTGGATTGGGAGGACATAAACTTTTGGCCAAGTGGCTTGAATTGAACTATGAGCTATTCTCTGAAGAAGAACAACTGTGAGATGTTGGTAGCCAACATAGCAGGTGGAGGATGAGTACACTGGGCATTAAAGGGAATTTGGACAGGGTATCAACAACATCCATTTAAAAAAATAAAAACAATACAAAGAATTCAGATAATGGCTGTCATGACAAAGTAGCTCACTTATAATTGTCTTTTATGTGTTGAGAGGAAGAAACAATCACTGTGTAATCTGTGGTCTGAGAAGATGTTCAGAGAAAATATATTTTAAACTAGGCATTGGAGAACCTAGTCATCTTTCCCTTTACAATAACAGCATTTGATTTTTTCTGTAGAACTCTCACCTTCTCCACTGACTCCATGTATGGTTTTTGATAGTCACAACACCTCAAACTATAGGGGTGGCCATTAGACTCAGGTGTACCATACAGGTTATCATATCCCCTTGGCTGTAGGGATTGGTTCTGGGTTGGGGACTTAAATCACATGACTGAGAGGCCCAGTAACATGTTCAACTCTTAGGAAAAAGAATTCTCTCTCTTGTTCTAGGTTGTGGAGCCCAAGAATAAGATTAGCTAAGAAAACAACAAGAATGAGAGACAGCCGGTCAATGTTGCTCAGTGGGTAAGCATCAACATATAAAACAGGAGGTCACCTTTTGATTCTTGGTCAGGAAACATCCCCAGGTTACAGGCTCTATTCCCAGTGGAGGGTGTGTAGAAGGCAACCGATCAATGATTCTCTCTCATCATTGATGTATCTATCTCTCCTTCTCCCTTCCTTTCTAAATTCAATTACATGTATGCAAAAGAAAGAGGAAAATTGAGATATGATTATATAGAGCATGAACCCTTACCAATCCTAGAGACTTTTTAGGAAATGTGAACTAATAAATTAATAAATTTATTTTATTTTTTTAAAACCAATTTGAGTCTGATTTTTCTCTATATTATAGTGAAAAGTATTCTAGGATTTAGATATAAACTCAGCTTTTCCTGTTTTTAATTTTCTGTATAGTCTTTAAAAAATGAATTTTTCAGTCTCCTTTCTCCTTCTTATGAATCTTTGCCTTTCATTTATAGCTTAGCGGCAACACTATTTTTTTTTTATTTCTCATTCAAGGAGTGAGGATATTTTTCCATTGATTTTTAGAGATAATGGAAGGATATGGGGAGGGGAGAGAGAGAATCATTGATGTGAGAGAGACACATCAATTGGTTACAAGTTCAACCCAAGTACATGCCCTTGATCAGGAATTGAACCCTCAACCCTTTGGTGCACAGACCAACACTCTAATCACGGAGCTGCACCAGATAGGGCAGAAACACTATTTTTGATCTAATTATGCTCTATGTTCAGATCACTCCTAAATCTAAATTGAGGATTTTTTTTTACCAGTTACTTCACTACTAACTGCATCCTCTTTTAGAGCCCATTAACTTTATAATATATTAAAATAAAATGAAAGCCAATATGTATTAGGGAAATGTGATCTATTTCTTAATTTGATCTTAATCATTGCAATACTAACTGAAATGTACCCATGTCAATAACCTGTTGGAAATTTTCTTAGAAGTAGCCACTCAAAAAAATACTTCTGAAAATGAGCTGATTTGGGAGTTTCTTCATGTGTCAGTTTTTCTGGGTCTCTCTGGTGTGAATCCAGGATTTTAAATGTATGTGATCTCCTATGGCAGTGGCTGGCAAACTCATTAGTCAACAGAGGCAAATATCAACAGTACAACGATTGAAATTTCTTTTGAGAGCCAAATTTTTAAACTTAAACTTTTTCTAATGCCACTTCTTCAAAATAGACTCATCCAGGCTGTGGTATTTTGTGGAAGAGCCACACTCAAGGGGCCAAAGAGCTGCATGTAGCTCGCGAGCCGCAGTTTGCTGACCACGGTCCTAGGGTAAAGCTGACATGACGAGGATCCCCTATTTTCTACAAGAACTACACTGAACACAGCCAAAATCTGGTCTCCAAAGATTGCTGCCCTTCAGAAGTGTGATGAAAGATAATTGGGATAAGAGACTATGCAGGCTCAGATATTTTCCCGAAACATCCATCAGCATCCTGAATGTTGCACCACAGTAACCTTTTTAATCTGGAGGTTTTACATCACAGGAACATTTTCTGTGCCTCTGCAGGTAAATAAGAAAACATAAGTCCTATTCCTTGTATGGCATCATTCTCTTCCATTAGTTCTCAAACCATAACCTGTCTCTAAATCACCTGGAGGGTGTGTTAAAATACAGAGTCTCTATCTCAGAGGGTCTGAAGTGCAGCCCCAAAATGTGCATTCCATCCAGTTCCAGCTGACACTGCGGACCATGCTTTAAGAACCACTGTTCTATGAGAATACCATTCACAGCATAGGTGACTGTGTTGGGTAAACTGTTAAGAATGATGGGGCGAAGTATGCATTTGAAGACATTTCCCCAGGAAGATTCACTACTAATAAAAAAGGTGAACTCCATTTCCCCAAGGTGTATTGATATGATTATGATTATTTTACAAAGATGCATTTATGTACCTTTAACTTTTTTGCTATCTATGTTAAGTTCCCTAAGCCATGTATGCCAGTGATTTAAAGCCATGCTGTCAACTTTCTGTCCTTCTGAGGTTTGAGAGGAGTTTGAAATGGCCAAAAAACTCATCAGTCTTAGCATGAGAGTTTTTGTAAACAGTAGGCCAGACAGAACAGATTAGGAAATCTCCAAACTAGATAATTAGGAAAAATAAATACTCTTTAGCAAACACCATAATAATCACATTGGGCTTCCAGCTAATCAATCACTGGACTATCTGTCTAAGGAAATTGGACAGGAGTTACTGTGTGAGTGCAGAGTGCTCACAGGAGATTGGATGGATGGGAGCCTCTTCTCCATAAAGGAACCTGGTGGAACAATTCTTTGACCCACGGTCCTTCCTGCCTGGAGGCTGTTGGGAGCCTCCACTTTCAGAGAAGGTCTCTGTGGAGGTTACTGAACATCAGAGGTGCATCCTCAGACCAGCAGCCTGTTTGCATCTGAGATGGTCTGGGCCTGTTAATCTTAGATTTTCTGTTGTGTAAGCAACCTTTTTTTAGTTGAATTTTTATAAGTTAAAAATGTTCTTATGATAGTTCATTTTTTAAAAAAATTCATACTCTATTGTTAAATTTTAAAATTAATGTGAGTTTATTGTAAGCCAATATTATTTACTTTTAGTCAGTTAATCACACTGGGGTCCTACTGTGTATAATCATCCATACACAAGGATTATAAACAAACAGAAAATCCTAGCTTTAAGGGACTTGTGGGATGGTTTGGTGAAAAGACATACAAAGGACATTATCTTCATGAAGCCTCCAGCCTCAGCCCAGCGAGAATTAGATGTCCTCCAACCAGGGGCTCTGATGCATGAATGTCATTTCCTTATCTGACTGTAGCTCACTGGACTGGAAACTTTTAATGGGAGAATAAGGTCTTGTTTGTATGCTCAGTAACAGACACAAGATAGACATTCTATTGGTGTTTAATAACTGAATGAGATTGCACTAAAATAACAGGAAGCATGTAATATCTATATCAATTCATAGGCAATTCATAAAGAGTGTTCAGGGAAAGCTTCTTAAAACATGAACTCTGTGTACATTTTAATCAAGAAGAGAAAAGATGTTCTATGTTGACGACACAAAATTAATAAATACACAGGGGCAGGAAGGTGTACCCAGAGCTCTTGGATATAAATAAGACTGCTCATCTTCAATGATATCTTCATCTTGGAGAAGTGGGGAAAAAATGAAGGCAAAAAGTCATGCTAAGCTGTTTGCATGGATTATTTTACTGGGTTCTGTGTCAATCCCATGAATTAGTTACTATTATTGGCCATGTTTTACAGATGAGGAAACAGAGTCTGAGAAAGGATGAGCATATATTCTACATCATTCAGTGAGATATAACAGGGCTCAACATAAGAAGCAATGATCTAAATTCAGAGTCTAAATTGGTAACCACTGAAGTCCACTGCTAACCTGTAGGAACAAGTAGAGGCCTCCTGGATTTGAACAAAAAATCAACTCCTTAGATTATTGTACCCTTGAAACCTATATAATTTTATTAATAAATATAACCCCAATAAATGCAATAAAATGAATAAAATATCAACTTTTTGCCCATTTTGAATCATGTTGCATTTTTACTATTATTATTGAGTTTTAAGAGTTTGTTGTATACTTTAGATACCAATATTTTACTAGATATGTGTTTCACAATTTTTTTTTCAGTCCGTGGCTTTTAATTTCATTCTCTTAACTTATTTTTTATAAAAAATATATTTTTTACTGATTTCAGAGAGGAATAGAAAGGGAGAGAGAAATAGAAACATCAGTGATGAGAGAAAATCACTGATTGGTTATCTCCTGCACACATACCATGCCCCTCCCCGAACCCTCCACTGGGGATCAATCCTGCAACTGGGCATGTGCCCTGACTGGGAATCTAACCATGACCTCCTGGCTCCTAGTTCAATGCTAACACACTAAGCCACACCAGTAGGGCTAAACAGTGTTTATTTTTGCTTGTTTGTTTTATAGAGAAATGGTTTTTAATTTTAATAAAGTCTAGTTTATTCATTTATTTTTCATGATTGTGCTTTTGTTATTGTATCTAGAAAGTCATCACCAAATCTAAGGTCACTTAGATCTTCTCCTATGTTAACTGCTAGGAATTTTATAGGTTTCAATTTTACATTTAGGTCTCTGATCTATTTTGACTTAAATTTTGTGTAAGGTGTAGGGTCTGTGTCTAGATGATGATGATGATGATGATGATGATGATGATGATGATGAAGAAGAAGAAGATGATGATGATTATGTTAATTTGCTTGTGAATATTCAATTGTTCCAGCAACACTTGTAAAAAAAGCTTTCTTTTTAGAATTACCATGGATTCTTTCTCAAAGATCAGTTAACTATATCTGTGTGGTCTACTTATGGGCTTTATTTTCTAGTTCATTGATATGTTTATCTATTTTTTCATCAATAATCCACTGTCTTGCTTACCATAGCTTTATAGTAAGACTTGAATTTGGGTAATGTCACTTGTCTATTTATTGTAAACTCTAAATTTTGCATTTTGGAAAACATGTGTTTGTGAATCTTCATAAATTCACATTGTGTTGTCATGGTCTACATAGGTAATAGAGGTTACCACTGCCTTCTGTCTATCAATACACCCAATCACTAGAAGGTAGGAGCCTGGGCTCTCCAATCACTAGATTGCTAGTCACATCAAAATGGATGGACCAAGGACTTCCACTCTATTAAATATTAAGAAATCCTGTAGAGCTTGCCACAGTCCTGGGGCATCTCTGAGGCACAGAATGTGGTTCCTAGAAAACACTTTGATGACATAGTCAGAGTAGAATTGGACTATGAAAGGTAATAGTAAGGTGACCACCTGTCTGTGACTTGTTGAGGAATTTCAGGGCTTCTCAGCACTGAGCTACTTGCTGTAAGACTCCGACTAACTTCCCATCCTTCAATGTCCTTCCCTATGTTCTTTGACCCCAGCTTTGTGGGGTCGGTCCAAAAGTCAGCATCCTAATACTTAACTCTCTCTATTCCCTCTTAAAATGGCAAAGTCCTCCTCTTAGATCTTTGAAGTTCCCTCCCAAATTTTTCTCCTTTGACCGACAAAACCAGATCACACACACACACACACACACACACACACACACACACACACACACAC